>CM031924.1:4411130-5011130 GCA_018703695.1 Prunus fruticosa
ATCAAACGCCTAACACGCAGTAACAAAAATGGGTTCTTACGAAAGTCCATTTCAAAAGTAGAGCAGTATAAACAATCAGTGGCAAAGCAAAAGCACAACTATGAAAGCAAGGAAATTTGGGGCAGAAATGAACATGCAAGGATAAAAGTAACTTGTTCCGCAAATTTTAACCACGTTTAAGGCTAAATCCCCAAATGGGTTGTTGTATAGAGTGAGATCTATCAAAATGCCCTCAGATCTCATAGCTTTTAACGAATCATTTACGGTTTGAAGCAAGTGGCGTTCATCAACATCCTGTATACTCAACAGCACTGCATATATATATATGTATGTATGTATGAGAGAGAGAGAGAGAGAGAGTGAGTGAGAGTGAGAGAGAGAGAGAGAGGTTACAGTGGTGGTGAGTATAGGCTGATGAAGAAAACAACCACGCTTACCGCTCTTTAGCTTTTTCAATTTGTTCATCATCGGGAATCATACTTGAACCGAAAGATAATGTAAATCAAAACAAAAATCAATAACCATCTTTCAGCCAAAAGAATCAACAATTTTTAAATTTGTTTTCTAAGGAAGAAAAGAAAAAAGACTCTGAGAAATAAACAGTGGAACATTTTGCTCGGCGTGAAAAACAAGCAATTTTAGGGTTTCAGCCTCAAAGGGAGGTCGTATTATAAAGAGAACTGCAATGCCGAAAGTGACCTTCGGGTTTTCTATTAAAAACATTGATAATCTATCTTCTATCTATATATATATATTTACCTATATATATAAAGCAAAAGCCATAGAATCCTGAAACATTCAAAATACCAGGAAAACGTCCACCTGGTTAATATAAACATTAAGAATTGAAATTATTAATTAAATAAGGATAATATGGTAAATTCACACTTTTTCATATTAAAAAAAATTAAAATTAAAAGAAAAATATGATAATAGATCCTCTTTTTATGGAACACAACTACCCATGATCTTTTTTAATTCTAAAATAAATTTTTTTTTATAAAAAAAAAGCCCTCGCAAGCGCGGAAGCGCGTGTAGAGAGGTTAGTATATATAAAGCAAAAGGTAGAGAATGGTGAAACATTCAAAATACCAGAAAATGCCATTGGTTAATAAAAATATTAAGAATTAAAATTATCAATTAAATGAGGATAATATGATAAGAATTGAAATTATCAATTAAATGAGGATAATATGATAAATTCACACTTTTTTATATTTAAAAAAATTAAAATTAAAAGAAAAACTAGATAATGACCTATTTTTATGGAACACAACTACCCATTATCTTTTTTAATTCTAAAATAAATTTTAATTTTTTTTTAAAAAAAACCTCTTGTAGGCACGGAAACGAGTGCGGATAGGCTAGTAACAATAACGGAAACTGTTTTACCATAAATTATAGGGCTAATGACAAAAGACACCCTCCAGATTTGGGATGACAAAAGACACTCGAAAATTCCTGAGCAATCTGTTGTTATTCTTAATCCATAAAAAAAAGGTAAGCAAATTCATACTTACAAAGATTAGCAAAACATCAACAACATAATGATTACCTCCATCAACAGCTAGTCGAAGGTGATGAACTTGATTGGCCATGTAGGGTCTTGCATCTATAGCTACTCTTTCAACGCAGCAAATCCATCTGCTTGTGGAATAGGAAGAAAGAAAGTTTGATAAAACTCGCTTAGATTCAGAAACCACTAGTACTTGCAAATGAAGCTCGCAGGAACTATTGGATAGAATATATGTAAAGCCAATATAAGATTAGTAGATGGATAAAAGTAGCAACTGACTTAATCAGAAAGTTAGAGGTGCAAGTAAAGCAGGGCATAAGAGTCGAGGCTTAAAGCATATAATGTGTCAAAAAAAATGGAAGCAACAAGAAATAGAAAGTAATTGTGAAAATAAAATAATGTAGATTATAACTCAATTGGTGATGTCTTCGAACCATAGCTGCATCAGGAATATATATGTCAGATCCACAAAACATTCATAACCGTCGACTATCAAAATGAAAGATAACAAAAGCAGGCAAGTCTGTGTTAGGCGAGATGCAGTTGAATGACTCGAGGCTAATTTGTGTTTCATATGCTCATTTTAAAAAGAGATATCTTCAAAGAAATCGTGTTGCTCACTTTTTTGCTCTGCTAATCGGCCTTGTTGAATCACCCAAGCATCAAGAGCAAGCTGTTTATAAGCCCTCTCAATCACTTTCTCCTCAATAGTATATATACTGTTTGAAAATGAAAATCATGGTTTGATAAAGAACTACATAATGCCAGCAATGCATAGCTGGAAATGTATCATCTCAGGGCACAATTAATACCAATCACTATCATAAAGAATGACAATATCTGCAGTAGCAAGGTTAATACCAAGTCCTCCAGCTATGATAGAAACACTGGAAGCAATGGCTTAAGTGCTTTTGGTGAACAAAATCCAGGTATGAGAATTGCTCCTCCTTGCAAGGTCACAAACATAACATATTAGGATTAATATAGACCATTCACTTGAAAACATTTAGAATACACAAGATATGGAACTTATTTGGAACAAAAGAATCTGGCCACATTAACAATCTAAACTATTTTCTCACATTCTTCTTCCTACTCTCCTAATCCCTGGAAGTAGATACAGCAAATCATACTAATTTAATATATGAAGCAAGGGAACTGAAATTACAAACCCTTGAGAAAGCTTCCCAAGAAACCTGTTGAACAGAAGCTAACAAACAATGTTATACACTTGGAGTCACTAACAGAACATGAAATACTCGACTATCATTGACAGCTATAACAAGCTTAAATATAAGAGATTCAACATCTTCCTCATCTATGACTAAGACCACAATTTCAGCAACTTCCCTTGCCAACTTTTGAACTTCCTAACATTTCCAAAGCAACTTTTGAACTTCCTAACCAGGAGGAGAAATTTTCACATAATCAAAATTACTCTCTAAAAATAAAACAAAAATACAAATTTCTAAAAACTAACACACAACTAGAACCCAAATTCAATCGAATAAAATCAGAAATACAAGTAGAATCTTGGATTCAATCAAATAAAATCAAACATTCACATAGAATCCACAATAAAAGCAAGCTACGGACATCTAGAATTCAAATCAATCATAAATTGATACGAAAACTTTGTATCAAGCATGGAGGTTAGGGCTTCAGAAAATCACACCTTGGGAACTGTCACTTAGCGTTCAACTTCGAAGCAATTGGCCTCGAGCAGTTGTCTTCTAGTTGATGAGGAGTTGAAGCTATTGAATGTTCCAGTGAGAGAGAAGCCATAGATTGTGAGAAAGGGAGACAAAGAAGAAGTCAGAGAAAGAGAGGGAGATGGAGAGAGAAGATAGAGATTATTTTAGAGCAACTCTACCCATTTGCCCCTTGCCATGGCAAGGGGGGCTAGAGCAGCCACTATTCATGTGAATAGTGGTTGCCCTTGCAAATAGTATTGTGTGTTTCCACCCGTTGCCATGGCAAAGGACAATTACTATTCTTTTTTTTTTTGTTTTTTTCACAAATTTTTTTACCTCAATAATTAATTTGGATAATATTTTCGGATAAGATTTTTGGGTTCCTACGTGTTAAGACTAATCATAATCGGATAAAATTTCCGGATAAGATTTTTGGGTTCAAATTTCGGATGAATTTCAAAATTTCAGATAAATTTCAAATTTCAAATTTCATATAAGATTTTCATCCAATCAAATCAAGCCACGTGGCATCTCTATTTGGCCAAAATTTTCTATAAAACTAGAGGCTCAGCTCATACCTCTCACACCACATCTTTCTATATTTTCATTTCTTAGAGTTTAGAATTCATACTCTATTCTCAAATGGAAGATTTTAGGAGATGCTTGAAGAGGCAAGAGCGAGAAACAAATTAGAGAAGCCGTAGAGCAGATGAAAGAAATATGTTGGAGAGAGAAGAAGATGAACAAGTTGCTATAGCAGTGGCTTTGCTTGATGAAGAGAACCAAGGTCGCCGCCGTGGTTCACAAGTCGGCCGTCGTAGAATGTAGACAGACATAGGCAGTCCCGGGGTAAGAATCTTTTGGAAGATTATTTTATCCCAACTTGTTTGTACTTTGATGTTGATTTTCGAAGGCGATATAGAATGCAACCCCATTTGTTCAATAAAGTTGTTGGCACTAAAACTTGAAGATAGAGATGAGTGCAACTTACAAGTGGGATGGACGATCAAGGGATCGATTGAGTGTTAGATGCAGATCCTTCCTGTCCTCGGATGCTGAATCCTAAATAGAAGATGAGCGAAGCTCGTGAGGTCTATGGAACCGTGTGGAACCAGCCTAAGACCCTCCGATGCCAAAGTAAGTTTGTTTACTAAGAGCTCTTGCGTTGACCATATAGAAGTATATAAGTCAAGCTGAAAAGTCTTACCCCTTTGTTGATGGTGAAGGGGTGTATTTATAGAGGGCATTTGGGATGCTTGTGGTGTTCATTTCCGATGTGGGACTCGTGGGAGGGCCTATGAGGTTGACACGAGTCCTTAGATATTTCAGGCGGGTGCTTCCAGGCTTAGTCTCTACAATCGGTACAGGGTGCCGATTGTAGACGAGTTGGCCTGCGAGCGACTGTTCGCAGCCTGAGACAATGCCATCGGGAGCCGATGCCGATTGTTCGAGGCCTTGGGCACTTGGGCAAGCTTCTCTGATCCACGTGTCGTTGTATGAGTGAAGGGTCAGATATGGTACAAACAGGAGTCCCCCAAGTTACCGATTGAGAAGCTTCTCGGTTGGGGACTTGAATAAGTCTTCGGCATTCTGACCCGGGCTCGAATGATCTCATAGCTGCCGATGGTGGTATGTAGTCCCCCAAGTGCCCGAGCGAGTGAGCTTGGAAAGGAGATATTGTACAAACAGGACAGGTAATGCTTCAGCTCATTCTTCAGGAGCTGAAGGCCGATGGCCGAGGCTGATGGGAGATGCTCAAATCATTGGGGGGATGTGAATACATCGCACGATCCAAAGGATGCAAGGGTGCCGAGGGTCGAAGGCAGATGCCGAATCATTGGGGGGATGTGACGACATCGCACGCGCCGAATGATGCAAGGGTGCCGAAGGCAACGCTCGTGCGCATGATGGCGGGGTGCCGAGGCATCGCTCGCGGCCGAATGCCGACGGGGTGCCGAGGCATCGCTCGCGCCGCATGATGGCGTGGTGCCGAAGGCATCGCTCGCGCCGAATGCCTGACGGGGTGCCGAGGCATCGCTCGCGCCGCATGATGGCGGGGTGCCGAGGCATCGCTCGCGCCGAATGGTGACGGGGTGCCGAAGGCAACGCTCGTGCCGCATGATGGCGGGGTGCCGAAGGCATCGCTCGCGCCGAATGCTGACGGGGTACCGAAGGCATCGCTCGCGCCGAATGCTGACGGGGTGCCGAAGGCATCGCTCGTGCCGCATGGTGACGGGGTGCCGAAGGCATCGCTCGTGCCGCATGATGGCGGGGTGCCGAAGGCATCGCTCGCGGCGAATGCTGGACGGGGTGCCGAAGGCATCGCTCGCGTCGCATGATGGCGGGGTGCCGAAGGCATCGCTCGCGCCGAATGCTGAGCGGGTGCCGAAGGCATCGCTCGCGCCGCATGATGGCGGGGTGCCGGAGGCATCGCTCGCGCCGAATGCTGACGGGTGCCGAAGGCAACGCTCGTGCCGAATGGTGACGGGGTGCCGAGGCATCGCTCGCGTGCGCATGATGGCGGGGTGCCGAGGCATCGCTCGCGCCGAATGGTGGCTAATGTCGATGGCCAATAAGCTTGGATTCTTTGCGTATGAGCCGATGATCCTTACCAATGGCTATTGCCGATGGCTAATAGTCTTGGGTTTTTGTCGCGTTGCCATGAATGCCAAGTGCCGCAAGTGGGTCTCCACTAGATTAATGGTTACTGCCGAAGACTTTAATAAGGCATGTGGTGCTCATTAGGCATGTGCCGTTTTTGATTTTGAGAGGTGGCTAGGGCCACTATAACTCAGTGAGGCTCTGAGCAATGAAGCCCATAATTCCAACGTGGGTAGATGACCTTGACCATCGATAGGGCCTTCCAATTTTTTGAGAATATTGGGGTACCGTTCGGCATAGAGAGATTTGCAGATTTTTATAGAGCCATCCATGTAATAGGCTGTCCGTGCCCAATTGTATTGACCTGCCGAACGGTAAGGGAGAGGGAAGGTCACCCATGGGCTGCCAGGTGCCTTTTGGCAATATTGACTTGACCTGCCGAACGGTAAGGGAGAGATGGAGAGGTCACACGTGGGTTGCCAGGTGCTAGATGATAGCCATTTTGCTGTATAATACTTCCAACTTGCTGGTTTAGATTTTGGGAGAGGACTCCCACATGGTTCGGCAAGTGGATTGTGCCGTTCGACAAGGTTTGGTGGGGGCAGACTTTGGTTTGCACCTTCTCATTTGGATAAACCATTCATGGTTTGCTTTGAGCAGCATGGTGGTGCAACGGAGCTTCATAGTTGCCTTGAGCGTGGTTGGTACCAAACGGTAATGTTGTTGGAACATTTGAATGGTTTGACAGATTTTGGTAGAGAAGAGAACCAGTGCCGAACGGTAGTTTGATTTGAGAGCCGTGAACGCGGGCCATCATGGGTTCGATAGTTCGAAGTTGCTGTATTTTCTAGTGGACAGGCCTTGTAGGAGAGGCTTGGTGTGGCTCTGTGAAGCTTCGGGGGTGATGAACGGTAGTTTGATCTACCAGGAGTGGGACAAGTCCCCTTGTATAGCTTCAGCATAGGGGTTATTCACTTGATGCCCTTGCAAACGTAATTGCGGCTTTTTGATGAAATCTTTCCTTATGGGTTAGGTGTCCTGAGTAATCCATCGGCATGGTGTTTGCACAGCCAGGGGCTTTGATTCTGCGCAAGAGCATGGACGTCGATAGCCATGGGAGATTTTATTGCTCTAGTGGGTGATGTCTTGCCATAAAAATTCTGTTAACTTGTGCTGGTGTTTGAACAACGTGATGCCAATCCCATGACTCATTGCCCACTGCATGGGTATTCCATTGTGTTGATAAATGGGAATTGATAGGTATTGAACAACACCTAAGCCACAGCTTCTGTTAATGAATTATTAAATATTGCATGCTTGCAATTATGTTGAAATAATACTATATAAGAATAGGACTCTTATCTCATGATGGGGATGCACGTGGGCATTCGTTGGATTGGAACAAATTCTCTCTCCGTTCGCCATGCAACGTGACAGCCATATTTGATTTGAACGATGGCTGCTCCCACAGTTATGGAAGCCATGCATAGCAAGGTGCCGAACGGTACTGTGCCACTCTAAAGCCTTTTTGACGAACAAAGCTTGATGAAGACACCAAGGTGCACCCTACCCGTTGGTGGTCTGCAAGCTGTTAGGTGCCCTTGATTTATACTTCATATGGGCTTTTGAAAATGAGCACGTGGGTATCCTTTGGACTTGAAATGGAGGTATTGCCGAACGACACTTTGAAATGAAATGGTGGAACTCATGCAAGCCATGCGAAGCGGGATGCCGAACGGTAAGGGCTTGTGATTTTAATGTGTACAGTGTACTTCGATTGGTTGAGAGTTTACAATGGCTTCAGGCAAGCTGTGACGTGCCGTTTGGATTTTTTGACCAAGTGGGTCTTTTGAGAAAGCCAGTGGCATGGCTACCGTTCGGTAGCTGGTCGAGCAACTTGGAGATGGATGGTCACTCAAGGCTTTTGGGTGGCTTGATCAATCTCCTGGATGGGTGTGCCGTTCGGTATTTTGACCAAGTGGGTATCTTGAGAAAGCCAGTGGCATGGCTACCGTTCGGTAGCTGGTTGAACGGCATGGAGATAGTGGTTTCACTCTTGGTCATGCAAGCCATGCAAGCCATGCAAGCCATGCAAGCCATGGAAGCCATGGAAGCCATGCAAGCCATGCAAGCCATGCAAGCCATGGAAGCCATGCAAGCCATGCAAGCCATATCTTGAAATGTCATCTTCTGCAATTGTTGTCTTAGCATTCATTGTTGCTCCAGCATGGGGATTGCCGAACGGCAACTTAGATGATGCCGATTGTAAGGGTGCCGAAGGGCAAAGTGGAAGGGAGAATGATAGAAGCCTTTTTGTGTCGATTCCCACAGACGGCGCCAACCCGTTGGCACTAAAACTTGAACAGATAGAGATGAGTGCAACTTACAAGTGGGATGGACGATCAAGGGATCGATTGAGTGTTAGATGCAGATCCTTCCTGTCCTCGGATGCTGATCCCTGAATAGAAGATGAGCGAAGCTCGTGAGGTCTATGGAACCGGTGTGGAACCAGCCTAAGACCCTCCGATGCCAAAGTAAGTTTGTTTACTAAGAGCTCTTGCTGTTGACCATATAGAAGTATATAAGTCAAGCTGAAAAGTCTTACCCATTTGTTGATGGTGAAGGGGTGTATTTATAGAGGGCATTTGGGATGCTTGTGGTGTTCATTTCCGATGTGGGACTCGTGGGAGGGCCTATGAGGTTGACACGAGTCCTTAGATATTTCAGGCGGGTGCTTCCAGGCTCAGTCTCTACAATCGGTACAGGGTGCCGATTGTAGACGAGTTGGCCTGTAGCGACGTGTTCGCAGCCTTGAGACAATGCCATCGGGAGCCGATGCCGATTGTTCGAGGCCTTGGGCACTTGGGCAAGCTTCTCTGAATCCACGTGTCGTTGTATGAGTGGAAGGTCAGATATGGTACAAACAAAAGTCATGCATGATATTTGCAATTATGATGCATACTTTGTTCAAAAGTGTGATGCTGCGGGTTTTCGAACTTCTTTCGGAGCAAAAGCTTCCAGCTGTTAAACGAATGTTGGCTTATGGAGCATCTGCGATCAGGTGGATAAGATTGCCCCGGATGGGGAAGTCCACTACATTGGAGGCCTTGGTAAGATTTTGTGATGTAGTTGAAACTCTGTACACTAGGGACTACCTCGCAGACCTACTCCTAGGGACCTCCAACGGCTTCTACAAAAAGCCGAATCTCTAGGATTTCCAAGAATGATTGGTAGCATCGCCTGCATGCACTGGCAATGGAAGAATTGCCCAACTGCCTGGCAAGGTGGTTACGGAAATAGAAAATGCCAAAAAGTATCATCCTTGAAGCCGTTGTTGGCTTTGACACATGGGTTTGGCATGCCTTCTTCGGAGTTGTTAGATCCCAAAATGACTTCAACGTGCTTGGGTCAATCCCCTGTCTTCAACGATGTTTTGAGAGGCCAAGGCCCCAATATCACCTATCAAGTCAACAATACAGTCTATCAAACGGGGTATTATCTAGCTGACGACATCTACCTAAGGTGGACCACATTTGTCAAATCCATTCCGAATCCTCGATCCCAGAAGCAAAAATTATTTACTACATATCAAGAAAAATACAGGAAATATGTCGAAAGGTGTTTTGGCATCCTTCAAGCTCGGTGGTTGATTATTCGAGGTGCAGCCTGTATGTTTGATGAGGAGGTCCTCAGAAGCATTATGATGACTTGCATCATCCTCCATAATATGATTGTGGAGGATGAGTATGATTATGATGCTGTAGAGGTCTACGAACCCGATCCCATGAACACGGCCTTGACACGAATTTATGAAAGGCCCATGGGGTCAAGTGGAGAACCGTTTGAGCTGGATCCATTGGTTAGGGATGGTCATTTCATGACCCGTATGATAGATCGATATACAGAGATGCAATCTTCGTATATTCATGAAAGGCGTCAACTTGACTTGATGGAGCATCTATGGGCGGTGAAAGGCAATGAAGATGAATGATGGAGCATAGATGCTTTGGTTAGGTTTTATTTAGTTATGGTTTGGTTGTGTTGTTTTTTATTTATTATGGTTTGGTTGTGGTTTGTTATTATTATTGTGCCTTGTTTGTAGTTTTTTTTAATAAAATAAAATTATGCTTTGGTTGTGATTTTTCCTTTTAATTATGTTTTGTTTGATGTATGGAATATGTTGAATAAAAAAGTATTTTATTGAATGCTTTGTTTATTAAATAAAGAAAGCCAATACAAGTCATTAAGAATTACTACTACTAAAATAAAATACATGAATTACAAGAACTTTAATAGAAAACATGAAAAATACAAATACATAAAAGGTATGCCAACTAATTTAATGGTTTTGATCATTTAACCAATCCGTGTTGCTAGGCCCATCATCCTGGAAAAGTCTTCTTCTCATAACATCCCTTCGTTCTAGCTTCCAAAATTGTTTTGTTTCATGGGACATTATATGGCTTGTATCCATCGCCATGGTTTCCCGAATCCGTCTCGTCCATCTCTTTTTTGGGCAAATACTCCCTTTCTTGTGCATATTCTACTCGCATTGCCATCTCGTTCTCTTGGCGTTTTTGCTCCATTTCAACTCTTATGGCGCTCTGCCTTGCAATTTCCTCCAAAATTTTTGATGTATTACTACTCGAATTACCCCCTTTCTTTGCCTTCGCAGCCTTTCGGCCAATGGGCCTTAGCTCCTTTTCAATGGGTGAGTCTTGACTCATAGGGAAATCGAGAGGTGAATCCGATGTCATTGAATCACGGAGTGGCGTCTCGTTTAACATAACGGCGGGACCCGTGGGAATTATTTTGAAGCGTTTGCAATTTTTCACCACCTCCCAACATTCATGATGGTTGAAACTTTTTTTGCCTTACCCAATTGCACCAAACCACATCTGTGCTTGAATCATCTATTAAAAAAAATAATGGACATGCAAGAAATATTTAAAATATATTGGATATGCAAGTAACAAAAAAATAATAATGGAAATGCAATTAACCTTACAAATATATTGGAAGTGCAAGAAATATTAAGAAACAATTGGAAATGCAAGAAATATTAACAAAATATTGAAAATGCAAGAAATATTAACAAAATATTGAAAATGCAAGAAATATTAACAAAATATTGAAAATGCAATAAACATTAAAAATATATATATATATTAGGACATTAAACTTAATAAAACAAAAATTACAAAATACTTACCTTGTTACTAAGATTTTCCCCGCTTCTATGGTTGTGCATCGCTTTTGCTAAGACATTCCTCCATTTTCCCAACTCTTTATTGAGAATTTTCCACATACTAGACAATGCCATTTCCGTATCAGTTCAACCCCGGAATTTTTTCACAAAATTCGGCATGAATTTTTTTCCACATATGAAAACATTTCATCTCATTGCCTAACACGGGACAATGACAAATTTGAAGCCAAGCCTCACATAAGGAAACATCTTCCATGGTGCTCCACGCCCCTCAGGTTTTGATAGAAGAAGCCATAAATATAAGAAATAAAAATACAATTTGAAAGAGAGGAAAATGTTGAGTAAAGAGTGAATAATAGTAGAAGTAGAAGAAAATGTATGAGGATATTTATAGCTATTTATAAAACAAAAATTCAGAATATTTTGGTATTTTTTTAAAAAAAATTCGATTTTTTTCATAATTTTATTGCCAAAAAAATGCCAGCCGTTGGATTGGAGGAGGAGAAGCATATGGAGAGCCCAGGCCTTGACACCTGTCTTCTACCCGTTGGAGCTTACGCAGGGCTGACGTTAGAAAAAATTTAAACTCGTGCGATGACGTCGCGCCTCACGTCATTAGCCCTCGGGCTCGAGCTCTGCGCAAACTGGCCTTTGGGCCAGCTCGTCTTCGTGGGAGTGCATGACAAGACCCGACCCAAATTCCACTTTGGAATCCGAGCTGAACCCTGTGCGTGTCCGACACCTGGCAAGTGCCGGGCACAAATGACCTAATTGCCCTTCTAATCAAAATTCACTTTAAACTGGGGTTTGAGTTATGTCGAAAATTCAGCAAAGTCTCCCCTAAAATTAGACCAAACCCAAGATTACACCTGTCAAACATGCATATAAATATACATCAACTGTTAGCATACAGACAATTACATACAGACAAATGCTACTTCACTTCCATCTTCTTTGCACAGTTTGTCATTCACCACAAGTGGAATTGCTCCTGACTTGTAGTCCTTCATTCCAAACTTCTCAAGAAGTTTCAGTGCATATTTCTTTTGATGGATAAAAATGTGCCTCTTTGTTTGTATCACTCCCATGCCAAGAAAGTGATGCAACAACTCCAAGTCTGTCATCTCATAGTGTTGCATCATATCCTGCTTAAACTCCTTAAGCAATTTGGGACAACTACCAGTATATATAATATCATCTACATAAAGTGAGACAATAATAATACCTGAAGTGTCATTAGTTTTGACATAGAAAGTAGCTTCACTAGAACTCTTTTTGAATCTTGCATTGTTGAAGTAAGCATCTATCTCATCATACCAAGCCCTTGGGGCTTGTTTCAGTCCATATAGGGCCTTGTTCAACTTGTACACTTTAGTTTTCTGTATTCTCTTGAAAATAGCCTTGTGGTTGTTCAACATAGACTTCCTCCTTTAGAATGCCATTGAGAAAGGCAGATTTCACATCTAGTTGATACAAGCTCCATTCCTTTTGTGCAGCAAGGGCAATCAAGGTTCTAATGGTGTCTAGCCTTGCCACCGGGGCAAATGTTTCATTGTAATCAATCTGGAGCTTTTGTGAGTAGCCTTTAGCCACCGGTCTAGCCTTATTCTTCTGCACAGTGCCATCTAGATTAAGTTTGACCTTGTAGACCCACTTGACACCAATTACTGGTTTGTTAAATGGTCTGTCAACCAATTCCCATGTATTGTTCTTCTCAATCATCTCTAATTCAGCCTTCATTGCACTTCTCCATGATTCATCCAAATCAGCTTCTTCAAAGTTGTCGGGTTCCACAATGCACATGTTACATTGTGCCATGATTTCATTAATGCTCCTCCACTTGTGAGGTGTGTGATCAAACACTTGAGACCTGTCAAGTATTTCTTCCTCTTGAGGTACAATATCTTCTTCGACTTGCATTTGAGTATCCAAGAACTGAGTTGGTTCATCAGATACCATCTGTTTAGATTATGCATTACTTTGATTTTCAGTCTCACAGGCATTCTCAACTCTGCATCATTAGTATTCTCAACTCTTCATCAAAATAAACATCCCTAGACAAGATAATCTTTCTAGTTTTAGGATCATATAATCTGTAACCCTTTTCACAGAGTCCATAGCCCACAAAAATGCATTTGTGACTATTTTCTTCCAACTTGTGTCTTAATGCTGAAGGGATAAACACATGACATAAAGATCCTAGGGGCTTTTTTCTTGGGCAGCAAGTGGGCTGGGTTGATGAAGTCGTCCCCTTTGTCTGAAGTTCGAAAATTAAGCCCCAAAATGCTTCCAAAGGGCAGCAAGGCCTTAGGAAGTATTTTGGTTATCTTCACCAACAAAAACAACAACAACTTACAGATAATTTCTTCATGCTTACAGATAAACTTTCGGGCTTGGCGTGAGAGGCATGTGGCATGGGAGCAAAATTATCATGGGTTTAGCACTATAGAGAGAGAGAGAGTTGTGGGTTCCTACGAAGGGCAGAGGTTCTAATGGAAGAGAAGAGAGGTTCTAAGGAGGAGAGTTTTGGGTGATTTTCGTAGCTTCTGGCAGCTTGACAGTGACTCTGTCAAAACTGGAGCAATCTGCCGAAGCAGGGGAGATGAGGGAAATGGGCAAGCAAAGCACGAAAATTTCAGGGTTTGTAAGTGAGAGAGAGAAAGCTTGCTCTCTGAAGGTTGTGGGTTGTGTTGTGTTGGGTAGAAGAGGCCCTATTTATAGTTGCTGGGGTTTGTTCTTCTCCAAGAAACCCTAATGGTTTCTTCCCAACTTAGCTAAGCTTTCCTCTTCCTTTCTTCTCCTCTTTCTTGACTTACCTCATGGTGGCAAAGTCAGCTCTGCCTAACCCCACAAAATCAGAGATTTTGGGTGCTCCAAGTTTCTTCCAGCGGCTGCCTCAAAGGGGAACTTCCTCTTTTCGCCCATCTTCTTTCTCCTCTTTCTTCCTCTTTCCATGGCCAAATCTGATGAAGGAAAGGAAGTGGATGCGCCTTCTGGTTTAAGGGATGGCATCCTTCCTTGCGTGCTAATATCCCTTGGTTCCTTGAAGGATTTTGGCTTGGAACTTGCTCTCCAGGCAGCCCCTCACATGTGAATCTTTGGCCTTTTCGAGGTTTTCTGCTTCAGCCGAAATGCTGAGGGTCCTGACTTCCTCTTATTCAAATAGTTTGGGCCTTTTAATATATAAAACCAAGTCATTTAATAAGTGGGCTAAATCCACCAAATATTTACGGCTTTATGGGCTAAAGTAATGGGTTACTTTGGTTGGGCTATTCTAGTTGAGGCAATGGGCTACTTTCTCTCTTGTGCTTACCCACGTTTGGGCCTAAAAATGGGCTTGAGTCCCGAGGCCCAAGCGACCCAGACATCCATTTCTCGACCCATCGATGGGCCCCATGACAATTTGTTACCATCCATACCACAACCCACTCAAGCAAGCCCCGGGCATTTGATTGGCTTGGGCCCACTTAATCTTGTAGTGCGATTGAGTGTGAAATAATAATTTTCCGCTTGGTATGGCATGTCGCTTGGCATGGCATGTCGTTTGGCATGCTTTTAATTATGACGCTTGATAGGATAATTGACATGAATTTGCATAGCTAAATGCATCTTTATAATTTTAATATCAATTTCTAGCATGACAGATTTTTATTTGGCATGGCATGCAGGGTGTGGCTTGTGCGTGGCAGACTTTCGTTGACTCCAAATTGGGTCTTTTTCCAATAATATATCGTTTTGGGCTATGAATTTAGTCTGGCCCAACCATGGATTTTTTGGGCCTCAACATTAGCCCCCTTAATTATTAGGGCCATGGATAAGTGCTGGAATGGGCCGAATAATTAAACCCGGACCCAAAAATCAAATTTATAAGCTCCAACAGCTATTTGTGGTTTCCCAGATACCAACTTCCTCCTTCTTCTTTTTCATTTATTATTTCCTCCTTCTTCTCCTTTCTCTTTAGAGTAACCCTCTCCCCATCACCTTCATCTTCTTTTTTCCTTTTTCTTCCTCCAACGAACTCAGAGTGAGAGAGAGAGTGAGATCGGGCAACAACCACTCGTTTTTAGCCGCTGGAAGGGAGTTCGAGCCGAATTCGACTCCGTTATCTTCCTGGACGAGGAAATCAGCTTGCCTGTTGCTGGAAGATATTGTCTCTGTGTAGAATTTTCTTCCAAAATTCCCAATTCCTATTTTCTTGGTGAATCTGAGGCTATCTTTTGAGGGATTAACGAGGTATGCCCTTTTCTCTTGCAATTTCTTGAATCTATTGAGGGGTTTGTTGGGTTCTTCATCCTCATGGGGTTTACCCACTTGCTGTTGTTGGAGGAGATTGTCTTTGTGCAGGCTTTACTTCTAAAATTTCCAGTTCCTTCTTTCTTGGTGCATCTGAGGCCATCCTTTGAGGGATTAACGAGGTATGCCCTTTTCTCTTGCAATTTCTTGAATCTATTGAGGGGTTTGTTGGGTTCTTCATGCCCATGGATTTTGCTCTTTGTTTTGGCAGCCAAACACCAAACCCCTTCTACCCATTTTGTCATCGTCGCAACAAGGGTACTCACGGCATGGGTGCTAGCAAGGAAGGACTCGCATCAGTTTTTGGGTTTTCTTCTTTTCAATTTCTTTCTTTTGCAAGCCGCGGAAGAGTGCTAAAGGATTGCAAGAAGAAATCCCTGTATGGACCACATCCTTTCCTTTTCTCCATTTTTCTTCCCCCTTTTTATCATGTGTTGGCCCCTTTTGAGCTGGTGAAAAGGCTGAACCTTGCACAATGCGCTTTTTCTATGTAGGTGTATACGTCTCAGACACAGGTAGAGGGAAGGCAAGTGCTGGAAGCTTTGACGTTTTTGCTGCCTGGAACCTCCAAATCCTCCAGCCTTCTAACTCGGATATTTGAACTTCTGCTTTAATCCTTTGGTAGGTAACTCTCCAGTTGAATATTCCAGGAATAAGCATAGACTGGTGCTTGGCCTAGGCTTACTTTTCTTGTGAACACATGCTTGATTAACCTTGGACTTTTGTTTATGTTGTGGGAAATAGAAATTGACAGAATGCATGTTTTGCAATGCTTGAATTTTTTGCATTTTTGAGAGAGAATTTTGCTTGCCATGGGAATTGCTTGTCAATGAGAATTTTGCTTGCCATGGGTAAATTGCATGTTGCTTGGGCATTTTCTTGAGCGTTTCCTTTGGCATGAGCTTGACTTGCCATGCTCGAGGTACAAATTTGTGTGTGCTACGTTCTTGGCCCCCTTCTTGATTGTTGTTGAACTATATGCATCGAGAGCGTATGTTTGTAATCGCATGATTAATATGTAAGATCAGAGGCTGTTTGAAAGCTTGAGGAAAGCACAATTGGTTTCTTTTTTATGAGCTTAGAGCTTGGTCATGGATGACTATTTATTTTTTTGGCTTTCTAGGGATATATATAAACATGTGTATGATGGGTCGGCAAGAATGCTGTGTAACTCATAGGGATTTTGTTTTTGTGAAAAAGGTTACTATGAGGTAAATAGTGTTCAATTTGCAGCACTTGCTTTGTGAAAAAGGGTCTGCTGGAATGATGGATTGAGCATGGAAGGGGAAATTTGCTTGTCATGAGCTCGAGTAATAGATTGCATGATGCTTCGAAAATATTTTTTGTTTATGCATTTCGCTTGGCATGAGATAGCTTGCTTTGCTTGGCTTGTAAAATTCATATGGCTTGCATGCTAGTGTGGAGATTGCTTGGCTTTAACACAGAGAACTAGCTTTATGCTTTGCCATTTTTCAGCATATTCTTTGTTGGCAATTCTTGCAGGGATTCATTGCTTGTCAAGACCTGCCATGGCATCCACCAACCCGTCGTCAATTATTAGTGACCACCTTTATTCACTGGATGATAAATTGAAGAGGGGAAGACCCCCTCCATTGCTCAAGAATGCTTGTGAACATGTTGCAGTAAGCGAAGAGCCAGGCCGGAAACTGCTTCAGTGATTTATCCTCGTCTATATCGAGGTGTTGCATATAGAAGGGTTTGTTTCCGGCAGTCCCCTTATTTTTTCAGGATCTGTGCGGCATCAGCAAGGGTTGGTCAGAGTGGGTTGACTGTGAATTGAGGGACCCTTCTACTTGCGACATCCTACGCCGACTGGGGTAGATGCAATTTTCTTTTCCAAGGCGTGTGACATTCATATTGAAGCCAAGACACTCTGTCATGTGGTCAGGCGATGGAACACCGAGACACACACCTTTATCTGTTCATGGGGAGAGTTTACCCCTACACTTGAGGACGTTGCCAATATTTTTCACCTTCCAATTTGCAGCAGCCAAGATCCTTTCCACATCGCGTTGACTCCAGAAGATGAACTAAAGCTTGAGGCTTTACGGAAGGGCGCCCCGACTTCTCCTCGCACCTCTCTGTGGTTTAGCAATTGGACACAGTTTTCAGAGATGTTAACAAGAATGAGCCATGTTGTCTTGCAGCGCTTATATCGTTTTCCTAAGACCGTTTGCATGAGCGGGTGTTTCCTTTGGCCTTAGCAATAGCACGTGGCAGCGTGCTTCCTCTAGCCCCCATGTTCTTGGGACATCCGATGCAGGTGTAGACAATGCCCTGCTCCTTCCAGGAGTGCTGCCTCCTACTCATCCTCTTCTCGGAACATGCAACATAGTTGCCGGCACTCCCTCACCTTCAGCAGTGCCTGCCTCATACTCATCCTCTTCCCGGAACATGCGACATAGTTGCCGGCACCGCCCCTGCACCTTCCAGGAGTGCCTGCCTCATACTTCTCTTCTTCTCGGAACATCCAACATAGCTGCCGGCACTGCCATGCACCTTCCAGCAGTGGTGCCTCCTACTCCTCCTCTTCCCGGAATATCCGACATGGCCGCTGACACCGCCCTGCACCTTCCAGCGGCGCCGCCCGTGGTAAGATTACTGATGGCAGCTACCAGGTCGATGATGTTTCTACCAACAGGACCTTCATGGGGCATTCATCAGAGAAAAGCTTATCCTGGCAGGATTGGGAAAATTCCTTTATTGTGTTCAAAGCCTTTTTCGATGGTGGTGTCAAGATTCTCCGGTCTATCAACGAACTTCTTCCACTTTGTTATCCGATTTGACGGATATGCAATGTTCCAGAGTGCCTTTGTATATCTGGAAACAGTTGAGGAAGTTCATGGATAAGAATGGGGGTTTTATGGATATTACGGGCGTGACTTCATCTTTCTCCAAGAGTGCTGCCTTCCGAGCTCTTGGCTTGGTGCTTCACGGGATGGACATCATGTAGCTCTTGGATATCACAGACCATAGGCTTCTCCATTGGCGAGATGCAATCTGCGAGGCTATAACTTTGGGATTTCACGTGGATTTTCTCCTTGACTTAGTGAGGAACCTAGCTCGTGTTGTGTTCGGAGCATGGGCCATCCATAGCATGAGATTGTTACCTGGTCATGATGAAGTGAAAGCTGTAGCTGAAGCTTTAAACTTTAAGCAACGGGAATGGAGAACCAGGGCCGGGAATTGCACGCCCTTCTTCTTACCAAAGGTGTCTCTGTTGATGGTGCTGGATGTGTGGCGGAGGCAGTAGCTAGGTCATCTCGTAAGGCATCCTCCGTTCTCCTTGGGCATTCTTCGTAATTTCCAGGTGTGTAATACTTCTGATTTTCCATTTCCTTGTCTTTCTTCTAGTCATCATTTCCTTTATTGTTGGGTTACTTCTTCCAGCACCATTTGGTCTTGATATATGCCCTCATTTTATTTTGCAGGTTCTTTCCTTAGGCTTGGGGTCAGTTGGCTTGGTGCACAGTTTCCATCCTTCTTGAAACCATAGGATGTACTAATCTTTAGCATGTGTAACTTTGTTTTTGCAATGGCTGTGTATTTTTCAAATACTTTGTAATGTACTCCTGAACCGCTGGAACTTGTATTAATTTATGAATGCTTGAGGCAAGTTGTAATCCGCATGTCTTATACATATATATATATATATATATATATATATATATTGCTTGGTTGGGAGAATTCATTCTTGTGAACTTCTTGAGATTTTCTCGCAGGTTGGATAGCCTTAAAAACAAGGTATATGCTGCCGAAATTTTGACAGGACCTTTAAGCTAAATCTTCGATGCATTGCTTTTTAAAACTTTTGCAAGGCTTGTCTACTTATTTGGCTTGAAATGCACCCTCTTGCCGTGCCTTAAAAGGGTCAAGCCATTGTATGCATGATTTTCACGAAGGCTCCTGGAGAATTCCCGGATGTCGTGGAGTTTTTTGAGCATTCCAAGTGGGAGTCAATGGTTTCGTTATTCCAGCGCCTCAAAATACACTTTTACTGCTCGTTTCTTTGTAATAGCTTGACTTTGCATATCCCACATCGTTTTGCTTAGGCTTGGTGCTTGTTTCAGTTTGGGATCCCATCTAAGTGGCTTTACTTGATATAGTTACTGCTGAAAAGTTTGTTTGTATATATATATATATATATATATATATATTTGGGAGTTTCACTAAAACACCAAAAATGGGGGCTGAAATTATAAAAAAAACCCAACACCCAAAACACTTTATAAACACACCCAAAACCCATCATTACACACACTCAAAACCCATTTATAAACACACCCAAAAAATATACAATTGTTGATTTTGGGGTTGATTCTATGTTTAAATAGTATTTGAGTTTTTTTTATAAATACATGTCTAGGATTGAGTTTATTTATAAATTTCTCTATATATTTTTTAATATCAAAGAACATGTTTTGTGAAATAGAATAAGGTAAAAGCAAGGAAGAATTCTAGAGGCTTTTTCCTTTTCCAAAATACTCCATTCTCATTGCAAATATCGTCTTCCACCTTGGCATGCTATAATAGTGGTGCATTTTACAAAAGTTGTGAAAGCATAGGGTGAAAATACATAAGGAGTTCATTTTTGAAATAAATTTGAAAAGCCAAAAACAAAATGATAGGTGTAAAAGCAATTCAGCAATAATAAGACTTTGAGTCACTTTGCATTGATGAATACTCCAATCAAATCAAGCCCCAAAGTAGGAAAGGGCTCAGGAGTGTGCATGACTTGTAATAGCATGAAAGCTTGTGGCTTAGGTTGGCATGTATTTGGCATGTGTTGTACTAGGATGCCACGCTCTCTAGAGATATTTAACAGAGCCACAGTTGCTGCTTTGCTTGCATGCAGCTCATAACCCAACGAATCAAAGAGTGATTTGCAGCTCCTAACCCATTGTACTTTCTTCAACCTCTGTGAAGTTATGAGAGGTTACAACAGCTGCTTCTTGATAATCTTGATGACCAAATGAAGCCTTCTAGTGGCTTTCTTCAGGCATGTCCAATGTGAATACTTCGCGCCTGGAACCATTTTCCCATCCATTAGCAAGTAGCCATGGGGTGTTATAGCTTACAGATTTTGAATATTTGCTCCAATAGGCCTTCTTCATATTTCTACAAGGTTCCCACATAGCCTCCGGTGGCTTTGGGTCATTCTTCCATAGGTGGCACAATACGTCGTCGTCGAGCAAGTCATCAAAGCATGTAATGATAGTAGCCATTTACTTTCCCCTTCGTTTTGGCAAGGGGTCCTTGTCAATAGCTTGCCTCTTAGAGTTCCGTCATGTATCTCGGCGTGCAAGATCTTCTTTAGAGTATGGCGAGCAGTGGTCAGATGTTGCAGGTGAAGAATTGATGAATATAGGAAAATACGCTTCCAGCACCCATTTTCTTGAAAGCTTGACATCGCTTCAAAAATTCTGATTGCTTGGTAAAATAAACTTCATCTTGAAAACATTTAGGTTCTTCCAGCAGTATCATAGCATTGCCTTCGCAATATTTTCCTTTCATTTGCCATGAATTGAGATGTTTTCCTTCTTGAGTAAAGCATAGTGCTTGGATTTCTTGACTAGGGCTTGGGGCTTGATGATGCTTGATTATGGAATTGTGGCCATTGAGACATCCGATAGCCTTTTGGTTTTGACTCCTAAACCTGGTCATTGGAACGGTCAAGGCTTAGAAAGTGCTTGAGGCGTTGGAGCATATCGGTTATGGCAACTTAGGTATTGTTTGTTGCAGCTGTTGTGAACATGTTTTAGGAACCAAAAGCTTGGGCTTGGCTATTGAAGCTTGAGCTTTGCATGTGGTCACTGGAGCAAATGTGTTGGGTTACAACAAGAAGTGATGGCGAACTTGGAGGTCATAGTAACATAATTGGAATTTCAAGGAGATTTTTGGTTGGGAATAGTAGTTTTGGTAATAATGAATTTTTTAAGCTCATTTGGGGTTTTGGAATCGCTGCTGTGGTGATTGCAATGAATTCCTTTCTCAGCCCCCAAGTGCACCATAATCATTAGAAAAGGATTTGATGGGCATAGGCTACAAAAACTCTTGCAACATGGCCTTCTTAGTATTTGTTTGGGTCATTGCATGACATGATGAACTTGGGATATCCCTTTGTTGCAATGGTGACAATTTGGCATGATTCGGTGGTAGCATGTGCTTCTGGCAGCGGCTCTTCCAGCAGTGATGTTTGGATTTTTGACTGGCTCTGTTCTTCTTCCACTCTTCCGCGGCTCTTTCAGTGGTGCTTGAACTTCTATGACTGGAAGTATAGAGAGAGATTTGTCTAAGGAATGGATGATAATGGCAGTGTGTTGAGATGTTGGGTAGGAAACATGAGAGCATTTTTTTTCTTGTTTGTTGTTTGGAGGCTTGGGTCTCTTGCACATGACCGATATAATGCTGCATGACCAAAGCATACGGTGATTACAAAAATAATATAAGCATTGTAGCTTGCAAATGACTAACATAATTGACATAAGCATGCTGAGCAGGTATGATTTTAGTACTGAGCATGCATAGTTGGCATCTATTTTGCAATGTGTAACTTGGATTGATTAACACAAAGGTGGATCGAATACGAAATGATAAGAAGTAAGATAAGTGAATAGTGTGTGGAATAAGGCCCTGAGAAATTTTTCTAGATATGCAAAATTGAAAGGTGGTTTAATACATAACAAGAAAATGATGCAAGCTGGTGCACCATATGAACAACAACTAATAAATCAATCTTATTTTTTAGACTTGAGCAAACTGAATGCACGTGCTTTTGTCTATGCTTGAGATTGTTCAATGAAACATAAATTTTATGAATGTATTAAAACAACAAACAAATATATATGCTATATTGAGATCAACAAGGCATGATAATAAAAATCTTATCTTGGTGAAGCCATTCGCAGAGATGAGGCTGAGAGCATTGAGCAAGTGTTCCTTCTCACTCTCTCACCGCGTTTTCACAACTTTAGACAGGTGAGGGCTGTTACGAAGGTGATTTATGGCGATGGCCAGACTTGCTGATGATGTATTATGGTGGATAGGTGAATGGAAGAGCTAGCCTCAACAATTGACGACGACGATCAGCGGCTTGCACGTTGGCTGAAGCCCCCAGTCCTATTACAAGATCTTGTTTTGCTTGAGAATGGGGATCTAACACACAAACAAATGGAGCATGTGAATAATCTATATTTATGTTTGTTATGCGAAGTAGATAGTCAACAAGAGGAAAAAACAAACAAAGAAAAAGGGAATGTTCTTATCTCTTTATTTTCTCTAGTTTATTGCTTCTGGTCCTCTTCTTTGGAGGCATCGTTGAAGATATTAGCTTAATCCCCAGTGAAGTCGCCAATTTATGTAGGGGCTTTTTTCTTTCGGCAGCAAGTGGGCTGGGTTGATGAAGTCGTCCCCTTTGTCTGAGTTCGAAAATTAAGCCCCAAAATGCTTCGAAAAGGGCAGCAAGGCCTTAGGAAGTATTTTGGTTATCTTCACCAACAAAAACAACAACAACTTACAGATAATTTCTTCATGCTTACAGATAAACTTTCGGGCTTGGCGTGAGAGGCATATGGCATGGGAGCAAAATTATCATGGGTTTAGCACTATAGAGAGAGAGAGAGTTGTGGGTTCCTACGAAGGGCAGAGGTTCTAATGGAAGGGAAGAGAGGTTCTAAGGAGGAGAGTTTTGGGTGATTTTCGTAGCTTTGGGCAGCTTGGAGTGAGTGACTCTCGAAGCTGTAGCAATCTGCCAAAGCAGGGGGAGATGGGGGAAATGGGCAAGCAAAGCACGAAAATTTCAGGGTTTGTAAGTGAGAGAGAGAGAAAGCTTGCTCTCTGAAGGTTGTGGGTTGTGTTGTGTTGGGTAGAAGAGGCCCTATTTATAGTTGCTGGGGTTTGTTCTTCTCCAAGAAACCCTAATGGTTTCTTCCCAACTTAGCTAAGCTTTCCTCTTCCTTTCTTCTCCTCCTTCTTGACTTACCTCATGGTGGCAAAGTCAGCTCTGCCCAATCCCACAAAATCAGAGATTTTGGGTGCTCCAAGTTTCTTCCAGCGGCCGCCCTGAGAGGGGAACTTCCTCTTTTCGCCCATCTTCTTTCTCCTCTTTCTTCCTCTTTCCATGGCCAAATCTGATGAAGGAAAGGAAGTGGATGCGCCTCTGGTTTAAGGGATGGCATCCTTCCTTGCGTGCTAATATCCCTTGGTTCCTTGAAGGATTTTGGGTTGGAACTTGCTCTCCCAGCAGCCCCTCACATGTGAATCTTTGACCTCTTCGAAGTTTTCTGCTTCAGCCGAATGCTGAGGGTCCTAACTTCCTCTTATTCAAATAGTTTGGGCCTTTTAATATATAAAACCAAGTCATTTAATAAGTGGGCTAAATCCACCAAATATTTACGGCTTTATGGGCTAAAGTAATGGGTTACTTTGGTTGGGCTATTCTAGTTGAGGCAATGAGCTACTTTCTCTCTTGTGTTTACCCACGTTTGGGCCTAAAAATGGGCTTGAGTCCCGAGGCCCAAGCGACCCGAGACTTCCATTTCTCGACCCATCGATGGGCCCCATGACAATTTGTTACCATCCATACCACAACCCACTCAAGCAAGCCCCGGGCATTTGAGTGGCTTGGGCCCACTTAAGCATGTACTGCAATTGGGTGTGAAATAATAATTTTCCGCTTGGCATGGCATGTCGTTTGGCATGCTTTTAATTATGACGCTTGATAGGATAATTGACATGAATTTGCATAGCTAAATGCATCTTTATAATTTTAATATCAATTTCTAGCATGACAGATTTTTATTTGGCATGGCATGCATGGTGTGGTTTGTGCGTGGCAGACTTTCGTGTACTCCAAATTGGGTCTTTTTCCAATAATATATCGTTTTGGGCTATGAATTTATTCGGGCCCAACCATGGATTTTTTGGGCCTCAACAGATACAAACACTTTCAAGTGTGCTATACCTGGTTTTCTTCCAGTGTAAGCCTCAAATGGTGTCACTTTCTTAAGAGACTTAGAAGGACACCTGTTGAGTAGATATCCTAGGAGTATTAAAGCTTCTGCCCAAAACTCATAAGCGAGACCCTTTTCGTGTAGCATAGACTTTGCCATCTCTATCACAGTCCTATTCTTTCTCTCAGCTACTCCATTTTGCTAAGGAGAATATGCTCCTTCTCGCTGCCTTTGTATTCCAATATTACTGCAATATTCATGGAACTCATTTGACATGAATTCCCCACCTCTGTCACTTCGTAAACATTTCACCTTATATCCACTTTGTAATTCTGTCATAGCCTTGAATTTCTTGAAGCATTCAAAAGCATTTGATTTATTTCTAAGAAAGTAGACCCAAGCCATTCTTGTACAGTCGTCTATGAATAACAGAAAATACCTGTTTTTCTGACATAGATGCAATCTGCATTGGTCCACAGATGTCTATGTGTACCAATTCTAGTGGAAACTGAGCTCTCCAAGTGGATTCTGGAGGGAATGAGTCTCTATGTTGCTTTCCTAGCTTGCAGCCTTCACAAACCTCAAGATTCTTTTCCAAGCTAGGAAAGCCATAAACCATGTCTTGAGTTTCAAGTAGCCTAATGCTTTGATCATTAAGATGCCCCAGCCTCTTGTGCCAAGTTTGCAAACTGTGTGTAACAGTTGTTCTTGGCACCAATGAGTAGCTGGCACCATTGTGAGAGGAAAGCACCTGTTTCTAGTCATTTGCACTTTAGCAATAGGATTTTGCAGTGACCAATCATCGAAAATTGTCACCATTCCCTTTCCAAACACCAGGCAATATCCACGCTCCATCATCTGCCCAACATCTGAGCAAATTTTCTTCTAATCCAGGCACCAACATCACTTCTTGAATGTGCTTTCTGCCCACTTTGGTTTCTATCACAAGTGTGCCTTTCCCTGCAACTTGAACTGTCTCTCCAGATCCCCATTTTCACCTTGGAATTAACATTCCTTCGAATATCCACCAAAAGCCTTTCATCTCCGGTCATGTGGTTACTACAACAACTGTCCACATACCATGAGCTGTTCAATTTCACTCCTGTCACAACATTGCATGCATAGAACAGAGTTCCATTTTCTTCAATCTGATTGGCATAATTCACCTTATGTACAGGTTGATTTCCATGGCAATCTCTGAGTATGTGTCCAAACTTTCCACACCCTTTGCATTTTGGCTTTCCTTCAAACCAGCACTTGCCATAGTGCAGTTTCTCACAATGCTTGCAGGGTGTTTTGGTTCCTTCATTTGATGCGTTTGGTTTGGGAGTAGAATTAGACTTGTTATTCCAATTTTTCCCATTTGACTTCCAGTTCTTCTGAGACTTGTTATTTCCAGAAGAACTTCCATTCTTAGAGACTTTACTCTCTATGTTCAGACTAGTGAAAGCCTTCTCTGTGGAGTTTTCAGTATGCCTATCAAGTCTAAGCTCAAAGTTCTTTAGAGATGCAACCACTTCTTGAACTTCAAGAGTGTCAAGATCCCTAGAATGCTCAATCACAGAGCATATAGAATCATACGATCTAGGCAAGCTTATCAGCAATTTCTACACAACTCTTTCTCTAGGCAACTCTTCACCATAACTTTTCATTTGATTAATTAAATCAAACAGTTTAGCGACATAAACAGACAATGGTTCACTATCCTTCATGCGAGTATATTCAAACTCTCTACGTAAACCTTGCAACTTAACACTTCTTACCTGTTTATCGCCTCTAAACTCTTGCTTTAGAATATTCCAAGCACCCTTTGAGGTTTCTTCATTCACTATTCTGGGGAAGATTTGGTCTAGACTGCACTTTGGATCAATCCAAGTGCACGAGCATCCTTCATCAAAATTTCAGCCTTCGTAGACTTCTCCACTTCAGCAGCCTTAGATCCTTCTGTTGTGAATTAATACTAACTCACTTCCCCTTAGGACCTTGTTGTTGATGAACTTTGTTACAAACTCAATGATGGATGAGTCTTACACACACAGAAATTTAACCAAAACAGAAATGACACAAGTGTTTATAGAGGTTCAGCAAATTGCCTACTTCCTCTTTGGTGATCTCCTTGAGAACTTTCACTAATGAAGATATGTTACAACTTTGGTTTACAAAGAAGGAAACCCCCTTAGAACTCTACCCTCACAATATGTTTCTCTCTCACCCTTGCTCAACACCTTGATACACTTAGAGAACTCTCTTGCTCTCCCCTTGGTATTTTTTGAACTTACAAGTTTCAGCTTGTTTTCAACTCTCTCTATTTTGCACCAACTTATGCACTTAACAACTTAATGTTCTCTTGCTTCCTCTTCCCTCTTATATAAGCCTTTGGACTCCAAGATAAGGTATCATTAAGTTCTGCACGTTCATGCTTTTAGATATCCAACTTTAGACACCTGTTATGGCAACTCACAAAGCAAGTGATCAATGGTTGCTAGCTGCCACTAATCTCTTGAACCAAGAGAGAAATCACTCATTGAAGCAAGTTATCAATTTGCCAAAGAGTTCTTCCCAGCTTTCCACCTGCTTGCCACCTCTTATTATCTCAGAAGTGATCAGAAATATCCTTGCAAGTCGATAGGAAGTGGTAGCACACCAAGGAAGACTTGAAAACGCGTAGGAATTTGAAACAGCATCGTCCGGGCGACCGTCGCCCGGACCGCGACCGGTCGCTTTCCACAGATTCGATTTTAGCTTCAGACTTCACGGGCGACCGGTCGCTCACTCTTGCGACCGGTCGCTTTGGCATAGAGTTTAAAACCATTTTAGACTTTGCAATCTACTGAAACCGACCGGTCGCTCATAACCCTTACCGGTCGCGGTCTGATCTTTTGTATCTTTTTAATTGAGCCATTTTTCTCAACAATCTCCACCATGGCGAGATTAAAACTCCTTGTGGACATCATTGCTTTTCCAGGACATCTTTAATTTCTTGAGAATCGTCCGGATAACTCTCAAGAACTCCACCTCAATCTTTAGCATGGAACAAGATTGAGCAAGTCCAAACAATGCTTGAACTTTGCTGCCTGACTGGCTTTGTTAGACAATCTGAAGCGTTCTCCGTTGTATGAACCTTCTTTATCATGACGTCTCCATCATTCACCCAATCCCTTACCCGGTGGTATCGGACATCAATGTGTTTAGATCTTCCATAAAATACTTGATTCTTCACAAGGTAGATTGCACTTTGACTATCACTTTGAATCACCACCAAGTTTTGGGCTATCCTGAATTCTTTAGCCAATCTCTTCAGCCATACAGCTTCCTTCGTAGCATCCGTGAGCGCCATATACTCTGCCTCTATTGTAGACAAGGCACTAACCGATTGTAACACCGCTCTCCAACTAATCGGTCCTCCACCACAAACGAAGACGTATCCAGTGGTGGATCTCCTCTTGTCTAGATCCCCTGCATAATCAGAATCTACATACCCTGACACACATGCATTACCTTGTTGTTTTTCAAACAATATCCCAAGCCTCCTTGTGCCCTTCAAGTACCTGAGAATCCACTTCGCTGCTGTCCAATGAAGTCTGCCCGGATTCGCCATGTATCTTGACACCACACTTACGGCTTGAGCTAAGTCGGGGCGTGTGCAAACCATTGCATACATGAGACACCCTACCAAGATTGCATATGGAACTTTGCTCATTTCTTCCTTCTCATCATCCGTAGAAGGACATTCCTGATTTGACATGCTAATTTGAAATGCTCCGCCAAAGGAGTAGACACGGGCTTGCAATCCATCATATTGAATTTTTCAAGTACTTTGGAAATGTACTTACTTTGTGACAGCCATAGCTTGCCTGCGTTTCTGTCTCTCCTTATCTCCATTCCTAGGATCTTTTGTGCAGAGCCTAGATCCTTCATGTCAAACTCCCTTCCAAGCAATGTCTTCAATTCCTGGATTTTTGACATATCTCTACATGCAATTAGCATGTCATCAACATAAAGAAGTAAAAGGATGAAGTTACCATCCTTAAATGCATGACTATATACACAGCAATCTGATTCACATCTTCTATATCCAATCTTCATCATGAAAGAATCGAAGCACTTATTCCACTGCCTTGGAGATTGCTTCAGCCCGTATAAAGACTTCTTCAACCTGCAAACCAGATTTTCCTTGCTTGCTTCAATGAACCCTTGAGGTTGGCTCATGTAGATGTCTTCCTCCAAGTCTCCATGGAGGAAAGCAGTCTTCACATCCATTTGCTCCACCTCAATGTCCTCTTGGGCTACTATGGAGAGAAGTAGCCGTATAGAAGTATGTTTCACCACCGGTGAGAAGATTTCATCATAATCAACTCCCTTCTTTTGCAAGTATCCTTTGGCCACCAATCGAGCTTTGAACATGGTGGCTCCCTTCTCATGCATTTCTTCTTTCTTCCTAAACACCCATTTGCAGCCAATAACCTTGCGATCTTTGGGTTTAGGAACTAACTCCCAAACTGAGTTTTGGTGTAGAGATTCCATCTCTTGCATCATAGCTTCCATCCAACTTTCCCGTTCTTCATTCTCAACAGCTTCTTGGAACGTGGTTGGTTCTTCTTCACTTGCATTTAGGGCATAGTGAACTGCGTCCGTGTCCCATCCAAACCTTTGAGGTGGTTTGATGGTTCTCTTGGGCCTGGACCGAGCTATAGATGATGGCTCCACCACTTCTTGAGCATCTTCTTCTTCTTGAGTTTGTTGTTGATATTGCCTAGCTTCTTCCTCCTCTATGTCAGACTCCTCCTCCTCCTGAATGTCTTCAGTTGGCTATTTTTGTGAAGTCTTCCTTGACACTTTCTTGAGTGGAACTTCAATGGTTGTTTCTCTCCCAACAACATTCTCCTTTGCTTCTGAATTCTTGACTTTGTTCATAGGCATGGTCTTTTCATCAAACACAACATCTCTGCTGAGTATCTTCTTGTGGTTCACTGGATCCCATAGCTTGTAGCCCTTCACGCCGTTCTCGAAGCCGATGAAAATGCATTTAAGAGACTTAGGCTTCAACTTGGATCTTTCATCATTAGGAATAAGTGCAAATGCACTGCATCCAAACACTTTAAGATTAGTAAAATTTATTGACTTATTTGACCATACCTCCTCTGCACATTTGAACTCAAGATTTCTTGAAGGCGATCGGTTAACCAAATAGGCTGCGTGGTTAACTGACTCCGCCCAAAATGATTCGGGCAATCCTGCATGAATCCTCATACATCTCTCACGCTCCATGAGAGTTCTATTCATCCTTTCCGCAGCTCCATTTTGTTGGGGCGTCTTCTTCACGGTAAAGTGCCTCTTAATGCCTTCGTTTCTGCAAAACTCAAGGAATTTGTTGTCCTTATATTCACCACCGTTGTCACTCCTTAGGATTTTGATCTTTCTTCCGGTTAGGTTCTCCACTTCCGCCTTCCACTCTTTGAATTTGGTGAAGACCTCATATTTCTCCTTCATGAAGTAGACCCAAACCTTCCTGGAAAAATCATCCAAGAAAGTCACGAAATAGCGAGCTCCACCCTTTGATTTAACCGCTGATGGCCCCCATACATCCGAGTGAATATAATCTAGCACTCCTGTGCTTCCTTCCTCTTTGTCTCGCAGCTTGAAAGCTATCTTTGATTGCTTTCCCATGGTACAAAATTTGCAGAACTCCAGCTTGCAGCTTTGAACACCTTTCAACAATTTTCTCTTGTGTAGCTCCTGCATGCCTCTCTCACTCATGTGCCCTAGCCTCAAATGCCAAAGCTGAGTTTCATCCTCTGAGTCCTTGCTTGTGGACACAGCTGCTCCACCTGTTATTGTAGTACCACACAATCTATATAGACAATTAGGTTGAACCTCTCCCTTCATAACCACAAGTGAACCTTTTGAGATTATGAGTTTCCCTCCATTAGCCTTAATAGAATAACCATTCTTATCAAGAGTTCCAAGGGAAATAAGATTCTTACGCAACTTTAGAATATGTCTTACCATCCCAAGCGTCCTAACAGTTCCATCATGCATCTTTATCTTGATTGTACCGGTGCCTATGACTCTACAAACCGAGCCATTCCCCATCACAACTTCGCCACCTTCTTCTTTCTCATATGTGTCAAACCACTCCTTGTTTGAGCACATATGGTATGAGCACCCGGAATCCAAAATCCAATCGGAAGAGAAACACCTTGAAGAATTAGCATATGTATTAGTATTAACATTGCCATTAACACATAAAAGCTCACCATCACTTTCCGTGACTTCCTCAGCGTGTTTACTGCATTCTTCCCTTTGTTCTTCTTCTCCTTCCATATGGGGCAATTTTTCTTCCAGTGCTCCTTTGACCCACACTCGAAACAACCTTCTTTCGCCTTGGATTTTGATCTTCCTTTGTTGCCTTTCTTGCCCTCCCGCCTCTTTGATCGACCCCTCTCATCGGTCTTAGCAAATAGACCTTCACCTTGAGAGTTTTCTCCAGAACGTTGAGCCATCCTATGGTGCGTCATGATGTCTTGCAGCACAAGCTCAAAATCCAGAGTGACCTTCCCGAACATAAGAGTGGTTCGGAAGTGTTTATAGGACGGAGGTAAGGATGTTAGCAACATAAGTGCCTTATCCTCCGTACTATAAATAACTTCTATTCTTTGCAAATCAGCAACACATCTATTGAAACTACTTAAATGTTCCATTAGATTACCTCCATCTACCATCTTCAGATTTAGGAGTTCTTCCTTTAGGAAGAGCTTGTTGGACAGCGACTTCCCCGCAAACATCTCTTCGAGCTTTTCCCATGTTTGCTTTGCTGTATCCTTCAACACGTTGATGAGCACATCATCGGAGAGGTAGTTTTCGATGGCTCCTCTGGCTAACTTGTCAAGTACACCCCACTTCTCATCTTTCATGTCTGCTGGCTTCTTTTCCTTGCCAACTAACACAACATGGAGATGTTGTTGTGTAAGAGTTGACCTCATCCTTCGTTGCCAAAGAGTGAAGTTCTCCTTGCCTGTAAAAGGCTTTAGCTCCACCTTCATGCTTGCTGCCTGTGGTTGCTTCACATGCTGTGAACTGCTACCACTCTCAGCTTCATGTTCACTTGTCATCTTCAACACACTAGCACTCCAAAAGAAGAACTAGCCCAGCTGCCAAAACACAGCTCTGATACCACTTGTTGTGAATTAATACTAACTCACTTCCCCTTAGGACCTTGTTGTTGATGAACTTTGTGACAAAATCAATGATGGATGAGTCTTACACACACACAGAAATTTAACCAAAACAGAAATGACACAAGTGTTTATAGAGGTTCAGCAAATTGACTACTTCCTCTTTGGTGATCTCCTTGAGAACTTTCACTAATGAAGATAGGTTACAACTTTGGTTTACAAAGAAGGAAACCCCCTTAGAACTCTACCCTCACAATCTGTTTCTCTCTCACCCTTGCTCAACACCTTGATACACTTAGAGAACTCTCTTGCTCTCCCCTTGGTATTTTTTGAACTTACAAGTTTCAGCTTGTTTTCAACTCTCTCTATTTTGCACCAACTTATGCACTTAACAACTTAATGTTCTCTTGCTTCCTCTTCCCTCTTATATAAGCCTTTGGACTCCAAGATAAGGTATCATTAAGTTCTGCACGTTCATGCTTTTAGATATCCAACTTTAGACACCTGTTATGGCAGCTCACAAAGCAAGTGATCAATGGTTGCTAGCTGCCATCAATCTCTTGAACCAAGAGAGAAATCACTCATTGAAGCAAGTTATCAATTTGCCAAAGAGTTCTTCCCAGCTTTCCACCTGCTTGCCACCTCTTATTATCTCAGAAGTGATCAGAAATATCCTTGCAAGTCGATAGGAAGTGGTAGCACACCAAGGAAGACTTGAAAACGCGTAGGAATTTGAAACAGCATTGTCTGGGCGACCGTCGCCCTGGACCGCGACCGGTCGCTTTCCACTGATTCGATTTTAGCTTCAGACTTCACTGGGCGACCGGTCGCTCATACTCTTGCGACCGGTCGCTTTGGCATAGAGTTGAAAACCATTTCAGACTTTGCAATCTGCTGAAACGACCGGTCGCTCATAACCTCTAACCCGTGGTCTGATCTTTTGTATCTTTTTAATTGAGCCATTTTTCTCAACACCTTCTTCTTTTTCCTTTCCCTTCTTTGGATATGAAGCATCAAAACCATTTTCAACCAAATCCCATAATCCATGAGATTTCAAAATGGTTTTCATTCGTATGCTCCAAAACTCATAGTTTTCTCAATTGAAACTGGCGTGCGCAGCTGAGGGTGCTTGACCCTGCCATATGAGACATTGGATTCAAACAGATACGCCTCTTGGAATGTTGAGTGAGCTTGATTTCAGCTCAACCAAACACCAGCTTTCGATTTTTCAGGACTTCACGCCCAGCAACCAACCGAACCAGGCTCTAAGGCCATGTTAGTATTTTAGGTTGTTTGTATATTTTAGCCTTATGCAGATTTGTAGTATGGAGATTTCAGAGAGGAAGAGAGAAAAATGAGAAGAGACTGTTATATTGCATTTTCACACATAGTGTGCTTACATAGTGTGCTCGGTAGAGAGAGAGAAGGAAGATTCTTCTCTAACCGAATTACAGCTGTTACCCTATGAGGTGCTTACACTTGTCATCCCAAATCTAAGCTAGAGAATCCACCTGGACTATAATCCAATGGTTCTAATTACATCACAAATAAAATAAACATAAAAGAATAGAAATATAGCTTGGTAGCTTCGGCTGAAGAAAGCAGCTGCAGGATTACATTCCAACACACATCTCTAATCTAATTCCAGGTTCCTTTGCCAACTTTTCAAACCTAAGGGTGTTGGACTTGAGGTCGAACAACATCTCCGGTCCAATTCCAGGATCCTTTGCCAACTTTCCAAACCTGAGGGACTTGGACTTGAGTTGGAACCCCATCTCCGATCCAATTCCAGGATTCTTTGCCAATTTTTCAAAGTTGACTTCCTTGAGTCTCAGTAATTGTCAGTTGAATGGAACATTTCCCAAAGAGATCTTTCAGGTACCTACTCTACAAACTATTGACCTTTCGGATAATTTTAAACTTGGTGGTTCCTTGCCAGATTTTCCCAAGAATAATGGATCTCTTCGGTATTTGATTCTAAGTGGGACAAACTTTTCAGGATATATCACTACCTGACTCCATTGGCAACCTCAAAATGTTGTCTTGGATAGATCTTTCATATTGCAATTTCTATGGATCAATCCCGTCGTCGCTCTTTTCTCTTCCCTTATTGCCACACCTAAACCTTTCCCACAATCAATTCTCTGGTGAACTTGTATTTTCTAATGTCTCTTCCAACTTATATACCCTTGATTTAAGCTTCAACCATTTGGAAGGACAAATACCGGTTTCTATATTTAATTTTCGAGGCCTTCAATCACTTCTTCTTTCTTCCAACAATTTCAATGCCTTTCCGTTCAATGGCCCTCAACAGCTGAAAAATCTTTTGGACATCGACCTTTTGTACAATAGCTTGCTGAGTTTATACAATGGTACTGATTCCTCATATTCCTCATTTCCTGAAATTATTTCATTGAATTTGGCTGCTAACAAATTGAGAACAATCCCATATTTCTTGAGAAATCAATCCACATTATCCAGTTTGAGCCTTTCAGAAAACCATATCCAGGGCAAGATACCCCATTGAATTTGGAGTTCCAATCAACTTGATTCACTAAATCTTTCTTGTAACTCCTTGGTTACTCTGGAACCTCCTTTATATAATTCTACAGTGAAAACTGTTGACCTTCATTCAAATCAACTTCAGGGACAAATCCCCACTTTCCTACCATTTGCCACGTATCTGGATTACTCGAGAAATAATTTCCGCTCTATACCATCAAATATTGGTGATTTCCTCACAAACACACTGTTCTTCTCTCTTTCGAGCAATAACTTGCATGGGCTCATTCCAACATCAATATGCAATGCCCCAAATATTCAGGTTCTTGATATGTCTAATAATTCTCTCATTGGCATGATTCCCCAGTGCTTGACTGCAATACGCGATATCAGTGTACTTAACTTAGCGAGAAACAACCTCACTGGAACTATTTCTAATGTTGAAGTTTCTAAAGATAGTTCATTGGAAATTCTAGAGATTGGTAGAAATCGGTTAGGTGGCCGGGTTCCAAAATCTCTAGCTAAATGCACTAAGTTGAAGGTTTTAAACATGGGAAACAATAATATAACAGATCGCTTCCCATGCTTGTTGAAGAGCATTTCCACCTTGCGTGTCCTTGTTTTGCGGTACAACAACTTTTATGGGGGCATTGAATGTCTCAACACCAATCTCACCTGGTCGGGGCTTAAAATCATAGACCTAGCTCACAATAATTTCTGTGGTGAAATACAAGGAATACTTTGGAGTACATGGCAAAAAATGATGGTTACCGAAGACGGTTCCCAATTGACAATCAACGGCCACCAGCTCAGAAATAGACAGCGGTCAAAAACTTTGGACAAAAGCTCATCTGCAACGAACAGAGACAGTTATGGAGTTGAGGAAGTTTCTTTAGGCTTTGAGTATGATATAAGTATAACAGTTACCAACAAAGGTTCAGAGATGAATCTGGTAAAGATTCTTTCTATCTTCACCTTGATTGACTTCTCATGCAACAATTTCAGTGGACCAATGCCTTGGGTAATGGGAGAATTTAAATCACTAAATTCCCTTAACTTGTCCAGAAATGCTTTCACAGGCGAAATCCCATCCTCATTTGGTAACATGAGCGCACTCGAGTGCTTGGACTTGTCACAGAACAAGCTGACCGGGCACATTCCACCGCAGTTGGGAAAGCTTTCTTTCCTTTCGTTCTTGAATCTCTCAAATAATCAACTGGTCGGCAAGATCCCAACCAGCACTCAGTTTTCAACATTTCCAAAAGCCTCCTTTACAGGTAATAAAGGACTATGGGGGCCTCCTTTGACAGTGGATAACAAAGCGGGATTGTCACCACCACCAACAGTGAATGGAAGGCCTCCAAATTCTGGACATAATCATGAGGTTAATTGGGATCTTATCAGTGTCGAAATTGGATTTACATTGGGCTTTGGAGTTTCCATTGGGTCACTCGTGTTCTGCAAGAGATGGAGTAAGTGGTATTACAGAGCTATGTACAACATCCTTCTCAAGATATTCCCCCAGTTGGAGGAAAGAATTGGTGTTCATCGAAGACATGTTCACATAAATCAAAGGTGATGGAGACGTTGAATTGATTAGGAGGAACAATGCAAGTTTGGACTCCTTGTTGTGCCTAGGGTATTTTAAGATCCAGGAAATAAGAATTGTGCCTGCCTTTCTGGTTTCATATTTTAATTTAATTATGGTGGTCAAGAGTCTAGTTAGTCGTGGAAATATGTAGTGTGTATCTTTAATATTTTATTTTATATTTATGGAATGTAGCAAATATCACAAAAATTAGGGAGGGCTTTTCCAATTCTACTATACTAGCCCCTTGCCACACGCTCACGCGTGTGCCAATTGGTTTTTTGTTATTTTTGTTTTTAGAATTAAGAAAAGAAAAAATGGGTAGTTATTTTCCATAAAAGTAGGATCTATTATCTGATTTTGTTTTTAAATTTAATTTTTTAATTGTGAATTTACCATATTATCCTCATTTAATTAATAATTTCAATTCTTAATGTTTGAATTAACCAAGGGCATTTTGTGGTATTTTGAATATTTCACCATTCTCTGCCTTTTGCTTTATATTCTACTATATTTAAGTTTAAACGGAATTAGAACTTTTGTCATATTTATAACACGAGACTAAATTGATCGGCATAGGTAAAAATATAGGAATTATTTTAACATTTAAGTTTTAAATATCAATAATACTATAGGCACCAATTAGTGTATCAACTTTTACATACCGATGTGGCATATGAGATAGACTGGCATATCATGTGCCACATCATCTCTTTTAATTTTATTTAATTTTATAATCTTCTAAATAAACAAAATTCATTCTCACCATTTTAATTCAACCCAAATCGGGGGCATATCCCTTCAAATCTGGAAAAATATTGTTGCTTGATTGCATATCCATGGAACTGGATAGTATTTGAGATTAATCCGTGGTGCCATATCATCCTCTCCATTCCATCATAGTATTTCCCCAAATCAACTTGAAATTTCTAGGCCGTCGTTAAACCAACAAAAGAGAAAAGCAATATCGGCTCCGTAGATGTTTGAAGGATGATAGTGTGGCGGCGATGGTGTTGAGGTAATATTGTTGTGGCGGGGGAGGGATTGTTAAACTGCTTAATGATTTAAATGAAAATAGTTATAAAAAATACTAAATTAACTAAATTAAAATTGATGATGTGGCACGTGACATGACAATCCATGTTATATGCCATATTAGTTGGTAACCAAAAGTTGGTATATAAGTTGATGCCCATAGCGCTACTGTTTAAATATATGATTTCTGAAAGGGGTGCTTTGTAGAGTTTTTAATTTGTAATTTGAAACAAATTGAGGCAAATCATGTGTATCGTATCAAATTTTGAAAATAGTAATTTGAAACACATTGAGGCATTTTGTTGAACACATTGTGCTTGGAAGACATAAAGCGAGACCCAAACAAACGTGAACCCAGGCAGGGGCAAACCAGTGTGGTCCCAACCCTTCCCCCTTCCTACTTTTATATTAAAAATAAAGGTAATTACATTTTTGGTCACTGAGTTTATGACCAATTCCATCAATTAAGACGCATGTGGGGAATGCGTGCAGGGGCACAATTGAAGCTCCACCATTTAAATAATCATTAAATTAAAAAAAAACAAGGGAAATATACTGAAATGATCACTTTTCACAAATGTTATTCTGAAATTATCACGTTACAAATTCTATTCAGATATAATCACTTTGGGATGTGAAATTAGCTAAGTGCCCTCCATATAAATACATATCTATTGTGGAGATATTGGGCATTGATTGGCGGGAAATAGCGGTATATACCCCCAATTTTATAATCTTAACTAAAAATACCACCCCCCAATTTTTTTACAACTAGAACCTATAAATATAAAATTATTGTACACTTATTGCTCACCTAACACTTTTTCTGAAAATCACCTCTCGCGATTCAGCTCTCTCTTTGGCTCCGTCTCTCACAGTCTCCACTTTCTGGTCACTCAGCTCTCACGCTCTCAGTCTCTGGTGGCTCAGGTCTCACTCTCTCTTCTCTCTTCCTCTCCCAGCGGAATCCGTTAATTGAAGATCAATGCCATCAAATACATGAACCAGGTACTGTTCATCGAAAGTTTCTTACGGAAAATGAAGGTTTTATGGGTTTGTATGAAAATCGTTTATGGGTTTGTTTGAAATTGGTTTAGGGTTTAGGTTTAGGGCTTTCTCTGAAATTGGTTTAGTGAGTTCTCTGAAATGGGTATAGGGTTTAGGGATTTTTCAGAAATTGGTTTAGGGGTTTCACTGAAATTGGTTTAGGTCTGAAATGTTGTGATTCCAATGATTCATTGTTTGAAACAGTGAATGGGTTTGTTGTTTGTGGAATGATGCTTGCACTGGTGTTGTTTTGCTGTTGGTATTGATGTTGTATTGCTTTTTTGTTGCCGGGTTATTGCTGATGTAGTGATGTTGTATATTCATTTTAGTGTTGTAGTATTGCTAGTTTGTTATGTTTGTAATGGTTTATTATGGTTTTATTCATGCAACAAATGTAGTTCAATGACACACCTTTATGACTTGTTTTAAATGTACGTCTTTGAAAGTAATTTGGGCTATACATTGTACGGCAGTGAAACAAACACGTCATTGATAAGTTTAGGGCTTGCATATTGGATATGGATAAGTTATGTTTGTTTTTCATATTCTGTTGTGATTATTTGGAATTTCAGTTTGGGGATGAATATTGAATGTGTAAAGAAAGGGCAAAGAACCATATGCGGGGATGTATATTAGTTTTTGGTGCACAATGGTCTAGTTTAGAAGTTACAGGACCTGGAGAATGTGTTGCTTGTGCTATCTTTTAAATGGATTTGAAGAGCCTATACTGAAATAACTTCTCCTTCCCATTTCCCTTCTCATTCGGGAAGCATTTTCGTGTTAGGCCTTTGGTTTATCAGTCACTTATTTGTTCAAACAATATTGGATGTAACTAGTGTTTCGTATCTAATTGTAGAAACTTATTTGCAGGTCTCTAGTGAGCAGAAGTCACCATAATTTTATCTTTTGGAGAATATTGTAAAGAATAGCGGACGGGACTATATAAAATATTTTGTTGTCAGAACTCCCTGAGGTTAGATTTCTGTTTTTTGTGATGCCTCTCATTTCTCAGCATGCTTTTTGTGGTTACGTACGCAGCTTCTTGATTTATTGACATGTAACAATGTCTGAATCAACCTGGAATACACAACATATTTAGTTTGAGGTTTAAATAATGGCAATTGGGATTAAATTATCTTTGATATCCACACTGTTCACTGCTTATGAATTACATTGTTTCTTTCAAATTTCAAATAAAATGATGTTTTTCTGCACAACGTGTCATTATTACCCCCTTGTGTCAAATCTACGATAGGCTTCACTTCACTTCACTCCGTAGTTACTTTGTAGTCAAAAGTTTTTCCCATTTTTTGCACTTGTAGGTGTATGAAATGGGAAAAACTTTTGTAGGAAGCCTTTTGAAGATAAAATATAAGAGAAGGACGTGGGAAAATATAAGAGCACGGCTTGTGGACAGAAAATATAACATAAGGAAATTGGAAAATATAAGAGAAGGAAATGGGAAAATATAAGAGCAAGACTTGTGGAGAGAAAAGATAAGGGTTGAAGGTACAATGAATTTGTATTTTTTCTGTCATGGGCCATTGGTGAACAAACATGAAATGCATATAAAGTTCTATTGGGGCTGTATTATAGGTTTATCATTGATATATCTTGTGCATATTGCCATGAGATGCATCTGGTATTGTGTGTTTATTGCTTGTAATTGTGTATATTTAAAAGGCTTGAAATTATTTGTATAATGGTGGTGTGTAGGGAAATATGGTCTCGAAAGCAAAGTTGATGATTGCTGCGGATGAAAAAATCCAGGGAAAGGCGTTGACCCTTTCCCATAAAAAAAAACGCGATCTGTACAATTAAGGACAAATTTAGTGGGCAACAGTTACAAAGGTTCAAGGACAGTTGTTTTGGCCATTTGTTAGTAATTGAGGACCTGAAGTGGACAACACAAATTATCCATGGCTTGTTGTTGAGAAAGGAGACCCGAGGACAGTTTCTCAAGTCAACGGGATCAAATTCATCGTTGGCAACAAGGTCATACAGTTCACAGCGCAGGCGTTTTGCGTCATCATAGGGCTCCAGTTTGGAAAGCTTCCCTTCATTCCAACTGCAACTAATGACAACTGCTCATTGAAGAAGAAGTATTTCTGCAACAATAAAACGGTCAGCCTTTCCGAACTCGAACAAGCCTTCATCGACGCAGTGATGAGGAGGAAGTCTTCAAGTTTGGGCTGTTATATTTCGCTGTTTTTGTGCTGTTCGGGCAGTGAAAAGCATGTCAACATTGACATGCGCTACTTGAAATTGGAAGAAGATGTTGAAGACTTCCAGAAGTATCCGTGGGGTGCTATGTCATATGCCAAGACAAATTCGTCATTGTTGTGGGCACTATGCACAGAGTACCAGCGAGTCAAAGTGCCCCAGAAAGCCTTAAAAACCAAAAAATCAGCAAAGCGATGGAAGACAATGGCAAGTGGTAGACCAAGGGAGTACCACCTAACAGGATTTGGCTTTGCACTTGAGGTGAGGAAATATCCGTTTCTGTATAAGTTCCATTTACTTTGTTTACAGTGATTGATATATTTTTCTTGAAAACAGATATGGGCTTTTGAGGTGTTTCCAGGCATTCGCTGCATTGCATATCGTTGTGCGCGAACAGAATGCCCAAGTCCCTCGTATACTACAGTGGAGAATCAATAGTTTGCCTCGTTTTCACGAAGTCATGAGCCAAGTCTTTGAAAATGCAGAGGTTAGTTCTGTTTATAATACTAATGTTATGCTTCTGATTCAAATTATAGGTTTAATAATATGTTTTTTGTTCTCTAAATTGCAGGTTGATGTGCAACCTCTCCGCCCATCTGTAATTGAGAAGCAGGAGCCGTATTGGAGTTGGGGTGACGATGTTGAAGACACTGAAGAAGTTGTTGAGTTGTTTGGCGATGACGAAGAACCGAAAACCAGCACTTCTGCCCTCGTGCAAGAAAAAGACGAGGACATTGCTGAAACTACTAGCCGTCCATCGTCTTCTAAGGCAAGCATTACATATTTTCCAATATATACGTCATAATACAATAGGAAAAAAAACTGCTGTTGATGGGAAATTTTTTGAAATATTGTAACATTTGCATTATAACTTAATGCAGGGTAAAGTCGCGTCCACTGATTTAAGCACTTTGACGCGTGAGTTTGAAAGGACAAAGGATGAATTGGCCAAAGTAGCCGCTTCGAATCGAGGACTTCGCAAGAGAGTGCATCTGTTGGAAGAAATTGTAGAGACGGAGTCCTTGAAACGTGAAAAAGAGTCTGCAAAATATAAAAAGTCAGTGGAGGATTTGGCCAAGACCCTAGCATCCATGGAACAGGATTTCAAGGGGGGAGATAGAGCAGCTGAAAAAAATTAATAGTGGGTTGAATGAGGGTGGGGAAGGGCATGAGGACCTCCGTAGTCTTCATATGAATGAAGGACCATTACATGACTATGGTAGTTCGCATATAGAACCGGCAGCAATGGAAACAAAAAGCCCCGGTGATGGAGCCAAACCATCCGCAGCCTTGGTAGTCGAAGAGGCACAAATGGTCACTTCCGTTCCTCACTTAGAAGTGCATGAAGCAGCTGAGCATGCACTTCTCGAGAAGCTGCCTACCCCGAAAGATGTGGCCGGGTGTGACGAAATCTGCAAAAGACCGATGTTGTTGTTAGAAGATTGGAAAATAAGTGATAGTATGGCATCGGGAGGTCCGATCAATCCTCCAAGTATACCCAAAGTGAGTATGGCTGGTGATGGAGAAGAGTCTAAAAGTGTTGAAACAAAAGAAGAGAAAGGTAAAGGCTGTAGAAAGAAGCGTCCGTCCCACACTTTGTGTAGTCCATTTACTGATCCGTTGAGGAAGAAGAGGACGATGAGTGTGTCGGATGTGACTGAAACCCCGCCATGTTTGGATCCATCAAAACCCCTTCCCATTGAAGATGTGAAGGCAGGTAATGGAGTTTTACATTGGCTGGAAAAACGAGATCAGGTTAGGCAACTTTACCTTCAAAATCCAATCTTCATGTTATGCTAGTATGTGCTGATATAGAAATGAGAGAATTACCAAGTTCGCTTTAATATACATGTGTATATTTGTGATGAACAAAATTCAGACTTTGTTAAAGCAAAAAAGTATTGACTTGCGCTGTTAAATGTATTTTGTTAAATATAGGTACTAAGAAATTTTGAATTGTAGTTTATTATTATAACATTTAGACTCAAAAGAAGACAATAAAAGAGATTTAGAAGGGGTTGTAATAGCGGCTCCTTCCGCCCATGGCATCTGGTCTTCTCCTCCATGTTATGTTCCTCATGTTCCTCGACTCTGCTAGTGTCTTTCCTCAGTGATATTAATGCAGTCGAGGATCTGGAACATTTGGATGGAAGCGCAATCGAAGATTTTGTCAGGGTCAGTACGAGTAAGGGCTGAGGAGTTATGGGCTAGAGTTAAATTCCGGGCTTCTCTTTGGGCATCGGGTTGTAGGCAGTTGAAGGATTATCATTACTCTATAATCTTGAGAAACATGGCTGCTGTCTTAAGATGATGTTACCTAAAGTCTTGTTTTCTTCCTATAGTTTTATCTTCAGTCATAGCTGCCTAGATTTTCTTTAGTTGTTCTGGAGTTTTCCTTTTCATTGTTTAATCAATGTTTTTTCCTCTTGATTATCAATAAAACGTTTCTATTCATAACAAAAAATATTAATGCAGTTCGAGGATGTTTTTAAAGTGTATATGGCAGTTACCTCTTGGATTATGGTTATGTGTTCAAAGAGTTTCTTAATCTAAAACAAATTATTACTCGGACAAAGAATTGAACTTATAGTCACATTTGAAGTGAAGAAAAACATAGTTGAAATAGAAGACAAATACAATTGCTTGGTTGTCGTTACAATTTCAAATGGAGAAACAAATAGAGATAAGTAGTTTACCTAAGAATTCCCAATTGGTGCTCAAGGGGACAAAAATGGAGACAAATAAAGTCAAGATGATTGGCATGGAGATAAAATCTAACAAGTTTTTAGTTTCCTGTTTTATCATGTTTCTTCATATTTATATATAGAATTTGAAAGTTTTGTTACAATTGAGGCAAAATTATTCCACTCCCCAGTGAAGTAGCTTCCTACTTAGCAACAATTCTATATTTGTCTCACCTAATTGCTACATATAAGTAAATTCTATATTTGTCTGACGTAAGGGCCATATATAACTCCCTCATTGTAGCCGGACTGTAGCCGGATTTCAACTTATGCCCGTAGGGCCTCCGCATGACGGCCACGTTATTGATTGCTCACGGCCCAATGTGCTTATAGTATAATTTGACAGCATGTATACGACTATTATTTTACAATATAAACGATTTTAAATGGGAATTTACGTATTTGCCTAAGTTCTGAAAACTGTTATTTTAAATGGGACAATATTATTTTATATATGTTGTGAAAACTGTTACCACCTAAGTTCTGATTCAGGAATTTACGTTTTTGCCTCTTGTAGTGCGGAGGTGCAGCTGGAGTCATGTTCGGTGGGCGCTGATTTTTTTCTACAAACTTATCGATGATACGGAATGGATTAGCTCAAGGGTAAGAATACACAATTCTCTACTTTATTACGATACTTCAATTGTTTTCTAACCTTTATTAAGTGCACAGTTGTATGAAATTGTGCTCATATTATATACGTGAACTTTCAGCACTTGGACATGGCAACCTTTCTCATCCGGAAAAGGCAACTCGCGCATCCGTTGGTATTTGGAACTCAGTGGACAACGGCAGATTGTTGCTTGCAGGTAAACATGTTACCATTTAACATTCACTGCTTCATTTGCTTTTGATTGTCATTATGTAATATGGCTTCATTTCAATGTGTGCAGCAATTTCTAGAGCCGGTCAAAGCGACTAGCAAGACACGTGGAGCGAAGAAGGCAGCTGCTTCAAACATCAGTGACCTTACACCCAGCAAGCTGAACAATATACATCACTATGTGCGCGGTACGTGGCAACACGGGTATGGCCAAGCTTGGACAAAAGTTAGGAAGGTCTATTTTCCATATAATCTGAAATTGTCCCACTGGGTTGCAATCGAACTTGATTTCGTCAATCATACTGCAACTGTGTATGACTCGTACTCTGATTTTACCGCCACAAAGAAGCTGGTTGGACTGCTTCGCCCTATTTAGGAGACGCTGGCACAAGTGCTGTACAATATGCAGTTTTATGAAGCTTCTGAGCTTGAAGAGGTGAAGCAAAGGGGGCTGGAGATGTCAAGCTTTACGGCATTCTCAGTTTGCACCATTGGAGATGTGCCACAACAACGAGATGGGTAAGGTTTGTTAATTTAGTGGAGTTTAGAAACTATTTTATATAAATGCAGTTCTAATTTCCAAGCTTATTGGCTTGACAGTGCGTCTTGCGGAATCATGACCGTAAAATTCTTGGAGCATCTGAGTGCTGGGATTTCGTTGCATACAATTGACCCTTTGAAGACCAAATATTACAGACTGAAGCTTGCAATAGAGGGTTTTGATAAGTTCATAATTTCACACATTTGTTTGCCTTCATTGCTTAGTAATTTTGTTTAGTTTCTCTTTATTTCAAGGCACTTATCTATGTTTGTGTGTTCTGTAGGTTATGGGAGCAAGAGATCACATTTTATTCAATCCATGCATATTAAGGGCTGATTGGGATGAGAGGAATACACTTGAGGCATTTGAAGCAAAATGGTGCAAAAACGTGCAAAAACTGGAGCCTGAGTTAGAAGTTCATTTCGGACTTATCTTCTTCATCCAAACTTGGATTGGGCCAATGTTTGTGTGGTTGGATCAATGACATTCTGAACTTCAAAATGGACATCTTAAAGTCATCATTTGATTCAGCCAAGCCCAATTCGTAAGCCCAAGAAGTTGTTCATCATGCTGAAGGAAGATGAGCTCATTGCATGCTTGGTCATGGTGAGCTAGGCATGAGCTATTGGTTTCTGGATGGAAGCTTGGTCATGCTGACATGTTGATGACCTAGGGCTGCTGGTGGGCTGCTAGTGGGATTTAGTGGAGTAACCATTTCTGATTATCTAATGCAAGTGCATCAACCACATTCTGATTTTCAATTGCAAGTGTTGTATGCATTTGCTATATTCAATTCAGATTTCTCACTCCCAACTCCCTATAAATACCACTTCCATTCCACATTCAATTCATCAACAATCCACATTCAGATTCAGACACACATTCACTCATCCATTACTCCCATACACACATTCACCACAAAGAGAGAAGAGAGCTAGTTGCAAAGGAGGAAGAGCTAGGAGCTGTCCTGGAAACTACCTTGCCTGCCACCAGCTAGTTCTTCTATTCTCTTTACTCTATCTATGTATTTCTTATTTTCTGTATTCATAATTATGTTTAACTAATCCATTTTGTTAGGGCTTAGGATGAAGCCCTAGTCATGAATATTCAATGTTATGGATGATTTCATAGTTAATTGATTTCCTTGCTTTCATTATCAAGTTGTTAATCTCCAGCTTATTATGTGCTTGATGTATGTTTTCTTGGAGTAGCTAACTAGGATTTTATGCATCTAGCACAGGTTGGGAAGGGGTTTAGATTCACCAATTCTACTCTCCTTTCACAAGCAACACATGAATGGCCTAAGAATCATTCAAGGGGTTAATAACCATAAGTTGACTAGGACAGATACCATGTTCTAGGACTTGTGTGATTATCATATTCTCAAGGAACTTAATGACTCTTGTATGCTTTATTCTAAGTAGATACCATGCTTAGGTTGCATATAAGGGATCAGGTGTTGTGTAGATACCATGCACAATCACATGCCTTAGGAGAATCATGCATCCTGCACCTAGATACCATAGGCTTGTATGCGATAATCTATTGTTAATGAAGCTTGAGTCAATTTCTATGCATTCATAACTTGGATAGGAAAACTAGTGGTGGATTCCAAGGCTCTAACACTTCTAAATCATTGTTTCACAACTAGTTCATTCTTGCCATTGTTTACTTTCCAGCACTTCCATTTCATTCTCTTGTTTTCATTTAAACAACAAAAACCCCCCATTCGAGTGCGTGTGTGGTGCTAGGATTCTGTCCTAGACCTTGTCATTGTCAGTTTTTTTGTTTGTTCCTTTTCTGTTTTGTCCATCATTCTAAGTAATTTAACTTGCAACCAAGTTACCATTCTCCGTGGATCGACCTCGTATTTACATAAGCTATACTATAAATGGTTCGTGCACTTGCGAGAATTAAAGTTGCTGTTTTTAATAACTCATTTTAGTTGTTAAGAATAGGCTCAACAAGTTTTTGGCGCCGTTGCCGGGAACCGGTAACGATGGTGCTATAGTTAGATTACTTTGAGTGTTTTTGTTTTTGTTAGTTTTATTTGTTATTTTCGTTGGTTTTTCTTTCAGGATTTCAGTTTTTCTTTTTAGTTGATTATCTCCATTTGAAGGCACTAATTTGGTTCTTGTGTGTGCATGTATGTCTGAATCTGATTCTGAGCCACTTTCACCAAGAAGTTTTGCTATACGTGTTGGTTTGAGGAGGAATTATAGTTCTTCAAGCATTGAATCTAAGAGCTACGAATCTGAAGGTTCAAGCAAGATGGCAGAGATTCCAAACAACAATGATGGTGAAGGAGGTGGTGCGCTTGTTGCCCAACCTCGGAAACCCCTGCGTGAATTTTCCATTCCCAAAGTCACTGATCAACCTTCATGCATCGTCTATCCTCAACTCACAATTGACAGGTTTGAGCTTAAAAGTGGTATGATTCATCTTCTTCCAACTTATTATGGTAATACCACTGAGGATCCTTACATGCATGTTAAGCAATTCTTTGAAATATGTGCTACAATCAAAATTCAAGGACTTGATGATGAGCAGATTAAGATGAGGCTATTCCCATTCAGTTTAAAAGATAAGGCTAAGTCTTGGTTATACTCTTTGCCTAATGCTTCAATTCGTACTTGGGATGAGCTTTCTAATAAGTTTTTGCAGAAATTCTTTCCAGCTCAAAAGACTAACAAGATTAGAAAGGAAATCCTTGGTTTCAAGCAAGGAGAAGGAGAGGCTTTTCATGAATGCTGGGAGAGGTACAAGGAGATGATGAGATCTTGCCCACACCACAACATAGAGAGTTGGATGCAAATGCAATCTTTCTATGAAGGTTTGCTTGATTCCGAAAGGATGATGGTAGATGCAACAAGTGGAGAAGGATTGATGAACAAAACAGGAGATGAGGCTTTTACTCTCTTTGAATCTTTGAGTGCTAACTCTCAACAATGGAGCTACAATAAAGGAAGAGGAGCTCCTATGAAAGCTGTGGTCTCTGAGGTAAGTACTAATAATGAGATTAATGCAAAACTTGATGTTATGTGTTCTTTGCTTCAACGGGCGGTGATGACTGGCCCTCTAGGAAACAAAGTGGAAGTTCAAAACCAAACTTTTGCGGACCACATGTTAGAGCAAGCAAATGCCCTTCAAGGAAGGAATCCTCAGAATGATCCATACTCAAACACATACAATCCAGGGTGGAGAAATCATCCTAATTTCAGGTGGAGCAATAATTCAAATGTGCAACAATCTCAAGGACCTCCCCCAGGATTCCAAATACAACAAAGGCAATTCCAGCAAGCTCCCCAACAAGTTCAAGAGCAAAGGGGTGATCAAATGGGAGAATTGCAAGACATGTTCAAGAAGTTCATGGGGCAACAGATGCAAACCAATCAGAATCTTCAAAATGCAGTGAACAAACTAGAAGTGCAAGTTGGGCAGATTGCATCCTCCTTGAGCAATAGAGCATCCGGAACATTTCCAAGCCAAACGGAGGTGAATCCAAGGCATCATGAGCAAGTTAAAGCAGTGCACATCTTGAGAAGTGGCAAACAAGTTGATAATAAGGTTGGAGATGCCAATGAAGAGCAAGAAGATGGAGATAACGTGGAGATCATTCAGCCACCACAAGGGCAGCCCACAGATTCCACCAAACAGCCCCTCAATACTCTTGAAAAGAGCACAGGCCCTAAGGTATCATCTAATGCTAATCAAGTTCCAATTTCAACTAATGCTTTTAGGCCTATTGCACCCTTTCCCAGCAGGTTATCAAAGTCAAAGAAAGATCAAGGCTTGGATGAGATAATGGAAATATTCAAGAAGGTGCAAATCAACATCCCACTACTCAGTGCCATTGCTCAAATTCCCAAGTATGCAAAATTTTTGAAGAATCTTTGTACTAACAAGAGGAGATTCAAAGAGCATGAACAAGTTGCATTAAGTGAAGAGGTGAGTGCAGTCTTACAAAGAAAGCTACCTCCAAAGCTAAAGGATCCAGGTTCGTTTTCTATACCTTGCATTGTTGGTGATTTCAAGATTCCAAAAGCTTTGCTTGATCTCGGTGCATCCATTAACCTTATGCCATATCATGTTTATGAGAAACTTAACCTTGGTGAGTTGCAAGCCACATCTGTGAGCATTCAATTGGCAGATAGAACTATTAGGTACCCCAAGGGCATTCTAGAAGATGTTTTGGTGAGAGTAGAAGGCTTAATCTTGCCAGCTGATTTCTTAGTCTTGGAGATGGAAGAAGCACCAATTCCTGACAATGAATTGCCCCTCATCTTTGGCCGACCCTTCATGGCTACTGCTAAGACCACGATCGATGTAGCGCAAGGCACTCTCGCCATGACCGTTAATGGAGAAACTGTTGCTTTCAAAGTGTTTGATGCCACGAATCTGCCAAGTGATGTTCAAGATTGTTTTCAAATTCAAGTTTTGGACAATCCAGGGAAGGAGAGATTTGATGGTCTACCACATTCACTAGAAGCATGCTTGCTGCAAGAAGTGGACAAGGAGGAGCAGGGGGCTGCCCACATATTCAATGCTACAATTCCTACACACAAGAAGGGGCTGCCCAAATTTGGAGATACTCCAATCATTCCTCCAGTTCTTTGCGATTATGTTCATAACCAAAAAAGGAAAAGGAAAGCAGCAAGGAAGCGATGGAAAACGAAAACAAGCTTGGTGAACAATCTTGCATTACATGAGGTGTTGATTGAGCCCAAACCCCCCAATCACTATAGCAAGTTTGGACGTCCGGCTGAAGACATAAAACTTAGCGCTTCTTGGGAGGCAACCCAAGGTAACGAGGAGAAGATAGAACGTGCAAGAAGCTGCTTGCGTCCTAATCGCTTCAAAGGGGAGTTGTTTTCTAAACTCTAAACATTTGGTTATGTCTTTTCCTTATCTTCTTTCCTTACATTTATGAGGCATTGCTTGTTCTTATACTCTAAACATTGAAGACAATGTTTCATTTAAGTTTGGGGGGAAGGATTTGGTTATGTTGTTTCAAATTGTCAAAATTTTAAATTTTTAAGTGTGTCTAGTGTCTAGTGTCTAAAACGCAGGATTTTGTGTGTTGTTTTGTTATCCTTCCAAACACCTATGATAAGACTTGGATTTAACTTTAATATGGTTTTTCAGAAATTGATAGTCATTGTTTAAGGCCTGTGTGTGATTCTGAGTTAACTTTGTCTTGCATGCCATCCTTGCATTTATTGAGCACTTTGCCAAGTTAGTCCAATTTCTTGCTACTTGGAGATGTTATGCAATTCTACTTATCTCATGATCTTGGTTTCGTACTCTAGAACTTATTTGAATATCTCTTGAGACATCTTGCTGCCATACAATGCTTAGGAAGTGATTTAGGCCATGTTTGAATCGTTTGAGCCTTTCTAACCACCCCTCTACATGTATTCATTCCTAGTCAACCCATTTGAGCCTACATTAAGCCTTTCTTTGTGTAAACCATTCCTACCATAATAAATCTCTGTTTCTTATCTTTACCTATTCTTTGAGCAATTAAAGCTATCTTCAAAAGAGAGTCATAAAGATGCAAGGTTTTTAGGAGCAAAAGTGATTCTTGAGTGCCATAACCCAAGTGTTGAAAAGAAATAAGTTTGGGGGTATTGGTAACTAATCAAAAGAGGTAATGAAGTGTGACCAATGTAGTCACGGCCCTAGGGTGTTATAAGGAGAAGATCATGGTGATCTAGAGTAAAGAGCCACAAAATTAGGCCAAATTAACACATTTGAAGGTGCTGAAATTATGTTGAAAATCTGCTCATGTATGTGTTCCTTGCTTGTTACAAAGTTCAGTAATCTCTCATGCTTTTACATATGCTTTAGTTGTGCTCAAAATGTTGTTATATCTCCATATCTCCTCTTTCATTCAACCACTACCCTAAGCCTCATTACAACCCTTGTAAAGTCCTTTTGATCCTTGGTATTGTATGGTATTATTGTGGAGAGTTGATTTCATAATAACCTTATGGGGTTCGAAATTCTTGATTGTGTTGTAAGTGTGTGCGCATGTACTTATTTGAGTTGCAGGTGTTGTTCTGATTTGGCATTCACACACTACACGTAAGGATGTTATTGTAAGCTTTGCACACTCTTGAATCATGTGTGGAACTTAGATTGTGATTGTTGTGTTTCTTTGGAACCATATACTTTGGTGATTCTTTGAGGATATTGTTTGGAAGGCTAGCTGCTTATTTTCTGTTTTCTAAGTTGTGGTTTTATTTTGTTTGCTCGAGGACTAGCAAAGTCTAAGTTTGGGGGTATTTGATAAGTTCATAATTTCACACATTTGTTTGCCTTCATTGCTTAGTAATTTTGTTTAGTTTCTCTTTATTTCAAGGCACTTATCTATGTTTGTGTGTTCTGTAGGTTATGGGAGCAAGAGATCACATTTTATTCAATCCATGCATATTAAGGGCTGATTGGGATGAGAGGAATACACTTGAGGCATTTGAAGCAAAATGGTGCAAAAACGTGCAAAAACTGGAGCCTGAAGTTAGAAGTTCATTTCGGACTTATCTTCTTCATCCAAACTTGGATTGGGCCAATGTTTGTGTGGTTGGATCAATGACATTCTGAACTTCAAAATGGACATCTTAAAGTCATCATTTGATTCAGCCAAGCCCAATTCGTAAGCCCAAGAAGTTGTTCATCATGCTGACAGGAAGATGAGCTCATTGCATGCTTGGTCATGGTGAGCTAGGCATGAGCTATTGGTTTCTGGATGGAAGCTTGGTCATGCTGACATGTTGATGACCTAGGGCTGCTGGTGGGCTGCTAGTGGGATTTAGTGGAGTAACCATTTCTGATTATCTAATGCAAGTGCATCAACCACATTCTGATTTTCAATTGCAAGTGTTGTATGCATTTGCTATATTCAATTCAGATTTCTCACTCCCAACTCCCTATAAATACCACTTCCATTCCACATTCAATTCATCAACAATCCACATTCAGATTCAGACACACATTCACTCATCCATTACTCCCATACACACATTCACCACAAAGAGAGAAGAGAGCTAGTTGCAAAGGAGGAAGAGCTAGGAGCTGTCCTGGAAACTACCTTGCTGCCACCAGCTAGTTCTTCTATTCTCTTTACTCTATCTATGTATTTCTTATTTTCTGTATTCATAATTATGTTTAACTAATCCATTTTGTTAGGGCTTAGGATGAAGCCCTAGTCATGAATATTCAATGTTATGGATGATTTCATAGTTAATTGATTTCCTTGCTTTCATTATCAAGTTGTTAATCTCCAGCTTATTATGTGCTTGATGTATGTTTTCTTGGAGTAGCTAACTAGGATTTTATGCATCTAGCACAGGTTGGGAAGGGGTTTAGATTCACCAATTCTACTCTCCTTTCACAAGCAACACATGAATGGCCTAAGAATCATTCAAGGGGTTAATAACCATAAGTTGACTAGGACAGATACCATGTTCTAGGACTTGTGTGATTATCATATTCTCAAGGAACTTAATGACTCTTGTATGCTTTATTCTAAGTAGATACCATGCTTAGGTTGCATATAAGGGATCAGGTGTTGTGTAGATACCATGCACAATCACATGCCTTAGGAGAATCATGCATCCTGCACCTAGATACCATAGGCTTGTATGCGATAATCTATTGTTAATGAAGCTTGAGTCAATTTCTATGCATTCATAACTTGGATAGGAAAACTAGTGGTGGATTCCAAGGCTCTAACACTTCTAAATCATTGTTTCACAACTAGTTCATTCTTGCCATTGTTTACTTTCCAGCACTTCCATTTCATTCTCTTGTTTTCATTTAAACAACAAAAACCCCCCATTCGAGTGCGTGTGTGGTGCTAGGATTCTGTCCTAGACCTTGTCATTGTCAGTTTGTTTGTTTGTTCCTTTTCTGTTTTGTCCATCATTCTAAGTAATTTAACTTGCAACCAAGTTACCATTCTCCGTGGGATCGAACCTCGTATTTACATAAGCTATACTATAAATGGTTCGTGCACTTGCGAGAATTAAAGTTGCTGTTTTTAAGGTTTAAGGGGGGAGGCATATGTATGAGGTATATGTCTTCATGTCTGTGAATTTAGTTGAGTGTGGACTTAGGACTTGGGAATTCACTGTGCTCATTAATTATGTCAAGAACTCGTTTATATGAAGATGCAGACGTGGATGCTTTGCTGGAAATTCCTGCCTTTTTGCTAGAGCTACTAGGTTTAGTTATTATGTGTAGCAACCCAGGTCTTTGGCCCTGCTGTATATTGTGAGGTGTAATATTGTACAGTCTAGAAGCAGTGGCTAATTGCCTTACATGGCACACACACTGTTTCGATTTTGAAGGTTACCTATTTTGTACACCTCCATATATAAATATTGTTGCTCTTTATGGATGCTTTTGTAGCCATTGTTCACATTTTGTGTCTGTGGTTTTGTTTGCAATTTATGTGATATAGGTAAATTTCATTTCCTGCACTGGGAATCTGTTAGTGGACTTACTGAAGCATACAGCTTTCTTAAGATTTCTCAATTTAGTTTTGACTTAGTTCGTTTTAAATCATGTCGGCAGCAATTCTACTTTTCTGCTTAGCATTACATTGTTATTGGAATTTGGAACCTCATACTGTGTTTGCTGATCTTAGCTGGAGCAGGTACCAATCACTCGTCGTTCATCTTGCATATTGGATTAGTTTCCTTCTGTATTTAGCTGTATTCGATATGAGTGATTGTTCTCTCTGTACAGGGTATACTAGCACCATCCTGCTTAAGATTGGTAAATTATCTGACTTCATCGGTGAACTTCAGGTACTATTTTCATAATTTTTACTCTGCTTTGCTAGTGGAACTCGTACCAAATTTTTATTTCGTTTTTTTTATGACTTTGTAATTTTGTAATGCATTTGGTAAACTAGGGTTTTGATAAGTTAGATAGTTTATTTATTTTGGAGCTTGTGTCTTGTTGCTGAAAAATTGATGGATTTGTGTTTATTTGTGTTTTGTTTGCAGTCTTTGTTGAATGGAACCGGAGAACAATCACAAGGTGACTTTGATGCGATCGCATGACAGGTATTAAAAAAACTGCTATACATTTAGTGTTGAAGGATGCTTTATCATGTTAAATTTATGTTTTTTGAAATGGATATAAATTTTCCTGTGTTACTTTCTTTTAGGTGTGCCGTCTGGCAGCTGAAGGGGAATGACAGCCAAATTGGTATCTTACTTTCTCTTATGTGTTCAAATGAATTATTTGCATGCTTTGTGCTTTTTCCTCTTGCTTATAACCACTAAATTAATGCATGGTCCTGCCCTTAGTTTTTGGTTTAGTTCTAAAACTTCTATTCCTTACACGTATGTTTTTCATAATGCAATAGAAACTTTTTATAATTGGTTATCTTTTTTCATTGATTTTTGTAATAGGTTTGACATCACTAATAATGCCAGCAGCTACCTTGGGGGCATTGGTTTATGGTTACATGTGGTGGAAGGTATCCAGATGATATATTTATGCTTATATTATTTCATCCATTGGTTCTCTGAGTTGTTGTCTTCTTTAAGCAAATCTAATATTTGCTCTTCACAAATGGTTAGGGTCTAAAATTCTCAGATCTTATGTATGTGACAAAGCGTAGTATGACTGCTGCTGTAGCAACTTATCTTACTTTTCCCTTTTGCAAGATTACAAGCTAGGTTCCATTTCAGAAAAGCAGGTAAAACAGCTTTATTTTTAGACTAGTTTAGACTCTCGCGTGTATTGTTCGGTTCATTTTTACACATGATTTTTCATGTTATTCACCTTTTATTTTGAGTTAGTTCTTGACATTTTATAGCTTTTTACTTCCTTTTTGTGTTTTCTTAGATTTTACCTTGGTTAGATTGAAAATGAGCTAAAAGTGCATTATTTGTTATAAATTCTGTTTTTGCTTATTTTCGTAGGTCAACTTCTTGGCCTGGGATCAACATGCTCTGGTGCTCGGATGAGGTCATGATCTTCATGAGACTTGTTCCAATGGATGTTAACTACAACATATCCAAATTTGACCTCCATTGGACAAGTATTGCCCATCCAACCAATCCTGAATGTTACCACAGCTCTGAAATCCGAATTTGGCCAGCTTTTACCTCCTTTGTGTTATCTTGATTTTCTTGTTACCATAACTCTTGGTAACAAGAAGTTACCTTAGCTATGAGATATTTTCTGAAGCAATTGGCATCTTATTGAGGACAAAGCTTCATCATGGCAAGGGGACAAGGGCAAAGGCTTTAACTAAAGCATGAGTTTTATATGATATCTTTGAGCTGGAATTGATGGGCAAGGGATAGGTGAGTGCAATCTGAAGTATGAGAGGCTTAAAAACGTGGGTAGCTGATCCATTCTATTATTCTACAACTGGAGAGCAGATTTTGGAGAGTTTGGAGCTTGGAGAAAGCCAAGGTGCAGCCAAGAAAAGTGGAGAAGAAGACTTCCACCATGGATGATCTTGAAGCTTTCATCATTTTCTGAAAATCTGTAAACTCTTTCTATTTTCATTTTGAGTTTGTATTTGGAATAAATATGAGCAACTAAACTCCATAGCTAGGGCTTAGGTTGAAGCCCTAAACATGATTACCTTATTGTTTTGATGCTTGAGTGTATGAATTTCTAGATATTGTTGATGAATTCCAATTCACCAAATTAATCTATCCTTGATGTATGTTCTTCTTTGATTGATCACCTTTGAAAGCATGCTTCTTGAGGTTGTTGGGGTTATGTGTATCTTCATGTTATTCTAAGCAATAAATGGATGAAGTAAGAATCATCCATGTGAATTGGTTTCTTGAATACCTAATGTAAACACCATGCTATTAGGATTCTTGTGATGTTCATATTCTCTTTGAACTTAATGGGTTTTTCTTGTAATTGAATCAAAGTACTAAGCACACCTAGATTCGATTATAGGGAAGGCACAAGTATTGTAGCACTCATACTGCACTTTACGTATATTAGAGAGAATCAATGCGTCTTGAGTCACTCGTACTGGTCTTGATTGCGAACATTTTCATCAACACGTTTAGAGTTCATCACTTGAGTATTCATGAACATAGGTAGAATTGTTTAGGGTGGATTCCGAAACCCTAGTGTTTGTTACATTTGAATTTCACATCTTGATAATTCATCTCTGCCATTCTCATTTAAATTCGAAGTCCATTTACTCACATGCAATAGAAATAGATCACTTGAACCAAATCAAACCCCCCCCCCCCCCCAAAATGTGTGTGAGTTGCGTGTTCGACACGTTATGTGTCTTTGTTACTGAATTTTATTTGTTTCTGTAATTGTTTTGGACTTTTGGTCTGCGTTGTGTTCTTCCATTTTCTGTGCTGAATCCAACCGTATAAAGAACGTGAATTTTGGACGTACGGTTGGAAAGTTATAGGTCGAAAACTGAACAGAGGTCGGAACTGAAAAAAGAGAAAACCGATTCTGTGAAAAAAGCGACCGGTCGCACTGTTTCTAACGACCGGTCGCTCATCACAAATTTCACAATTTTTGATTCTGTGCAAAAACGACCGGTCGTCACCTGTTCAGAGACCGGTCGTCACTTGTCACTGTTCACGACACTGTTTCACTTTCACTGCACTGTTCACAAGTGATGAAGTGGTGATAAAATGGCGATAGAAAATGATGTTTGTGTTTTTGTTTAGTTTTCTTGTGTTGTTTCATTTCTTTTACACTTCTTTACTCATTTTTAGTTTTCATTTTGCATTTGTGCATTTGTGGTATGTCAATTAAGTGTTCTTTCCGTACTCAAATTAGAACTTATAGGAAGCCGACAAGTTCTTCGTGGGATTGAACCCGTACTTACATAATCTATACTTCAATAGATTCGTGCACTTGCGGGTATTTTTAATTGGTTGTTTGCACATTAATTTGTGTCCTCTTAGGAATGCAACATGTATCCAAAAAATGAATTTAAGTCATGCCACTTTGTTGCAGGGTCTAAAAGAAATTGCGGAGTCTTTGTCTAGAAGTTTGACGAAGTGAAATGATGCTATTGTGCAAGACGATATTGAAGGTCCAGGAATGAAACCGAGAAACCTGCTGAGGTTTGAATAAGAACTCTTTTATCTAGTATTTACATCATTCTTGAACATTGTAATGGAGCCAATCTGCTTCTATGCTTATGTGATGCTTTCTGCTGAGGTTCCCATTTATGGCATGCCTCTTTTTTCTTGTTTACTTTGCTTTTTTTCTTGGGATCTTTTGGCTTGTCATATCTGTGTGCCAGATAGCTGCATTTGGCACTATGAACTGACTCGGTGGCAGTTACAAATGAACATAGGTCTTAATTCTGGAACTGCCATTCATAAACTCTATCTCTGGACTTAACCCAGTTGTTTTTGCAGGTCGATCTCAACCAAGTGTTGATTGCAATATTCTAAAGAAGATGACCATACACTGTTATTTTCTGTAGGCATACGTATGAGATGCCTTAGCTTTAATTGGTTACGTTGTTCCAAGTTTTATGTACACAATCTCACAGTCACTCCGAGTTGTTTTTCATTTCATGTATTTCTCCGTGCTTTTTTTCCCCCATTATTCTGATTATAGAGATGAAGTCAATATTACTGTGGAGCTTATAGCATGTTTACTTTATTTTGTGGGCTTAATTGTGTGAGACATGCCCTTATAATGTCAAACAAACAGTATTGACATCAATCTTGTGAAATAATTGAAATCACACCGTTTATTATTATGATTATTTTTGTTTCTTCCTCCGAGAACAAGCAAAGTGGTTACAAATATGAAAGATTCTGAATAAGTTTTCTTCTATCAAATTCCGCATGGACCTAGAGTTCTACGGTACCATCGAGGATACTTCACACTGGTCTTGGAAGGACATGTAAAACGGTTATTGTGCGTTCCATTGTAGAAGCTTGAATGGATTTTTTTTTCTGTTGTATTTGGCCCAAGCATGCCAAAAATCATCCTGGTTTTGAACAAAGTGGAGACTTATTTGAGCAAATGCCATTGACATACGATATAATAGCAATATGAGGCCAATATACATACACTATAGACACAATATTAGGGCAATATAAGGATAATACGATAGCAATAGTATGACAATATACCTCTAATAGGGTGGCAATATGCATACACTAGCAAAACAATACAAAGGCAATATTAAGCAATATACATGCAATATACATGCAATATTAAGTGATTCTACATACGATACATACACATCCATTACATACTACATTTTACACATGCAAAACAAATCGCCACCGAAGCTTTAACAATACTATCCCGCGAAGGGAAAACGAAGGCAACAAAAGATCCATGTACTTCGGTATTTAGTTGGTGCATTAAATTGATGGGATTGCAAACTACACCAGTAACTCTTTGGCTGTAATTTACAGCAGTAGAGCATTACATTAACAACAATAAATTTGGCTTACAAACGAAAAAACCAAACCTTAATGGGAAATTGGAATTTGTGGATTTCAACCCAAAATATGACTATGTAACTAAGCATTTATTGGGAATTTCAGAAAATAAAATTGCAAAATAGGAAAATAGGAAAATAGCAAAACTGCAAACTTGGAAAATGGGAAATAAGGAAACGTGGAAAATTCAAAAATTGGAAATATAGAAGAAAATGAAAATTGGAAAATTGGAAAAACCAAAAAATGGAAACTTGGAAAATTGGAAAATTGGAAAATTGGAAAATTGGAAAATTGGAAATAGGAAAAAAGGAAAATTGGAAAGAGGAAAGTAGGAAATAGGATAAAAGGACACTTGGAAAATTGGAAAAAGGAAAAAAGGACACTTGGAAAATAGGAAAATAGGAAATTGGAAATTGAACAAAAGGAAAATTGGATAATTGGAAAAAGGAAAAAAAGGAAACTCTGAAAACATGAAAATTGGAAAAAATTAAAATTGGAAAATTGGAAAAAGGAAATAGGAAATAGGAAATAGAACAAAAGGAAAGTTAGCAAATTGGAAAATTGGAAAATTGGAAATAGGAAAAAAAGGAAACTTAGAAAATAGGGCAATTGGCAAAAAGAAAATTGGTTAATAGAACAATTGGATAATTGGACAAAAACTGAAAAATGGATAAATGGAAATAGGAAACAGGGACACATGGAAAAAAGGAAAATTGGAAACGAATTGAAATTGTGGAAATGGGAATTAAGACAATTACCATATTGGACAATATTAATTACTTTCTCAATTAGCCAAAGCAGGCAACTTTTTTTCATTACATAATGGGAAAATAGGAACATTGAAAAATTGGAAAACTGGAAATAGAACAAAAGGAAACTTGGGAAATATAAGGATGGATAACAATTGTCGTGTCCGTGATATTTGAAATCAGGATTACTTTGAACGAAGTGGAGTGTTATTAGACCAAATGCCATTGACATACGATATAATATCAATATCAGACCAATATACATGCACTATAGAGCCAATACGGGAGCAATATATGGATGATACGGTAGCAATAGTTTAACACTATACATCAAATATTCATACACTATATATACAATACAAAGTCAATATTAAGCAATATACACGCAATATAACAGCAATATTAAGTAAATGTACATACAATACACACACATCCATTACAGTACATTTCACAGATGCAAAACAAATCGCCCCCGAACCTTAACAATACTATCCCGCGAAGGGAAAACGAAGGCAACAAAAGATCCATGTACTCGGGTCAGATGAACTGAAGCAGCACTCACCCTTACTACAGGTCCATCAAAAGATCCATGTCTTTGTTCTTTGTCCTCGCTGCACGCACGAGACTATGATGAGGCATTCCCTCAGCACCCATATTCAGCACCTCCCACACACCAGCTACATCAATTTCACTCCAATTGTAGTTTGGTGAGATGACCGAAGCATAATCTCTGGAACATTTCGAAACCGTTGTTGAAACATTCAACCATTTCATGGTTATATTCTTCAGATTTTGTGAATTTTTCGACGGCATCTTTCTTTTCGCTGTTCCAATTTCAACTTCAACGACTCGAACTTTTTGCTCCGACTTTTTGCTTTTAGAGTTTGCTTCACTTCTCCAGCAAATGCTTTGTTCAACTTGTTGGCCAAGTTTGCCATCACTTGGCCATCAAGATCACATTTGCTCTCCCACCAATCTGTTGCCTTAGAGAAATATTGGAGCTCCTGCTTCACGGCACAGATTTTGTCAAGGGGATCAGTGTTGTCGGCCTCACTTCTAGATGAAGTGGGATCATCATTGGGAGTCAGCGGTGGAGATGGGAATGGCACATGCCACGACATGTCCCCGGGTAACTCACTTGCTCGTTTGGAGGCCGTACATCCGACATCATCAAGTATTGAAGTATTGAAGTACTACAATTCACAGCTGCCGACTGCAACAAAACAAATAAACGTAGATTCTGTCTGAAGTTGTAAATGACAATATGGTTAGCTTTAGTGGAGAATGTTTGCGTTTGAGTAAGACTGATATGAAGTACTGATATGAATGTTTGCCTTTGCCTTTGAGTCTAACTGATATGAATGTTTACCTTTCCCGTTAATTAAGCTGCCTATGTTGCAGTTATATATACGAAGGTTCATATATTGGGTATTTTGTTGGTGCATTAAATTGATGGGATTGCAAACTACACCATTAACTCCTTGGCTGTAATTTACAGCAGTACAACATTACATTAACAACAATAAAATTGGCTTACAAATGAAAAAAGCAAACCTTAATGGGAAATTGCAAAATTGCAAAATAGCAAAATAGCAAAAGTGCAAAAGTTCAAACTTGGAAATTGGGAAATAAGGAAACTTGGAAAATTGGAAAATTGGAAAATTGAAAATAGAAGAAAAGGAAAATTGGAAAATTGGAAAATCGGAAAAATACGAAAAAATGGAAACTTTGAAAATTGGAAAATTGGAAAATTGGAAAGTGGAAACTAGGAAATAGGATAAAAGGACACTTGGAAAATTGGAAAATTGGGAAAAGGAAAAAAGGACAGTTGGAAAATAGGGAATTGGAAAATTGGGTAATTGGAAAATAAAGCAACTTGGAAAATTGGAAAATTCGAAATTTGAAATTGAACAAAACGAAACTTGGAAAATAGGAAAAAGGAAAAAAAGGAAACTCTGAAAACATGAAAATTGGAAAAAAGGAAAATTGGAAAATAGGACACTTGGAAAATAGGCAAATTCACAAATTGGAAAATTGGAAAATTGGACTATTGGATACCTGGATAATTGGAAAATAGCAAATAAGGCAACTTGGAAAATAGCAAAATAGGAAATAGAACAAAAGGAAAGTTAGCAAATTGGAAAATTGGAAAATTGGAAATAGGAAAAATAGAAAACTTAGAAAATAGGGCAATTGGAAAAAAGAAAATTGGTTAATAGAACAATTGGATAATTGGACAAAAACTGAAAATTGGATAAATGGAAATAGGAAACAGGGACACATGGAAAAAAGGAAAATTGAAAACGAATTGAAATTGTGGAAATGGGAAATAAGACAATTACCATATTGGACAATTTTAATTACTTTCTCAATTAGGCAAAGTAGGCAACTTTTTTTAATTACATAATGGGAAAATAGGAACATTGAAAAATTGGAAAACTGGAAATAGAACAAAAGGAAACTTGGGAAATTGCAAAATAGGAAAAAATAGGCACAAATAATGAAAAAATGGATAATTTGATAATTGCATAATTGGATGACACATGGAAAATAGGAAAATATGAATAATGGAAAAATGGAAACGAATTGAGATTGCTGAAATGAGAAATAAGACAATAACCATATTGGTCAATTTGAATGAGTTGATCAATTAGGCAAATAGGCAAATCCCTTATTTGAATTACATAATGGGAAAATTACCAACTTCGGAACATCCAAAATAGAAATATATTACAAAAAGGCATACAGTCAACTGGGTAATAACTCCCGCCCAATACTATCCCGCCTAAGACTCCCGCCAATGACTCCCCCTAATCCCTCCCGCCACTAACTGTCTCTGTTACTCCAGGTCATTAAAACCTGCCTATATTAATAAACCCAGCTGTTTGAAATGAAAGCTTCCATCACATTAACTCCTGCTTGCAGCCATTACCTTCCCCACTGATTTCACTCCCATCACATTTAGTCCCCCTTTTTCCAATTAAGTCATACACCAGCCTACAATAAATATCGAAGACTATGGACCATAACCTCACACCAAACCCAACGCTTTCAATTCCTGAAGGAGGTGAGACTGAAACAGAAGCCAAGTCACCCAATTCACTCACTGCAGATTTGGTCCATGGCATGCAGCAATGTCGAGGCAATACCATGTTTTGGAAAAATCTCCATGCAGACATAGTATCAAAAATTGTGGAGGGCCAAGCTAGATGGGATGTCATAAAAAAGCGCACAATTCGCTCTCGTTATCATGCCCGCATGCATCTCGTACATATAAAGGCAATCAAAGGAAAAATTGAAATTGCCCCTACCACTGCAATTATGGTATTCAAGGAATCAGAAGAAATGGCCAAGTTGAAGCAAGAACAAGTGGAAAGGGGATTTGAACTATTTCGTAAGTTTGTAAAAATAGTGGATCCGGCAGGAAAACCGGGCCAACATCACTGTGGGCGGGGTCATGAATTTCATGGGTCGTGGTCGCCGCACTTGAACAGTATGCAAACTTCGAATTTGTCAACAGCAGGGAAATGGAACTATGAGGTGGCCTCTTTTTGTATTATGTAACCATGGGGTGGCCTGTTGTTGTATTATGTAAGTTTGGAAATAGGATTTTATGGAATGATCATGCCTCTTTTTGTATTTGTGCGTATACAGTTTATCGGTGTCCAGTTGAGTGGCAATATTATGTCAATGGCAATAACTATACAATAAACAAGCGTATAATGGCAATATTATGTCAATAAGAGTACAATAGAGTGATGATAGAGTTACAATATGATCCTATTACAGTACGTACTGCATCAGAATGTTTTTCAAATTATTTGGTCCTCAACAATTTGGTGAAAAAAAAAAAGTAATTACAACCTGGAAAAAGGATGAAGTATACATCCCTTAAAAGACATATGGCCTACATTACAGACCTTCAAAATGAACTCTATATATAAAATGCATGCCTTGTGGCACCATCACATCCCCCCTAAATTACAGAAACATGACACCCCAAAACCTCATGCTCCTTCCTCTTTCAACCCCTAAATTATCCATTGGATGCCCAATACTAGATCACTGCTTGGGGGGTGGGATACCCTGCAACTCCATAACAGAATTGGTAGGGGAGAGTGGTTCCGGGAAGACGCAACTTTGTCTCCAACTTACGGTACGAGCTCAGCTCCCACCCTCACATGGCGGACTAGGGGGCTCCTCCGTCTACATATTCACAGAATTTAGCTTCTCATTTCGTCGATTGCAACAACTAGGCAACCTTTATCATGCATCATACCCCAACTTAATAAGGTTGGAGCCATTGGAAGACATATATGTTCGTGGTGTTCATGATGCTCAAGAACTCATCCATGTCCTTGGAGACATAGAAGCATTTATTGCCATTGATCACACCCGCCTACCTGTCAAACTCATTGTCATTGATTCCATTGCTGCATTGTTCCGATCACAGTATCAAACAACACCGGCATATTTGAAACGGCGGCCTGAAATGTTCTCCTGGTGGATTTTATTGGGCCACATGATGGAGTGAATGGGGTGAGGTTGGGAAACTTGGAGTCCCTGGACACATCAGGGGCGGACGGGTGAGTCCAGCTTTGGGACTGGCTTGGGCACATTGCATAAATTCAAGAGTGTTCTGGCAAGACATGAGCATTCTATTGGGGTTAACATTCGTAATGCTCCTTCAACAACTATATGTAGTCAAACACATAGGACATTTCACCTTCTATTTACCCCACATCTGGCCTATGCATCCGCCGAATTTGTAATCAGAAAAGAAGGTTTAGTTCGGAGTATCAGGGTAACTGTGTAATAAAGGAATTCTAAGAACTTTAATGTTTTGGATCCTTTTGGAATTACATTCCAGGCCCTTTAATTTCGCACTCAAATTATAATAGCAATCTGGAAGCAATACCAGTACAATAAAAGTACAATAAAATAGCAATCTGGAAGCAATACAGCATGCTGTAGCAATGCAACCCAAATTATGCAAATTTAAAACAATTCCCATTCAACATAACACGAAACCCACCACAAATAAAAGTAAAGTTTACATGACCTACCAAAGCAACACAAATCATATTGTCTAAGATACATTGCGCAATGGAATATTGTTTTTACAGGTGCTTTTATTGTGGCCTCCTAGGAACCACACCTTGAGCACTTTCTTGTAATGGTGCCCTCTCCGTGCGAGGGAATTCTTAACTTCTTTCGTCTGCCTGGCATGACCCTTGCCATGGGAGGCAGCACAATTTGACTTCGAACATCTTCAGGAATATCCCACCTTCCGTGAGGCTGTACCGGGTAGATGCTATCCGAATAAGCATCCATCCAAGTTTTCTGAGTGTAATACCGAGAAGTCTTTGAGTATACATTTACTTTCAAGAAGCGGCAAACTGCAACTACATGCTTGCAAGGTAGCTGCTCAAGCTGAAACTTTCTACAACTACAACTGTTGTTCATCAAATCTACGAGGCCGTCCATATAACCGTCCAAAACATTATACTGTGCATTATTTACTTTAACCACATTCATCCTTGCAGCATCCTCCAACCTGTTCCTCAACTTCTTCTCTCCAAAATTGGGGCACAATGTTGTTGTGCAATTCAAAGCCAAGTCACGACGTTCGGTGAACCATTTCACAAGGAGATTCATAATTTCCCCTATCAAATGAACCACTGGCATCATCTTTGCAAACCTAAGGACTGAGTTGATTGACTACGCAATATTTGTTGTCATTACATTGTAGCGGCGTCCATCCATGTGAGCTCTAGACCACTTATGTAACCCTGCGTCTTCAAGATATTGAGTAACATGTTCCTTTCGCTTGATCTTGCGAAAATGACAATCAAATTCAGCAATGGAATAAGATTTCGCAGCCTTCTCAAAGTTCATAAGTATGTGATCATGCTTTTTCAACTTGCAAGTGCGTTTCATGTTCCCCTTCATATGATAAAAGCATATGCCATGTTGCGCCGTTGGAAAAACTTTGTTCCACACATTCTCTATGCTAACATTGAGATCAGAAATAATAACAAGATTGGGACACTCACCAATGGCTTCATGAAGTTTAGTGAAAAACCAATGCCATGATGCGATCCCAAAAGCAAGAGGATATATATTTTGATTACCATCAAATGCATTTGCTACAAACATAACACCCTTGTACTTGGATTTTAAATGAGTGGCATCCACGGCTATCACTGGGCGCATGGAAGAACGAAACCCTCTAATACATGCGCCAACCGCCATAAATAAATACACAAAGTGATTGTTCTCATCAGTTTGGATGTGTGTTTTTGTGCCGGGATTCATACGCTCCAATTCATAGCAATAAGCTGGAAGGATATAATATGCCTCCTCCGCTGATCCTCTAATGGACAATAGAGCTAACTCCCTTGCTTTCCAAGCTTTCGAATAATGGATGCTGAAACCAAAGTTGTGTTTCACATCTCTCATAATGTCACTTGGTGTGTATATTGTCCGAGAATCCTTAAACTTCCTTTTAAATGAAGTGGCTACAAGTGCTGCAGTTGCTTGACGATGGTTGTCACTTACAACCCTCAAATCACATTTATGGACAGTTGTACACCTCACAATCATGAAGCTGTTATCTCCAAATCTCGATGCTCGGACTCGCCATGGGCATGGACATTGACAACAAACCACAACCAACCTCTTAGTGCAAGACGATTGCACCTTAAATTCAAAGTGGTCTCTTAATGCCATCAACTGGTAACTCCGTCAACAATGCTTTCTTAGTAGACAAAATTTGCCCAACTGTAATTTTCGGATTCCAATGACTTCGCGAAAACCCCCCATCCAAATATGCTTCTCCATCATTTACACCGGCTTCATTGTACCGGTTCTGTTCACCTATTTCATTCGAATAATGTTCACGAATGGGTTCAGATTCTCCTCCTAAACGCATTATTGGCAGTTGGCCAGATGTGTTCAAGCAGCCCAAAATAGGAGGGGCAGAGTACACTGACACTTCATTTCTTTCAGTACCATTATCACCACCATGCATCTGATCCACCTTGCTAAAATCAATCATATCCATAAAATCTGTCCCTATTTCACCTCCCACATCAGTGCCATTTGTATTATTCCAAGTTACTTGATTGCTTTCAACAATGCCAACTGAAGAACGACCCATCCGACTACTATCTGTCGTCATATGCATACTATCAACTACATCATTTCTCAGTCCTTTATCTTCTATACTCACGAGTAAGGGAGCTAGTTTTGAAGGTGTTACCTCACAATTGTACTTCATAAAAAATTTGACATCATCATCGTCCTCAATCTTTATGTGCTTCCACTCATTCGAGGCCACAAAAACTTAGAATTTTAAGCTAACCTTGTCTTCCCTGCCGTTTGTATTACGAATCTGATGCACACGGTCCAACAGTTTAGCAAATTTGATGGTCCGTGGAACTATTAAGCCTTTTGACTCACCCCCTTCGTATTTGCACATCTTCTTCGAGGTGACCCATTTTCCATTGTAGCACACGAGAATAACAATTGTCATCATTTCTGACCATGACAAAACAACATTTCATTAACACAATATAACCACAATAACCATACAATACAATAGCAATATAACAACAATATAAAAGCAATATAATAGCAATATAACATCAACATAACAGCAATACGACAGTGAAATAAGAGGAACAAAGGCAGTACAGACAGGTAACACATCAGCAATCACACTATACAGATATACTACATCAAATAGAAAATCCCAAGTTTCAAGATTCACATATCCAGACCAATCTAAGTGCAATTGGTACAAACCCAGATGACTGAGCATGAATATTCAACAAAACCTAACCCAAAGCAATTAAAGCCAAAACGAATTTATCACAAACCCAAACAATCAAAATATAACCCATTTCACATAATCCCACTAATTTTAAGAAAATAACCATCAACACTACCTTTTCGAGGTCGGCAATCCACTAAAGCTTCAAGGTTGCAAGCAGCTATTTAGAAGACATACCTAAAGGGAGGGATTCGCGATTCCAAACAGAGAGCAAGAGACCAAATAGAGGGAGAAAGATACATAACGAAGCTAAGAGAGAAAGAGCTGCGCTATGAGAAAAAGAGCAAAGAGAGAGACACAGAGTTGCGCTGAGACAGAGAGAGAGCCAAGAGAGAGAGAGCCAAGAGAGACACAGCGAGCTGCTTTAGACAGAAACCAAACAGAAAGAGAGCTATGCCAGAGAGAGAGAGAGAGAGCTGAGTGACCTAAGAGAGAACAAAATTTCTGAAGTTGTGAAAATTCAGCAATAAGTGGACAATAATTTTATATTTATAGGTGATAGTTGTACAAAAATTGGGGGGGTGGTATTTTTAGTTAAGATTATAAAATTGGGGGTATATACCGCTATTTCCCTTGATTGGCGACCTAACACTTCTGACTTCTCTCTCTGTCTCAGCTTGCTCTCATGGTTCTCTCTTCCTCTCTCTGCGCTCTCTCTCCATCGACCACCACGACTCTCTTTCTCCCCTCTGTCGCGAAAACCTAAGCATCAGTCTCTTGTTCTCTCTGCAGTCGAAGTTAGGGTTTGTTGAGGGGATTCTTGAAGGTGAAAGAGAGGGTTTCTTCGTTAAATGCTCTCTCCCTTCAACAATCTCTCAGGACCCCTCTCTTTCATGTATTCAATCGACGTCTTTCTCTTCTCCTCTGCTCCTTCACGGGATTGTTCCTTTTCCGGCGAGCGGGAGGTGGTCCCGGAGGACCTGGTGGGCTTGGTGGGCTTGGTGGACCTATGGACTTCGGAAGGTCCAAATCCAAATTCCAAGAAGTTCCAGAGACGGGGGGGGTGAGTTTCTCTGATGTAGCTGGAGATGACCAAACAAAGCTGGAATTGCAGGAGGTGGTTGATTTCTTGAAGAACCCAGATAAGTACACTGCCCTTGGAGGCAAAATCCCAAAAGGCTGTCTTTTGGTGGGTCCACCTGGTACCGGCAATACCCTTCTGGTTCGGGCCGTGGCCGGCGAGGCTGGAGTGCCGTTTTCTCTTGCGCAGCTTCAGAGTTTGTGGAATTGTTTGTGGGAGTGGGTGCGTCGAGAGTGTGGGACTTGTTCGAGAAGGCCAAGTCAAAAGCGCCGTGCATTGTGTTCATTGATGAGATTGATGCGGTGGGAGGAATGCTTTGATGCAAATTGGTATGTCTTAAGGTTGTCGTAAGAGTTGGCAGAATGACGTTACTAAGTTTTATGCTGAATAGAATTAAGAAAATTGAAAATCATGTAATTGGAAGATTTTTTAAAATTCCATGCCAATAAATACATAATTGAAACTGCTATTATGATATTTAGTTATTTATGTGGCATTAACGTATTAGTGTACTCATCAATAACTGAGTTTGATGTTTCTGTAGTATGTAAGGTTTTTGATTGTGTTAGTAGACATAAGGTTGTTTTTAAATAAAAATAGTAATGTGAGATACCTTAAGAAGGTAAACTGAACACATAGTGAGGCAATGAGTAAGACTATTGGAAGCAGGTAAGCCTCGGTCTTTGTTTTGAAAGTTTTGTGAAATGCCCTTGCTAGTATGAGTAAGAAATATTTTTCACCATAACTTGACATGATATAATGTGATAATTTTCACCGCATGGAGATTATGTTTTATGAAGAGTCCTTCTTGGCTTTATGAATTACTTGGACTTCCCTACCAACTATAATATGTGTATGCTGCAGGAAGGGTGACTCCGAAAAGTGTTATCTTCAGCTTTGGGACTATCCTTTTGGATCTTCTCAGTGGGAAACACATCCCTCCTACTCATGTGAGTATTTTAACATGTCATGCCCTTGTTCTCCACTCAGTCAGTTTGGAATGGACCCATGGTCTGTAAAAATTAAAGTCCAGTGCTTCTGCCAATGAGTTATGCGGAAGTCCATACACTGCATGGTAAATTGGTAATAGAGGAGTTGTTTGTTCAAATGCCTCTTACTCGGAAGTCTTTAGTACTCGGCAATAAGGGGCCCTTTGGATTACAGAATCTCCTTTATAATTTATGTTTGTGTTGCAGGCTCTTGATATGATTCGTGGAAAAAATGTTATTCTCTTAATGGATTCACACTTGGAGGGAAAATTTTCCACTGAACAAGTGACTGGTTTTTTATCTTGCCTCACGATGTTTGCAATATGAACCCAGGGAGCGGCCAAATACCAAAGACCTTGTTGCAACAGTTGCCCCACTGCAAAATAAATCTGATGTAAGTCTTCCATGCCTTTTCTCCTCATGGATGCAATTACATGTTGTTTTCGTTCTGTTCGTTTCTTAAACATTGCCTTTTTGTAAATATTATCACCACCAACATTCTGAACCAAAAGTAGTGCAACTATCCTCCCTAAATAAATGCGGTTTATTTTCTTTATACTTTTAACGACGTTGTATGTTTCCTGTTCTTATCATTCTCTGTCATGCATAATCTCACTCCTTCCCAGTCTGATTTTGTTCCCTCAAAGCAATTTTAACTACCTCTACATTTTCTGAAACATGCTTAGTCATCAAATTTTTATGATGACGATGCTTTGTAGGTTCCATCTTATACGATGCTGGGAATTCCAAAGCACGAGGAAGCACCTCCGACTCCACAACATCCTCCTTCGGCCATGGGCGATGCCTGTTCAAGGATGGACCTCACAGCCATCCATCAAATTTTGTTAATGACACACTACAAAGATGATGAAGGAACCAATGAGGTAATTGGATTGTGCACACGTAGGTTCAGATGGTTCTCTGATGCCTTTCTGAAACTGTTTGTCTTTGTGTTAGTTGTCTTTCCAAGAATGGACTCAGCAAATGAAGGATATGTTGGAGGCGCGGAAGCGTGGGGACTTAGCATTTCGTGACAAAGATTTTAGATCAGCAATGGACTGTCACTCTCAGGTATGCATTTTGTAATAGGAGGTAGAGTATGCATTCCTGTCCCCCATTTAACAAGTTTACACTTGGTTAGTATTTTGATGCCACAAGGGTCAGGCACTTCATTTTTTCTGTCGTAGATAATGAGTTTCAAATTTGTTAGTATTTCATAGTACAAAGGACAGGGCTTCTTGTGAATTGTATAAGAAAGTAAAAGGTTTTATGCGATGTTGTTTAGTAGAAAATAGGATGGCCATCTTAATTTCTTTTAAGGTTCTGAGATAGAGTTAGGCCTAATCTATGAAGGACAATTATGTTGGTGATTTATCTGAGTTTCTCTGGCGTTCATAATGTACTCAAGTGTCATTGGTTATGCCTACGTATCTCTGACTCTGTTTTTTCCCTCGGGCTGGATTAGCTCTTGGAGAGTTGCAAAAGGAAAATAATTTCCTAAGAATCCTTTGGCTAGTAACTAATCCACCTTCAAGTCAAGAACATCTTTTACATCCTCAACTTTTACATTTATTATTGTAAGAATGTGATTCCATTAAGGGCGTCGCGTTCCTTTTATAAATCAAACTCATAGTTGCTTCCCCTGCAACAAATTATATTAATTAAGAAAACCAACCAAAAAGCAATACAAAAGCAATACGAAAGTAATGGCACATAGATTATGAAGTGGTAACAAACATGCAATACAAAAACAATATGATAGCAATAAACAAGCAATAAAGTGACAATAGACAAGCAATAAAAAAGCAATAAAAATACAATAAATAAGTTGGGAGCGACTTTTCTTTTTCTTGTGCAATCTGAAAAGAAAAGGGAAAAGAAATAGAAATTGTCAATACAAAACTACAGAAAGAAACAGAAAGTGATTATATCAGACATTTCCCCTTACATTTTTCCTGCTAATGATATACATACCCGACGAAATTGGAGACATTGTTGACATTGAAAGTACCTGAGGCATGCATCATTTTGTAAACACAATGATGAGATTGAGATATGATGCACATTTCACATTTTCCACCTTGGAAGCACGTGGAAGCACTGGAGAGAAAAAATGTGGACCATGTGGAGCCTGGAGATTCTGCAAGTAAGAGAAAATATAGGCATGCCATGAAGATGAAGATGAAGATGAAGATGAAGAAGTTGTTTTTATTTTTAATTTACTTGAATATTTTTGTTTTTTGTTTTTTTGTTTTTGTTTTTTTACTTTTTTTTTCTTTGTTTGTAACGTTTGAAATGAAATAAAAATGTGTTTTTAACTCTAGAAATAAACTAACTAACCACACAACGTAAATAAATACATAAACTAACTTAACAAAACAAAAAAGTTCCAAATTGATATATTTTTTTATTTTTTTTATTTTAAAGCACACAAATATACAAGCAACTCATAGATGAGCAGTTAAGGGCCTCAGAAAACACAGCCAGGGGATCCGGGAAGGTTGGAGGGGTCACAATGGTCCCACTTAAAACCCAAACTTCTTAGACACCGAAGGTGTCGCCTAAAGAACTTGTAGACACTATATTGACGGAGACGCTCACTGGAGTTACCACGAGTCAGCTCATATAAAAAATCTTTTTAATTTTTTAAATTTTTTATAAAAAAAAGAAACAGAAATTTAAAATAATAACAAGTAAAGAGAAAGGATTGAAATGCTCCCCCTTGAAGCGATTAGGTCGAGCGTGATGCATTTGGAGGTCGCGACTTCTCCCACTACTCCACACTCCCCATTCTTATGATTGAGGTTACCATCTCTCTCCATTTTTATTAAGCTGACATTACTTGCTAAAACAAACACAGAAAACTTGAAACAGAATTAAAGGATTAGGAAATAAAAACTAAAATGGAAAGGAAAATCAACACACGTTCAATTTCATGCTTCAAAGTAATAAGCAGCAAAGTAAATCAAACTAGCTTATGAAGTTCGTTCTTTCTCAAATATGATTATCCATATGGTGTGTGGTTTTAATCAAGTATTCAGAAAAAGCATTTAGCTATGGTGTTTAGTCTAAACACAAATTCCGAACCCATTAAGAACAAGAAGAACAATAGAGAACCAAGTAGAATTTAAACATGGTGTTTGTCTTCAATATCTACCCATTCATTCACTAATCAGTCCAAGAGTCATATGGTGTTTATGTAAACTTGAACAAGATATTTAATTAAGAGCAAGTGAATGAAACCATAAACTAGAAATAATCAACATGCTACTTGAACCTTTTTGTTTTTGGGTGTTGTGTAAGCTGGGACTCAAACCCAGTTCTCTTGCTTGTCAGGCAATTGTCCTTGTCCGTTGGACTACAAACACAACTTATCAATTAACCTCATTAACTTTAAAACATGAAACTGTCTAGTTATAAAAAAGATAAAAATAAATAAAAAGTAGGAAAACCAAATAGAATCAAACAATGTTACCAATCCCCGGCAACGGTGCCAAAAACTTGTTGCGTAGATTCAGCTGCACCAAAATGGATTCAGCTGCATCCTCAACTTGTGATACTCGCAAGTGCACGAACCGTTGGTAGTTTAGCGTATGTAAGTGCGAGGTCGATTCCACAGGGATTGGTGATTGAATGATCCAATTCAATTTTCCTACACAAAACAAAAATGAAAACAAAAGAAACAAAACAAGAAGAAAGAATGTATATTACAAGAAAAATAAATTACAACTAAGAAAACATTAAGTGAACTAGAAGAACTTTGAGGAAGAAAGGAAGTGTTTGGGAAAAGTGTTTGAGGACATGGAGGCTTTTGGAGAAGAAAGTAGAAGTAGATAATTGTTTGAGAAAGTGTTTGGAGAATTTGATGAAGAAAGTGTTTGGAAACTTGGAGGATTTTGGAAGAGAAGGTTTGAGAACATTGGGAATTTGGAAGAGAGGAGAGATGTGTTTGAGAAAGAGAAGGGAGGAGTGTTTGGGAAGTGTTTGAGAATATGGAAACTTTTGGAGAAGAAAGGAAAGTGGTGTTTGAGAACTTTGTGGATTTTGGAAGAGCATGTGTTTGAGAGCTTTGAGAAGGGAGAAGAAAGTGTTTGGAAAGTGTTTGAGAATTTGATGAAGGAATGGGAGAAGTGTTTGGGAACTTTGAGAATCTTGGAAGAGAAAGTGTTTGGAGAACATGGGGAATTTGGAAGGGAAGAGACATGTGTTTAGGGTTTGGAGAGTGTTTGGAAGAGAATAGAGAAGTGCTTGAGATTTAATAAAAAGAAAATTGAGTAGAATGATCTTATTACAACAATTGAGAACTACAAAGGGAAACTAAGAGAATTTAAGGGAGAGAAGGGAAGGGAGCTCTAGAGAGGTGCTTGAGAGCTCCCCCCTTGGGGTGTTATTACAAGCTTAGAGAACCTCCATATTTATAGGCCTAGGAGAAGTAAAAATCTGAATTCAATATGGCTAATGCATACAACACTTGTTTTATAAAATCTGAAATGGTTGATGCACTTGTATTAGAAAATCTAAATTGGGTGATGCACTTGTATTAGAAAATCTTGAATGGTTGATGCACTTCCCCAATAAATCCCACCAGCAGCCCTAGCTCATCTTCATGTCACCATGACCAAGCTTCCAACCAGAAATGATAGCTCATGCCTAGCTCACCATGACCAAGCATCCAACCAGCACATGCTGAGGTCAGCATGACCAGCAACTTCAAGGGCTTACAACTTGGGCTTCTCTTAATCAAATTAGGACTTTAAGCACTCGAAATTGAAGTTCAGAATGTCTTCTTTCCAGCCATATGTTATTTGGTCCAATCCAAGGTTGGAGGAAGAAGTTAAGGCCAAAACAAATTGCTAACTCATTTTCCGCGCTGAAAAAATCCATCCTGAGCATGGCTCTGTGTTTGCTAGGTGACGGACTCCAGATTTATCCAATGGGGCTGAAATGTGGATATGTTATAGTACACACCCATTGGAACAACTTTCATGAATAATGCGGCCTCATCCGAGCTATGTAGGTTGCTGAAACAAAGCTTGCAATATGACATACGGAACTGGACTGGCAGGGGGCTGTAGCCATAATGAATTTGTCTTTAAGCTCTTCATCAATTCATCCAAATTAGGCCTTAACATGCTTGAATTGCATGAATTATGTTCTCCAAAGCCATCATTGTTACCTAAAGCTCAATTAACTGAAAGATAAACACAAAAAGGATTAAAAGCACAAGTTTAACTCAAAAACATAACCAAATCATAAGCTAGAAGGGTAAGAAATAATATACAATTATGAACCGATCAACTCCTGAGCATCTTCTTGTCTGAAAAATAAAAATAGTTTCACTAGGCAACTTAAAATAGAAAGTAGAATATAGACATGCTGACATAAATATTTACATTAGACAGAGAAGAAACTAAACAACGCAAATTTAACCCTTTGGTAATTACTCTTGAGGTGTTATAGGTTTCTTCTTTCCTTGGTCCATGAAAATATTGGCGAAACTAGAATAATACAGAAGATTGTTAACTTCTAAAATATCTCAGTCTAACCCATTATTTCACATTAAATGGGTTGCAACAGGTGTAATAAACCACAAACATATAAATAAACTGGAAAAAAGTGTAACATGTTTTTCAGAAAATAAACAATTTAATTAAGTGGAGACACTTTAACTGCAGGCATTTTAGTCATGAGCTATGTCAGGCAGTGGCACTTTTTCAAGCCATCGGACAAATTGTAAAGCATGAGAATTATCAATCAAGCCTAATAATACTTAAGGAAAACCATTACCGATCAATACAAGATTTATGAGAATCACAGAGTAACAAAATTGCACTACATGTATGACCTTTCTTGTTTATTTGGAAATAGTGAAAAGATATTAATATAAGGACAGAAAGGAAACAGTGCATAAGGGATTTAAAAGAAAAAAAGTGGCAAGGAAGGACAACTTTTGTGACTACAAATAGATGCATGTGTCTAAATCATTTTGCAATGATCGTGCTTTACAATTTCAGCCAGCAATACCATCAAGGATTAAATTTGCAATAAGAAGGCTCAACATAGAAATACAAAATACAAAAAGACAAAACCTAGAACAGAAAATTATTGACCCAGATCAGATACAAACCTTGGCCTGCCCGAGATGCTAGTTGGTACATCTGGAGTAAAATTTTTAAGAACACCTTCGAACATGGCAGGGCTAAAAGGCCTACCAGTCTCAAGAACACTTGCATCTTTGTTCTTTGAACTTGAACCACTAGGCATGTCAAATTCAGAGACGAACTCTGCAAATGCACCCAATGTTGGATAGCCAACCTAATAAAATCAAATTCAAATGGACAACATATTAGTTAAGTGATTAGCCAGAAAAAGAACAAGCATTAGGCAAGGTAGCTTCCTATTTTCTGAGATCAGCAGTCTATATAAATTTTGTTATTTGCAAATAGCAATTCTAGATGACAAATGGAACTGAAAACACGCATCACAAACGAACTAATCCTAGATGACAAATAGCAAATTGAGGCACTTTGTCGTCCATAGAGCAAAATCAATTAGACCAATAGAAGTTTCATCCAAGCATGAAGTAATTCACAGTTAAAATACAGAAATTTCCCATCTCCCTAATTACTAAACTTCACAAAATCAGTCACAGGTTAGTAAAATCATCATTCTCAAATGAAAACCATACAAAAAGACAAACTAGTCAATAAGAAATACAAAACCCACCTTAGAATCACTCCTTTTGCGCACAGAACCGAATTGGAAATCCCAAAAACACCTAAAGAAAAGCACGAATTTTGTCTGTGAGAGATTGAGAATAAGGAGGAAGTATGTGAAATAAGTCGGAACCGAAACCAAGAATTAGGGTTTTTTGAGGCCCTGAAGGAGCGGAGGAGAAGAGAAAGACATCGATTGAAGACATGAAAAGAGAGGGAACTTACAGATTGTTCAAGGGAGAGAGCATTTAACAAAGAAACCCTCTCTTTCACCTTCAAGAACCCCCTCAACAAACCCTAACATCCAACTGGAGAGAGAGAAAAAGAGAGGGCTTCTTAGGTTTTGGTGACACAGGGAGAAAGAGAGTGGTGGTGGTCAATGGAGAGAGAAAGCACTGAGAGGGGAAGAGAGAATTGTGAAAGAGAGCAGAGAGGGAGCTGGAAGAGAGAGAGAGAGAGAGAGAGGAGGAGTTGGGAGAAGTTGGCTTTCAGAAAAGAGGTGGAAAATGGCCAATAGATATGTTTTTATATGGAGGGCACTTAGGTAATTTCACATCCCCAAGTGATTATATCTGAATAGAATTTGTAACGTGATCATTTCAGAATAACATTTGTGAAAAGTGATCATTTCAGTATATTTCCCTAACTAAGCAAAAAAAAAAAACTAATAAAGAACAATTAAATGGGCTGGGTTTGTTCGAACCCGAAAAACCCCCCTCTCTCTTTCCTTTCTCTCTTTTCCCTTTCTGTTTGTTTCCCCACTCTCCCTCTAGGGGTTTGTTGGAACCCAAACCCACACCCACCTACCCTCATCATCCCACTCCAACGCAACCCACACCCATATACACTCCTCACCGCCTCTCCTTGATTTTTCCCTGGAATCACTAGTTCATCGGACTTGCCCATTCTCGTCGGAATCAGTGGCGGAGGCACATGAGGACCAGTGCAATCACTAGCCCCCACTAAAATTTTATTTAAAAAAAAATAGTACTATTATTCTGGAGTTTGGCTACATATTTAGAAGCCATATGGGCCAAAGAAGATTGGGAAATATACTAAAATAATCACTTTTCACAAATGTTATTATGAAATAATCAGCTTACAAATTCTATTCAGATATAATCACTTTGGGATGTGAAATGACCTAAGTGCCCTCCATATAAATACATATCTATTGTGAAGTTATTGGGCATTGATTGGCGACCTAACACTTCTGACTTCTCTCTCTGTCTCAGCTGTCTCTCGCGGTTGTCTCTTCCTCTCTCCGCGCTCTCTCTCCATCGACCACCATGACTCTCTTTCTCCCTCTCTCGCGAAAACCTAATCATCAGTCTCTTGTTCTCTCTCTCCAGTCAAAGTTAGGGTTTGTTGAGGGGGTTATTGAAGGTGAAAGAGAGGGTTTCTTCCCTTCAACAATGTCTGAGTTCCCTCTATTTTCATGTCTTCAATCGACGTCTTTCTCTTCTCCTCTGCTCGTTGAGGGCCTCAAAAAACCCTAATTCTTGGTTTCAGTTTCGACTTTTTTCACATACTTCCTCCTCATTGTCAATCATCTCACAGAAAAAACTTGTGCTTTTGTTAAGGTGTTTTTGGGATTTCCAATTCAGTTGTCTGCTCAAAACGAGGGATTCTAAGGTGGGTTTTGTATTTGTTATTGACTAGTTTGTGTTTTTGTATGGTGTTGATTTGAGAAGGATAATGTGACTGACCTCTAGACTGATTTTGTGAAGTTTAGTAATTAGAGAGACTGGAAATTTATGTATTTTAACTGTGAATTACTTCATGCTTGGATGAAACTTCTATTGCTCTGATTGATTTTGCTCTATGGACGAAGAAGTGCCTGAATTTGCTATTTGTCATCTATGATTGGTTCGTTTGTGATGCGTGTTTTTCAGTTCCATTTGATGATGCATATTTAGTGTGGGAATTTATTGTGGTGGCAATGGCTATTCCATTATAACACAGGTTTACCTCAGTAGGCCCTACATTAGCTGTTGAGTAAGAATGCAGAAGTAAATTAGTTGTTATCATTGCTGTTTCAGCATCTAGTAGGATATTTTGCACCGTTCTAGTGTTAATGGTTAATTATGTGATTTTGAAATAATAATGTTAATTGGCGTGGGATTGTTCTGTTCCCTGTGCTATAAAACATGCTAAATTTTGTTGTTATTCCTTGTTTGCAGCTTTTCATGTATGAAAATTGTAGTTTATTGGGCTGCATTATCTGTTTACAAATTTCATGTTCATCCATCTACGTTTAGCAGTTCCAGTAACATTTTGATGTTCTAGTTTGCACACAGATTCCATAACTCTGAATACTGATGTTCCATGTGTCCTACTGTATTGCATATGACTAGACATGTATATGACTATGGTGATGAGTAGATTTTAGCAGGCATTGATGCATTTGGAGTAATTGTTGTAGCCATTCGCCCAAACCTTGTATCAAGTGGATCCGTGGTTCATGAACTGGATCTTCACACTTGGGTGGTATTTGGTTTGTGGATGGAATGGGATGTACATTTGGTAAAAAGGGAATGTGGATAACAGCAGAGTGTGGAGAGAGTTGGAGAGTAGAAAAGAAAAAAAAAATATGGTTTTGTCATATGTATATACATATATTTAAATGGGATGAAAGTATTAGTTTGTGTAATGTACGTTGGAAATATGGCTAACAATTGATCCATATGTATGATGTTGTGCAGGAAATCAAGAATGGCTTGTAAAGCAAAGCTTATGATTCGTGAGGATGAGAAGTACGAAGGAAAGCCGTTAGCCCTTTCACATGCAAGGACCACCATTACAACAATAAAGGAGAAGTTCAGTACCCAGCAGGTTCCAGAGGTTCGAGGCCAGTTGTTTTGGTCATCTATTCCTGATAGAGGACCTAAAGTGGACTGCACAAATTGTCCACGGGCTGTTGATGAGGAAGGCTGATCCTAAGACTGTTACACAGGTGAATGGGATAAAATTCATTGTCGGTAACAAGTTGATACAATTCACTGCACAATACTTTTGCCTCATCACGGCGCTAAATGAAAACTCTTCGTTGAAGCGAAAATACTTCAGCAGCAATAAACCTCCCACCCTTTCGGACCTACACACTGCCTTCATCAACTTGGCTAGATGAGGAGGATGCGGTAAAGCTTGGAATGGTCTATTTTTCCATTTTTGTGCTATTGGGTACTGAAAAGCATGTGAACATTGACATGCGCTATTTGAAGTTGGTCGAAGACCTAGAAGAGTTTGACAAGTATCCATGGGGCGCCGTGTCATATGCGATGACAACTGCTTCACTTTTGAGGGCAGTTTCTGCTAATTACCAACGAGTTAAAGTGCCCAAAAAAAGAAAAATTAGCAAAAAAAGTGGAAAGAGAGGGTAGACAAGAATGGCAAGTGGGAGACCAAGAGAGTACCACATAAGGGGGTTTGGCTTGGCTCTTCAGGTGAGCAAATATCCAACAATGTTTTAGTTCATTTAAATACATTTACAGGCATTGATGTATGATTCTTGTAAATAGATTTGGGCATTTGAAGTCTTCCAAGCATTGGAAGCATTGCATTTTGCGGTGCATGAAGAGAGTAGGCACATCCCTCGAATATTACATTGGAGGACCAACACGGTGGCCCGTTTTCGAGAGGTTATGAGTCAAGTTTTTGAAAACTTTGAGGTTAGTTCAGTTCGTAAGGATCATGTTATGATTAGGAAAAAGTCAAAAGTTCACTGATTTATTATATGTGTTTAAATTGGAGGTTGATGTGCAACTTCTCCGTCCCACTGATGTTGAGAAGCAACAACCTTATTGGAGTTGGGGTGATGGTGAGAACAATGAAGAAATTGTTCAATTGGTTGGGGATGAGGCGGAAGAAAAAACCAGCAGTTCTAGTGAAGAAAAAGACACGGAAGTTGAGGAAACAGCTACCCTTCCCTCCTCTTCTAACGTGAGCATGAGTTGTTTCCAATATTTTGGCAATGAATGAATTAAAAGTGGTCATATATAATTAGTCTGTTGTGAAAATTGAGAGAATACGATAGGACTTATCTGGAAATATTGATCTCATATTTTGTAACCTTTCTAATTGTTGCATTATAACTTTATGCAGGGCAAAGTGTCTCTTCCTGACTTTCGCAGTTTGAAGCATCAATTAAAAACCACTGAATCTGAGTTGGCAAAGCTACGCACTTCAAATCGAGGGCTTAGGAAAAGAGTGCGTGACTTGGAAGAGATTATAGACAAAAATTGTTTGAAGCATGAGAAGGTGTGTGACAAACATAAAAAGGCTATTCAGGATTTGACCCAGACAATTTCCTCAGTGGAACATTATTTTAAGGTGGAGATGGAGGAGTTAAAAAAAAATTATGGTGGAGAAGGGCATGAGGAAGTGTGTCCTGGTAAGATGAATGAAGAAGGGCAGAATCAAAGGTCACCCTTCTATGAACCTATTAGTCCAACTACACCAGCGTTTGAAATGGACGCACAAGTTCCAGGTGATGGAGTGGAAGCCTTCGTAGGCATGCATCCAGAACGGGCTGAAATGGAACCAGATGTGCGTGGTCATGGAGTGGAAGCCTTTCCAGCCATGCATACAGAAGGGCTGAAATGAAAGCAGAAATGCCTCCTGGAGCGAGTGGAAGGCTTCCTAGCCATGGAAGTCGAAGCCGCTATAATTGACAATTCAGTTGGGGACAAACAAGTGCACCAACATTCTCCCAAGGTTCCTACTTCTGAAGATGTCAAGGTTCCTAGTGTTGAAGATGCTGTCCTTCCTACTCCGGAATATGGGGATGGGTATAGAGTTATTTCTAAAAGAATCTTACAGTTGTTAGGGGATTGGAATAAGGCAGAAATTGAGGGGGTGGGAGGCAAGCTGAGGCCTCCCATGAAAACCAGTTTAACTCTGGTTGGTGATGAAGAGAACAAGGAGGCTAGTGACACGGTTGAGAAAGAAGATGCAGGAGGCAAAGGGTGCAGACTGAAGCGGCTAGCGACAAGATTGTGAAGTCCATTCACTGATCCCTGCAAGAAAAAAAGGACGGCAACTGTTTTAGATGCACAGACACCTGGAGGCACGTTTTGATCCAACAAAATCTGTGGCCATGGACGATGTGAAGGCAATAATGCAGGTTTGCAGGGCTTGGAAATCTGACATCAGGTTAGGATTTGTAACTTGGCTAAACCAATATACATGTTTTTTGATCTATGCAGTCATGTACTACATTATACAATATATAGGTACCTATACTATACATGTCTGTGTCCTTGTCATTATATACAAGGTGTTCCAATTGTTGAATTATTAAAAAATTTACCATTGGAAGTTTTGCTTTTGTAGTGCGGAGCTAGAGCTCGAACCATTTGAAGTTGGGGCAGATTTTATTTACAAACTTTTAGATGAAACTGCATGGATGAGTTCGAGGGTAACAATTTGAACCCTACTTGCTAGTAATCATTTTGTTATTTGATGACTTTGAGTATGTGTCATTTGTTCTTTTATTGAGGTCGTTTTTGTGTTCTGAAATGTCAGCACCTAGACATGGCCATGTTTTTAATACGCAAAAGACAACTCTCTCATCCCCAACTATTTGGAACGGAGTGGACAACTGCCGATTTTGCTGTCCAGGTATTAATGTGTCCATATTTAAATCATTGCATTTCTTCGATTGGTGGCAGTCATGTTCTTGGCTGTAATTGGTGCATTGGTTCCTGTGTATGTAACATGGCAGTCATTTTTCTTTTTGTAGCAATTTTTGCAGCCGTTTACAACGCCTCCTACGAAACGAGTAACGAGAAAACAAGCTGCTTCATCGACCGTTCACCCTCCGCCTCACTACATCAGAAATATACACCACTTTGTCCACGGTTCATGGAAACATGGGTATGCCCAAGCATGGACGAAAGTCCGCAAGGTCTATGTCCCGTACAATATTCGCAGAGCCATTGGGTGGCTGTAGAAATCGACTTTGTCCGACATACGGTCACTGTGTATGACTCGTATACTTCTTTTACCTCCAACACGATGCTTGTCCGATATATGGAGCCTCTTAGCCATACGCTTGCACAGGTGCTTTACGATATGCGGTTTTATGAGCTATCGGAGGTTGAACCGGTTAAGAAAAAGGGGATTGACATGTCCAAGTTTAATCCATTCACAATTTGCAGAATTTCCGATGTTCCTCAACAAACTGATGGGTAAGCTGTGTTAATTTAAAGCACTTTGTGAACGTTGTCAATACGTGCACTTCTAACTTGTGTACTTCTTGGGTGGACAGTACCTCATGTGGCATTATGACAGTCAAATTTATTGAGTATCTTAGTGCCGGCATACCTTTTCACACCATTGACCCATCCAAGTTTGGCTACTACCGATTGAAGCTTGCAATCGAGGCTTTCAGGGGGGAGGCCTATGTATGAGGTAAAAGTCCAAATGTCAACTTATTTCAATTCACTGTTAGAGTAGGAATTATGTAGTTATTTACCTTCTTTCAATTACATCGTAACTCCTAAGTTGTGAATTCAATCTTCAATTAATACAACTTACATTATTTTGCGACCTAATCTAAGTGTTATTATGAAAAACGCCTAAACCCTAGGGTATTGGGGATTTGAACACTATGCATGGTAACTTACATCTTTTGCAACTGGCATATGATTTAATTTTCTCATATGTTGTCAACTCCAACTGTGTATCATCCAAAACTTGTTTCATGTTCTTTATGAAAGGTTAATAGAATGACTTATTACAATGATTAGAATTATTTGTTACATGTTTTGATGTTCAATTTCCCCTTTCTTTTAATGCTGATCATGTGGCACATGTGTCGTTCTTATGTTGGTGGTCCTCTTCTAGGTTCATAGACGTATTCACTTCACTGATTCTGTACACCGATGTGAAAGACGTCGCAGGCTGTTTTGTGATATTGTAAATCCTGAAACTTAATGTGAATTGTTGAATTACATGGCACCATTTTTGACATTTTGTACACATGGCAAATAAAGTGTAGTAGGTGCACTTGTTCATGTCTCTAATGTAATTCGCCAGGTACTTGTATTCCATACCACAAGGCTGTACTCAGCTTTCCTTTCTTACAATGCGGGTTTTGACCTTTTGTACTTCACATGTTTTGTACAGCCATAGACCAAAATATCCATATTTTGTATGAAATGCCAGCCGAATTCAAGTTTTTTGGGCACAAACATTATATTTGCATTTTTCCATTCCTTTATCGCGATTGTTGTGATTATTCCCACTATAATTTTGCGCTTGTTATGTTCCTGATATTTTCGTTCAAGTTGCAGCTACAACTTGGGGTGGTGATGCCATCTGACTTATGCTGGTGAACCATCCCAAGTGAAATACAATCAGCATTTTGTATCTGTATTATATCACGACAATATCACTTTTTTATCCCCTTTGTATCAATTCTTTATCACCATTGTATCACTTCAATTTCACCCAGGTAATGTAGTCCGTGTTGGTGGAATTGATGTATGAACTGCCTATGTTGCATACTTAACATCGACCTTTGTCCTCTTTTGTACCCTAACTTTCCAACCGTTGATGACATGTTTATGTTCTAGGGTTTACGTTGCATTCATCATAACAAACTAAACAACCCAATGTGGAAAAAATGTCAAATTCATTTACAAAATTATAGACAATTCAATAGCAAAAGTGAAGTCCTCGGTTCAATCAATAGTTTGACAAGTGGCTCCCGGTACATGTTCAGTACATATTGTTTGCTATAGTGACAACGTTCTTTAATTTCATAGTTGGATTAATTAGAGTTTTGGCTTGTTCTATTGTATAACGATAATTTGGTGGTTTCGTTGAAGGGGGAAATATGGCCCAATCACAAGCTCAACTATCCTCTTCTTCCACATTTTTTACTTCTAGTTTTGGGAGGTTTTTTACTTCTACTTTTGGGACCTCACTCACCGTGCTTTATTTGGTTCTTTATCATGTTTGAAGTGGAATATGTGTTATGCCCATTGAGGCTGCATAAGAGTTGGTACCCAAAAGACGAGAGGTGCACCATATTGGGTATGCCTTTTTAATAACAAATGGAAACCAATAGGAAATGAAAAAGGACCATGTCTGCCATAACCGATCTACATTACATCAAACCTGTTCCATTACATCCAAAACTTAACCAACATTAACCAGGCAACTGTAGATGAACAAACGTCCCATTACATTTGGCAAACAACAAATAAATTACCATTCCAAACATGACAACAGAGACCCAAAACCATGGGTTTTTCATCTTGCCTTTCCCAGCGTTTGCTTCTTGTTCCAGCCGGTTTATTTTCCTAAGCAAGCCTGGAATTATGTGCTTCGATTTGTCACACATCTCTGGGTCAGCTCATTCCCAAAATGTACATCCATTCTTCGGCATAAACGGAAACAATGTTTTTAAACACAGAGGCGCAAGCCTCACAATTGGAAACCACGAAAATCCCAAATGTCAGCATCCTAAGCCGAGAAATAAACTTACCCTTGCACATACCTTGCACATACTTGGAACCTCCTTCTAGGATGAGAAATCGTCCACGATGTATGCGTTTTGACAATGTTCCCACAGGAGCAGAGGCGTGAACAGAGTGAACTCGCCTCTTCGATTTCTGTTTGTGCCTAATAAACCACGGCCTTGAACTGGCCGAAGAAGATCCTTTCCTCGGCCCTAGTGCTTACTCGTGGGCTTGAAACGCAGCGTTTCGCCAAGGTATTTGGCCTCCCTAAAGACGAAAGAAAAGTTGCTAAGGCACGAACATCTCGGCCCCTATTGTAGGCCGAGGCCGAGGCCGAACGAAATTACGGCCAAAGGCATTAAAGTCAGATCATCAAGTGGCAGCAGGGTCCCACACTTCATTTAATGAAGTAGTGCCTCTGCTTATTGCAGCAAACCCACTGGCCAAGAATAAGTATTTAATGCACGAGGGAAGGTGGGAAGTGACTGAAGTCAGGATTTGGCGACAGAAAAACAGAGTGATTAGACGTGGACATTCTCACAAGAATTCTTCCAGCTTGAGAGATTGGGTGACTAACTATCAGAGCAATAAATGCATCTCCACGGCCAGTTGCGCAAAACCCACGATCAGGGGGCGGCCGAGATTCACCATTCTTCACGATCCCAAATGTCGATTGGACTACCCACTTGTGCTAATCAGGCTCCACCATGCAGATTTTCAGCCTCGATTACTCCTCCAGGGACTCTTCCTATAAATACAAGACTCAAGCTACATTCAAACGGTTCAAACACCAAACAAAAGCCTCCTACGGAGCAACTTATATTTTCCTGTAATGCACTTTCAATATTTTACTTGCTTTTCTAGGAGTAGTGATAGTTTGTAAGGAAAATTCATTCATCAATATATCATACGACCCTTGATTTTCAAGGCGCCGGAGCACCATCCTTGTTATTCGCTCACTCACCCTAGATATCATACGACCGTCGCTCTGGAGCAGCGCGCCCGGAGCACCGCCCAAAACCCACCAACACCACCACTCAACGGCCTTGTAGTTCAGGCCGTGAACCTGAACAGCCGAGATTAGTTCCTCTCTCGGCCACAATCGTTTGATTAGAAGACGAGTTCAAACAGGCGCACCATTTAAACAATTTCACCCACTCCAACCATCTCGACGCACGGAGACCGTGCTGGCATGCCCGCGCACAACCGCACCGCACCCAAAAGCGGGAAACCGCGTGTCAACGCATATCCCCTCGGCCCGGAACTCCAGGCCGTGAGATTTGCGGCAGACAATTTCCCATCGAGATCTTGAAGTCGAGTCTTGACTGTGAAAGCCAGACCTCACTGACTCGAGCCACACCGCTACGGAGGCTCCTCCTACTCATCTCCTTGTTTTGTGTGTTTGAACGCGTGTTCAAGTTCTGCGATATTTTGGGTGGTACAGAGGGTCAGCTTGTATTCAATGGGTTTGACTTGCATGTGCACAAAATGGAGGGAAAATCGTGTGAGCGCACAAACATGAATAATGGAGTTAATAGCGTGCGTTGTAGCCAAAATGTGGTGTTGCGCCCTTTTTTTTAATTATTTCTTTCTTTACCATTGTCAACGGTCGGGGCCTAATCCAAATTGTTTATTTATTGATACCCTGATTTTATTACAATTACGAGATCGAATACACTTTCAAATAAAGTACATGCCATCATTCATTGGTTGTATATTGGTTGTAATTATTGACGTATTAGTGTTCTAGTGGCACTGTATTGATTTTATAAGGCCTCATATTGTACTTATATTGCCTTTGCAATGTCACTTGTCTATTATTTCCGACCCATACTCCTATTCTAACTTGTTTTATACTGGCTTACGTAATTTGTTTGGCAGTGTCATTTTACAAGTGTACAAAAGTAAAGTGTATGGAAGGTATCTACCAATGGATGCCGAACATAAACCAGTGCTATGGTTAGGCAATTACGCTCTACTTCGAAACTCAAATGATTGCATCGAAATTATATCTACTGCACTTTTCAAACTTACAGCATACAAAAAAAAAAGAAGAGGCCACTTGAACGGTACAGAATACAAATTTAAAAAAGAGGCCACCTCAAACTGACATAATACAAAATACAAAAAAGAGCCCACCTCAAACTGACAGAATACAAAATTTTAACAAGAGTTCACCTCAAACTTCCTGAATACAAACTTAAAACAGAGGGCACCTCAAACTTACATAAGACATAATTACAAAAGAGCCCCCCTCAAACTTACATAATACAAAATAAATAAACAGGGCACCTCATACTTTCCATTTGTACACAATGTGTCCAGAACGTTGGCAGGGTCCAAAGTAATATTAGAAGTGAAACCTTTTCTCTGTGGACACATTTGGAGTTGCATACCCTTCAATTGCGGCGACCGCGACACATGAAATTCATGACCCCTTCCACAGTGATGTCCCACTTTCCTTCTGCATCCACAATTTTGGAAAACTTCCTAAATAGTTCGAAACCGCTTTCCAGTTGTTTTTGCTTCAGCTGAGCCATTCGTAGATTCCTTGAATACCATAACTGCAGTGGTAGGGGCATTTACAATTTTAGTTGTCACAGCCTTTATATGTAGGAGATGCATCCGGGCTTCATAACGCGACCGAATTGTGCGGTATTTTATGACACCCCACCTAGCTTGGCCCTCCTTAATATTTGAAACTATGTCTGCATGGAGATTTTTCCAAAATATGGTATTGGCGTGACATTGCTACAGTCCATGGACACAGTCTCCAGTGCCTTTTGTTGCTGATTTGGCAGCTGTTTCAGTGTCCCCTCCTTCTGTAATGGCAATAGTCAGGTTTGGTGTGGGGGTTGGCTCCATGGGTGATGAGTATTTACTGTGGGTTGGTGTCGCCATTAGGTTGCCCAAAGTGGGAGTAATTGTGATGTGAGTGAAATGTCTGAGCAAGCAGGGGGTTTGACGGAGTAAATGTGATGGAAGTATTTGGTGGATGCAACTAGTTGACACATAAATAGTGGAAGGCAATAATGACCAGGAGTTAATGAGAGTGAGCATGGCGGGAGTTATTGGCGGGAGTTATTGGGTCCTTTTCTTGGCGGGAGTTAGTGGGTGGGATGGCAGAGGTGGATTTACTAATCTTTAACATTGTTTGCTGTTTGTTGTGTGGGACCCTTGATGTATTTCCAATTTATTCCTTATGTCCTCTTTGCCCAATTTCCCTAATTTAGCAAAAGTACAAAATGTCTCAATTTATAACTACATTCATTTGACAAAGTACCAATTTAGACGTTTACAAAAATGTACCATCACAGTATTTGAGTTTCGAATTTCCTTTTTGCTGTCTTCCAATAGTCAAATTGATTTGCAAATCTGGTAATATGCAGTATTTGGTCGGACCTGTATATGACACATTTGGTATATTTCATTTTTGTCATATCGACTTTCCCTATTCTCGTCATGTTGAGGGACAACTTATTAATTTGGAAACATTTTTGTAGTTTTCGTTACTTGAGAATTAGGGCACTTGCTAGTTAGCTATTATTCCTATGTTACATAATTGAATATTAATATAGTCTACACTTTTTTTTATGAACGTTGTCTTTAATTTGCGTATGTAAGTTGTTCAGGTGTGTAATTTTTTGGGGACGATGAAGTGAATGTTGAGATACCTTTATTCCCATTTGGTCCAGGTGTAATGGCCATATTACACTGCTGTAACTAGGGAGAGGAGTAATGGGTGCACAATTACTCCTCTCATGTACTATTTGAAATCAATATTTACCAGACAACTTCCTCTATATAAGGGGGTAACTTACTCTACTTCAATTCAATAGAGAATAGAGTACTTCGTATATAGCAGAGAACCAAGCTGTACTAAATCTCACCCTATTCTTGTTTACTATTGTAAATCTGCAGACTGAACGTAACATTAACTGTTTTGCAGGGTGCAGTTGTGCATTTTCCCTCACACTGTTGAAGATGTCAGACGTAGTCCCTCCAAACGACCATGTAAGTTACCCGGGCGACCAACCATGGCATGTGCCATTCCCATCTCCACCTGGGACTCCACATAACAATCCCACGTCATTCTGGAAGTGAGGCTGACAACAATGATCCACTAGAGAAAATAGCTAAAGTGAAGCATCACCTCCAATATTTGTCTTGGGCTACGGATTGGTGGGAAACGACATGTGATATTCATGGCCATGTGATGGGCAACTTGACGAACAAGCATAACAAAGCATATGCTGGAGAAGTCAAGCAAACTATGAAAGCAAAAAGTCAGAAGCGCAAAGTTAGAGTCGTTGAAGTTAAAATTGGAAGTAACAAAGAAAGTTGTTGTCCAAAAATTCACTGAATCTGAAGAATTCAACCATGAAATGGTTGAATGTTTCAACAATGGGTTCGAGATGTTCCGAGATTATGCTGCGGTCATCTCACCTAACTACAATTGGAGCGAAATAGATGTTGCTGGTGTGTGTTGTGTCGGATTCACTGCACCAAAATGGATTCAGCTGCATCCTCAACTTGTGATACTCGCAAGTGCACGAGCCATTCGGTAGTATAGCATATGTAAGTGCGAGGTCGATCCCACGAGGATTGGTGATTGAATGATCCAATTCATTTCCCCTACACAAAACAGAAATGAAAAAGAAAATAAAGAAAATAAGAAAAAAAAGAAATAACTCAAGCAAATAAGTTCCCAAGTTCAATTAGATTAACGGATTGATTCTAGCTAAAGTATGATTAAGCCATGGTGTTTGGTCCTAACCTTGTGTTCCTAATTCCCCAATTTGATCATTTGTTGTCTAACCTAAAACTAAGCATTAGGAACCCATTAAGCATAGAAGAAAAATTTAAACAACCAAGCATGTATCTAATCCCTGTTGTTGAATGTCCATACATACTCTTCCTATTCATAGTTCAATTCGAATTAAAGCATGGTGTCTACTCTTAATTCAAACCAAGATAGCTAACATGCAAGCCTAAATGGTGATCAATCATTCAAATTAGCATATTAACTTATAAGCATAATGAATAAGAACAAAAACCATAATTGAAACTTGGAAACTAATTAAACTTGAATACTTAAAAAAGAATGTACACTACAAAGAAAAATAAATTACAACTAAGAAGCAAAAGGAAAGCTAGAATTGAGAACTAGAAAGCAAAACTAAGAGAATTTGAGGGAGAGAATGGAGGGGAGCTCTAGAGAAGTGTTTGAGAGCTTCCCCTCTTGGGGTGTTTTTTGAAGCTTGAAGACTTCTCTATTTATAGGGCTAAGAGGGAGGAACATCATGATGAAATTCAACACCACCATTCCTCCTTTAATACAACCCATAACTCCCACCTCATCTTGTCTATGTTAGTGTGGTTGGAATAAACTCCATCCCATACTTCTTTTGCTGCAACTCAAGCTTTCTTCACATGGGACTTCAAAGGTGTTCAATTGTGGCTGCCTTTTGCTGCCAACCCATGTGAGTTTTCTTCACCTTTGCTGGAAAAAACGATTCTTCTGCACCAGGCTTGGTGTAGGAAGGCCAGAGGTTTCAACACTTATCCAATGGGGCTCAAATTTGGATATGTTATACTAGACACCCATTGGAACAACTTCTATGAAGAACGTATTCCGATCAGAGCAGTAGAAGTGTAAGTTTTGGGCCTTGCAAGTTGGCTTCCGAACAGAGACTAGAATTGACTTCATTTCATTTCTTTTCTTTCTTTTTGCTTCACATGCATGCACATGCTTTCTCTATAATAGCTCCAGCATGTACCAACTTGCTCCTTTAGAAATTCATAGCTGGAATTCCTCCCTACTTCACTCATTATGTTGGGTACAAAGTCAGTTGCAGCTGGGGTGAGGCACATGGCTAAAAGGAGGCACATGGCTAAAAGCTGGGAGCTGCATATCCTCCTGAGCAGGGTTCAGTGTTGGACGAGCTGAGGACTCCAGATATGTTCAATTGGGCTGAAATTTGGATATGTTATAGTACACACCCATTGGAACAACTTTCATGAAGATCTTCACCTCATCCAAGCCCCAAAGCATGCTGATCCAAGGCCAAGAATTTGACCTACGAAACTGGCCTGGCAGGGGGCTGTAGCCAAAATTAGTTTGTCATTAAGCTCTTCTTCCATTCACCCAAATCAGGCCTTAACATGCATGGATTGCATCATTTCCTATCCAAAGCCATCATTGTTACCTAAAGCTTAATGAACTGAAAGATAAACACAAAAAGGATTAAAAGCACAAGTTTAACTCAAAAACATAACCAAATCATAAGCTTGAAGGGTACGAAATGATAAACAATTATGAACCGATCAGTGTGTGGGAGGTGTTGAATAGGAGTGGACTGGGAATTGGTGATCATAGCCTTGTGCATGCAGCGAGGAAGAAGACCAAGGACATGGATCTATTGATGGACCTGTAAACATTTGGATTTTGGTCCTGTTGGTGTAGCTGGGTCAGGGTAACAGCGGGTTCGAATCATTTTGTGGACAGGGAATGTATTTTGTATGAAGGTGGTGCCTTGTTTACGCCTTCCTCGTATTCTCACCGTTGAGTGGCAAATTAGTAACTTTGTATAGAGTTTTTGTATTGTCAAGTTTATATGTTCTTAGTGTATGTGTATTGCCCTAATATTGGTATGTTAATGTATTTTTATTGCTATTTTATTGTCTCTTTATTGTGTGCAGAGACATTGCTTTTACAAAACAAAATTTCACAAAGATGTCCATTTCCTTATTCGATTGTGAAAATCTGAACCTACATACGTATGAAATGTGATGATTATATCAAATCCATAGATGACCTTAGGTATGAATAAAGAAATGAACATGAATACAATCTCGGACAATCTCGATGCAACGATGAAACTGGTGTGACCATGTTGCATTAAGAAGGATGGGTCACTTTTGTACATCCATAACATATCTGATAAATGGTAAAGCTGGACTGTACGCTCTTAAATATCCATGGTTTCGGAAATATTGGTGGTTCTATACCACGGAAATATTGGAAATATATCGATACCGATAACACTTGTGGCTCATAACCTGGAATGGGGGAAGGGTTAGAACCCCTGTCTATGTGACTTGAAGAATGGTATTTATTGTTTGAAAGTTCATATCGCGATATTATTTAGCCTTCTACCAGTATCATGGTAATTGGGTAAGATTTGCACTTTGAAGGAGTTTTATGTACGGGATGCAATTTTAGTTAGCCTTCTAAGCCCTTCATTTTGGGCACAAACATTTGACAATAAACTACCAATACGACTACAAAACAGGTACAATATAATACCAATACGATGGCAAGAAAAGGGCAACAACATGCCGATAATGTGAATAGTCTAGGCAAGGAACAATATATGGCACTGTGACTACAATCACAATACACATAACACCAAATCCAATACAATTCAAATTCAAATGAACGGTACATAACAAATGAACACAACTTATAATATGTAAGACACATTGGCCAGTGGAACATTGTTGTTACAGCTGGTTGCATTGTCACCGGTGGCACCATATGGTGACCAATTTGTACTAATACTAGCCTCTTATTCCAAGGGACTTGTTAAGTTGTTCCGTATGCCTGGCATGACCCTTCATTTGACTGGCTTTCATCCCTGCAGCATCACCTAAGCTATGCATCAACTTCCCATAGTAACAAAACTGAGGTAGAAACTAAACAATTGTAACATCTACGCAACGGGCTGCTTGTTGGTGACGGGGACAGATTGTTTGCATGTATTTAGGTAGTGGCCCTTGACACCACACCTAGAGCATTTTTTTTTCATGGGAGTCATCTCCTTTAGAAGCTATTCTTTACGATTTGCGACGGCCCGACATAACCTTAGAAAGAGGAGGGAGGATTTTAACATTGTTCAAATTTTCGGGAATAACCCATGTGCCTTCAGGTGGTACAAGATACATAGATTCAGCATATGCTGTTGCCCATGTAGCTCGTGTGTAATACGAAGAGGCAAAGGAGTAGGGGTTCAATTTCAAGTGCCGACATACCGAAATAGCATGCTTGCACGGGAGTTGCTCTAAGTCAAACTTCCTGCACGTACAACTACGGTTTTGCAAGTGCACTAGATCGTTCAAATCACCATCCAGAACATTATATTCCACATCATTTATTTTGACCACATTCATCCTTGAAGCAGTGTCTAACCTCTTCCTTAACTTCTTTTCGCCCTGAATCAGGGCACAACGTAGAATGACATTTCATTGCTAAATCTCGACGTTGACTAAACCAATGGAGAAGTAGATTTGTAATTTCATTGATCAAGTGTACCACCGGAAGCATCCTTGCAAAACGAAGAACTGAATTAATGGACTCCACAATATTCGTTGTCATCACATTATATCGTCGTCTATCACAATGGGCTCGAGACCACTTATGGAGGCCTGCATGTAGTAGATAAGTTCGCACTCGCTCATTATTTATCATGGAGAAGTGACGATTGAACTCCGCTAGACGATAAGACTTAGCTGCTCTTACAAAATACCTCAATATCGGATCCCGCTGCTTCAAGTGAAACGAGGCTTTCATATTTCCCTTCAAGTGATAAAAGCAAATACCATGTGTTGCCCCAGGAAAAACTCTTTGCAGCCCATTTTGTATGCTAACATTTCGATCAGATATGACAACAAGATTCGAGCAATCACCAATTGCACAATGTAGTTTTTTCAAAAACCACTCCCAAGCTGCATCCGTCTCCAAATCTCCAATCCCAAAGGCAATAGGATATATGTTACGATTTCCGTCAAATGCGGTCGCAACAAACAAAACACCTTTATACTTGCACTTTAAATGGGTAGCATCAACGGCAATCACGGGGCGCATTGACGACTGAAATCCTCTTATGCATGCACCAATTGACATAAAAAAAAATATAAGAAGTGGTCAGCTGCATCAAGTCTCAATGTATGTCAAAGTTCCAGGATTTGTACGCTCCAATTGATAACAATAGGAAGGGAGAAGGGAATATGACTGTTCTGCAGACCATCTGATTGTTTTGAAAGCTAACTCTCGGCTTCTCCATGCTGTAGCGTAGCTTATGCTCACACCAAAATTTTGTTTCACATCTTTCTTGATATCAGCTGGAGTATAAATGGTGCGCGAATCCTTAAATCTCCAATTCACACAGTCAGGCAGCAATCCAGTTGTAGCTTGAGGAGGCTGACTACTTACATACCTTATATAACATTCATGAACTGGATCGTATTTAGCAACCCTAAACTCATGTAAGCCAACTTTTTATGCCCGAACTAACCAAGGGCAAGGAAGCTGCCAAGAGCGAACACACAACCGACGCTTCCAGATTGGACTGTTCTCAATCGAAAGTGGCCTCTAATTGCTGCTAACCTTATGGTTTTTAAAAGGGCCATCTTATTTGGATAAACTCGACCAACCTTAAAATTTGGTTCCCAATTTATGCAACAAAGGCGTCCACCATAATGATTATGTTCCAAACTTTGACCATGCGTCAAATGAACCCGGGTTGTATGCATTTCAATATAACTTGATTGTCGGGGAGGTTCAAATTGCACCTGTCTACACTGCACAGTGGAGGGTTCGAAATTGCTGTCCTCATGAGGATGCACATTTGGTGCAGAGTCCAGTTCCTCTTGGTTGCTATGTTCACAGAAATCACCATCTATGTTTTCAACACTTTGAAAATTAACATCTTCAACCCAATCACTCCAATTAAAACCATTTCCACCATTTTCAGTTTGGTTGTCCCCAATGACCTCATTTCTTTGTTCCACAACAAATTTAGCAGGAGCATTGCTACTCTCAACGCTTACAATGCCATTGCACCCTTCAATACCATGACCTTCTAAATTGTTCAAGCTTGCTATTAAAGGGGTTACTTTAGAGGCCATAACATCTGTGTTGTACTTTAGAAAATATTGAACATCATCATTGTCTTCAACCCTTATGTGCTTACAGACAGATGAGGATAGAGGAACTGAATACTTCAGTGTGACAATATATTTCATGGGATCTGCATCCATGATCTTATACATGCGCTCAACAAGGTCCGAAAAAGTTACGTTCCGTGACACTATTATGCCTTTAGCCTCCCCACCTTCATAAGTGTCAATGTTATCCTTTTGAACCCAATTTCCATTGTAGCATACCAATATTCCAACAGTATCCATTTCTGAAAATAACATAAATAATTAGTAGACCGATTATTAACATTGAACCACAAAAATTAGATCAAATAATAACATATATAACTATCATTCCACTACACGTATCATCTTATCAATCCTCAAATCTTCAAACTCAAATTGTAGCTGCTTCAACAAGGAACTTTTGTTCCTTTCTGTATTTTATACATATATGTGGGTTCCAACTTATTAACAAACTCACATAAACATACCATGGCAGCAATATGAACCCTCTAACCTATAAGGGGTTTGAACAAATTTAAACACCTTCAACAAAAGGATCAGGTTGTGATACAAAACGAATTATGTAGTATAAGCTTAATTACCAATTTGGAAACCAAAACACACAAACTAAACTTCTTACCAAAAGAAACCCAGAATGGCAATAAATTCCCCAGTTAAGCATCTAAATTGAGGCTAACACTAACCTAACAAACCTATTTTTAGGGCAAACAAAGTTCACATATGTTTTTTCTGTGTGCTGTTATTTTGGCCATTATCAAACACATTGCACTACATTATACAAGCATTCAGTGAATTTTATACACAATTCAAGTTGACCACACAGATCCCACTGCAGATAACAACAAAAACTATGAATTTCAACATATAAGAACGCCTTCAAACTGAAATTTTAGCTTTTTTGCCCATCTGTGGAGAAAAGGGGATGAATGAATTTATAATACACATACACTACAAAACCAATATCAGAACTCACATCCATTCACAACGACGACGGAAGTCGCCAATTTCGCTTCGCTGTGGGGTCGCGCGGTCACTTGGATGCGGAGGTCCACAATGGAGGTCGTGGGTTGCGCCGGCTTCACTATGGTCAAACTAGGGTTCCAAACTTTAGGACATCTGGGTTATGACGATGGATGGGTTGCGAATAGGATTGCTTAGTGGCAACATGCCTCGCAACCTGGAGTTCAGCCGATATTTGGGAAATTGCGAATAGAGAGAGGAGAGGACTTGAGAGAAGTTGCCTTTCAGCAAAGAGGTGCTAAAGGGTTGATATGTATGCTTTTATATGGAGGGCACTTAGGTCATTTCACATCCCAAAGTGATTATATCTGAATAGAATTTGTAAGCTAATCATTTCAGAATAACATTTGTGAAAATTGATTATTTCAGTATATTTCCCAAGAAGATTTCAGCCAAAGTTAAGCCATAGTGGCGTGGTCCAGCAGCCAAAGTAGATTTCAGCCAAAAGTGATTTTAACGTGGGCCCTATTGACCAGCCAAGCCAAATATCCTAAAATCTTACATTACCTATTCCTAAAAGGATTAGAATTATTATTATTATTATTATTATATATTGCCTTATTGTATAAATCAATAAACCTAAACCTTTTTCTCTTTTTCGGGTTAGAAACACGACTAGACTAGCCAGTTGCTTATGAGTTTTTTTCCTTCTCAAATTCTAATTATATTATCAAGTTTTTTTTTATTTCTATTGATTTTAATGGGTCTTTCAATTTATGTGTAGATTACCAAAGGGAAAAAGTTTTGGAGATATTTAGTAAATCGCTATTCAACTCCAAGTATGTATTTGTCTATCCCTTGTAATTTTTCTGGCGTAGTGTGTAATTGTTTATCCCTTTAATGCAGTTGTGAACTTGTGTTGGTGAAATTTTAATTTTATTTTATAAATTTCTATATATATGATTCTCTATTGGTTTGATTAATATATTTCTTTGAATTGAATGCTCAATTTGCTTTGGTTTATAAGTTTGAGAAGATGTTCATAATTGTTTCAATTTATATTTAGTTCATATATGTGTTTCAGTTATGGAAAGATTTTGATTTTTCAAAAGAAAATCAAAGTCTAAGTTAGTGGAGTCGTCACCTGCAAAGAGTCAAAAGAAAAATGAAAGTAATTCAAACCAAACTACGGAAGTTAACTTGGACAATTATGATTGTAATGAATAGACACTATAGACAATATGATTTTTGATGTTTTGATGTTTTGTGAGTTCGAAGTTTTTATTATTTATATTTTGTGAGAGGCCCCCAGACTCATGAAATCTTGGCTTCGCCACTGGTCGGAATCCATTCTCCTTCAAATTCGCACACCCACTCAACCCTACCATAGATCTACGGTGGAGGTTGGGGTGTTTCAGCTCAAAATTCCTGAGCTTTTCCTCGATGGGTTTGTGAAAATTTTCAATTTTGCTTTATGGGTTTTGTTGAATCATCTTTTTACTTCATGGGTGTGCAAAGGAAATGCTTAAGCTTCGTGGGTTTTTGATATCAAATGGAATTTATGGGTTTGAGGTTGCTTGAGAGACAGAATTTTTGAGAAATGGGACTCTGATTGTGCGAGAGGAGAGAGGGCATAGAAAGATGGGGTGGGGGAAAAGGCAATAATGCCCTTGTATGCACGCAACACGTGCCAATTAATTGCCAACTTCATTTGCTGACGAAGCTAACCTCAGTAACCAAAATCGAAAAATTAAAATTTTGATGACCAAATTTAAATTCGACCATAACCCAGTGACAAAAAAATGTAATTACCGTTAAAAAAGATTATATATTAATATCTTTTATACAGTTCCGATCTCTTGGATCACAGGGGTTCAAGAAATTGTGGTCACGGTTCAATTTTTTTTTTTAAAAGGTGTGCAAGAATGAGTGAGTCGTTGAATTTACATCCAACGGATAGTGACCACAAATCTCTTGGACCCCTGGAGTCCAAGAGATCGGGATTGATCTTTTATAATACTTCTAATATTTTCTAATGTTTTCTCTTCAAGTTTACATCTTTTTTCATGTTTTAGATCAATATTCTAAAATTTTAGTATACATATTATTATTTTTCACACAAGTCCTTCAAATCTAATAGTCATTTTCACCCATTTCTCTAGATTTGTGGGTATTTATTCTCTTATTCTCCATATAATATATTATCAAGTTAAATATTTTTTTGTTGTTGCCAAATTATCAAGTTTCAATTGGGTTCACTCCCTTAATTAAGATTGTTAATTTCTCTTTTTTTTTTTTTTTTTTTCCCTTTGCGTATGGTTTGTTAGGGTTTGTGAAAATTTGAATTATTCTCTATTGAGTTCAATGGATGTTTCGATTAATTTATAGATTACCAAAGGAGAAGAAAAGTGTAAAGATTTCATTATATATGTATTATGTATGATGTTTTAGTCTTTTTGGTTACTTTGAATGTAATTTGAATTTTTTTTATACGTATTTTGTAAGAGGGTCGCCCATGAAATTCTGGCTCCGCCACTGAACCCAAGAACAGATTAAGGAGCGCATGACATGTTCACAGAAGGTGGATTTGCTGCTTTCAGGTGCACCCATCATTATTACCGACATTGGCTTCCCATGCTTTTCTGGTAATGTTAAAAACAACCTCAAAAATGAATAAAACATTATATAATCTTTATTGATGATGCACTTCCTTGACCTCTAGGGTTGGTTTATCATCAATAAAGTTTATATAATGTTTTACTCATTTTCCTGCTGTTATTAACAACTCTGATCCAACACGTTTTATTTAAATTAAAAAGGCTTAGCGTATTTTGGGAATCTTTGGAGTATAATCCTCAGACTTAGGTGTTATATTCTCGGGATCCTCAAGGTACACGTGTTGTCACGTGTCTCAATTTTGGGGCGTTATTGAAAAATTGTATAAGAGGAAACTTTGTTTTCAAAGGAATTTCTGAACAAGAGTTTCAAAGGATTTTTGAAAAAATAATTTTCAAGAACTTTGGTTTATATGTTTTAGAAAAATTTGAAGAAATTTTTCAAAAAACCCAACCATCCACTTCCTCATTTCATTTGAGTTCCGTTCTTGAAATTCATATTCTTGACCCATCTGAATCCTATGTGATTAGAAAATATTAAGTCATTTTGAAGAAAGACTATCGTATTCCTAGGAATTGATTCTTCTCTATAGACTCATCAGAATAATATTAAGTTGTGTGCTGCTATTTCCACCAACATGTTTTATTTCCCCACCCACCTTATCTTCAAAATTTAAAAACAAATTTATCCATTTGTAAAATGACTTTTAAGGACTTTAGATTAAAAAAAACACCTATTCTCCTTCATCCTTGTCAAACCCCAACCCCTCCCTCTCTCCCTCATCCCAACCAAACCCAAATCGAAATTCCAATAAAGCTTCAAAATTTCCAACTGGTTCCAATCCAACTCCATCTTATTTCTCCTTAGTTTCTAAACCCAAGGGCACATGCTTCCTATTCCATTTGCTCAATTTGCTCTTCGTCTTCTTTCTAATTCTGGCATTTCTCTCCGTTATTGTTTTCGTTCTGTGGAGAGACGATGAACATTGAGAGCGATTTTCTTTATTTTTTTAATTTTTAATAATATTTTACAGAGGATCCCATGCGTTTTGATCGATAGGGGTTGAAGGTTTGAAGCATGCTTTGAATGAAAGTAAGGAGAATTTGCTTGAATTAATAATTAAATGGTATTTTAGGAATAATGGTGGTATAAAAATAGGATTATGTTTTTTCAAATGGGTATACTGGTGAAATACCCCCTGAACTTGTACTTCACTTTCAATTAGCCCCCTATCCTTTTTTAGAAAATTAAAGATATGAACTTCTTTTTTTCGCCAATTTCCCCCCTCCATCTAAATCCACAACATTTCATCCAATTTGCCGTTTAAAATGAGGGTAAAATGGTCATTTGATACATTAAAAATAAATAACAAATGAAAAATAAAAATAAAAACAGAAATACTCTCTCCTCTCTCTCTCTCTCTCTCTCTCTCTCTCTCTCTCTCTCTCTCTCTCTCTCTCTCTCTCTCTCTCTCTCTCTCTGCGGCTGGAACTGGCTTGGAAGTTCTTTCTCCTCTATGTCCACAACTTTTTCTTCAAGTCGCAGGGCTAGGAAATTTTGCAAAGGTATTGTTTTCCGTACAGATGCATACATCTATATATTCATTTTGTCTTCTCAATCCTCCACCTCCATATCAGTACTTTCATGACTTTCTCAAACAAAGACTCATTCAATTTGGGGATTTCCACTACTACAAAAAGGGCAAAAGACGACCAAGAAACAACGACGGTGGATCAAAAAACCGTCGTTGTTTTTTAAAAGACTGCGGCAATAGAAACCCGTCGTAGAAACATAACTTAAACACCTAAAAAACCGGTATACGCATTGATATTTTTAAACCACGACGTACCAAATAAAAAAAGCGTCGTCTTATTACAAAGGTTTTGTTCCGAGTTAAAATCTGAACCTAAAAACAACGACTGCAGCTATGAAATCACCGCCGTAGAAAGTAAAGACGACGATTAAAAATAAGACGCCGTGTTAACTCTATGACGGTTAATTACAAAAAAATTCGCCGATTTAAATTAGGTTACCACGACTGTAAATATAAATTTATCGACTTTTTAATTACAGGTATACTACGCAGTATCCATAACTCTCCTGTCTGCATAATTGTACTAACCACGACAATTTGTTAAATTAACGACGTACAAATTTTTACCATTATACGTCTATCATTATCTATAAACCGTCGTCTTAATTTTAATTGATTTTTAAGATTTATTTATTGGATTTTATTTCCTGCGGTAGATAAACAGGTATGACAAGATTTGTGAAGTCTTACCAGAATGAACACAAAGGCAATATTTTAGAAATTGATGATGTATGTATCTTTGTGTCTTTGAGATACAAAGACACAAAGACACACACATCAACATCCAAAACATTTGCTTTCAGAAAAATGACGACCGCAGGCGGAAAGACAATTTCTGAGATGATGTGTGTGTGTTTGTGTCTTTCAGGATACACAAACGCGCACACACATCAACATCCAAACTGAAAAATGAAAGCAAGAAGAAGTTCAGCAGAGAGGTGATGTGCCTCCAGAGAGGTGAGGGCAGAGCCAAGGGCAAGAAGAACTTGAAACCCTAAATGAAAAATGAAGACGAAAGAAAGCCAGAAAAACCCTTATTTATAAACTAATCTTATATACCACGTCGGTTTATATTAAATTTTCATATAAACGTCGTTTAAAACTAAAATAAAGTCATATAAACGAATTCACAATGACGCCATAAAAAAAACGACGTTGTCATTTTTTGGAAAACTAATTTAGTGTAATTAATAAAAGTTACACGTCGGTATGCCTAACTAAAACGACGTGCTATTTATTTTTCACGTCGTTATTATTGAGTATAAGGTCGTTGGGTAAATTTTAAAATGACGGGATACATCTTTTTGACGAAAAATGCGTCGTGTAATTGGGTATAACAACGGCGTTCCTTAAAACTATGAGTCGTGGAAACTAATTTAATAGGGCGGTGTAAACCTATAGCGCCGTATAATGTAGAATACTAGGGCGTTTTCTTAAAACTATGCGTCGTTTTATGAAAGGGTCTGTTAATATTTTAAACTTTTCACCGACCTGACCTACACTTGCACTGTTTCCAAACCCGAGAAAAACTTTCAAGCTTCTCTCATTTTTCATTCTCAAAGCGCTGTTTCTCTATCTCCGAGAGAAAACTTTTCGTCTTCGTCTCTGAACTGAAACACCAAACACCAGGATAAAACTTTCATCGCATGCAACTAAGTAAGCATTTCTCACTATTTTTGCATGCACATATAATTTTCGTTTTTTAAATCTTTTTACATTTTTTCTTTCCAAGTTCGATAACATTTGCAGACAAGGAAGGAAAGTTTCCAAGTTTGAACACTACTCTGTTTCTTTTACTTCAACTGAATAAGACGACAGTGGCTTGTTATTTACGTGGTTAGATTTATATACCACGACGGTTTGTCAGTCATCCTAGCATCGTGTGAAAGTGTTCTTCGTTGTTTGTTAAAATGATCGCCTTTTTTTGTATTTTATTTTTTAGGATATATTCATCGCAGGTTTGATTTCTCTGAACAATGGTTTTTGTTTTGAAAATCGTTTTAATTATTTTTCTGTTGAAAATATTTTACGTTTTTCCAAATTTGTTTTTTTGTTGTAGAGACAACGGTATATTATTATTTACGTCGTTTTAATTTTAATACCACGTCGAATGTTTTTAAAAACGTCGTTTTAGTAAATGAAAATCCAAAATTTTTTCCCCTGAAGGTGTGAATCTGGAATCAAGCCCCTATTTTTTGTAATTATATCATAAGACGTCGGTTGTTTATTATTAACGTCGTTGTAATATTTAATTACGTCGGTGGTTAATTATCGTCGTGCAAATTTATTATTACGTCGATTGTTTTGTTCTTACGTCGTTTGAAATATTATAATACATCATTTTTTTATAAATAACCGTCGTGTTTTTCCTAATTTCACTGAAATATTTTCACTTGCAAGTTTTATTTGTCTTAACCATGGTTTTTCAATCCCAAAGTAAGGACTCTGGCTTGAAAAAAAAATGAATGTAGGGAGCTTAAGATTGTAAATCCTCAAGCCAAGTCCTCGAAGAAGATGAAGTTTGTTTCATCTCCTGAGATAGAACCGAGCTGCACGACAACATTTTCCTGAGGAGCCAAAGAGAAATTAAGAGAACCCCCTGAACTATACAAATTCATAGAGAAAGCTCACTGGGATGCCTTTGTAGCTTCAAGGTTATCTGAAAAATTTGTGTTTGTGCATTTTTAACAATCACAGAGGAGGGAGAAACTTGAGTACAGTCATTGATTGTCTCGAAAAGGATATGCTGGTTTGGAGGATCAGTTGGAGGAAACCATGCCCGGGGTAGATATTGATCGATCTATCTTATGGAAGAAAGCTAGAGAAGACAAACATGGTAACATCCCGAGTCCAAAGGTTGCAGAGAAAGCAAAATTAATTGTAAGCCTACTCACTCTGTTTTAAATTTTTATTAAACTCTATTGCAGTTATAAGTCTTATTACGTCTTCCGTTATATTTTTGCGTCGTGTGAAAATATTACTACGTCGAAATGTTTTAAAAAACGTCATTAAAGATCTGAATCTGGAATCACTACTCTGTTTTTTTGTAATTATATCATAAGACATCGTTGGTTTATAATTGACGTCGTTGTGATGAATTAACCACGTCGGTATTTAAGTATCGTCGTGTGCAAGTTTATATTACGTCGAATGTTATGTTATTGAGTCGTGTGAAATTTTATAATACATCGTTTTGTTATAAATAACCGTCGTGTGTTTTCTTATGCTGACTTTTTATTATGTCTTTGTGTTAGGATGAATATGGAATCACTACTCTGTTTTTTGTAATTATATCATAAGACGTCGGTGGTTTATTATTGACATCGTTGTAATGAGTTAACCACATCGGTATTTAAGTACCGTCATGTGCAAGTTTATATTACGTCGAATTTTATGTTATTGAGTCGTGTGAAATTTTATAATACGTCGTTTTGTTATAAATAACCGTCGTGTGTTTTCTTATGCTGACTTTTTATTATGTCTTTGTGTTAGAATGAATCTGGAATCACTACTCTGTTTTTTGTAATTATATCATAAGACGTTTGTGGTTTATTATTGACGTTGTTGTAATGAATTAACCACGTCGCTATTTAAGTACCGTCGTGTAAAAGTTTATATTACGTCGAATGTTATGCTATTGAGTTGTGTGAATGTTTATAATACGTCGTTTTTTTATAAATAACCGTCGTGTGTTTTCTTATGCTGACTTTTTATTATGTCTTTGTGTTAGGATGAATTGCAAAAACAAGTCTCGGAAGGCACTCTTCCTGTCAGGAAGTAACGATGTGTTGACATTGGCTTTGGGTCCTGAGCATCCAGGAAGAGTTAGAGGGGTTGGGGCTGGGATATCCCCTAAGCAATACTTCCATTTACCTAGACAACAGAAGGTAATGTTTGCCGATCAATTGAAGGAAAGTGTAAGACTTGTCCTTCAAGAAGAGACTTTGAAAATGGAGGCTAGAACCAAGCAATTGGTAGAAGCTGAGAGGGAAAATTTGCTGAGTCAGCTTTCCAAACTCATCCCCAATTTTGATCCAAGCATGCTGAAATTGAATACTATCCCCGGACAAATCCAAGGGCAAAGTCCCAAAAATCCAATGTCAGACAAAGCAAGCTGCTCTGGGGCTCTTGATGTTAGAGCCCTACAGTTTGAGGAGGATACTGCCAAGAATGGGGAAAAGCAGGAAGAAATGGTAATGTCTCTGAACTTTGAATTCTCTTTTTTTAAAAATCCATTAGACGTCGTTATTGTTAATCACAGCCATTTTAAAAGTTATACCACGACGCAATTGTTTAATAAACCGTCGTTTGTGTTATTTTAGTATTTAGTTTACTTGTTTTATGATAAGCTCATAATTTCATACATATACATGCCCAATTCACTTACTTCTTTTGCTTAGTTTCCTAGATTTCTAAGTTATTTGCCTCCCTTTGTGTGTTTTGTAGGAAAATAGAGCAAGAGAGCATAATTCATGCAATTCAAGCATGTTAAGGCCTAATTTGGATGAATGGATGAAGAGCTTAAAGACAAACTCATTTTGGCTACAGCCCCTTTCCAGTCCAGTTTCCGTAGGTCACATTGCAATATTTATTTCATGCTGAAGCTTAGGATGAGCTATTGTTTCTGGTTGGAAGCTTGGTCATGGTGACATGATGATGAGCTAGGGCTGCTGGTGGGATTTATTGGTGAAGTGCATCAACCATTTCAGATTTTATAAAACAAGTGTTGTATGCATTAGCCATATTGAATTCAGATTTTTCACTTCCTTAGGCCTATAAATAGGGAGGTTCTCTAAGCTTGTAAACACACCCCAAAGGGGGGAGCTCTCAAAGACTTCTCTAGAGCTCCCTTCCCTTCTCTCCCTCAAATTCTCTTAGTTTTGCTTTCTAGTTCTCAATTCTAGCTTTCTTTAATGTTTTCTTAGTTGTAATTTATTTTTTTTGTAATGTACATTCTTTCTTAAGTATTCAAGTTTAATTAGTTTCCAAGTTTCAATTATGGTTTTTGTTCTTATTCATTATGCTTATAAGTTAATATGCTAGTTTGAATGATTGATCACCATTTAGGCTTGCATGTTAGCTATCTTGGTTTGAATTAAAAGTATATACCATGCTTTAATTCGAATTGAACTATGAATAGGAAGAGTATGTATGGACATTCGACAACAGGGATTAGATACATGCTTGGTTGTTTAAATTGTTCTTCTATGCTTAATGGGTTCCTAATGCTTAATTTTAGGTTAGACAACAAATGATCAAATTAGGGAATTAGGAACACAAGGTTATGACCACACACCATGGCTTAATCATACTTTAGCTAGAATCAATCCATTAATCTAAATTGAACTTGGGAACTTATTTGCTTGAGTTACTTATTTCTTTCTTCCTTGTTTTATGTTCTTTGTTTTTGTTTCTATTTTGTGTAGGGAAACTAAATTGGATCATTCAATCACCAATCCTCGTGGGATCGACCTCGCACTTACATACGCTATACTACCGAACGGCTCGTGCACTTGCGAGTATCACAAGTTGAGGATGCAGTTAAATCCATTTTGGTGCAGCTGTATCTACACAACATTTTACAAGCTATCTTCACTGACACAATCCCACTCACTGTATATATATCTCTCTCTCTCTTGCTCTCTCTCTCTCTCTCACTATTTTTCTCTGCAATTGCTGTTATCTGTGTTTTCTGCTAAAAAAGGCTGGTACTCTCTGGAATATGTACTCTCTGGAAAATTTTATGTGATTTAGACGACGGTTTATTATTTAGCTTCGTTTAATGATATTTAGACGTCTGTAATTCTTACATACCGTCTTCTGTTATTCTTTACCACGACGGTTTATTTATTTTTTTTACTTTTTAATTTTTTAAACTTTGTGTACAATGTTATATATATATTTCTTTATTTCTTAAAACAGAAATCCGGGGATGTAGTAAAGACAGTAGAAAAAGACAGAAGAAAAGATAGATGAACATGTAAATTCTCATAACTTTGCCTTTTCCATTTGTTTTTCAATTTTCAGACGTGGATTTCCATGGCAGTTTTGGTTTTAAATGAATGTTTAAATTGTTGTACAAGCTTTCTTACCGTGGTAATAGATGAATTACCATGATGTTTATTATTTACCGTCGTTTAATTCTTTAAACGTCTGAAATTCTTACATACCGTCTTCTTTTATTTATTAACACGACGATTTAATTTTTAATTTTTTTTACATTTTGTACAATGTCTTTATTTTCTTAAAACAGAAATCCGGGGATGTAGAAAAGCAAGATGAAAAGGTAAATTCTAAAATACCGACTTCTTTATTTCTTTATTTTCAATTTTCAGACGTCGATATTTTCTTTAAACTGTCGTTTGTTTTAAATTTCCACTGCAGTTTTTTTTTATTGAATGTTTAAATTGTTGTACAATCTTTCTTATATATATATATATATCTCTTTATTTATTAAAACAGCAATCCAGTGTTGGAGAAAAGCAAATTGAAAAGGTAAATTCATTACCTATGAATTTTGCATTTGAATTAGACGTCGGTTTTTTTATACAACGTAATAAATCCTTCTTTACGACGGTATTTGTTTCCCGTCGTGTAACTTATTTTCAGACAACGTTTTGTTATTTCAACCGTCGTGTTTATTTATTTACCACGTCACTATTTGAATTAGACGTTGGGTAGCCAATCGACCCTGCTCAAGTTAGTGCCGACGTTGGTTCATTAACTGAAAGATCACGTTGGGTAGCCAATCGACTTCAGAAGACAGATGGTGAACAAATTTTCCTGATGCCTTACAATCCAGGGTTAGTCTCCTGAACAGGATTTTGTTTGTATGATGCACTGCATATAAAACTGTTTAACCTTTATATTTATTTTGTGCAGCCGTCATTGGGTCTTGATCATTGTGATGGCAAAGAAGGAGACCGTCTATTTTCTGGATCCACTGCCTGGAAATCGATTTGTGGATGAGGCGGGAAAAAACATAGTGGACAGTGCTATCAAAATGTATAATTCACACATAGGCAGAGTAGGCCGTAAAGCACCTATTTGGAAAACTCTGCCCGGCACACCAAAGCAACCAAGCAGTGTAGAATGCGGCTATTATGTCATGCGCTTTATGAGAGACATCATCATGGATCCTTCCCTCGAGTTTGAGAAGATGGTAAGAAGAAAATTTTCAGATTTATTTTATGTGATTTTTTGTATTATCCACGACGGTAAATAAAAAATACCGTCGTTGAATATATATACTACGTCGGTAAATGAAAAATAGCGTCATCTGTTAGAATAATTATTTTTTATGGATTGCAGTTTGCGAAGGGAAATGATCAAGCGCCATACCCCCAAGAAGCCATTGAAGAAGTTAGGAAAGAATGGGCAGAGTTTGTTTGTCTTCATATGGAGTAGAGGATTTTTAGAACACTTGAACATTTTTATAAAATGTACAAATTTTTTTAGAATTAGACAAGTTTTTGTACAAATTTGGTTAGAATTAGACAAGTTTTTGTTTGCGTTGTGATATATAGTATGTACGTCCCCGATACCCATTACACGACGGTTGTTTTCCAAGTAAGTCGTTTATAAGTTCACAACATCGTTCTTTTCTTGGCGCCGACGTGGTTTGTTTGTCTTTATATATATTTAATTCAAAATATTCATAATAAATTTAAAATAAATCCAAAAAATGCACCATCAACCTCCTTGTAAATTTATTGAGGTTTTCATGTTGTGAAAAACCCAAGTTCATGCTGAACCAAATTTGTTGAGGTTTTCATGTTGTGAAAAAAGCAAGGGCACTTTCTAAACCGTCGTTTCTTTAAAATGACGTTGTACACAAAAACCAACGTCATAGGTTTTTAAAAACGGACGTAAAAAATCATTCAAACGACGCTATGGGTTCTATAGATGACGTCGCTTATTGATATTATACAGCGAGAAGTTAATAGTTTAAGTCGTGGAATATTGTTTCTACGTCGGTTTCTTTATAAAAATGGCCATGGTTTGGTCTTTAAACGACGTCTTTTGTAAAAGTAAGTCGTTTATTGCAATTTACAACGTCTTTACTTTCTTAACTCCGACGTGGTTTGTGGGTTTTTGTAATAATATTTTATTCTATTTAATTCAAAATATTCATAATAAATTTAAAATAAATCCAAAAAATGAACCGTCAACCTCCTCGTAAATTTGTTGAGGTTTTCATGTTGTGAAAAACCCAAGATCATGCTGAAACAAATTTGTTGAGGTTCATGTTGTGAAAAACCCAAGTTCATGCTGAACCAAATTTGTTGAGGTTTTCATGTTGTGAAAAAAGCAAGGGCACTTCCTAAACCGTCGTTTCTTTAAAATGACGTTGTACACAACTAACAACATCATAGTTTTTTAAAAAATAGACGTAAAAAAGTATTCAAACGATGCTATGGGTTCTATAGACGACGTCGTTTATTGAGATTATACGGCGAGAAGTTAATAGTTTAAGTCATGGAATATTGTTTGTACATCAGTTTCTTTGTAAAAATGGCCATGGTTTGGTCTTTAAACGATGTCTTTTGTAAAAGTAAGTCGTTTATTGCAGTTTCCAACATCCTTACTTTCTTAACGCCGACGTGGTTTGTGGGTTTTTCTAATAATATTTTATTCTATTTAATTCGAAATATTCATAATAAATTTAAAATAAATCCAAAAAATGCAACGTCAACTCCTATGAAGTCATTGAGATATTTTCTTCCCCCTTAAGCTTTAAAAAATGCAGTTTGAGTTATACAAATTTAAAATGACCACCAAAGAGAAAAATGTTTTCATGAGTCACAACATCACTTATACTTTAATGGTTTAAGGTTTAGGGTTTAGGGTTTAAATAATTTTAGAAAAGGGATTAGGGTTTAGGGTTTTAAGGACGAGATATTTTAGTCCATAAAACCCTAATCCCTTTTTTAAATTATTTTTAAAAAATATATATAATTTAGGTTTTATTTATTAAGGTTTAGGGTTTAGGGTATATTTGTCTATTTAATTTTCTGTTCATTCCACTCTAAACCCTAAACCCATTCGCACACAGTTTTCAAATCCCAGCAAAACCAAACACCACATATATACTTAGTTTCTAATACGTCAGTTTGTTTTTTTGCATCGTATGGTGATATCACGGTGCAATTATTTTAATAAGCGTCATATTTCTGTTGACATTTGAACGACGGTAGTTTATTTATGCGTCGTAAGTATATTTACCACGACGTCTTTAATATAATAAGCGTCATGTTTAGGTTCAAATTTTGACGACGATTGTTTTTTTTTCCGTTGATGTTTTTTAAAGAGCGTGCTTTCTAAAAATTTCACCATGACCTCAAATTTTCAGATTTCGCTCTAACTCTTATACTTGTAACCCTGAACCAAGTTGGCCATAGTCTGTGACCTAAAACATTTCACTCCGCTCTCTCACTTCAACTCTAATTCAAAGTTGGGCTCTCCAGGCTCCGTCGAATCCAAGTTGGCCATAATCTGTGAGCTTTTCCTACATGTAAGTACAAACCCTAATCTCATGCTTGTAAATTCATTGAATGATATTCAGTTCTGTGTTAAAGGGTTTTAGATATATGTTTTGCGATCTTTTAATGTTGTTGGAGGTATGGGTTCATGGATTTAATGTTTAATGTTTTCATAAATCGGGAATGGATTTAATGTTGTCGGATCATTTAATCACTCTTTGTTATTATGAATCGGGAATGGATTTAATGTTTTCATGCTTAGTATTGTTCGGGCTTAAATTTGGCGCGCCCAGTTCAAAAGCAAAGGCCCACATCATTTCTTCTAAAGACGCCTGTTTTGGGCCCAAAATCGGCACATCCAGCCCATCAACAAAAGACCAGAGCGATGTACTCGGCCCAAAAAGAGAGGCCTGGAGAAAACGGTCAAAATCAGGAAGAGACTTGGGCCTCGAAAGAACTAAAATTGGGCTCAAAGCAAACTAAACCCACAAAAGGAACAGACCCATGTGACCCCTGACTTAGAAAAGTCAATAACTTCGGCTGAAGTTAAAGATTGAACAGGGGCAGGTATAAAGAAGAATGTTTCTGGAAAAACTCTCCTGCAGAAGATCAAATTCCGATTAGTTTATCAAAAGATATTTTCCTGTTCCAGAGAAGACACCATTTTCAAGGGATAAGAGACTCCTGCCTCTCTGAAAAGGAGATAAGCGGGAAACAGGGAGCTGTTCAAAAGCTGAGAACGTACCATCTCAAGAACTTCAGACTCTTGCAAAAGCAGTTGAAATGGAAGGAAGGGCATGGCACCCCATCAAGAAACAGAGAAGTAGTCATTTCAGGAAATGATGGTTGAGTGTTTGCTTGACAGAAGATAGAACCCCCTTCTTTTTCAATTAAAAATTAAAAGATCTTTTGAGATTATTTGCCGCCCAATATTCAAAGAACATGAACTCCCACTCTCAAAGAACATTTCTTATATATACAAGAGAGGGTGAACAGAACAAGGACAATCAATCAACACAACCAAAAACTCAGTCAAAAGACAAACACTCAAAATTATCACTTGATCACAAAAATTCCAAACAAAGTCCAAGAGAACCCAGAAGTCTGAAGCATTTAAATTTCAAAAGCTTTTCAACAAGCTTGCAGAATCATCATGTTTTCTCCCAGCAAAGGCAGTTAGATCACTGCTTCTGATTTGAATCCCAGTTCACAAGTCAACAATAACGAGATCTCTCTCCTTACAAATTTGGTTCATCAAAAGCCAAGACAAACAGAGTTTGAGTTTTCTCAAATACGAAAACCTCAACAAATTTATGGAAAGCCCTGACTAAGCAGCACAGGTACCACAGTGCACCTCCAGCTCAAGTCCAGCCACTTCTGTCCCTTTCAGACTGGAGAAGTCCAGTTCTGCCCATCCAAAAGCCTTCCAGGGCTTGAAATGAATTAAAGCTCTGCCAAATTCAAACTTGGTATCGATTTGAAACTGAACCCTAGCAGTTGAAGCTGTTAAAAGTCCAGTCCAGGCAGAGACACACCCAGTCCAGTCCAGAACGAGAGGCAACTACCCGGACAGAAATGGAAGCGCAGCCCTCCTTTTGTCTTTGTATAGTCAGTTTTCCCTTTTGAGTCTTATAAAAGGGAGTTTTGCCTGAAATTAGTTCAATCTGTTATCATTTATTATGGCAAGAACTACCGGTTTTTATATTGAGAAAAATTTGTCTACCGCGTAAATCTCACGGCCTGGAGTTCCAGGCCGAGGGGATATGCGTTGACACGCGGCTTCCTGCTTTTGGGTGCAGTGCGGTTGTGCGTGGGCGTGCCAGCACGGTCTACCGTGCGTCGAGATGTTTGATGTGGATGGAAGTGGTTAAGTGGTGCACCTGTTCAAACTCGTCTTCTAATCAAACGATTGTAGCCGAGAGAGGAACTAATCTCGGCTGTCAGGGTTCACAGCCTGAGCTACATGGCTGTTGAGTGGTGGTGTTGATGGTGGGTTTTGGGCGGTGCTCCGCGCGCTGCTCAATGAGCGACGGTCGTATGATATGTGGGGTGAATGAGCGAATAACAAAGATGGTGCTCCGGTGCCTTGAAAATCAAGGGTCGTATGATATATTGATGAATGGATTTTCCTTACAATCTAACACTACTCCTAGGAAAGCAAGTAAAGATATTGAAAGTGCATTACAGGAAAATATAAGTTGCTCCGTGGGAGGCTTTGGTTTGGTGTTTGAACCCTTTGAATGTAGCTTGAGCCTTGTATTTATAGGAAGGGTTCCTGGAGGAGTAATCGAGGCTGAAAATCTGCATGGTGGAGCCTGATTAGAGCAAGTGGGTAGTCCAATCGACATTTGGGATCGTGAAGTATGGTGGTGTGACCCCATAAATCCTGGTGAATCTCGGCCACCGCCCTAATCGTGGTTCTGGGCAACTGGCTGTGGGGACACATTTATTGCTCTGATAGTTAGTCACTCAATATCTCAAGCTGCAAGAATTCTTGTGAGAATGTCCACGTCTAATCACTCTGTTTTTCTGTCGCCAAACCCTGACTTCAGTCACTTCCCACCTTCCCTCGTGCATTAAATGCTTATTCGTGGCCAGTGGGTTTGCTGCAATAAACAGAGGCATTACTTCATTAAATGAAGCGTGGGACCCTACCTGCCACTTGATGATCTGACTTTAATGCCTTTGGCCTATAATCGAGGCCGAGAAGATCATGCCTTAGCATTTTTCTTTTGTCTTTAGGAAAGCCAAGTATCTCGGCGAAACGCTGCGTTTTAGTCCTTCGGAGCGAGTGCCAGGGCCGAGAAAAAAGGGGCTCCTTCGGCCAGTTCATGGCTGTGATTTATTAGGCACAAACAAAATTATAAAGTCCTTACTAGTCTAATGCATAGAAAAGAACTTACTTGGGAGATATTCCTCACCCAAATTCACAATCGTTTTGTTCAGAGTCAATAGCTTGGGGCGCAAGTTATCTTTACTCTCAAAATCTGTTAGGATTGAAAAATTGCTAACGGTGGCACGCTCAACACATAAAGAAAGTTAATTTATTGACCAAACAATGGTCTTTGAATTAATGGGGAACTTTACCCTACCATCACAGGAAATAAATCAAAACGGGTGAACAATTTGGCACGCTCGATGGGATTTCTCAATATATATACTCTTAAATACTTTGAAAGTATATGTATATTGGAAGTTCTAGCCAGAATCTACGTCGCACAATGGAACGAGACCAAGCAGCTTTCCGAGAAGGACCAGAATCAGAAGAAAGTGATGTTAGACAATCAGCTCATGGAGGTCCAGAAGAGGCGTTCCAGAATTGGTTCCAAGAGGCTGAATCAAATACAGGAAGCTGTGTTCGGCAGGAGGCTACGACACAAAGAAGTCAGGATTCTTTGAATAATATAACAGCCATGATGCAGTGGCAAGTTAACAGGTAGTTCAGGAAAGACCGTGAGGCTGCCATGGCCAGAATTCCAAATCCTAATGCTGTGGTTCAGCGCTAGACCTTCCCTACGGTCCTCCACCAGGGCTAGAGTGGCCATATCAAGAGAACCCTCTTATTTCACAAATAGCTGGAGAACCGGGGCCTGAAGAAATCCAAGCTGGACAGAGGGGAGGCCCCCCTCGCCCAAGAGCATGAGGCTCCAGGTCAGGCCAGGAAGGTCCTCGCAGTTCGAGGTTCCCAGAATCAGCCAGAACCACCTGCTCCACAACCTGTGGCCCCGCGAGATCAACCACCTGCCACTTCTGCCTTAGGCACCAGCTGTGCCACCCTATAGACCAAGAAGAATGGATCCCAATCCATTTCCTCCACTAGCAAGGGACAGGAGAGGCAGAGGTGGAATTAACCCTTTTGCCAACAACGACAGGAACAGGCCAGGGGCAAACTGGAGGAACCATCCAGAAGTTGAAGAAGAGGAAGAACACAGGGAAGAAGCTCTCCCCGACCATAGAGAATGGAGCACAGGTTTGATCATGACCAGCTAGAACAGGGACGAAATCCACATCATGTCAATGCTTTAAATGATATGGGGGCATTACAGAGAATGATCAGGGATATGATGGAGCCGGAAGCCAGAAGAGGAGAAAGGCCAACCTACAGAAAGCCGTACCCGGCTTATATAGATCAGATTCCCCTACCTCCAGGCTTCAAAGTACCAAACTTCACCTTGTTTAATGGAGAAGATCCTCATGCTTCATCAGTAGAGCACATAGGCAGGTTCTCTGTCCAATGCATAGCAATAGAGAATAATCCTCTGTTAAAACTAAGGCTTTTTGGGAATTCTCTCTCGAACAAGCTTTCACCTGGTATACTAGTCTGCCAGCCAATTCTGTTCATACCTGGGAGCAAATGGAAAACGTTTTCCATGATTATTATTTCAGGATCCAAGCAGAAGTCACCATCAATGATCTTGCCGCTCTCAAGCAAAGCGAAGATGAACCTGCCTAGGATTTCATAACCAGATTCAGGAAGCTTAAAATGAAGTGCCGAATTCCTATGGAAGAAAGACACTTCATTCAAATGGCTTAAACCTCCCTCAAGATTTCTTTGAGAAAGAGATTTGATGGAATGCTGTTCGGAGATTCTGGCAGACCTGCGGACAAAGCATCCAAATATGAAGAGCTGCTAAGGGAGGAAAGCATAAGAGGAACTCTTCCAAAGGCACATATTACAAGACCCCTTCTTCTTCAATCCATTTAATTGAAGTAGAGTCAGAAGAGGACACAGAAGGCTCGGAGGAAAGAGAGGTTGCAAGTGGCAGAAATGGCGAAGTTAAAACACCCCATCAGCTGCAAAGCTCTTACAAAGCCGCCAAAGGACCAAAAGCCGCCACCATTCACAGGAGGATTTGTTCCAAACAAACCAACACAGAACAAGGTCTACTCTTTCGATCTGACTAAAGTTGATGCTCTGTTCGATGAGATGCAGGCGCAAAAGGCAATAGAGACGCCTCATAAGCTGCCCAAACCAGGAAGAGCTTAAGGGCAGGGGGATTGCAGGTGGCACAACTCTTGGAATCACTCCAAGCAACAGTTGTGTCGTTTTCAGAGATGTCATACAGAAAGGAATAACGGCAGGAAGATTGAAATTGACAGAAAAACCTCCCTCAGTTACGATAGATCCTTTTCCCCAGCCTCAAGTTAACATGGTCAACCTAAATTGGCCAGAACCAAGGGGAAACAATCCGGCAACAGAAGCTAACTCCAGGCAGGAGCAGGAGAGTCACAAAGGAGAATTTCCAAAGGCCAAAGGTGACCATTTCGGCTGGGGTAGTACTATGTAGCAAGTGCAAGTGTGAAAGTGAGTTAGAAGTAACTCTGGACATGCAGGACCAGCCTACGTCCGGCGTTTTTGACCGATTGGAACATCGCACCAGGCAAGGCCCGTTTCGACCCCCCTCTAGACAGAACCGGACAGAGGGGATATCTTAGGCCGACCCAGCACCAGAGAAGGATGCCAGAACCACCTAAGAAGGAAATATCAATTAAGATGCCCAGGAAATGGCAAACCATTGGCAACTATTATAGAAGGAAGATGGTATTCCATTGGAAAAAAGTGGCAGACCAACTCGGAGCTAACCAAAACTCAGAAAAGGAGAGTTCAGAGGCAATATTGCACCTTCCTCAAGAACAGGGATGACGTACAGGTACTTCAGAAACAAGTTCTGCCAGAAAAGGAAAGAATCCAGAAGCAATTCCTCGGGGCAGAACAAACGAAATGTCAACCTCAAAAGGAGAGAAGCCCAGAACCTCCAAAAAAGAGTCCCATCTATCCTGGCCTCACCTCAGTTGACCCGCCTGAACCTTCAAAAGTACAAAGCTCGTCCGAACCAATCCCAGGAGATAGGCAAGAAGATTAGACTGAAGAAAACGAGGAGGAACAGTTAGACTATGAACCATCGGCAGAGGACCAAACTGGATTCCTCGAGGACAGAAGAACAGGAAGAGGCTGGGACAGAAGAGATGGAATATGATGAAAAACTAGATGAAGAAACTGAGGCTTTTGGTGCAGAATTGGAGGACTTACTACAAGGCGATGTAGGTATTAACATGGTTTTCGTTTTATTGGAAAAATTCAGGGCAGTGGAAGGACAAGGAAACACCCTGGAAGGAGACGTATTCTCACAGGAAAGCTTCGAGTGCAAGCTCGCAGAGGTCGAAGAGGCGCCAGGAACGCAAGCACCTCCCCGCCAGAACGGGCGGAACTACCATGAAACCAGCCATAGAACAGCTCTGTTTCTCCAAACCAACCAGGGAAATGGCTAATCACCTCAGACCTCTATTCATAACTGCAACCTTTGGAGGTATTCCTATCTCCAAGGTGATGGTAGATGGAGGTGCAGCCATTAATCTTTTGCCACACAGAATTGCTGAGCAAGATGGGCAGAAAGAGAGAAGGACCTAATTCCAACACGTCTGACCGTCACCAACTTTGCTGGCGGCATCACTAAGACTCATGGAATCCTCGACGTGGATGTTATAGTGGGAACCAAAAAGCTGAAAATTGCATTCTTTGTGGTAGACACTACTTCTACTACCTACAATGCATTACTCGGAAGAGACTGGATTCATCAAAGCCTCTGCGTTCCCTCTACTCTGCACCAACAGCTAGCTCTTTGGAATGAAGAAGGTTACATGGAGATAATAGAGGCCGATCCACGGCCATTTCTGCCTTCTGCCATGTGTTTTGAAGCAAGGTATTATCATGATGACCTTGGTCCTTTGCCAGGCGCACTGGATGATTCCTTACCAGAAGTAGAAGATCCATTACAGGAGATTAATCTAGGGACAGAGGAGGATCCAAGACCTACTTTCATTAGCACACTATTAGAAGAACCACTCAGAAGTGAAATCATCGCACTCTTGCATGATTTTTAGAGATTGTTTTGCTTGGCATTACCAAGAAATGCCTGGACTGGACAAAAATTGGTAGAACACAAGCTGCCTATCAAAGAAGGCTACCTTCCAGTCGAACAGGCAGAAGAAGAATGTCCATGGAGACAGAACTAAAAGTCAAAGAAGAGATAGAAAGGTTGCTCAAGGCAGGATTCATCAGGCCGGCCATTTACACTGATTGGTTAGCCAATATTGTCCCTGTCCTGAAAAAGAAAACAGGGGCAGTAAGGATCTGTGTGGATTACAGGAATCTTAATGAAGCATCCCCCAAGGATGAGTATCCTATGCCTATGGCAGATATGCTAGTAGATGGAGCTGCCCACCACCAAATGCTATCTTTCATGGATGGCAACACAGGATATAATCGGATCAGGGTGGCAGAGGAAGACATCCACAAGACGGCCTTCATGTGTCTAGGACATCTAGGTGCTTTTGAGTACACTGTAATGCCTTTTGGTCTAAGAAACGCAGGAGCCACTTATCAAAGAGCAATGAATTCTGTTTTCCATGATATGATAGGACATTCTCTAGAAGTATATATAGATGATGTGGTGATTAAATCTCCGAAAGCAGAAAATCATGTGTCAAACCAGAGAAAGGCATTCCAAAGGATGAGACAATATAAATTGAAAATGAATCCTAAAAAATGCGTTTTTGGAGTACACGCAGGAAACTTTTTAGGTTTTTTGGTCCATCAGAGAGGCATAGAAGTCGACAAAAACAAAGCAAAATCCATCATGGAAGCTCAACCACCTCGGAGCAAGAAAGAACTGCAAAGTCTTCTGGGAAAAATTAACTTTCTAAGAAGATTCATATCCAATTCTGCAGGAAAAATTCATCTTTTTTTGTCCTTGCTAAGGCTAAAATAGGAACAAACTTTCAAGTGGGAGGAGCAGCATCAGCGAGCTTTTGATGAAATCAAACACTACCTCTCAAATCCACCAGTTCTGTCCCCCACCAAAGAGAGGCATACCACTCAAACTCTATATATCTGCATTCAGGAGTGTCCATCGGGAGTCTGTTTGCTCAAGATAATAGGGAAGGAAAGGAACAAGCAATCTACTATCTGAGCAGAACTCTGGCAGAAGTAGAAAGAAATTATTCTGCAATTGAAAGACTTTGTCTAGCCCTGGACTTCACAGCTGTGAAACTCAGGCATTACATGCTGCCATTTACCACTTATATCATTGCCAAGACAGACCTAATCAAATACATGCTAACAAGGCCAATGTTGAGAGGCAGAATTGGGAAATGGAATCTGGCTCTGACAGAATTTACTTTCAGGTATGTCCCTCAGAAAGCTGTCAAGGGACAAGCTGAGCAGATTTCCTAGCCGATCATCCAAGAGAAGAAATTGAAAATATAGATTCTTTGGATATAGCAAATGCAGACCTCCTGACAAGAGCTCATGTTTACCTTAACAATCCCATTTATTCGATTCATCTCGCACCTTGGAAGCTGTACTTTGATGGATCAAAAACTTACTTAGCTTCCGGAGAGGGATTGTTCTAGAAGAACCTTTGGGAGTTAGACATTGTTATTCTTTTCAGTTAGACTTCCAATGCACCAACAACAGAGCTGAATATGAAGCTCTAATCATTGGCCTCGAAATGTTGGTAGAGCTTGGAGTCCAGTGTGTAGAAATCTTAGGAGATTCTATGCTTGTTTTAAAGCAGGTTGCTGGAGAATACAAATGTTTGAACCCTTCCCTAGCTGTCTATTTAGTAGCGGCTAGGAATCTTTTGACAGAATTCAGGGAAGCCACTTGGGAACACATCCCAGGAGAAGAGAACTTTGCAGCCAATGAACTGGCTCAAATAGCTACAGGAATACAAATCCTGGAAGACTGTGTGCAAAGAATTATCAAAGTAGGGAAAAAGAGTCTACCTTCTGTTCTGAACAGGAGGAATGGAAATAGACGTCAATTCTGCCATAATCACTGAGGATGACTGGAGAACTCCTATCATAAATTACTTACGATACCCAACCTTGCCTTCTAAAAAGAAAGTCAGAATCATGGCCTTGAACTATCTTATGTGGAATGAAGATTTGGTCCAAAAAAGCAAGGATGAGATATTGTTAAGATGCTTGGGCAAGAAGGAATGCATGAAAGTCATGGGAGAAACCCATGAAGGGATATGTGGAGCACATCAAGGTGGAAGAAAAATGTGCTGGCTAATTAGAAGGTATGGCTATTTCTGGCCAACCATGATGAAAGATTGCATTGATTATTCCAAGGGATGTGAAGCTTGTCAAAGACATGGCCCAATCCAGCAAGTTCCTTCGGTTCCCATGAATCCAGGAGTCAAGCCATGGCCATTCAGAGGATGGGCAATGGATCTCATTGGCAAGATTTATCAAGCCAGGTAGTCAACAGCATTGTTTCATCATTGTAGCTACGGATTATTTTACCAAGTGGGTGGAAGCCAAGCCTGTTAAGTCTACCACGTCTCAAGAAATCATTACTTTCATAGAAGAAACAGATCATCCAGAGATTTGTCATTCCAGAATCAATCACTACAGATAGGGGATCTTCTTTCATATCTGGAGATATCCTAAACATGGCAGAAGCATTCAAATTTAAGCTACTCCAATCCACTCCTTATTATGCTCAAGCCAATGGACAGGGCAGAATCAAGTAACAAGGTGATAATCAATATTATCAGAAAAATCCAAAGCAATGGCATGAGAAGTTATCAGAAACTTTGTGGGCTTACAGGATCTCAAAAAGAGAAGCAACTGGCATGAATCCATATGCTTTGACTTATGGTCATGATGCAATTCTGCCTATGGAGATAGCAGTCCAATCCCTCAGAATTGCCCATCAACACGAACTGGTTGGAGAAGACTACAATCAAGCCATATTGCTAGAACTGGAGGAGTTGGATGCAAGTAGAATTGATACCCTCAACAAACTCTTAGCAGGAAAACAGGCTGTGTCAAGAGCATACAACAAGAGAGTTAAAAACAAGAGTTTTGAAGAAGGAGAAATAGTCTGGAAAGGTTCTACCCCGCGGAACACACATAGCTGGTTATGGAAAGTGTCACCAACTTGGGAAGACCCTTTCATAATTAACCAAATCCTTGGATTAGGGGCATACAGATTACAGGATCGAGATGGAGAAGTCCATGCTGCCCCAATCAATGGCAAATGGTTAAAGAAATTCTATCCAACCATGTGGGATTCACAAGCTGTGCGGGCAGATCCTGGGATAGAAAGGCAACAACTTGAAACCGTTGCTTGACTTGTTTTGTTGTTTAATTTTCTGTTGTTGTAATCTTCTAATTTTTCATTTAGTTTATAAAAAAAAACCAAAATTCCAAAAATAAATAAACTTTAATTTAAATAAGTCACCCTTATGACTACGCAGTTTATTACAAAATCTGAATTTCAAACTTAGAATCCTAGTTTTTTGAGAGTTTCCTCCAGACTAGTTTTCTTAATGGAAAGCTCCTTCCGAAGCAGCACCCCTTGATGAATTGAAGCCTCTGCAACTTCCAAGGCTGGCCTGGAAGCAGAAACCATGCTCTGCACAAGGAAGGTGGCTTTGGTTTTAGAACTGAGTCCAACACCCAGTCTGCGCGGCACCTCCCTGCGTTCTGCCAGCTGTTTCTGAAGCTCCTCAATCTGTTTCTCTAGCTTGTCTGCAGTAGCCTTGGCCTCTTTGTACCCTGCAACCATCTGGTCCAGTTCCGCCTTTTGTTTTGCATAGTCAGCCAAGTTGGCATCGTGTGTAGCCTTGCAGAGTTCAGAAGTCTTGAAGGTGGGCTTGAGATCCTCATAGCGATCATGAAGATTGAGTATGTCTTTGGCCAGGCTCAGACTTATCTCAAGAATGGGCTTGGGAGCCATGTTCTGCCTGTGCAACAGGTCCAGGTCCTTCATCAGTTGATCAACGGCTCCTCTGTTCTCATCCGAGCTCCAAGCTTAGCAGACTGCCAGATTTTCACCCTTTCCATTGCCTCATCTACAACTTTGAATTTGGCCTTACTAGGGGTAGAACTGAGTTTCTCCAGCCTGTCCAGTTGGGCATCCAAGTCCATAGCTTCGAACTCAGCCAATTCCGGATAAGCAAAGGAGGCTGTGATAGTTGGATCAGGAAGGGACTGGATAGGCATCTGCAAAATCAAGTCATGAATTAGAAAAAGGGCTGAAATGAAAGGGAAATTATGACATAGTAATACTTACAGCTGCAAGGAGAGGCTTCAAAGGACTAATCACCACTGCCAATGATCCAGGCAGTTCTGGGCACTTCCACCTGAAAGGAACAAAGGACAAAAGTCCAGGAAATGAACAGAAATAAAATTCGACAAGGGCTTACCATGGTTTCAAAAAAACGGCGCAAGCCAATTCCATTTTAGACCTGGGGTTGCAACGGGAAGTTCCACCCTGCCTCCACAGGTTCCAATATAGCCGAAGCCTCTATCTGCTCCCAACCCCAATTTTGGTTGTTCTGCTTGAGCTACAACAAGGGGTTCTGCCCGTTCTCCAGGCCCAAATACAGGTGGACTGGTTGGGGCTGCCACAAGAGCTTCTGCCTATTCCACTGGCTCTGATAGAACGCTCTGGCTGCTCCTAGATGCTGGAGCTGGAGTGGAGTGTTCAGCCTCTGTATCTTCAAAGAGGGCCAGCTCGAGCTAGTCAGTTCTCTGTCCCAGGGATGGCACGCTGTTTCTGAGCCAAGGCAATGCTCTCTGCTATCACCTCAACAGGAATCTCCTCCTAAAACAAACAAACAAAAGTCAGAAGTTTAAGAGGAAAAAGAAAAAGCATATTTATGTGGCCAGAATCCAGGCTCACCTCTTCTTCAAAATCTTTTCCCTTCTTTTTTGAAGGGAATTCTATTGCTATTTCTTGCTGCTTCTCATTCTCAACAGCCTCAAAGGCTTCTTGCAGCTCATCATCAGTTCCAGAGGCCTGAGTGGATTGGCAGCAAACTCCTCCGTCTCATTAGATTTAATCTCACTCCTCTTCCTAAGTCTTTTAGACCTAGTAAGAGGAGGAGGAGGGCTTTCAGCTGCACAGAATAAGCAAAGATTAGAAGAGCGAGCAGGACGGGACAGGTCAAAGAAAATGAAATCTGAATACAAGAACCATACCATAAGTCTCTGGTTGGGCAACACTGCCCCGAGCAGAAGTGCTCTCCTTTCTCTTCTTTCCAGCCGTGGAGGCAGCCTCAACAGGGTGGCTGTTCTGTCGAGTTTTCATCCTCGTCATCACCAGAAGGGGGCTCCAAGTCACCAGCAGCAATGACAGAACTAACTGCATAGGAGAAATATGAAGTCAGAAGTAAATCCAACAAAAGAAATGGAAGGAACAGGGTACACCAAAGCTTACCAAACATTGCTCCAGCCTTAGCCGACGTCCACCAATGATTCTCTTCATAGAAGGATCTGATACAGGCAGAATAGATTTGTTGGACAAGTATAAATCACAGAACAAGAAAATAAAGACAGAATGAAGAAATCTACCTTCTATGATTTGATTGTTAATGTCCTGGATGGTCTGAACTGTGAAACTTCTGGCCTCTGCCTCTCCAAACACGTTTCCACAAGTCCAGCCCTCTGATCGGTGCATAATTACATATCATTTTGTACCCTTCTAACTTATAATTTGGTTATATTTTTGAGTTAAACTTGTGCTTTTAATAAGTTTTGTGTTTGTTTCAGTGTAATAAACTTAAGGACTCACTAATTGCATTTCGGAGACAAGTTAGCTCAAAATGGTGTCTCAGTAGATAAACTTCACGGATTGGACTGTACTTGATCAAGAAGAACCAGATGATGAGCCATATATCATTGGAAAGATACGGAAGTCCAGTTTCTGTATAATTTTACGGTTCATGATTCCGAGTCTTCTAGAGAAATTTATACATGTTTTGGGAACTTAAGGTCAAATTCGGCAGCATCTGCGTTACTGGGCCAAATATCACATTTGAGGGCCTTCCCGATTTTTCCTTGAGTTGGGCTGCATATTCTTGGAAAGATAAGACCAAGAGCTTCGAGATCCATATTTTTCCAGATTTTTCAGATTGAAGCCACAAGCCCAAAACGAGCCCACAAGCTGGCTGCAATGCATTGTCATGCATGACATATGCATGATGAAGTGTTGTTGATTGTGGGAAAGTTTGGTGAAGCATATTCAATACCTATTTTTGAGTGGAATTTTGCAGCAGCCAAAAGATGATGAAGTGGGAGTGAAACACTAAGCCTAAAGACAAGAGGAATTGTTTTCAAATGCAATAGTGTGTTAGGTGAATTAAGTGTTGTAAGTTGGTGAAGTTAGTGTGTTTAGAAAATTCAATTGTATAATTCAGATTTTCAACTTCCTTAGGCCTATAAATAGTGAGGTTTCCTAAGCTTGTAATAAGACCCCAAGGGGGGGAGCTCTCAAACACTTCTCTAGAGCTCCCTTCCCTTATCTCCCTCAAAATTCTCTTAGTTTTCCTTTGTAGTTCTCAATTGTTGTAATATGATCCTTTTACTAAATCTTCAAACACTTCCCAAACACTTCTCTATTCTCTTCCAAGCATTCTCCAAGTCCCCAAACACTTTCTCTTCCAAAATCCACAAAGTTCCCAAACACCACTTTCCTTTCTTCCCTTCCAAAATTCTCCATGTCTCAAACACTTCACAAACACCTTTCTCTCCCTTCCCTAAGTTCTCAAATTCTCCAAGTTCACAAACATCCTCCAAGTTCTAAACCACTATTTTCCAAATTCCCAAAGCTCTCAAACACATTCTCTCCAAAATCCTCAAGCTTCCCAAACACCTTCCTTTCTCTTCCAAATTCCCCATGTTCTCAACATCTCTCTCTTTCTCTCCATGTTCTCAAATGTTGTACAAAACCTTTTTGCTTCTTTTGTTTTCATTTCTGTTTTGTGTAGGAAAACTGAGTTGAATTATTCAATCACCAATCCCTATGGAATCGACCTCGCACTTACATACGCTAAACTACCAACGGTTCGTGCACTTGCGAGTATCACAAGTTGAGGATGCAGTTGAACCCATTTTGGTGCAGCTGAATCTACGCAACAAGTTTTTGGCGCCGTTGCCGGGGATCGGTAACATTGTTTGATTCTATTTGGTTTTCCTACTTTTTATTTATTTTTATCTTTTTCATAACTGGACAGTTTCATGTTTTGAAGTTAATGACGTTAATTGACAAGTTGTGTTTGTAGTCCAACGGACAAGGACAATTGCCTGACAAGCAAGAGAACTGGGTTTGAGTCCCAAGCTTACACAACACGAAAGAGGTTCAAGTAGCATGTCGACTTGTTTATGGTTTCATTCACTTGTTCTTAATTAATTATCTTGTTCAAGTTTACATAAACACCATATGACTCTTGAACTGATTAGTGAATGAATGGGTAGAAATTGAAGACAAACACCATGTTTAAATTCTACTTTGTTCTCTATTGTTCTTCTTGTTCTTAATAGGTTCGGAATTTGTGTTTAGACTACACACCATAGCTAAATGCTTTTTCTGAATACTTGATTAAAACCACACATCATATGGATAATCATATTTGAGAAAGAACGAACTCCATAAGCTAGTTTGATTTACTTTGTTGCTTGTTACTTTGAAGCATGAAATTGGATGTGTGTTGATTTTCCTTTTCATTTTAGTTTTTATTTCCTAATCCTTTAAATCTGTTTCAAGTTTTCTGTGTTTGTTTTAGCAATTTATGATAGCTTAATAAAAATGGAGAGAGATGGCAACCTCAATCATAAGAATGGGAAGTGTGGAGTAGTGGGAGAAGTCGCGACTTCCAAATGCACCACGCTCGACCTAATCGCTTCAAGGGGGAGCATTTCAATCCTTTCTCTTTACTTGTTATTATTTTAATTCTCTTTTTTTTTTTTTTATAAAAAAATTAAAAAAATTAAAAATTAAAAATTAAAAAATTAAAAAAAAGATTTTTCATATAAACTGACTTTTGGTCATCCATGAGTTTCTTGTATATTTGTGTGTTAAAAAAAAAATTAAAATTTGAGTTTTTATTTATTTATCCTTGTAAATTGCAATTTGGAACTTCTTTGTTTTCTTTTATGTTTTTTTTTTGTTTTGTTAAGTTAGTTTATGTATTTATTTACGTGGTGTGGTTAGTTAGTTTATTTCTGAGTGTTAAAAACACATTTTTATTTCATTTCAAACATTACAAACAAAGAAAAAAAAAGTAAAAACAAAAACAAAAAAAACAAAAAAACAAAAATATTCAAGTAAATTAAAAATAAAAACAACTTCTTCATCTTCATCTTCATCTTCATCTTCATCTTCATCTTCATGGCATGCCTCTATTTTCTCTTACTTGTAGAATCTGCAGCAGCTCCACATGGTCCTCATTTTTCTCTCCAGTGCTTCCACGTGCTGATTGGCACAGTAAAGCCGCTTCTGCAAGTCCGCCACCATAGCCTTCAAGGAAGCTATTTCCTCGCTCATCGCGGCACACTCCCGTGTTCTCGCCAGTAATCGCATGCCCAAATTGGTAGCCGAGACCGCGTGGAGCACAGTTAAGTTGTGGGACTCCTCCACCGCTGCCTTGTCAGAACCTCTGTGCCACATGCAGATGATCTGTCGGAGTGAGCTTGCTGCTAATCATGCCTCCCAGGAGCACTGCTCTCGTTCGGCACTGCCTCAGAAAAGTTCTGTATTGCCTCAGCAAAGTTTGAGGCTGACCGTGATGATATGTGGAGTTTGGGAAGACATGGTTTTGAGGAGCTCTTATCTGCGCATTCGGTGGCGCAAGGGACAACTCAAGGTTAAGATCATCAAGGTGAGTGCATGAGGATGCCATTTTTTTTGTTTTTGGATTGTTTGATGTTTTTCTTGAATTTGCAGGAAGAAATGAGGGTGCTCTTCTACTTCACCGAGATGAGTTTAAATAGACTTATACAGACAAGGGAGCCGAAAGCACTTCGGATCTCGAGGGTGCTATACTGTGCTCTTTTCTCTCGGATCCCTTCATTTCCGGCGCAAATTGCGAGCACGTTTTTTTTTTTAAAGGGAGCATGTCTACACTTTCACTTACTTGTGCCTCCCCTTTTTCTGATGTTTGTGTTTTTGCTTTTTCAATTTTTATTTTATTTTATTTTATTTTCAATTGTTTTCTTCCTGTTTGATAGGTTTCTTAATAATGTAGTTGGAAGAAGAGACAAAATTAAAGATGCGTCTTGGACACCTGGTGCAAGAATCCCAACTCTTCTTTGAAATTCTTATATTGAATTCCGTGTTTTATTTCAGTTTTTATTTTTATTTTGTTTTTATTTAATTAGGTAGTACAATTTAAAACTCATAGGATATTCTTTGAAGGAGCTAAATTTTTGGTAACTCCAGTGAGCAACCGCAGTCTATACTACAGTGTCTAGGAGTTCTTTAGGCGGCACCTTCGGTGTCTAAGAAGTTTGGGTTTTAAGAGTGACCATTGTGACCCCGCCAACCTTCCCGGATCCCTACCTGTGTTTTTCTGAGGCCCTTAACTGGTCATCCTTAAGTTTTTCTCTTAAAAGAAGAAGCAGTTACTTGTGTGTTTACTTAACTAAAAATAAAAATGCATGTTTTGGTTTTCATGTTTTTGTTTGATCGTCGTTCTTTAAAATTAGGGTCAATTGTCTCTTTGAAATAGCATAACGTTTTTATTTCCCATTTTAAAAAAAAAAAAACAATTACACTTTAAAATTAAATAATAAATAAAAGCTGAAATCATTTCTTCTTGGTGCTCGGTGTCTCGACCATAGGAGCTTTTAGTTTGGCCCTCTGACTGTCCTCTTCGGGGCTTCACGCACAGCCTCTTGGGGCTCATCACTTGAGCTCCCAAAGATCGCAATCTTAGCTTGAGCGTAACTACTCTCGTGACCTGCTTTCTTGCGTTTACCCGGTCGGTCTAGGTCCTCCAGCTGCTTTCGCATGTCACGAGAGTACAACTCTACCAACTTTGATAGGTTTTTATTCTCGTCCCGCAATGCTTCCAGCTCATGTCGATTCACTTCCACAATCCTTGACCTCTCCCTTTTCAAGCTTTTTATTATACTTTGACACTCTTCAACCATACTTCGTTCCGCCGCCAGACTGAGCTTTAAGCACCTCCACCTCATGGGACTTCGCAAGTAGGCGATGACCCAAACTTGCGACACATGCTGTACTCTGCACGCTCAATGCCAGGGCATCACTCGTGACCTGGTTGTCATCCCTTGTCCTGAGCACACGTATGTCTCTAGGAGTCACTAAATTTCTAGCAACTCCAATAGCAACATCGTTGTCTAGGAGTATTGAGTCATTGACAGACACATGCCCCCGTGAGGAGGCAAAGTAGGGCATCCATTCCCGGTGCTCCTCCTGCTTGGCCCCATGTTTGAGTCGGTGGAGCTAGGTTGAGATCCAACGAAAAGGGGTAGGAAGAAGCCATTTGATTTCTGACTTCTTTCTTTTTCTTGCTTCTTTTCTCTTTTGTGTTTCTGAGTTTGTTTTTGTTTTTTTCTCCTTCTTTTTCCTTCTTATAGACATAATCTTTGACAAACCCTCAGGCGTGAGCATTTTCTGAATCCCCAAGCGTTCCTCGAGTCCCACAACCCAACCGTTTCCAACTCATTTGTCACGACTTGCTTTGTCTGAACGGACGCGTTCAGCAAAGTCTTCGCGCCTTTCCATGAGCCCGTAATTTTCGCTTGTGAAATCTGCGGCGCCTCTGTGCGTCGACGCGTGTCTCGCTCTCTGAGACATCAAGGACCCATGTTTCAGAATCCAATTCACATTTGATCTTAAATTAAAAAATTATAATTAAAATTAAAACATGTGGGCTTCAGATTTCATTTTGGGTCGGGTTTTACCGTTGTTTGGTTAATTTCATAGTGGGCTTTAAAATTTTTTTGGGTTTCAGAATTGTGTAATTAGGGTTTACTGTTTCATTTTTTGTTGGTTTGTTTGTCGGTTTTGTAATTATTTTATTTTATTTTGTTTTTGTGTTTTTGTGATTTTTTTTTATTTGCTTTAATACCTTTCATTTGTTGTTATGACATTGTTTGTGGCTAATTTTTAAACATTGAGGACAATGTTCATTTCTAGGTTTGGGGGTATTGGAGTTTAGCATGTAAATTTGGTTTTTCCTCAATTTAATTTTTATTTTATTTGCTTGTTTTTATTTTTCTTTTATTTTGTTTGAGTCTTGCTTTTATTTTTATTTTTATTTTGTTTTTGAGTCACTTTCCGAACACATTTGATGAGATTGTGATAAATGTTTGCATGATTTAAATAAAAACTGGATTTCATTTTATTTTAGTGTTTTTTTTTCTTTATTAAAAAAAATAATAATAAAATTTGGCATTGTTCTAGCATGATATGTTCGAAATCTTTGCACTTGCCATTTGTTTCATAATTTTCCAATTAAAGAATTTGCATGATCTAAAGAATTATATCAAGCATAAATTAGACTTATATAACCATATAAAGTGAGCTTTTGAGCCTTGTACTTCATTTCATGAGTGTTATACACATACTCTTAATTTCTTGTCATCTAAGTTGTTGTTTGATCTCATTATTCATTGATTTGGTTGAACACTTAAAAGTCATTCATTTTTATGCAATTTGATTTCATGACATTTAATAAATGATATTAAGGCCCTCTTTGGATCGTTTGTGCGTTTCAAGCTAACCTTACGCATGCTTATGCATGATTTTCCATTGTTAACCATTTTGAGCCTACATGTAAACCTTTTTCTTTCATTTACCAATTATATTTCCTCGCCTTAGCCTGAAAAACAAATATTTACCTTTCTAAGGAACTCATGAGCTTTAATTGAGATGTGTTTTTCACACTAAGTTTGGGAAGAGGAGTTACATTTCAAAAAGAAAAAAAAATCACTTAATTGGTGAAAGAAAAAAATAAAAATTGTGATTAAGTGGTGGTTGATTGAAATTTCATTTTTGGGTTTCATTGGTGTTTGCTCAATTAAAGGAAAGGAGTGTGAATTCTTGTAAATGAAGGTATAAGGAGTTTTGATCATGTAAAAGAAAAAATCTAATCGTGGTGATTCAAAGTCTTGTATACAATTATTTTATGCTCTTACATTGCGAGTTCCTTGGACTTTGTATTATCCATACCTTTCATTTCTTACTCACCTTACACCCTTGGCCCCATTACAACCTTTACTAAAGACCTAAATTGATCTTAAATGTCATGTGGTTGAATTGCATCCATTTTCTTACTTTTAAGTGTTTGGCATCCTTCTTGAGATCATGTTAATGCAAGTTCTTCATCTTTCTATTGCGAGTTAAGTCCTTATGGTTTAACTCTATTCTCATGTTTATAACTGAGTGTTGCATTATAGTCATCTTCCGAGTGATTCATTTGTGAGAGGACAACTTTGGTGAGATTTGAAGTTGAACTTGTGCTTGGTATGATTTTTGAAATTGTGTGAAAACTAAGATCGAGGAATTTGTTGCATTTGGCTATCACACTACTACACTTTGAGCATATTATGTTTTGAACTTTGCCACTTTGTAAATAATGTCTAAAAATTGAGCTTTATTGTTAAAAACGTTTAAGTCATGTGCATGAGTCATTTCTCTTCAGAAAATGTTCGGAAGGATTGTTTTGAGTTTTTTTTTCTTTTTATTTTTGTTTTTATTTTTATTTTTGTTTTTGGTTTTGCTTAAGGACTAACAAATCTAATAAGTTTTCTAACCATTTTGTTTTGTAGAGTTAGAAAAACGTTTGTGGGTATTTGATATCTGTTAAACCCTCAGGAGACACAACTCCTCCTACTAGGGATGCCTAGAGGTTTAAAGGCTTGTTGCATACGCTCAATGCAATCGAGTTACCTACGAAAGTGGTCTAGTTAACTTCTTATTTGTTTTTATCTTTGTTTTCCTTTTGTTTTGCTCGAGGACTAGCAAAATCTAGGTTTGGGGGTATTTGATCGGTGCATAATTACATATCATTTTGTACCCTTCTAACTTATGATTTGGTTATGTTTTTGAGCTAAACTTGTGCTTTTAATAAGTTTTGTGTTTGTTTCAGTGTAATAAACTTAAGGACTCACTAATTGCATTTCGGAGACAAGTTAGCTCAAAATGGTGTCTGCAGATCAGTCAACTTCACGGATTGGACTGTACTTGCTCAAGAAGAACCAGATGATGAGCCATATATCATTGGAAAGATACGGAAGTCTAGTTTCTGTATAATTTTACGGTTCATGATTCCGAGTCTTCTAGAGAAAGTTATACATGTTTTGGGAACTTAAGGTCAAATTCGGCAGCATCTGCGTTCCTGGGCCAAATATCACATTTGAGGGCCTTCCCGATTTTTCCTTGAGTTGGGCTGCATATGCTTGGAAAGATAAGACAAAGGAGATTGAAGCCACAAGCCCAAAACGAGCCCACAAGCTGGCTGCAATGCATTGTCATGCATGACATATGCATGATGAAGTGTTGTTGATTGTGGGAAAGTTTGGTGAAGCATATTCAATACCTATTTTTGAGTGGAATTTTGCAGCAGCCAAAAGATGATGAACTGGGAGTGAAACACTAAGCCTAAAGACAAGAGGAATTGTTTTCAAATGCAATAGTGTGTTAGGTGAATTAAGTGTTGTAAGTTGGTGAAGTTAGTGTGTTTAGAAAATTCAATTGTATAATTCAGATTTTCAACTTCCTTAGGCCTATAAATAGTGAGGTTTCCTAAGCTTGTAATAAGACCCCAAGGGGGGGAGCTCTCAAACACTTCTCTAGAGCTCCCTTCCCTTATCTCCCTCAAAACTCTCTTAGTTTTCCTTTGTAGTTCTCAATTGTTGTAATATGATCCTTTTACTAAATCTTCAAACACTTCCCAAACACTTCTCTATTATCTTCCAAGCATTCTCCAAGTCCCCAAACACTTTCTCTTCCAAAATCCACAAAGTTCCCAAACACCACTTTCCTTTCTTCCCTTCCAAAATTCTCCATGTCTCAAACACTTCACAAACACCTTTCTCTCCCTTCCCTAAGTTCTCAAATTCTCCAAGTTCACAAACATCCTCCAAGTTCTAAACCACTCTTTTCCAAATTCCCAAAGCTCTCAAACACATTCTCTCCAAAATCCTCAAGCTTCCCAAACACCTTCCTTTCTCTTCCAAATTCCCCATGTTCTCAACATCTCTCTCTTTCTCTCCATGTTTTCAAATGTTGTACAAAACCTTTTTGCTTCTTTTGTTTTCATTTCTGTTTTGTGTAGGAAAACTGAGTTGAATTTTTCAATCACCAATCCCTGTGGAATCGACCTCGCACTTACATATGCTAAACTACCAACGGTTCGTGCACTTGCGAGTATCACAAGTTGAGGATGCAGTTGAACCCATTTTGGTGCAGCTGAATCTACGCAACACCCTCAAATAGCACCTGAACTGCAGCAGCCGAAGCAGGCATCCCTCGAAATATGGCCTTCCACCAAGCATCAAAATCGGCGGAACTGGATGAATTGAGCTCCCAGGATGGGTAGAGACCATCCAGATTGTTGTTGATTTTATTGACCGCGCAACGAGCATCCTTGCGCACCTCCAGATTATCTGAATCCCTCCAGGAAGAGGCTCGATTGCAGCTCCTGGAGAACTTGAACGGAATGACCTATGGGCAGCCAAATTGTCTTGCGCAGAAATTGGGATGGTAGACTTCTGCTCCCAGATGATAGTTTGGAGGCTTCCCACCTCCATACGGCAGATCCCTCAGCAAGGATACGCTCAAGAATATCTTCCTGAATTCTGTCCTGGCAGCTTTGATCTTCTGGCTCCTTTTCAAAAAGCCGATATCCAGGCTGGAACCAAGGATATTCTCTTCTAACCACCACCTGCCACTGAGCTGCGGAGCGTTTAGTGCAATGCCTGAACCACATCAGGTACTCTTCAATAGAGCACTTGGGCACTTCTGCCGACATCAGGGGAGAGCCAGAACCTGATTTTCAGGGAGAACGATATTAGGAAATCGGAATTCTGGAAAATATACCTCAGCCAGAGTCTGGATCATCCAGGAATGAGCCAGGAGCAGATAGATTCAGGGGACTCTCCATTGTGGAAGTATGCAGATTCTTGAAAAGGTGAGCCAGAACTGCCTGCCCAAGTCCAACGTCAGTGTGGTTGTGCAGGGCTTCTGCCAAGTGCCTGTACTCAAGCAGAACAGCAGAAGAACGGTTCGGGAACACAAACATGTTCAGCCAGTCCAGAAGGAATAGCATGTGTTGTTGATCCTTGTCCTTCTCCACACTGAATTTCCTCAAGAAATTAGAGAATGAGCAGTTCTGGTTGATAGTAGCAGGAGAGATAGTGAAGGGCTTGGCTAGTTTCTCCTGGTTCCTCCTTCGGTGGTAATCACCAACAGCATCGCAGGTCTTCGGTGAGGCCTGAACCCAAAGATCTGAGCCATATCCAGCAGGGTTGGCGCCATGAGACCCACACGGAAATCAAAGGTGTTGCTGGCAGAATTCCAGAAACATAGGGCAGCAGCAAGCAGGTTCTCATCCCGGTTAATGGACCGCTTAGACAGAAAAATTGCATCATAGATCCCTGCCTTCCTCCAATGAGCTCCAAATTTTGGAAGAAGCTTGTCAATCCAGTCCGCCCACTTCACAGGACTATTCCTCACTTCACTGGACGGGAACGAACGGCTCAAATTCTTGCTAACCCAAGAATAGGAAGCCAGGGCAGAAGTCCCTTGGAAACACAGAGGTGCTTCAGCATCCTTCGTGATTAGCTCCGCTATCTCAGCTAGGACAGAACCAAACCAGCGAGGTCCAGAGTCAGAGTACTCTCGAACAGATGATGAAGTCTGCTTCGAACCTCCATGGCGTGAGCATCGATTCCAGTCCAAGTGATGTAATTCTGGAGAAACTGAGGAGGAAACACTTTGGGCACGAGTTTTTGGAGAAGACATTCTTCTGGGTTTTCGGACTAGAGATAGAGAAAGGAATAAATCAAAGAAAAAGGGAAGAATGCTGGCGAAGAACAAACTCTGAGGAAGCTGGGGTTTGAAATGAACAAAAACTGAACAAACTGAATAAGCTGGGGTTTGAGATGAGCAGGAACGGAAGATTTGAATTCTTTTTAAAAGGGCTCGTAATCATGGGAAAGAGAAGACAAGATGCCACCTGACGAGACGAGCTAGTAACTAGCTAGTAACTGACCAATTTCCCAGGAAGTCTAGTTCGTGGTAGGTGGACGTGGCGGGCAGGGGATGTCTTAAACTGGCGTGCACAAATTAAATAGCCAAAAAACATTAAATCTGGAAACCGTTTTAAAAACGGTTCAGACTTAATGGGGGCATTGTTTGGGCTTCTAAAGACGCCTGTTTTGGGCCCAAAATCGGCACATCCAGCCCATCAACAAAAGACCAGAGCGATGTACTCGGCCCCAAAAGAGAGGCCTGGAGAAAACGGTCAAAATCAGGAAGAGACTTGGGCCTTGGAAGAACTAAAATTGGGCTCAAAGCAAACTAAACCCACAAAAGGAACAGACCCATGTGACCCCTGACTTAGAAAAGTCAATAACTTCGGCTGAAGTTAAAGATTGAACAGGGGCAGGTATAAAGAAGAATGTTTCTGGAAAAACTTTGCTACCAGAAGATCAAATTCCAATTAGTTTATCAAAAGATATTTTCCTATTCAGAGAAGACACCATTTTCAAGGGATAAGCAGACTCTACCTCTCTGAAAAGGAGATAAGCGGGAAACGGGGAGCTGTTCAAAAGCTGAGAACGTACCATCTCAAGAACTTCAGACTCTTGCAAAAGCAGTTGAAATGGAAGGAAGGGCATGGCACCCCATCAAGAAACAGAGAAGTAGTCATTTCAGGAAATGATGGTTGAGTGTTTGCTTGACAGGAAGATAGAACCCCCTTCTTTTTCAATTAAAAATTAAAAGATCTTTTGAGATTATTTGCCGCCCAATATTCAAAGAACATGAACTCCCACTCTCAAAGAACATTTCTTATATATACAAGAGAGGGTGAACAGAACAAGGACAATCAATCAACACAACCAAAAACTCAGTCAAAAGACAAACACTCAAAATTATCACTTGATCACAAAAATTCCAAACAAAGTCCAACAGACACGAAGTCTGAAGCATTTAAATTTCAAAAGCTTTTCAACAAGCTTGCAGAATCATCATCTTTTCTCCCAGCAAAGGCAGTTAGATCACTGGCAGGGACCCACCCCGAAATTCGTCTGAAACCAGAGACGAATCCTGTGGCAATTCCGACATCTTACCGATGTCGGGCCCACTTACTAAAAACCGAGAACTTTCTGCCGAAAATTCGTCAAAGTCTCCCCTGTAAATTGAACATTCCCCAAAAATTTCAACCTGCATAAAAACACATTTTTAAAACACCAACTGGCAGCATGCACAAGTTAACAACATGCAATCACATAATAGGCCTCCGTGCTTCAGATAATTCAAAACCAAACCATACATGATCTCAAACAATTATACGATCACTCCCAAACCTCATTAAACCGGATTCGAATCCATTAACCCTATCAAAAATCCAATCACACATTCAGAATCGATCAAACCTTTTAAACGCACTAATATTCGCGGCTGCACCTGGTGAGACCCCAGGCTGCCTACGTACCCTTGGACAAGGGATCAAACCACACGTAGTTCTTATGTCAATAGTCACTACTCTGTTAATAAACACTCTCAAGAAACACTCTCAATCCGGAACCATTAGGATCCAACCAATCCGTGGTACACAACAACCATCACTAGCTGAATTTGAACGAAGGCTTGATCAAGCAAGGGAGGCAGCCATTGAATCTATTCTCAATCCCTTAGAAGCCGAAACCTCCAATTCAACAAGCTCAGAAGAGTACTCTCTGTTCAACATCTTTAACTCAGATCAAGAAGAAGAGGAAGAAGAAAAGATGGCAGCTAATGACCAACTTGCTTTGGAGGATCTTGCTCAACCAATCATACCAAATTCACCTTCATGCATCTTGCTGTCCAGAGAAGCTAGAAACTATGAGCTTAAATCTTCTCACTTTCAAATGCTTCCTTCTTTTTATGGTTTACCTAACGAAGATCCTTTGGCTCACATTAAAGAATTTTATACTGTTGTTTGTACTTTGCCTTTGAAGGATGTGTCTGAAGCAAATCTGAAGATGAGGGTTTTCCCTTACACTTTGAAAGATAGAGCAAAGACTTGGTTTATGTCGTTAACCCCTGGATCACTAACCACTTGGGATGCTGTTGCTAAGAAGTTCTTGGAGAAGTTTTTTCTGCCCAAAAGACAGCCACCTTGAGGTCCAAGATTTTCAACTTCTCACAACATGATGGAGAACCATTCAACGAATGCTGGGAGCGTTTCAAAGGAACTCTAATGCAATGTCCACATCATGGGTTACCTCTATACTTACAAATGCAAATTTTTTATGATGGACTAACCGAAACTTGTCAATCTACTGTCAATAATGCTGCAGGTGGAGCTTTAAAGAAAAAGAATGCTCAAGAGTCTTATGACATATTTGAGATGTTGGGATCCAATGCTCAACACAAAGATACAAGAGGTAAGGCTGGTATTTATGAGATTAGTCCTAACAATGAGCTTGCTTCGCAGGTGGCTAGTTTACAAAGGAAGCTTGATGCTGTGCTGAATATGGGACCTAAAGCTCCTCAAGTTGAAGTTTGTGCTATTTGCAATGCTCAAGGACACTCAACTCACATGTGTTCAGCTAATAATACTTATCCTGAGTTTGTCCAAGAACAAGCCCACATGATGAATTCTTACAACCAAAGGCCAAGAAATGATCCCTTCTCGAACACTTATAATCCGGGTTGGAGGAATCACCCAAATTTCTCTTGGAGCGACAATCAAGCAAGTTCATCATTCCAGCCTAAACCAAGTTCATTGGAGGACACAGTCAAGATGTTGGCCCAAAATACTTTGCAATTCCAGCAAACTACTAATGGTGCTCTTCAAGAACATTCTGCTGCCCTTACTAAAATAGAGATTCAATTGGGACAAATTGCAGATACTTTGAACCAAAGAGAACCTGGAAAATTCCCTAGCCAACCAAATGTGAATCCCAAGCATCATGAGCAAGCCAAAGCAATCTCAGTTCTCAGAAGTGGTAAGGTTATTGATAATAACGTTGGCAAAGAAGTTACTAATCATGATGTTGTGAATGCAGGTGATGAACACAAGGAAGAGATGACACCAAAAGAAGCAATTCCCATTGGCAAGTCAACAATTTCACCTATATTGCACAAGGCCAAGAACCCTTATGTGCCACCAATTCCTTTCCCTGGACGTCTTGCTAAAAGCAAACAGGATAAGTCTTTTCCTGAAATCTATGATATACTTAGTAAAGTCAATGTTAACTTGCCTTTGCTTGATGTGATCAGGAACATGCCAACTTATGCTAAATTTTTTAAGGAGTTGAACTCACACAAGAGAAGGTATAGTCCTCATGAGAAAGTGTTGGTGTCTGAAAATGTGAGTGCTGTCCTTCAAAGAAAACTTCCTCCTAAGCTCAAGGATCCAGGTAGTTTTACCATCGACATAACCATTGGAGATAAACGAGCTGAGAAAGCCATGTTGGATTTAGGTGCAAGTATCAATCTGATTCCTTATTCAGTGTACCTGCAACTTGGTTTGGGAAAATTAAAATCCACCACACTCAGCTTACAACTTGCTGATCGTTCAGTGAAATATCCTAGAGGTATTGTTGAAGATATTTTGGTTCAAGTTGATAAGCTAATATTGCCTGCTGATTTTGTAGTGATAGACATGGAAGATGCACCCATTCATGATCGTGAGCTGCCTATCTTGCTTGGAAGACCATTCATGGCCACAGCAAACACTCTTATTGATGTGAAAAATGGCATCCTGAAAATGACAGTCCTTGGCCAAACCATAGAATTCAAAGTGTTTGAATCCTTAACTCATCCTTCTAATTCACTTGATTGTTTTTCCATTGATTGTTTGGATTCCCTGGTTTTGTCTAAGTTTGTGCAGGCACAATCTGATGATGCCTTAGAAATTGTTTTGACACAACCTTTAGGTGACCTTGATGATGAATCTGAGTTCCAGGAAGTGGTAGCTGCCCTTGAAGTGTTCCAGCCATTCCCACCATTTTCTAGGCCACCACTTGAGCCTCCTGGACCATGCTCTATGAAGTTGGAACCATCCAATGTCACCTCAATGTTGAATGTTGCACTCCTTACACACATGAAGAAAAAGAGAAGAAAAAGAGAGAGGAAGCGAAGGAAGAGGAGAAGAAGTTGGGTGAACTATGTTGAGACAATTAATCTGAAAACCCCCAACTCACCATAAGCAGATTGCATGATGTCTTGCCAAGACATTAACTAAGGCGCTTCTTGGGAGGCAACCCATGTGTTCAAGAAGACGGTGCTTGGTAGCGGTCAACCTAATCGCATCAAGGGGCAGTTTTTCTCTAAACCTTCTTCTTAACATTTCCCTTTATCATTTGCACGTTCTCAATCATCTTTTCTATGCTTTAACATTGAGGACAATGTTCAATTCAGGTCTGGGGGGAAGGTTTTCAATTTTCGTTCATTTATGTTTTCAGTTTTCTTTCATTGTGTTTTTCAGTTTTTGTTTTTAGAAGGTCATGCAATCAATATTATGGAGCTGCCATTGAGGTTTTCATATTAGAATTTTTGCACTTCACAAAGCTTTTGCTCTTAGAATTCTGGTGGCTAAAGTACCATGCTCAAATTCTTGAAGGAGAATAGTGGAGACTACCCTAGTGAGCCATATTGAGCCTAATTGCTTTCTTGAGAGGGTTTAAAGTGTTCTATTTCTCATCCATACTTATTTTCTTCAATTCACTCTAATTGATCTCATTGTTCCATTTTGATTGAATACTAAGGATGATTCTCTTTTGTAGATATCATGTGCTTGCTCTCATTCATGAATGAACTCATTGAAGTGATGCTAGGCTATGTGTGTATAACCATTCTATGTGCTTTCTTTTCACCCTACCCATATGTGTGTTCCATCAGCCCTCTTGAAGCCAAACACTTCAAGCCTTTTTCTTTTATCACCCTCATCATTTTCCCTACCTTTGTATCTCAATCTGAGATACTTAACCTATTGTAGCCATACCCTATAACTTAGAAATATACCAAGGTGTGCCAAGACAAAGTTTGAAGCAAGGAGGTTGCTACCATGTACCTAAATGAAAATTGGTGTGAATCTGTGCAATAAAGTTAAAGAAGATGCAGATCAAATCAGCAAAGATGATTGTGTTTTGATTTGATCTAAGTGTGAAAAATAAAGTCCATGCCCGGTGATACCATGAAGTTTGCAGCCATGCCACTTTAAATCAATGATACCTTGCAGATTAATGAAGCATGCAACCTTGGTATGTTCTTAAGTTACTTGTTTTTCCTTCCAATTCTTCCATTTCCCCTAACCTTAGCCTTTCATTACAACCTTGTGAAAGACCTAGCTGATCTTTGAGGATGTATTCATGGGTGCTAGTATGTATATGTGTATCTGTATTCTTAGTATTTGATTCCTTTCATGAGATCTAACCAAATTTGTGCTTCTATTTCATACACTCACTTATGCTTTCTTGAGAGAATTAAACCATAGGTTCTGAGTGATTGAGTGTTGTCTGTGAGAATTAGAGTCGAAGCATGTTCTCTATTCAAGGTTTGAGTGTGCTTGCTTTGAAGCCGTGTGCCTTTGAGCTATAGCTTCCACTTGTACACACTGATTGATCACCTATTTTGGCAACTCTATGGTGTTGGAGGTATGACTAAAGTTTTCTTTCACTTTCATTAGTTGATTTCAAAGTTTGTTTTTCTAACCACTTTGTTTTGTAGAGTCAGGTAAAGCGTTTATGGGTATCGTTTCTGTTAAACCCTTAGGAGACACAACTCCTCCTACTAGGGATGCCTAGAGGTTTAAAGGCTTGTTGCATATGCTCAATGCAATCGAGTTACCTGCGGAAGTGGTCTACTTAACTTCTTGTTTTTGTTTTGTTTTGTTTTGCTCGAGGACTAGCAAAATCTAGGTCTGGGGGTATTTGTTCGGTTCACAATTGTATATCATTTTATACCCTTATAGCTTATGATTTACTTATGTTTTTGAGTTAACCTTGTGCTTTTAACCTCTTTTGTGTTTGTCATTCAGTTCATTGAGCTCTAGGTATCACTTGAGGCATTTGAAGCAAAATGGTGCAAAAACGTGCAAAAACTGGAGCCTGAGTTAGAAGTTCATTTCAGACTTATCTTCTTCATCCGAACTTGGATTGGGCCAATACTTGTGTGGTTGGATCAATGACATTCTGAACTTCAAAATGAACATCTTAAAGTCATCATTTGATTCAGCCCAACCCAATTCGTGAGCCCATGGAAATACACATCATGCTGACATAAGGATGAGCTGATGGATGCTTGGTCATGGTGAGCTATGCATGAGGTATTGGTTTCTGGATGGATGCTTGGTCATGCTGACATATTGATGAGCTATGGCTGCTGGTGGGATTAGTTGGTGAAGTGCAGCAACCACATTCTGATTTTCAATTGCAAGTGTGTTAGGTGATTGCCATAATTAATTCTGATTTCTTACTTCCCTCTCCCTATAAATACAACTTCCATTCCAGATTCAAAGTGTGCAAGCCTGGGATTCACAACCCCACAAAACCCTCTCCATCCATCCTTAAACACTCCCATACACTCTAGGTGCAAGTCTGGGATTCACAACCCCACAATTCAGCCATCCTTCACTCCATCCCCCCTCAAACACTTCCATCATTTTCCCAAACACATTCAGAAATTATCCTCAAACACTCCAGAAATCAACCCAACACTCCAAACTGCCTCAAATCACCAAAACAGCTCTAGAAAACCTTCCTTCCATTTCCCTACGAATTTCCTCTTTCTCTACCATCACAACTCACCCAAATTCATCCCCAATCATCTCCTTGGCTGTCATACATCCTTCTAGATATGGGAAAGCATTTGGAGAAGCATTAGACGTGGAGAAGCACTTGGAGAAGCCTTGGACACCACAAGAACTTCAGAAAAGGGGTTTTTCTACTCTTATTGCATTCATTATGTTTTCTCATTTCTGTCTTAATTTCTTTCTCATTATGAGCAGCTAAATCCATAGCTAGGGTTTCAATGTAACCTGACAAGACAATTTCATGTTTCAAGTTAATTTTATCCTTTGTTGATTACTCCTAATTTTCTGGTCTCATTCACTTGTTCTTAATTGAATCTTTATGCATGTTTAAATAACTGGCCACTATGAACACATGCATGTTGGTTATCTAGTTCAAGTTTACATAAACACCATATGACTCTTGAACCGATTAGTGAATGAGTGGGTAATGCATTTAGGACAAACACCATGTTTAAATGTTTACTTGGTTCCTTTGTGTTCTTCTTAAGCTTAATGGATTCAAATTCATAGCTTAGACTAAACACCATAGCTAAGTTGTGTTTTCTGAGTACTTGATTAAAACCAAACACCATATGGATAATCATACATAAGAAAGAACGAACTCCAGAAATTGTAATCAACTTATGTGATTGTTAACTTATTGCTTGAAATTGGATTGTCATGGTGAAGTTGAAACCCTAGTGCTTGTCTCCTTTGTCTCTACATTTTCTAAACATCTACTTGCTGGTTACTTGCTATTTTGCATTCCCTTTAGAACTTTTCAATCACTTGCTATATGCTTTTCCTTTTTGTAGTTGTTACTCAAAACAAACTCAACACAACCTCATTTAAATTCGGTTTAGTCTTAGGATTACTTGTGAGTCTAAGTAGTAGTAATAAGTGTCTTTCATCCAAGTCTCAGTGGAACGACCTCGTGCTTGCATTCCTATACTATAATTGGTTCGTGCACTTGCGAGAAATAGATAGAGTAAAATCTGTCCAACAATCAATCATCCATATAGGAGGCAACGTGCAGCTTTTAATGGGAAACCTGAATATGGAATGCCTCTCGAGCCATTAACTGGAGAAGAAGTGTTGCATATGGTTGAAGATATTAATTACATATGGGGCTCGAAAAAAGGAGGTGGAGGTGAAAATGATGGTGACAGAGTTTGTTGGAAGAAGAAGTCAAAATTCTTTGATCTCGAGTATTGGAAATACCTTCCAGTGAGGTATGTCCTAGATGTTATGCACAATGAGAAGAATGTTTGTGATAGTATCATTGGTACATTGCTGGAGATCCCTGGAAAAAATAAAGATGGGATTGCTGCTCGGTTAGATTTATTGAACATGGGGGTTAAAACTAATTTGCAACCCGAGTATGGAGAAAGACGTACTCGTTTGCCTCCAGGGCCTTGGAATTTGTCAAGAGCAGAGAAGAGAGCGGTTTGCAATTCTTTCTATGGTATGAAGGTGTGTGAAGGTTATTCTTCAAATATAAAAAATCTTGTATCTTTACAAGATTCAAGACTTCTTGGCCTTAAATCACATGATTGTCATACCTTAATGCAACAATTTCTCCCTGTGGCAATTCGTTCTGTTTTGGAGAAGCCTGCACAATAACTCGTTTGTGCTTCTTCTTCAATGCTATATGTGCAAAGACGGTTGATGTTTCCAAGCTAGATAAGTTGGAAGAAGATGTAGTAGTTACTTTGTGTTTGCTTGAAAAATACTTTCCACCTTCATTCTTCGATATCATGGTTCATCTAGTAGTACATCTTGTTAGAGAAGTTCGTCTATGTGGGCCAGTATATTTTAGATGGATATATCCGTTCGAAAGATATATGAAAGTTCTAAAGGGGTATGTTCAAAACCGTACTCATCCCGAAGGTTGCATTGTTGAGCGTTATATAGCTGGAAGAAGCTGTAGAATTTTGCACCGAACATTTATCTGATATTAGTACAATTGGAATGCCATCAAGTCAGAAGATAGGAGTTTCAAAGTGATTATCAGGTTGCACAGTGAGCTTAGTTGATCGGGACCTGTTGAACCAAGCACATCTATATGTCTTGGAGAATACGGAGGAAGTCCTACCTTATATCGAGTATGAGTTTTATTCTTTAAGTTTCCATTTTAAATTATTCCTTATGTTTATCTTATATATTTGGGACTGTAATGCTTGAATTTTTCGTGTCATGTAGGGAACATATGATCCACATCAAGACCGCTTATCCAAAATTTAGAAAGAGAACAAAGTGGCTGCAAGATAAGCACAATAGCACTTTCATTCAATGGCTACGCTTCAAGGTATATGTTATTCAATAACATATTGGACATTTAATTTTCTTCTTTCTATGTTAGATTGAATTAAGATATGATTAATTTGCAGGTTCAAAGTGAACTTAATGAGGGAGACAATCATGGCGTATCAGAAAATTTAAGGTGGCTAGCAGCTGGTCAAAACATGGCAGGGCCATCATATAGGAGCTATCTTATTAAAGGTGTTAAATTTAACATCAAGGCACAAGATGATGTGCGGACAGTTCAAAATAGTGGAGTTTATTTACTTGCACATACCATGCAAGTTGCTAGTGCCAAGGATAAAAACCCAATTCTCTCAAATATGGGTTTTTATAGTGTCATTCAGGAAATTTGGGACCTTGACTACCAAAAGATTACAATCCCAGTCTTTAGGTGTGATTGGATAGATAGTACTTCCGGCTTTGTAGTCGATGAACTTGGATTTACCCTTGTAGATTTGAGTAAAATTGGACATAGGAATGACCAATTTATTTTGACTTCTCAAGTCAAACAAGTATTTTTTGTTGGCAACCCGATGCATCATGGTTGGTCGGTAGTGTTATCAATGCCTAATAGAGAATATAATGATGTTATTGGTGATGATGTCTTAGGTGATGTGAGAATTGAGTGTGAGCCATTTACTAGAGGGATGCCAAATGTTGACACATTTGATGAACTGGTGGGTGAGTTTGGGAGTCAAAATATTCGAGATGGGTGTGAAGATATATGGATTGAATGATGCTATTGTAATTTATGAAATTACTTATGCCCTAAACGGCACTACTGTATGACATTAATTTTGTAATAAATTGTAATGTGTTTTCCTCACTTTCATTATGAAGGTTTTGGCCACAAAACAATCAGTACATAAAATATTGATTCAATATTATAAAACGACGGTCCTCACAAACCTGAAAAAACGACGTCTTTTTTAATAAAATTGTCAATAAAAAACGATGTTTTGGATCATTCAACGACGGCAACGTATTTACCAACGTCTAAAAGCAATGTAAAAATGAAAAACCACGACGGTATTGTGAAACAGTTATTAACGATATCGCTTCTCCGATACCAATACCATAATACCGACGTCTAAAAGGCGAGATATTGAACTGAACTTTACAAAAGACGATGTCTTAGATCATGAACTCGTCCGTAACAATTCAAAAATCGTCGTTATGTCATAAACGAAGTGGAAAAAGAACAATTCACGACGTTATTTGAAATCCAGAGGTAAATTTGTCGTTTTACAAAAACAACGTTATATGGGAATATCCGCGTCTCTTTTTTATTCTTATGTTGTTAAAAATATTTTCCACGGCGATTGGCTGATAAACTTTGTCGTCTTAGAAAGATTAGACGACTGTCATTTTGGTTAAGACGACGTATAAATTTAGAAACACGGCTGTCTTTTACATGATGATGACGTTGTACATTAAATACAACGTCGTTTATAGAAATAATATGTCGTGAGTCATGACCCTAACATATTTTCCACGTCGTTTATTTTCAGATCATGTCGTTAATATAAATTTATAAGGCGATCGACTGAAAATTTGTGTCGTTTAAAATATATTAGACGACGGTTCTGTTTTTAAAGATGACGTATAAATTCTGAAACACGGTTGTCTTTTATTTGTGGACGACGTTGTTTATAAAATATAATGTCGTCTATAGAAATACATGTGTCGTAAGTAATTACCCTAACAGTTATTTCCACGTCAATATTAATGGGAAAAACGAAGTGGAAAACATATTTCATGATGGTTATATAAGTAGTAGTGACGTAGTATCGTTTAATAACGTCGTCTTTCATTTATTTAAAGATGTCATAACTTTATTTCACGTTTCTTTTATTTATTTAAACGACGTTTTTTTGTTAAAATTGGTCGTCTATTCATATCCTTGACAATTTTTTTGGCTCATTTTCAGTATACAGACGTCGGTTGTTATTTGTTAATGACGTTGTTTGTTATAACAACGACGGTTATTTACCGTCATGGTTTTATTTGGGAAAAGATGTCGGTCGTTTTCACGACGATTTGAAAACCTGATACATGACGGTGAATTCCCGTCGTCTTTTGCCTTTTTTGTAGTAGTGTTCTCTTGTTTTTCTGTTTTTTTTGGTTGCTGGGTTTTAGGGTGCTTTGGCTGTGTTGATAGGGTTGATGTGCTGGAGGAGATAGAGCTAGGGGAGGGGGCAATGTGTTGATGGGGTTGATGTGTTGATGGGGTTTTAGGGTGCTTTGGCTGCCAGCCACCCTTTCTTCTTCCACGACGTCGTCTCGGCCCACCCCGTCCAAGCCCTCTCTCTCTCCACTCTCTTCCTCCGCCAGCCTGAACCCGCCGTCCCCGCCCGATGTCTCCAAGTCCAAGGAAAATGTCACCGCCACCATCGGGTTTCGCCCCCTCAAGTATTGCTTCTTCTACGATTGGGCTGTTGTCATGGGTTTGATGTGCTGGAGGAGAGCGATAGGGTTGTTGGTTCAGTCTTTTCCTTCTTTTCTTTTTTTTCTTTTTGGGTCAATTTTTTTTTTCAATTTTTAAAAATAATTTAACTGAAAATTGGATGAAATGTTGAGGATTTAGATGGTAGGGGGCACATTGGAGAAAAAAAATAGTTTGGTTCCTTAATTTTCTATAAAAAAAAAAAGGATAGGGGGCTAATTAAAAATTAGGTACAAGTTCAAGGGGCAAATCACTAGTATACCCTTTTTCAAATTTACATGATGGGTGGAAAGATAAGGTGGGTGGGGAAATAGGACTCAGGGTGGAAATAGCAGCACTCTATTAAGTTCTCCTGGTTTTGTTTCCTACCATTCTTGGTCATGTTGATAAGTCGTTTAATATGGACAACCAAACCAAAGAAGGAATCCTTCAAACTTGGCCGCCATCGTTTAAAGTGGCTATGCCAGATATTCCAGGAAGTAATCCTGACGAAATTAATGCGAAGGTGAATGTGCGCAAAAAGAAGCACAGAATAATATTTTTGGATTGGTTTCTAAAGATGAAACCTTGAAGTTCACTAGAACATCTAAAGTGAACAGAGCTTAAGACTATATTAAACGTATTAAGAAGGTGAACATACCTCATAAAGTAATATGATGTTATAGAGTGCTATTTGGAAAGCGTATTTTGTGACTCATACCTTGAGTCGAGAACCTTGTCTTGGTCACATCTTAAATCGAGTAAGAATGCAGGATGCTGGAAAAACTACCGTCTCAGTCATTCACTCTCTTGTATTCGAATTTGATCTCCCTTCCTATATAGTAGAGTAATTAAAATACCGATTTATAACTATTTTTTATTAACAAACCAAAGAAACATTCACTTTTCTTGTCTGATGAAAAAAATTAATTAATTAAAAAGATTCACATACAAGAACATATCCAATTACACAAAAATTACAATTTCTTTATATACCAATAATCTAAAACCCCAATTTTCATCTCTCTCTTTTTTTTTTCACTTCCCCTTTTTTTCTCTAATGACAATCTAAAAAATTGAGATTAAGAAGTTTTTCATATCAGTTTCTGATTTTTTTGGTCACTTATTATTATGTGCAAAACAAATTTTAGTTAGAGCTTTGATCTGTGTGTGTGTGTAAAGGAACTGGTGCTAGAGCTTGTGCCGTCCTTTTCTTATGTCTGGTTCATTTCTGTGCAATTCTTGCATTAAATCAAAAGATAGACAGGAAAATTTGAACCATGAAAAGAGAAAGAATGAAGATCTGATCTTACAGCAGTTGGTATGTGATTGGAATTTTTTTTTTTGTCTTTATAAAACAGCTTAAGATTTTGTTATTTATGAGTTTAACTACTGATTTTCAGGATTTTAGGTTAATCGTTTTATTAGTCCTTAAACTTAGACCCAATTTGCATTTGAGTACCTCAATTTCCAAAATGGTTCCCGTGGTCTTTCAACTTCAGTTTCGTTATGACAAATAGTCATGGCGTTAATTTTGTTAACTTTTCTGCTAAATGCAAGGATAAAATGGTATTTTTGTATCAAAATTGATTAAAATATGAATAAAAAATAAAAAAACTAAAAAATTAAAATTAAACTCTCTCTCTGCCCCTCTATCCCGATTTCTACTCCCCCCAAACTTTTTTGTTTTTTTGTTTTTGTTGTTTTTTATTTTATTTTCTTTTATTGTTATTTTAAAGATATGATTTTTTATTCATTTTTTTGGTTTTAATATAAAAATACCATTTTGCCCTGCATTTAACAGAAAATGTTAATAAAATTGACGGTAAGACCATTTGTCCTATGAAAGTGAAGTTAAAGGACCATGGGAACCATTTTGGAAATTGAGGTAGTCAAATGCAAATTGGGTCTAAGTTCAGGGACTAATAATATCAAGATTCTAATAGGACTATGTGACGGAGACTGTTAATACAATATAAGAATTGAACTTGTAAACAAATGTTGGGACTAAAAATCAAATAAAAACAAGAGAGGCAGAGAATCCTTGTATGAATAATATGAATTTGGTGACTGCCATTCGTCACCCTAGTTCTCATTTGACCGGTTTGAATAATTTGGTGACACATCTAATCATGCATAATGGTTGTCTGTTTTGACAAGCTTTGACTAGGCTTCTTTGTATGTGAATTTTTTTTAATTGATTAGGCTTACCCTTTGGGGGCGGTTATCTAGTGAGAACACCTATATGAGAACATTATATGAGAACACCGTTGGATCTAATCTAACTGCTGCGTGAAAAGCAATTATAAGTGAAACTATTGCACTAGAATGAGGCCTTCTTCTCTCTCCTCCCTCCGATCATTATAGGCATCTATTGGTTGGTGGCCGTGCTCCGTTGGGTGGACACCATTGGAGATGATTTCCTGTGCAGGAGACGGGGTTATTTATCCATCTGGTTGTTCAGTCATCTATCAACACTTTTTTAGAAATATGTTTCTGTTTTTAAGTTTTGAAATCGGTAATAGAAAAAGAGATGAAGAAAAAGCAAACAATCACAAGAACAATTAGCAAATAATCCCAACAACAATGTTTTCATAAATTTTGAGAAACCAAAGGGAAATGTGTTCAGTTCAATAGATACAAACCGTACCTGATCAAACACGAGGGAAACTAGCGTTGTGGTTAATGTTACCCTATTTGGGTTTAGAAACCTAACTTAAATCCAAATGACCCTAGATTGGGTCAAGATTTTAATCAATTCGGGCCTAGTGATATAGTTCGGGCTTGAACAAGCTCTTACTTTTAGACTAACATAGCCCTATTCGGGCCTTGACCTCAGTTTTGGGTCCGAATAATAGGCTTGAATAATATAAAGGCGGGAAAGTAGACTATTCTATAAAGATATATGTAAAAACAGTTAAATAGCAGATATTTAATGAAATAACTAAGACAAATTTCAAGATCTCTCTATCCAATTTTAACTTAACAGCAAAGAAAAGATAAGAGTCACAGATTTCTCCATTTAACTAATTCAAAACACCGATTACAATATAGGAAAAACCTAGAGATTTCTCTATTCAGTTTCGAGCAATACACATGTCTATAACAATTTAAACTGATTATTTTAAAAGAAATCATACCATGAAGATGGCAGAGCGACAAAAGATAAATGCAGGAGTTGTCAAATGGTTATCTGAATATTAAGTAAGCTTATTTGAAAAGATCTTGAGCTTTTTCAAGTATTTTTCAAGATGTTGCGTCTAGTTTTTGGAGAGAGAGTCCCTTTTGATGTTGCGGAGGCTCTATATTTATATGCAAGAATTCCCAATGATGAAAGCTGAAAGATGATATTTGGCTGCTATCCAAAGTTAGCTGTCAAGTCGCCATTAATGGTGATAACCCTTCTTCAGACCCTCACGTGGGTCGATGTGTAACAGTTACCAATTTTCTTAACTTTAGTGTGGATCAAAGTTAAGGCAGCATTGTTGGCCTCTACTAAATTTTTACCGACTGTTGGCCCAAAATCAAAAAGGTTGTTTTGTCTTTTCTAAATAAAAGATATTGAAAGATATTGGGCATGGGCTTAATAAATCTTTTATGAGAATCAAACCATTTTTGGCCCATTTTCCAAAGATGGTACAAATAGGTTGCCATAGAACATCTATATATAAAGCAAAAAGCGAGAGAATGGTAAAACGTTCAAAATACCAGAAAATGCACTTGGTTAATGCAAACATTAAGAATTGAAATTATTAATTAAATGAGGATAATATGGAAAATTCACACTTTTTCATATTAAAAGAAAAATCAGATCATGGATCCTATTTTTATGGAGCACAACTAACTTTTTTTTTTTCTAAAATAAATTTAATTTTTTTTTTTAAAAAGCCTCTCATAGGCGTGAAAGGGCGTGCGGATAGGCTAGTAAGTGTTGGAATATTAGGTACTGATTTGTATTTTAGGGAGAAGAGGGAATGAGAAGATAGGACATCAAAATTCTCATTCATATATATAAAAAACGATTTACATCAGGATCAGTACAAAATTGATCTGTCAATGTGTGTATGACACTTGGCTATTTCCTATAGGCATTTTAGCCACAAAATCTCAACCATTCAAGTGATCTAAGATGTTACTTAGTCACCACAAGCAGTAAAACAGTACAAGTAAATCTATAAAACAATTTATACATCAACACTCCCTTCTAAATGTTTTATTGATTTCACTCCAAGTAACTCCCTCAGATTGCAAAACCTTTCCCTTGGCACTGCCTTGTGTGAAGATGTCTGCAATTTGATCTTGACCTCTGCAATATATCAGATCCACCACTCCTTGAATTGCATCTCTGATGAAATGAAACTTTCTTCCTATGTGCTTTGATCTTTGATGGAACACCGGATTCTTAGACATAGTTATAGCAGAAGTATTGTCACACATAATTGGTGTAGCTTCTAGTTGTTCCTCTCCAAAATCACACAACACAAATCTTAGCCAGATTGCCTGAGTTGTTGCTTCAGCAGCACTTACATATTCAGCCTCTGCAGTTGACAAAGCAACACTGCTTTGTTTCACTGAGGCCCAAGAAAATGCACCACTGCCAAATGAAAAAGCATACCTAGATGTGCTTTTCATATCATCCTCTGAACCACTCCAATCACTATCACAAAATCCAATGAACATAGCTGATTTTCTAGACTCATATTCAATACCAAAGTCCAGAGTTCCTTGTACATACCTCAATACACTTCTTGCAGCTCCAAAATGCTTCTTTGAAGGACCATGCATAAATCTAGCAAGCAAACTAGCTGAATACATGATGTCAGGCCTAGTTGCTGTTAGATACAGTAAGCTTCCAACTATTTTCCTGTAGGTCTCCTCATATGCAAGTTCACATTCATCTTCTTTTTTAAGCTTTTCAATTGGAACCAGTGGTGTGCTCACTGGTTTGCAGTCCTTCAAGCCAAATTTATTTAGCAGAGTCTTGGCATATTTCTGTTGGTGAATGAAAATTCTCCCTTCTTTCTGGATTACTCCCATTCCAAGGAAGTGATGCAACAAGCCAAGATCAATCATCTCATACTTGTTCATCATATCCTCCTTGAACTCTTCCAACATCTCACTGCAACTTCCAGTGTAAACAATATCATCTACATATGACACAATAACTGTACCCATACCTTCTTTGAAATCCACACTTGAGTAGATGAGTGTCAATTTCACCATACCAAGCCCTTGGTGCTTGCTTCAAGCCATAGAGAGCCTTTCTTAACTTATAGACTTGTTCGTGACTCCCTTCCAATTGAACCAGCCATGTGAGACTGAATCGATTTAGGATATGAAGATTTTGTGTTGAAATCTTCGAATACCCGCAGCGGAATCGACACCTAGATTCAAGAATGAACCTGGCTCGATGATACCATGTTGGAATATTAGGTACTGATTTGGATTTTAGGGAGAAGAGGGAAGGAGAAGATAGGACAGCAAAATTCTCTGCAAAACTGACTGTGCTTGCCCGATATACAGCCCAGCCATTCTTATTCATATATATAAAAAACGATTTACATCAGGATCAGTACAAAATTGATCTGCCAATGTGTATATGACACTTGGCTATTTCCTATAGGCATTTTAGCCACAAAATCTCAACCATTCAAGTGATCTAAGATGTTACTTAGTCACCACAAGCAGTAAAACAGTACAAGTAAACCTGTAAAACAATCTACACATCAACAGTAAGTTATAATCCATGAATATCTACAAAAACTCATTTATGGTCAAATCGAAATTGAAATATGAGAATGCTCCACACAATGAACTTGAGAAACAAACAATCTATCATTTGGAGATATCCCCAAAGCAGTTTCCAAGATTTGAAAAAAAAAATAAAAAATAGGGTGCCAACAGTTAGTATCAAAAGCCTGACCTCCAACAACTATCACTTTCTTGACGAATCCACTGTACTGAAAATGCTACTTGTTTTCTATTCGCATAAACAACTTATTTAGATGGATCAAAACTAAAAAATATCTATATATATCCATGGAACGTACGGAGCTTTTTGTTGAGGAGTACAACGATCTGCCTCGTCCACCGCCGGATCTTGCTGTTGAGGAAAAATCAGAATCTCTCTACATGGTATCTTCCATTCCATTTTTATGCGATTTCCTTATTTCTCTGGTCTCACAGTCCTTCCATATTAGTATTTCTTAAACTTTTCGTTGATACGGAGTAATTACGGCCATTAGATCAATTGTGTGGCTTCATGAACATGAACGTGAACATGATTATCATCATCATCATATAACTGTGTCTGAGTAGGAGTAGAATAGAGATGGTTATTAGAGGGTGAGAGCTGTAGAGGGAGAGATAGAACAGAAGCTTTAATGTTTGCTTTCACTACAACTAAGGGGCTGTTTGAGACAATTTCAATTTCAATTTAATGTTTGTTTATCGCTTTGCTTCTTGTTGTTAAGTTTCTTCCATATCTAGCATTTTTTTTAATTCTCATTAGTCTTGTCTGATATTTCAATGATTGTTGTGGCATTAGGGATTCTCTAAGGTAGCTTATGATATAAACAAGAAGCTGGATAAGCTTGTCTCGTTGATGGAGGCGGGAATTTGCTTTCCCCTCCTTCGCACGAGCCACCAACTGATGAAATTGGCAATCTAGAGCTGCTCAAGATTCTTTGGAAGGCGAGTGGGAAGGTTGACGTGCTAATGCACATGTTGGGCAAGCAGTGAGAGCATAACTCTAAATCCAATTCAGTTCCAAAGCCCTGTTATTCCTTTAAACTCTTATTCCATTATTTCTCCCTTCCAAAGAATCTCAAGCAGCTCCAGATTGCCAATTTTATCAGTTGGTGGCTCGTGCGAAGGAGGGGAAAGCAAATTCCCGGCTGCCATCAACGAGACAAGCTTATCCAGCTTCTTGTTTATATCATAAGCCACCTTAGAGAATCTCTAATGCCACAACAATCATTGAAACATCAGACAAGACTAATGAGAATTAAAAAAATGCTAGATATGAAAGAAACCCAACAACAAGAAGCAAAGCGATAAGTAAACATTAAATTGGAATTGAAATTGTCTCAAACAACCCCTTAGTTGTAGTGAAAGCAAACATTAAAGCTTCCGTTCTATCTCTCCCTCTACAGCTCTCACCCTCTAATAACCATCTCTATTCTCCTCCTACTCAGAACTCAGTTATATGATGATGATGATAATCATGTTCACGTTCATGTTCATGAAGCCACACAATTGATCTAATGGCCATAATTACTCCATATCAACGAAAAGTTTAAGAAATACTAATATGGAAGGAACTGTGAGACTAGAGAAATAAGGAAATCGCATAAAAATGCAATAGAAGATACCATAAGAGTTTAAAGGAATAACAGGGCTTTGGAACTGAATTGGATTTAGAGTTATGCTCTCACTGCTTGCCCAACATGTGCATTAGCACGTCAACCTTCCCACTCACCTTCCAAAGAATCTTTAGCAGCTCCAGATTGCCAATTTCACTGTCAGTTGGTGGCTCGTGCGAAGGAGGGGAAAGTGAATTCCCGCCTGCCATCAACGAGACAAGCTTATCCAATGGGTTGTATAAATTTGATAGTTTGTGTTTTGTGGAATTGGTTGGAAAATGCCACTTCTCCTTATTTTAGACTTTAGTTTTCATTCTCGTTAGGGGTTCTGATCATTTAGCTAGTCCAGAGCTTGGTTCTAGTGGATTCTCCTCCTTTTGTATTTGTTTCTCTTGCTATTCCAGTTGTGTTTTTCTTGCCCTTTTGGGTTTATTAATGCACTGATTTCGAACAAAAAAAAAATAGAGACTTTAACAGTATTATACAACCTAATGAGAGGAAGGGTGGTTCTTCGAGACTACATAATTCAGTAGTGGTTTCGGAATTTTGTTAATGTTACAGCTTTGAAAGTGGTCCCTTCCTCGGGATGATTCTTTACTTGACATAATAATCAAATGCACAATACTAGAATTTGGGCCAAATTAAACACAGGATTTTATAATCAACAATACCCAAATGCTAATCCTATACATGACCTTTTAGGAAATCTGGGAGATTTAAGATTTGTTTTAATGCAATGGAATCGAAATAACAAATCCATCTATCAATTTTAGAAACCCTAGACCCACCCATCCATCAATCAGTTTTCGAAACCCCAACCCATCCATTGCTAAGATTTGAAAACTTGTGCTAAAACTGAAATCAAACTCAGATTCCTAAAAGGAACCAAGATCAAAAGTAAAAGAATAACTGATAACCACAATGAAAAATACCTAAGCGATCTTTGAGCTATTCGTTGAAAACCAGGGGGAAATTTCTGTACCCAATCGTACAAACCAAAGTTCTTCGCCTGACCTGAGCACAAGACGAGGCTAATCGAACGACACGAAATTGAAATCAAGCTCAAATGACAGCAAAGAGGCCAAAACCTAGCTGATTTCAGAGGGAGAAGGACACGAAATTGAAATCGCACGCTCTCTCGCTCGTACGCTCCGTCCTCCGAAAAGAAAGAATTAAAGTTTAAAACCTAAACTTTAATTGATCACTACTAATATATCAAATAAGAGAAGCAAGTCTACCCAGACTTATGTGTTGGTCACTAATTATATAATTTAGGCGGTTTTTAGTGACCACATTTAAAGTAGTCACTAGTTGGTAACAAATTTAGTCATTAAAAATTAGAAAAGTAGTAGCCAATAATATTAGTGACTAAATAGTATTATTAGTCATTAAATTTTATGTATTTGTGACCATTATTCACTTGGTCACAAGGAAATTGGTCACTCCTGACCTTTTTCTTGTACAGCATGTTTATTAATCCGGAATTGAATTAGGGGGAATTGAATTGAGGAGAATTAGATTCCAGATTCATAATGAAGTTGTTTACTAAACCATATAGATTGAGGGGAGTTAGATTCCGAATTCTTATTGAAGTTGTTTACTAAACCATATGGAATTGGGGTAGGAGTGATACTAATTACTAAAATGTCCTCATTTTTTGGTTAAAGTAGATGGCATATTTGGAATTTTGAAAATTGTATGAGGATATAATGGGTAAAAAAGATGAATTCCTAATGGGTGAATTCTCCAGGAATTAGAATACCATCTCCAATTCAGGAATTGAATTCCTCCAAAATCAGGAATTCATTTCTTAATTTTGCATGGGCCCCGCTAACTTTTCAATTCCTTTATATGAAGTAAACACAATAATTCTCTATAGGCGGAATTCAATTCCCTGATTAGTAAACATGCCAGGAGTGTAGAGAACTGTTTCTTATTCAAATTTAATCAATAGTAAACCTTATGAAAATATTACACCTTCTAGAGGATTAAGACAAGGAGATCTGCTTTTTCCGTATATTGTTCATCTTATGTGTAGAACTTTTCATTCGACATTTAAATTACTCTTAACGCTTCTCTTCTCATATTAAAATTCTAGAGCAAGTAAGTTAATCTTAATTAAATCTCAAATTCTAAGTATGCCCCAATATCTAATGGCTATGTTGCACGGACACGGGGTGAGCTGAAGTGTCGCGCGTGTGCGACACTCGGACACTCGGACACGGCGCGGATACGCCTCCGACACGACTTGGACACGGCTCAACGCCTTGGACACTGTCAAGAGACTCCCGACATGGCAAACTCATGGTTAAGACACGGCGGGGAAATTTTTGAAATTTTTGAAAGGTTGCAGAGAAAGCGTTGTGTGATTGGCGAAGCGAGGCATTGCAGACGGGGGGTCCTCCTACGTAGTGCACCGCTCAATTAGCAGATGAAAAGTTGCAGAGGCAGTGTAAATGGAGGTTGCGGCGTTGCTTCGTGATGGAAGAAGATATCCTGATACCCTATTTTTATTTTGCCCAAACGGGGTCAGTTTTGGAGAACTGAATAAAGAAACGAAAAAGAGTGAAAGTCATTGGTGATAAAGCAAACTGCCCCCAGTGGGCCCACTACCCAACCATAAACTACACCCCAGCCCAGTTAAATCCAAAATATTACCCAATATAAGGACGATTATCCAACAAAACAAAAAATTATTTTGTCCTATACCCAACCAGCCAACAAAACGTATATATATTTAGTTAATATGTTAATTTATAATAATTCATATCAACTTAATAAAAAAACTACATTTGGAAAGGGTTGGAAAGGTTGGATTACATCATATATATGGTATTATGAAATTAAGTATAAACATAAATATTTTATTTTTTAATATGTATAATTATTATAAATTTATTATTATTTTAATTGCCGTGTCCTAGCCATGTCCGTGTCCTAATTTTTTGAGATTTCCCATGTCGCCGTGTCCCCATGTCGCGTTCCCGTGTCCCGGTACCCGTGTCCGTGCAACATAGTCTAATGGCATTGCTTTCCTTGTTCTAAGAATGTTATACATACAATTGAATCCTTAGCAATGAACTTTTTATGGGGCACATCTTTTGAAATTCCGCCTATTGCCTGGAATATTATCTGTAAACTAAAAGACCTTGATGGGCAAGGAAGCTACAATTAGTAAACAATGCCTCGATAGCTAGATTGGGATGGAAAATTATTACACAACCTGATACTTGATGGGTACAACTTTTTTTTTTAGAAGAGAAAATCCATTAATATTCCAAGAACAATACAATAGTATTTGCACGTAAAACGTAGCCTCATTAAAACCTTCCATGGTTAACGAACGACTCTCCTCGCAGAGCAAGAGAGCGACCCAAGTCTTTATTATTTATTTGACTTTTATTTCTTTGTTTGGTTAATTGGTGAGCACAACTTATGTATAAAAAGTATCTTCGAAATTCTTATTTTTTAGAAGTAAATGCAAAAGCTACAAATTCACTAGTATGGAAGAGCATCTTAAAAATGTCCTATTTTACTGAGATCGATAGTAGGCAATGTCCATAATATTATATTTTGGACTTTTAATTGGGTCTTCCCTTTTCCGCTGATCAAAATCATTGATAATACATGTGCTCTGTCTTAAACATTAAAAGATGAAATTCACTTCATTGCCTCTAAGGCTGCGTTTGGTTCGTGGGAAAGGAATCGTGGGGGTGGGAAACTAATTGCTTTCCTATGTTTGGTAAGTCAGGTATGGAAAAGCGTTGCCTAACACATGGGAAAGTAGGAGGGAAAGTGAATCCTTCCTTCCTACTTGGGTTTCACTTTCCCTTCCCATGGGAAAGTAAGACTAACTTTTTTTTCTGACTAATTTGTCCTTACTAACGATTCATAATTACAGTTTTTATCCAACAATTATTGGTATTTTTTTATTATTTTAATAGGGGTACGATTGGGAAACTAAACAAAATTTGATTTCCATTCCTACTCAAAACAAACATGGGAAAGGAAAAAAAGTGATATTTCCGGGTCACTTTCCCGGCATTACCAAACATGGGAAAGGAATCACCATTTTCCATCCCTTGGGAAATGACATGGGAAATGATTTCCCATCAAATTCATTCCGTGAACCAAACGGGGCCTAAATGATTATAATTCTTTTGATCACCAATCATTCCTTTTTACCGAAAAAAGAAATGCCGACTCTTCGGATCACAACTAATGCAACTATTATTAAAAACAAAACTAAATTATCTGTTAGCCCCTTTGATAATAGGCTCTTGCAAAATGGTTAGCAGCATCAACTGGCGGACAGACGTCTGTTCGCGTCCCACAAAGGCTAGCTTTTGTCAACCATTACTTGCAAATAAACTTGAAATCACCACTGTAATTGTAATAAATATCTACTTGTCCACGCCTCTGAACATCCCCATCATGTCTATACCAGAACCCATTTGCTTCATCGAATTTTTAATCTATCCACGCCACCAATCTGCTTCAGCATCTGGGGAGAAAGGACTTTGCTCATATGCGGGTTCATATTTCAGGATAGTGCACTCATTTCACCCTTCTTCGGAATCTTAAGTCCTTTCATTTTGCCCCATATCTTGGCAAGGTGCTTGTACTCTTCAAACATCTCCATTACTTCTCTAATTTCGAGACCAGAACCTCGTGCTATTCGAATTATACGTGACTCATTCATGAGTTTTGGATTTGAGCTATCCAACTCTGCAAGACAAGTTAAGCTATTCACTAAACCATGTGAGTTTCTTCCCCACCCCCAAAAGGAACTAAACATGACAGTTATTGCTCAAACTATGTGGCTTAATATACACAAAAACAAAAGGAATGGGCATTACTTGCCTTCTTTTGTCATTGAATCCATCATGGTCAGGTACCGCTTGTTCTTTGCCTGGCTTTCCTTTTCACGACCTTTAGGCATTAATTCAGCACTAAATCCTGGAAGCATTGAGAAGACCAACATAAACAAAATATATTCTTAGCCTGCAGTTGAGTCCTCTCAACAATAGCATCCATGATTATGTACCCTAAAGCTTTTGAATGTGCGTAGTCTGTGTGTGTGTGTGTGAGAGAGAGAGAGAGAGTAAACAAGAGGACACAGAGTTCATACATAAATTACCTAAATACCAACAAGAAAGTTCAAAGGCTGGTAACATTAAAGTTACTTGTCAATTGCTTTATATTGCTTTATAAGGCTAATAACCAAACAGATAATCATGAATATGATTCTGGCCTCCCCAATGTTTTATTAATTTTGAGACTTAGTTTAATGCTTCACTGCATTCTTTTCTTTAGTTGATTGTTGTGTTAGTTAATGAATTTTACTCAGAGCACAAACTACTCATGACGTTAATAATATATGGTTCCATTTACAACATTTGGGAGAGGGGAATTCGAAGACCTCTTTTATAGAGGAGAGCTGTAGCTACTGAGTCAGAGTAATAAGTGTTAGCATGTGTATTTGTCACCTTGTGGAACACAAGACAAAACACAAGACATCCTTGTCTCATGGCACACTTGTTTCAAGGAAGACTTTCTTTCCTTGAATTATGTAATCCTTGTCTCATGGAATGTTTCATAGAATGTTTCATGGCATGTTTCATGTAATCCTTTTGCATTAGTGTAGGATATTATTTGTATAAAAGTATTGTAAGAAAGCATTGTAAGTAAGTAAGTTGAAATCAGAAAATATGAGAAGCTCCCAAATTCTCTGCACTCTCCATTCTCTCTACTCAATCTTCAACATATACTCCTAAATTTGACATGGTATCAGAGCAGCAATCTTGCTGACTCTAGTCTTCAATTGTTGCTGCCATCATGGGAGAAGATGATTCCTCCCCTCTTGGAAGTAGCACCACCGATTCTACTTCCCCTCTTCAATCTACCTTCACCGAATTTGCTGCTCAAATGACTGAGTTGATGAAGACACAAGCATCAACATCAAATACGACCCCGACCCCGACTATGACCTACGAAACCTCTTCTACACAAATTGGCATTAAGTTGGATGGCTCCAACTATGCCCTATGGTCTCAAGTTATTGAGATGTATGTTGCTGGCAAAGACAAGCTGGGATATCTCACTAGTGAACTCCCAACACCTACTCAGACGGACGGACTCGACATTCAACCGATGGCGAACAGAAAATGCAATTGTGAAAGGATGGCTAATCAATTCCATGGAGCCAAGGCTAATTGGCAACTTCATTAGATTCCCGACGGCCAAAGGAGTTTGGAATGCAATAGCCACAACTTACTTTGATGGCACTGACACTTCCCAAGTGTATGATCTCAAAAGGAGGATCTCTCGTATGCGACAAGGGGGAGGATCGATTGAAGCTTACTACAATGATCTTATGGCGAGAAATCGATTTTCGTCGTCCAAATGAGATGAAGTGCGAGTTGGATATCAAGAAATACTATGATATCATCCAAGAAGATCGAGTTTATATCTTCTTGGATGGTTTGGATGATCGACTAGACAAAGCCCGAAGTGATGTTCTCCAAATGAGTCCATTTCCTACAGTGGAGCAAGCTTATGCTCATGTTGGAAGAGAAGATATCCGACAAGCTGTGATGTTAGGAGCTCCAACACCAACTGGAGTAGGGCTGGCAGCAAAGGAACACACCGACCCTCTCGTCCAAGTCCAACTGCTCCACTCCAGCCACAGACCGCTGCCAACAAGACTACTCCACCTTCTCGACCCAAGGCTCCCATAGATGGGAATGGTTGCACTCACTGTGGGAATCCAAAACACACTCGAGAAACCTGTTTTAAATTACATGGCTATCCAGATTGGTGGGAGGGTCTTAAGGCTCGTAAACTGCTGCTGGAGGAACGGGTCGTGCTGCCCTCGTCACCACGGATCCTCCGATAACGTTAATTCCTCATGAAGAGTCTACCTCAGCACCAGAAAAGAACGGGTCATCTTTCAGTGACTCAGGTAACTGTGGATATGTATTTCATACTTCATATACAAGTGACTCCACAGGTTGGATTATTGATTCAAGAGCCACAGATCATATGACGTTTGATCCAACCGATTTTCTAAGTACAACCACACCACAACGAACAAGTATTGCCAACGCGAATGGTGTTACCTCTCCTGGAAATCGGTGCTGGAACTATTGGCCTCTCTCCATCCCTTTCTCTTCAAAATACTTTACTTGTTCCATCATTGTCTAATAAATTGATGTCTGTTGGCCAAGCTACTGAGCAACTAAATTGTTGTGTACTCATGTATCCCAACTTCTGTTTATTTCAGGATATTCTCACCAAGGAGATCATTGGTCGTGGTACTAAGAAAGGGGGGTTGTACTATGTGGATGATTTCAGTATGGGAAAGGCACATAGTGTGAAGCACTCATCAACTTGGAAGGATCGACAACTTTGGCTATGGCACCGACGTTTGGGGCATCCGTCTTTTGGCTATATGAGACATCTATTCCAGATTTGTTTTCAAGTTCATGTACTACTGATTTCCAATGTGATACTTGTATCTTAGCCAAGAGTCACAGAGCCTCTTATCCATTAAGTACAAATAAAAGTGTTACTCCATTTGCTTTGATACATTCTGATGTTTGGGGTCCTTCGCCTATCTCTACAACTTCTGGCTTCCGATGGTTTATCACTTTTGTAGATGATTGTACTCGCATGACTTGGCTCTTCATGATGAAAAATAAAACGGATGTGTTTCCTATATTTAAGTCATTCCACAAGCAAATTGAAACACAATTCTCTACCAAGATTCAAATCCTTCGTTCTAACAATGGGGGTGAATATATCAATCATGACTTCCAGACTTACTTCCAAATGCATGGCATCATTCATGAGACCACTTGTCCTCAAACTCCTCAACAGAATGGTGTTGCGGAATGAAAAAACCGACACCTCCTCGAAACAGCACGAGCACTTATGATTGGAGCTCATGTTCCTCGTCACCATTGGGATGATGCTATAGTCACCTCAGTCTATCTCATCAATCGAATGCCCTCCAAAGTTTTAGACTTCCGGACTCCATTACAAGCACTTGCCCAACATAGGCCCCTGCCCTCCGTTCAGATGCTTCCGCCCCGAGTCTTTGGTTGTGTGGCATTCGTTCACCTTCATAAGAATCAACGTGGAAAACTTGATCCATGTGCTCTCAGATGTGTTTTCGTAGGCTATGCTGCTCATTAGAAAGGATACCGGTGTTATCACCCCTCTCAGTCGTCGTACGTATGTCACTTTGGATGTCACCTTTATGGAGTCGGAGATGTTCTTCCATGATCCGGTGTCTAACTCTCTGCCTCAAAGAGGCAGAGGAATTGAAGCAATGAACAAGGAAGATCTGGGAATTCAAGGTCCTGAAGATTGGAGCGAAACACACCCAAGCAATGAAGTTGAAATTCGAAACAGGAGCCAAGCGACCGGTCGCGCGTCAGCCCCAGCGACCGGTCGCGGACAGCCCTGAAGCTGAAATACGAACCTGCCCAAAACGACCCGTTGCCAAGAGCCCAGCGACCGGTCGCGGACAGTCCTGAAGCTGAATTTCGAATTTGCCCAAAAACGACCGTCGCCAGGAACCCAGCTACCGGTCGCAGGGCAGTCATGAAGCTGAAGTTCGAATATGCCAAGAAACGACCGGTCGTCAGGAACCTAGCGACCGGTCGCTTGCCCGCCAAGAACACGATATCTCTTCCTATTTCACTAACGAGACTGATGAAGACCCCCCTCACATCTCAGGACCCTCTGATCAATCTCCTGAGAATACTCCTGAGGTAAGTGATTCTATTCCATCTACTGCTTTAGTTGATGAAATTGTTCGATATCAATTACCTGTTAGAGAATCGTGGAAAACCACCAATTCGGTATTCACCGGATAACGGCAAGGCATCCAAGTATCCCATTGCAAATTATGTTTCTGCTGAAAAGTTATCTGCACCCCTCCAAGGCTTTGTATACCAGTTATTCGCAATTCATATTCCAACCAAAGTGAGTGAGGTCTTGAAGGATCCAAAATGGTTTCAAGCAATGACGGAGGAGATGCATGCTCTGGAGAAAAATCACACATGGACACTGGAGACTTTACCTCAAGGTAAGAGGACTGTCGGATGCAGATGGGTTTATACTTTGAAATATAATGCTGATGGGTCAATTGAACGTTACAAAGAACGGCTTGTGGCAAAGGGATACACCCAAACATATGGTACTGACTACGACGAAACCTTTGCCCCTGTTGCAAAGCTTAACACCGTTCGAGTGTTATTGTCTATTGCAGCAAATCTTGATTGGTCTCTCCACCAATTTGATGTCAAGAATGCCTTTCTCCATGGAGAACTCACAGAAGAAGTCTACATGGATATCCTGTTGTGTAGATACAGCTGCACCAAAATGGATTCAACTGCATCCTCAACTTATGATACTCGCAAGTGCACGAGCCGTTCATAAGTATAGCATATGTAAGTGCGAGGTCGATCCCACGAGGATTGGTAATTGAATGATCCAATTCATTTCCCTACACAAAACAGAAATGAAAAAGAAAGGAAATAAATAAAACAAGAAAGAAAGAAAATAACTAACTCAAGTAGATAAGTTCCCAAGTTCAATTAGATTAACGGATTAATTCTAGCTAATGTATGATTAAGCCATGGTGTTTGGTCATAACCTTGTGTTCCTAATTCCCTAATTTGATCATTTTTTGTCTAACCTAAAATTAAGCATTAGGAACCCATTAAGCATAGAAGAACAATTTAAACAACCAAGTATGTATCTAATCCCTGTTGTCGAATGTCCATACATACTCTTCCTATTCATAGTTCAATTCGAATTAAAGCATGGTGTATACTCTTAATTCAAACCAAGATAGCTAACATGCAAGCCTAAATGGTGATCAATCATTCAAACTAGCATATTAACTTATAAGCATAATGAATAAGAACAAAAACCATAATTGTAACTTGGAAACTAATTAAACTTGAAACTAAAGAAAAGAATTTACATAAGGAAAAGTAAAGTAGAACTTGGAAATACTTAAAGGAAAATTTCAGCACAAATATTTCATTACAACAATTGAAAACTAGAAAGGGAAACTAAGAGAATTTGAGAGAGAGAAGGGAAGGGAGCTCTAGAGAAGTGTTTGAGAGCTCCCCCCTTGGGGTGTGTTTACAAGCTTAGAGAACCTCCCTATTTATAGGCGTAAGGAAGTGAAAAATCTGAATTCAATATGGCTAATGCATACAACACTTGTTTTATAAAATCTGAAATGGTTGATGCACTTGTATTAGAAATTTTGAATTGGTTGATGCACTTCACCAATAAATCTCACCAGCAGCCCTAGCTCATCTTCATGTCACCATGACCAAGCTTCCAACCAGCTCAATAGCTCATTCCTAGCTCATCATGACCAAGCTTCCAACCAGAAACAATAGCTCATCCTGAGGTCAGCATGACCAGCAACTTCAAGGGCTTACGAATTGGGCTTCCCTTAAGCAAATTAAGACTTTAAGCACTCAAACTTGAAGTTCAGAATGTCTTCTTTCCAGCCATATATCATTTGGGCCAATCCAAGGTCGGAGGAGGAAGTTAAGGCCAAAACAAATTGCTAACTCATTTTGCGCGCTGATAAAATCCATCCTGAGCATGGCTCTGTGTTTGCTAGGTAACAGACTCCATATTTATCCAATGGGGCTGAATTGTGGATATGTTATAGTACACACCCATTGGAACAACTTTCATGAAGAATGCGGCCTCATCCGAGCTGTGTAGGTTGCTGAAACAAATATTGCAATGTGACCTACGGAACTGGACTGGCAGGGGGCTGTAGCCAAAATGAGTTTGTCTTTAAGCTCTTCATCCATTCATCCAAATTAGGCTTTAACATGCATGGATTGCATCATTTCCTATCCAAAGCCATCATTGTTCCCTAAAGCTGAAAGATAAACACAAAAAGGATTAAAAGCACAAATTTAACTCAAAAACATAACCAAATCATAAGCTAGAAGGGTACAAAATGATATACAATTATGAACCGATCATATCCCACCAGGATATGTTACATCTACTCATGCTAATGTGGTATGTAGATTACGAAAGGCATTATATGGATTGAAGCAGTCTCCCCGGGCATGGTTTGGGCGTTTTACATTGGCAATGAGGAATTATGGTTTTAAGCAGAGTAATTCTGATCATACTCTGTTCTTAAATCACAAGGGAGGAAAGTTAACTGCTCTAATCATTTATGTCGATGATATGATTATTACTGGAAATGATATGCAGGAAATTTCTCGACTCCAAAAATGTTTGGCAAAGGAGTTTGAAATGAAGAATCTTGGTGGCCTCAAGTACTTCTTGGGAATTGAAGTTTCTCGATCAAAGCAAGGCATATTTCTCTCACAAAGGAAGTATGTTCTAAATTTATTGGCCGAAACAGGAATGTTAGATTGCAAACCCCTGGACACTCCAATTGTTCAGAATCACCACCTTGGGGAATATCCCAATCAAGCACCCACTAACAAGGAGCGATATCAAAGATTAGTGGGACGATTGATCTACCTGTCCCATACCCGACCCGACATCGCGTATGCTGTAAGTGTTGCTAGCCAGTTTATGCATTGTCCAAGTGAAGATCATATGGATGCGGTTTTTCGGATTTTGAAATATTTGAAGTCAGCACCAGGAAAAGGACTTCTGTTCACCAAAAATGGTCATCTGAATATCAGTGGCTATAGAGATGCAGATTGGGCAGGAAATGTTCCTGATAGACAATCAACATCAGGGTACTTCACATTTGTGGGAGGTAACTTGGTTACTTGGAGAAGAAAGAAACAGAATGTCGTTGCTTTGTCTAGTGCAGAAGCCGAATTCAGAGGAATGACCAAAGGAATTTGCGAACTCCTTTGGTTGAGGAAATTGCTTACAGAATTGGATATGCACCTACATTAGGAATGCATCTACAGTGTGATAACAAGGCTGCAATATCCATTGCACATAATCCAGTTCAACATGATCGCACTAAACATGTTGAAGTGGATCGACACTTCATTAGACAGAAACTTGACAACAAAGAAATCCAACTTCCGTTTGTCAAGTCCGGAAGATCAACTGGCCGATATATTGACAAAAGCAGATTCTAGCAGAGTATTCCACAACTCACTGATCAAGTTGGGCATTGGTGACATCTATGCACCAACTTGAGGGGGAGTGTTAGCATGTGTATTTGTCACCTTGTGGAACACAAGACAAAACACAAGACATCCTTGTCTCATGGCACACTTGTTTCAAGGAAGACTTTCTTTCCTTGAATTATGTAATCCTTGTCTCATGAAATGTTTCATAGAATGTTTCATGGCATGTTTCATGGCATGTTTCATGTAATCCTTTTGCATTAGTGTAGGATATTATTTGTATAAAAGTATTGTAAGAAAGCATTGTAAGTAAGTAAGTTGAAATCAGAAAATATGAGAAGCTCCCAAATTCTCTGCACTCTCCATTCTCTCTACTCAATCTTCAACATATACTCCTAAATTTGACAATAAGCAGCATTTGAAAAATCTGAAACACCCAACTTGATTTAGAGAAAAGTTTGGGCTGTTCTCAATTTGGGGAAGCTGTAGGGAAGGGGGTCAAAGTTGGGTTTTATTTGGTTTTTGTTAAAATTTAGATTTGGGGAAGAATTCGTGAAGCTACCATAAAAAGTGAACATGTGAACCTATTTAGTATTCACACACACATTTGCACACCCTGTAAAAGTAGATCCAGTAACAATTTAAACAATTTAAAACAGTCATTGCTAAGTACATCCAAAAAAGTAAAGACTGAAAAAGCGAGTGACCTAAGAGACAGCTGACAAACGGTTTAACTTAAAAAAACTTCAAAACTCGTTCATGTGCTCTCCTGTTCCAATAAAGATAACAGGACCCTTTGTTGCTGCAACATTGCGCACATATGGTAAAAGAAAATCTAGTTGTCAGAACCTTTGCATGCCGGTACCAAAAACCAATGTGTTACCACTTGGCTATCCTCCATACGGCCTGTTTTGGACGGTAGAACGAGGAGAGGACAAGGTTCTCCTTTTAGGACCAACTACAACAAGCTCACGACTCTAATAGAAACAAACGGTAAGCTCTCTGCTCTATTTGCTTGCAACGGAAACCAAGGACATACTTTCCTTCACTGTAGCTATTCTTTGCTATTGATCACTATACTAACGTTCGAAGTTAAAGTTGATAGAAATTTTGGAATAGCATTACAAAACTGAGAAGGCACATTAGCAGAAAAAATACATATACTTAGATACATGACAGGGAAGATTTCAGATGTCACCTGAAGTTATACACGATTTTTAATTATCACCTCCGAAAAAAGAAAAGATTACAAACACCACCTCGATTTTGAATATTCCAAATGTGTCACTTAACACTACTCTGTCAAAAATTCTTTTGAAAAGCATTTCTCCAAGCACCCCAGCATTTTTGCTATCAAAGGAGTGCTTTGCTTCTTTTCCTAGCTGTGACTACTTAGGGACCCAGCAGCAATTTCCTAGTGTCATCTACCAGTTCTTTTCCTTCCCATTAAAATCTAAGTTATGCAGAAAATTTCCAGCCCCCTAAACAGTACATATTCAACAGCCCCCACAAAGGTCAAACCCCAACAAAATCAATATTTCTTATACAATGACATTCCTGAACCTTTTTACTTCAAATCCCATCCTCCGAAAAACATTGAGAAACTTAAACATTGAGCTCATTATTAGGGAACTACCCACTGATTGGTACTTATGGTAGGCGTGCAAGGCAAGCTTGGTACTACCGAAAGTGTTAAGCAGTGAAAACTTCGGGTGAGCAAAGAATGTACTCCAATGCAATTAGTGATTTAGGTATACAGTGTAACATCCCACATCGACCAACGGAGAAGGGGTGATGTGCCTTATATGTACATGCCCGCCTCCATTTAGCACGAGGCCTTTTGGGAGCTCACTGGCATCGGAGTCATGGGAACTCTGAAGTTAAGCGAGTTGGGGCTAGAGCAATCCTAGGATGGGTGACCCACTGGGAAGTTACTCGTGAGTTTCCAGAAACAAAACTGTGAGTGCAAAGAGGGGAACCCAAAGCGGACAATATCAGGCCGTCTCTGGCCAGGGGACCGTAGCCTCTTCATGTTCCAGCCCCAAGTTCTTGCTGCTGGAAACCGCCCGAGAACAGCCAGCTTTTGACAAAACTTCCCAAGCTTCGATCTCCCTCCTCCGGCCGCCAATTTTGACGTGTGAGGTATGGTTTCTCACCTATTTTTCGTGCTCTAGCTGATGGTTGGGTAGGAATTGATTAATTTCTAGTGTGGGTAACTCGTTTTGGAATTTCAATTCGAAATCCGGCCATTTCCAGCCATTTTTCAGGGTATGTCCAAGAACAAAAGTGGCTTTAATTGATGATCTAAACCTAAGGTAGGAAGCTTGGAGCGGTTTGGAGTTTTTCCGGCTGCTGGAATTTTATATAGACACCCACGCGCGCTGGCACGTGGGCAGGGTAGTTGGGGCCATATTTTGTCCTAAAATGATCTTTGTGTTGTCACGAGTGCATAGGTGTGCTTGGATTTCAATTTGAATATTGTTTGAACCCGAACGAATTTTGCCTATTGTGCGTTATCCGGGTTCGATACGTTAGAACTGTTGGATCGCTTCCAATGTTATATATGTTGATCTAGACAATTCTAGGATCGTGTAGGAATTGACGGATCGTAAATCAGAGTCCCGGATACTCTAAAATGTCAGCCCTAGGGTTAGGTTTATTGTAACCATCCGATGGTGCAATCAGGAGTAATCCAACCGCCCGAATCGAGACCAAACTCTCGAGACATGTTTCCTAAGCATAATAGACCCTGTAGGCACTCCCGGATTTGTGATTGGAGGTCGTGGGCCCAGCAAGCCCCGGTTGACCAAGTTTAGGCGGTTTGACCCGTCGGTTGACCGTTAGTCTTCCGAGGTAGTTATATCCTTTGAGAAGTGTTAGAATGACCATGCAGACGAGTCCTGACCAAAAATTGAGTTATTCGGGTCATATTATGAACTTATGATTATGGAATGCGTATTGATAGTTATGAAGAGATTGCTAAATTTGCATATTATTATTATTATTTGTTATTTGAGAATGTATTATAGGATTTGATTGTATTCTAAAATGTTATTCTCGATAATTGGAGATTCTACCTTATTGGAACTGATGGAATCCATAGGGGTAGTGATTATTTATTTATTTATTTATTCATTTGCTTATTTATTTATTTAGCTATTTATTTGCGATTGAGATTATTATTATAGAATCGGAATGGTTTGTTAATCAGAGTACGAGGTGATTAATAAACTAATTAAATATTTAAGTGCATATTTATATTTAATACATATACTCAGTAATTGAAAATGATGAATCACGAACCTTGGTTTTTTTATCAGAATATGGTATGTAATTTTAAGTGCGGTTGAGAATCAATTTATTGAAAAGTTGATATAAAGGTCAAAAATAGATTTGTGGAATAAAGGGAAAGTCTTTGATAAGTTTCGGATATGGGTTTTCAAACCACCATAGGAGTAACCCCCCCCCCCCCCAGGCCTTGAAACAATTTGGATATTTCTGATAATACCCCACGAGTTTCAGGAACGCCTAACTGTGTAGTGTGAGGAATGCGACTCAGGCTGACTAATGGTCCCCTGAGGCCTGCGAGTAATGCAGCTCAGTTAACTTTGTGTTTCCGAGGCTTGCGAGGATGGAATTGACGGATCAGGATTGGGGGTACGCCTAGGTGGAGAGAACTTAAGTTTTCAGATGTTTTTAAATTACAATTAAGGATTTTATGATGGTATTTTATGGGCAAAGGTTTTAATATTTATTATCTTGATACTATAAGACAAGGAATGAATGGTTACAAGTTTTAAGGGCTTAATAAAGTTTATTATTATTTTCTTAAGCGATGAGGTTATTTTATATATATATTTCAGTTAAGTTGTTGATACACGTATAATTATATTATATTTATATTTTTATTGTTATCTTTACTTTTATTTCTAATTCTATTATTATTATCTTATATATATATAGATAATAATAATCTAAACCAGTAATATATTAAGTGATTTACGAATTAGAAGAAGTTTAGTGAGCGAGCTCTTGTTTTCTAAATGAATTTTACGCGTTTAAGGTGTTATTTAATTTTTACGAATGAGTTATTATGAATTTTTACCTTCCAAGCATAATGTATTTTGTTATATTTAAAATAAGAATGGCTTGGAAAGTAGAAGGATAATGGCAACAGGGTTTCTAAGGGTTTAATGAGGAATAGTAGTATAATTTTCGAGAATTGCAGATCAGGTCGACTAAACGTCCCATAAGTTCTGCGAGGATTGCGGCTCGGGTCTACTCTGTGTTACCAAGACCAGTAAGGACGTGTCACAAACTGTGACATGAGGAAATTGACGTATAATGGTAGGTACACCTAGGTGTAAGGGAAACGTTTATTTGCAATATTTTGTTTTAACCGGTGTGAACACTTATGTCAATGTATGAATTGGTATATAAATACAAATATGCATGTTCGGTTTCTGTTCGAGTATAGCAAGTGCAACATAAAAAGAGAAAGAACTACGTGTGGCTTGATCCCTCAGTAAGGGTACGTAGGCAACCTAGTGTTACTAGGTGCAGCCACGAGTTGGACTGTTTAGAAATTTCTAATGTAATATTAATTTTCTGAAAGATGAGATAAATTTTAGATGACAGAATGTTTATTTGGGTCAAAGAGGCTTGAGGCCAAAATGATGTGCTGTCGGTTGCATGAATTTCATTATTATGCTTGCTGAACGTTTGAGATTACAAAATCTTGTTTTATACAGGTAAAATTTTTGGGGCAATGTTCAATTTACAGGGTAGACTCTGCCGAATTTTTGGCAGAAGTCAAACCGTTAGAAAATTGTGGTTTTTAATAAAAAGGGCAATTTGGTCATTTGTGCCCTGCACTCGCCAGGTGTCGGACATGCACAGGATTCGGCTCAGATTCCAAAGTGGAATTTGGGTCAAGTCCTGTCATACAAGGTAAATATAAAATTTGGAAGTTCCAGGTTGGAACATAATATGGATGTCAATGTGGTTTGGCTTACCCACATGATACAATGAGATTTGAGCCAGATTCTTAATTATTTGTTATATTTCATTTCTGCAAACTATTTCAACAATTTATAACTATAGCAAATTTTTCCCATGAATTGCACAAGTTGAAAACTAGTCTAAGAACAAAACCCAAATTCTAAGTTTTCAGAGTGAAGCGCGTAATGGACCATCTTCTTATGAGCTATATCAATGCCTTGATCCAATTAAAAATGATTAACATTTCAACAGTTGCAGCAAAACTTACGCACTGAGAGCACCACCTCCCTTTGCACGACCATCCATTTTCGCAACAATAACAGCTCCAACTGAAACACTGTGCCTGAAGGCTTGAGCTTCATCAAATGCAGCCTGACCAATACTGCTATCCATAACAAATATAACAAGATCTGGTTTCTGGAATATGAGAGGAAGTATATTAAGAGAAAGATATTATCAAGCAAATGCAATCATCAGAAAGTTTACATAGCATGAAATTCCAGAACAAATACCGTTGCTTCATAAACTTGACGCATTTCTTCAAAAAGAGCAGCTTCTTGTTTGTGACGCCCACTAGTATCAACAATTATAAGATCGCAATTCTCCTTTGAGAATGTTTCCACACCTTCAACTGCAATTTTCACAGGGTCCGACTCCATATAGCTGCAGGGGCAACATACCAATAATCACTGAATGCTAAAAGCATCAAATTTTTAGAAGAAAAATATATAAGGTAGTGCAGATTTAAAGAGGGATAGGTAGGAGGACACCAAGGATGGCTGCCTTTTAATGTCCACCATGTTTTTCCTCACTCTTCCCAACCAGAAACCGTGGTTCTAACTCCAAAACATCAAACTGTGATCCATACCGGTGCAGTATGAGACCAAACTATAACCACTGTGATACTAATCCAACTACTACATTCCTCTTTCTTTCACTTCCCCTATTAAAAAATAACTAATATCTAGAATTGAGATGTTTACTTGAAGAAAAGAAAAATTCAACATTCTCAAACTTCCCAACTCTGTAAGGGCATTTCCAACAGTCAAACCTTGCCATGGCAGGGGGGCTAGGGCTGACACTATTCACCTCAATAGTGTCTGCCCTTGCAAACAGTAAGTTGCACTTCAAGCAGTTGCCATGGCAAAGGGCAAGTACTATTCAAATTTTTTTTTTTTCACAAATTTGTTTACCTAAACAATTAATTTGGACAATATTTTCGGATGAGATTTTCAGATAAAATATTCGGATAAGATTTTCAGTTTCAAATTTCAGATAAATTTTTGTTTCAAATTTCAGATAAATTTTATCTGAATTTCAAATTTCAGATAAATTTCATATGAATTTCAAATTTCAGATAAATTTCATTTGAATTTCAACTTTTCATTTGAATTTCAAATTTCATATAAATTTCATCTGAATTTCAAATTTTAGAATAAGATTTTCACCCTATAAAATTACGCCACGTGTCATTTGAATTTCAAATTTCATATAAATTTCATTTGAATTTCAACTTTTCATTTGAATTTCACATTTCAGATAAATTTAATCTGAATTTCACGTTTCAGATAAATTTAATCTGAATTTCAAATTTCAGAATAAGATTTCACCCTATACAATTGCGCCACGTGTCATGTCTATCGACCTAAATTTTTCTATAAAACTAAGGCTCAGCTCCACAAACCTCTCACACTACATCTTCTCAAAAATTTCATTTCACAGATTTTAGATTTTAGATTCCATATTCCATTCTCAATGTCAGACATGGAGGAGGTCTTGGAGAGGCAAGAGCGAGAAATGAGAGAAATAAGGCGTAGACGAGCTGCAAGAAAAAGAGCGCAGAGAGATCTAAATCAGCAACTTGTCATGGCTGTGGCTTTGCTTGATGAAGAAAACCAAAGTAGTCATGGTTCACATGAAGGCCGTGCAGGAAATGTTGACAGACATAGTCATTCTCAGGGTAAAAATCTTATGGAAGATTATTTTATCCCAACATCTCTGTACTTCTGATGTTCATTTTAAGGGCGATATAAAATGCAACAACATCTGTTCAATAAAGTCATGCATGATATTTGCAATTATGATGAATACTTTGTTCATAAGAGAAATTGTGCTGGTGTTTTGCATCGAGTGTCTCTAGGGCCAGCAACTTGTCATGGCTGTGGCTTTGCTTGATGAAGAAAACAGGAGTAGTCATGGTTCACATGAAGGCCGTGCAGGAAATGTTGACAGACATAGTCATTCTCAGGGTAAAAATATTATGGAAGATTATTTTATCCCAACATCTCTGTACTCTGATGTTCATTTTTAAAGGGCGATATAAAATGCAACAACATCTGTTCAATAAAGTCATGCATGATATTTGCAATTATGATGAATACTTTGTTCAAAAGAGAAATTGTGCTGGTGTTTTGCATCGAGTGTCTCTAGGGCTATGTCGAATATGTCAAATTTTCACATTTATATTTTATGCTGAGACTCACAAATCACAAATAGTGCAAGCCATGAAATGAATAAAGGAAGGCTTTGGCAAAAATAAGAAGGGGGAAATACAAGAAGGCAACAAAATCAATGGACCATTCATATACTTTGGAAATTCATATCTTTCGTTCTAGGGCTCGGATTGTTGAACCGTTTTCGCCGATGTGATCGTGAGAACGAGCTCTACAATCTAAGGTAAATTTCGACGCCTTTCTTAAAAATTTCAAAATTGCTCAAATAATGAATTTTTAATTGTTTAAGTTGCAATTTCATATTCCGAGGTTAGGTTAATGTCCTCGACATCCTGAGCATGGTGGTGTGCTCGAAATTGCGAGATTTTGTTGTTGGCCCAATTCAGAGCCTTCGCAAATTCTGGATTGTTGGATCATGTCCAATTTTATATGTTGTAGCTGGTGTTGTTGTGAGTTCTAGGCTCAGATTTATCAGAGATCGTATATCCCTATATGAAGTTATTGTGTTTTGAAGTTAAGGCAAGCGATGGCCATACCATTGTACGATCAAGAATAATCCGACAATTGAATTGGGCCCAAATTGATGCAGGGTGATGTCGGGACTATTTAGAGTCTGTTGGTGTGATTGAATTGGAAATCTGAGGTCATGGGCCTAAGGCGGATTTTTGGAGTGTCAGTTGGACATGTGGGAACCCAAATAGTGACTTTTTGACAATGGATGTCATTGGTCTTGATTTGACGTTGACAGTGTGTACGTCACATTTTTGGAGTTGTTTAGACGAAATTTGAATACTTTGGACCCCGAGTTGGTAAAAAGGACATTTTCATCATTTGGACGTGAAATCTTTGATTTGCGTGAAATTATCTGCATTCCAACCTAGAAATCAAAAAATAAGAATATAATGCGTACACATATTGTCTGACAAAAAAAGAAGCAATAGTATTTCAATATTAATTGTAAGTAGGGATGATAAAAGGCTGAAAGTAAGTAGGTGTGTAAAGCTAAACGACATGCAAGCTTATAGAGGATTCCTCTTCCAACCCAAAAATCAACATGACTATACAAGAGCACAGCAAGCCACAGAAATCATCTGCTTTCTTCCATTGGAGACCAAGTCAATACTTTCTTTTATTTTTTATGTTTTTTGCGAAATGGACCAAGTCAATACTCACCACAAAATCCAAGTCGGAAACCAACATGTAGACTGTAACCGGGCCCACTAGACAGACTTCAAAGTCAACAAGTTGATGCATAAAGCACCGCAATAAAATCTTGGTTACAACCGAGTGAGCAACAGATGCAACTCTATAAAATATTTTGATAAGCGTTAGAATCCAAATTGTTAGCACTGGCTCTCAATCACGTGGATTTTAGTATAAACCTATAGGTGAAATTACTTCTATATTTAAAAGCATAGTTAGTAAAATACGGGATATAAAAAATATTTACACATATTATCTAACCAAAAAAAAGAAGGAATATAGAGTATTTCAATATTAATTATTCAAAATTTTAAAGTATAGTGTTTTTACTTAATAATATATGTGCAAAGATATGTGTATAATACATGAAGTTTACTTGTATTGTTTAAAATTTTTGCAAAAAAAAAATATATATTAAATGTGAATAATTTGTAAATATGTGTATAATACAATCACTATATGCAAATTTTCTAACTAAATTTCAAAGGATTATCCACACCACTAAGGAGATCATCATGTTAATTTTTTGGAAAATGAAATTCTCAATCTATAGATTACGCATCATAAGAGTATGAATATGATTACAATTAACAAGTCTTTAACTTGGTTTTTCACTTTTTTTTTTTCTTTTGATAGTAATTAGGATGTGCCCCTTATAACCTTACCGAATTGAAAAAAAGTTAATTGAAGGAAGTTAGAAAAATAAAAATTAAATAAAGAGGTCCGATGTCATACTACACTTTTCCCCTTTGGTTAGGGTGAAGCATATAATTGAAAGTAGGTCGGTAGGTAAAACTAAATGATATGCAAGGTTGTTATTGAAGGAAGTTGAGGTTCCACCTCAAAATCAACTGGCAATGGAGGGAGTAGTCCAACTCCTTAAGGCACTTCCATCGTGCAGCCCTTGCTAAGGCAGGAGGGGGCCCAAGCCCCTTTTCAAGGTTCTAGTGGGCTTAAGCTGCCCGGGTAGCTCATGGGCTCCACAAGCTTGGGCAGGTCCGAAGGCAAAAATAGTCAAGGCTGTTGCCTGGGTTTGTTGACGTCAGGAAAAAAAAATCTAAAAAAATACTAAAAATTTTAGAATTTTTTAAAAATAAATACTTAGTCATATTCTTAACTTCCCACACCAGAACTCTATACAAATTCCTCTGTTCATATCTCATGTGAATAGTGGTGGCATGGCAATGGGAAGAAACACCACAAGCCTTTTGCAAGGGCTGCCACTATTTATGTGAATAGTAAAAGGAAGTTCTCTTATAAACTCAAATTTGGTTCCTTAACTTTTCAATGTGGGACAAATACTCTCAACAGTTATATAATATAAGGAGCATTATGTGAACTTAAATCCAAGATTATGGAGCTCTTTGGTTCGAAATTTCCTTATCATCTTTGTGTTTGAGGTCGGACCAAACATCCAATCCAACATTATGGAGAATTCCTCTTCCAATCCAAAAATCAACATGAGCATATACGTGCATATGATATAATGGGAATCCTAGGCCACAGAAGTCATCTGCTTTCTTCGACTGGGCCATGAGCTATGACTAATTGATCTTGGCCGAGTCAGTACTCATCCAAAAATCCAAGTAGGTAGGAAACCGTGTAGATTGTATCCGGGTCCACTGCACAAGATAGGGCAAGACTTTAATGTCAACAATTCAATCCATAAAGCAACATCACATTCACATCACAATTTCCACAATGTTTATAGTCTCTCAATCCGACATATCAATATCCCATTGCAAAAAAAAAAAAAAAAAAGTGTAGAGTTTGCTTCTTTTGGTTGTTAAATATTTAAAAATTCCAGTTTAATTGGGTTTAACTTGGAATAAAATGCACTGAGAATTTTAAAATCTGGTGGTTGGGAAGTAAGCAAAAGTACTGCATGTATGATGCAAGTTGATATTGCACTTGTGTATTAAACCCGCTCATTTTTTTGGGAGCAACAAAACCTACAATTAATATGTTTTTTTTATTTTTTATTTTAACTATGGATAAACACTTAAATATTACACATAATAAGTTTAGTTAAAATCAATTGAGAACTTGAGATATGGTCGAGTATAATTAGTCTCGTTGAACAGTAAGAACCAATTAAAGCCTTCTAAATCCAATTTCTAGCATACACTCATTCCACAAAAACAGAAGAATAAAATAATAAAAAATTTAGCAAGCGGCAACGGAGTGAAAAATATGAACAATTCAAACTAATGTACTAGCTATAGTAGGGTAGTTAGGAACTAATAGATTTCTTTTATAAGGATTTTTCCACCTTGGTTCTTATAGTTTGAGTCTTGTATTTTAAGATCAAATATAAATGTATAATCATAAAAGATTGAGGTTTAAAAGTTGCTTTTTAAGATCAAATATAAATGTATAATCATAAAAGATATGATTCCTCACTCTTCCATTTGTATATGATTTGTATGATTTGTTCAATTCAAAAAAGAAAACAAAAGAAAGACCTTTAAGCCAACCATGAATCTCGTGGAGGCCTTTTTGCAGGAACATCATTATTTTTGTTCTATCCCACCACTTTCCTGGTTACTACTACAAGATTAGTTATTGGTAGAAGACTTCAAAGTCAAGCCATCAGCGACGACAAAGATTTAATCTCATCAAAGCTAAGTGGTGTCCTTTTCCAATTAAAGACATTTTCATGATCGGTGCATAAATTACATATCATTTTGTACCCTTTTAGCTTATGATTTGGTTATGTTTTTGAGTTAAACTTGTGCTTTTAATTTGTTTTGTGTTTGTTTCAGTGTTTTAAGTTTGAGACTCAATAAATGCATTTTGGAGACAAATTAGTTCAAAACAGTGTCTGCAGATCAGTCAACTTCGCGGATTGGACTGTACTTACTCAAGAAGAACCAGATGATGAGCCATATATCATTGGAAAGATACGGAAGTCTTTTTTCTGTAGAATTTTACGGTTCATGATTCCGAGTCTTCTAGAGAAAGTTATACATGTTTTGGCAACTTAAGGTCAAATTCGGCAGTATCTGCGTTACTGGGCCAAAAATCACATTTGAAGGCCTTTCCGATTTTTCCTTGAGCTGGGCTGCATATGCTTGGAAAGATAAGACACATAGCTTGAAGATCCATATTTTTGCAGATTTTTCAAAATGGATGAACAAACCCAAAACGAGCCCACAAGCTGGCTGCAATGCATTGTCATGCATGACATATGCATGATGAAGTGTTGTTGATTGTGGGAAAGTTTGGTGAAGCATATTCAATACTTATATTTGAGTGGAATTTTGCAGCAGCCAAATGAGCCAAAAGATGATGAAGTGGGAGTTGCAACACTAAGCCTAAAGACAAGAGGAATTGTTTTCAAATGCAATAGTGTGTTAGGTGAATTAAGTGTTGAAGTTAGTGTGTTTAGAAAATTCAATTGTATAATTCAGATTTTCACTTTCCCTAGGCCTATAAATAGGGAAGTTCTCTAAGCTTGTAATAAAACCCCAAGGGGGGGAGCTCTCAAGCACTTCTCTAGAGCTCCCTTCCCTTCTCTCCCTCAAATTCTTTTAGTTTCCCTTTGTAGTTCTCAATTGTTGTAACATGATCCTTTTACTAAATTTCAAACACATTTTTCTTCTCTAAGTCTCCAAATCTCTCAAACACATGTCTCAACCCTTCCAAAATCCTCAAAGCTCTCAAACTCTCTCTTCCAAATCCACAAAGTTCCCAAACACCATTTCCCTTCTCTTCCAAAAGTCTCCATGTCTCAAACACTTCACAAACACATTTCTCTCCCTTCCCTAAGTTTCCAAGATTCTCAAAGTTCCCAAACACTTCTCCCATTCCTTCATCAAATTCTCAAACACTTTCCAAACACTTTCTCCTCCCTTCTCCAAGCTTCCCAAACACCTTCCTTTCTCTTCCAAATTCCCCATGTTCTTAAACACTTTCTCTTCCAAATTCTCTAAAAGCTCTCAAACACTTTCTTTTCTTCCTCAAGTTCTCTTAATTTCTTTAATGTTCTTTTAGTTATAATCACTACAAGAAAAAACACAATTGGCGACAAACACCTTTCGTCGCCAATGGTTCTATTTTGGTCACCATGGGCCATGCATGACCAAACTACTTTGTCGCCTGGGTCGTCGGTGAAAGTGCGTGGTAGAATATGTTTACCCACGAAATTGACATTTGGTCATGTATGTTGTCATACGACCGATTCATTTTGTCGCAAATTTTGAAAATAGTTGTCGCTAATGCGTCGTCTGAGTGCCCCCATATTTGGCGGTTAATTTGAATATTTGGCGACGAGAAAATCCAAATCGTCGCCGATTATCAATTCCAACCACAGTCCATCGTCGCTAATAGAAAACTCATCCGTCGCCAATAGCATGTTCATACTATACAACTTTGCGACCATATTAGTCGTCGCTCTAATACAAAGTTTGGTAGTTTTTAGTTTCATTTTTAAATAGTTATTTTTTGGTGAAAAATATGTATTACATATTTTGTGTGTATTATTAAAAATTATTTTACTGTTTCATATGTGTATGTATTAAAAATAGACGTCATATGTCAACACTAAAAAAATTAAGGTTTTGTGGGCATTTGGGAACAAGAAATAAATATGGTATAAAAAAACCAAATATGAATGTAATATTACATTAAATATATACATAAGTTTTCCCATATTTGAATACATAATTGAAATTATCTTCATATTTCCAAATACAAACTCAAATTAGCCTGTATACACATGCTAATTAACCTACACACAACACTACTGCAATAATATGTTGGAAAAAATTCACTTGCAGAGATATGAGATTGGTCTTGAAGATGATATCCCTGGAGTTAGAATTGAGGGATGGTAACTGAATTGTTCGAGTTGATGGCCATTCTTATATGTGTACCAGGAAACAAAGCTTTTGTCACATCTTCAATCAACATATCAACAACCAATTAATTTATCAAAATCACTAATTGATAATTCATATATACAAGCAAGAATACTAAAATCCATTTCAAACCCCCATTTGATAATTCAACAAAATGAAAATAAATTGCAACTCATAAACGATAAGCCCCGATTTCAAATCCCTAATTGATAAACCTCAATTGCAAATACTTAATTCATACTCTATACGATAAATAACCCCTAAAATTTCAACATAAAAAAATTGAGAGAAGAGAAGAATTAATAAAAAGCAAGCGGAGGGAATGTCTGTGGGTACGTATTACTTTAGTCCAAAAAAACAAATATGTGTCACCTACATCCTTATTCTTCTTGGCACCTATGAAGAGTGAAAAGCAAATGAAAAAAAATATGACCTGTGATGCAATTGCGCAATTGCAAAGCCTTGTGAATAAGAAAGAAATTGTATATATATATACACTTCACAATTCATAGGTTAATCTCATGTAATCACATTTCTTACTTTGTTAATTTGATCAACATTTCTATAGGTATTAATATAACAAAATTGATATATATATATATATATATAACGGGCGTATTAGAAAACGAAAATGAAATCCTTTCACAAGATAACTAGGGTTTCAACACTGCAAAACATATTGCTGCTAACAAGTAGAGAGAGAGAGAGAGAGAGAGAGAGAACCATATATTCTAGTTGAAATTTGAGCTAAAAGTAAGATGAATCTCAAGGTTTGATTCATTTTTCAGACTAACTAATCTTGATTTGGAGACAACTAGAAAGAGCATATCAAGATGTTGAAAGCACATTCTACTACACTGGAAAGATTCAAGTGCTAGCTTTCCCCTTACAACTGGAAAGATTCAAGTGCTAGCTTTTCCCTTACAAATAGAGAATAATATATAGATATATATATGCATGTTTTTCAAGAAATCATGGAACAAAATTTGGGAAAGACAAGATTTTGAAAAAGGAGATAGTCAAGACCAGAGTATAGGTTTCCTAGCTTTCATCAAGTACCAATGACATATATACACAAGAAAAGAAAGACTTTTAGATTCCATTGGGATCAGGGGCATTTCTAAATTTGAGGTACCTCTCCCTCATCCTAATTATAATATTATACTCCAAAATATGAGACAATATTGCAGTCATTATTAACTTCTTCCACATCCATTTTGCTTAGATAGTTCAGAAGGAAAAGGAAAATAAAGATAGAAAACAAGGAATTTATTAGCTGGAGATGGCACATTCAGTGTGAGTAGAGAATTGTGCTAGCTAGGTGCAGCTAGTTGCACCTATTAAATCTTCGACCGTTAAATTCCTATTTGATCTCATTGTTTAAGCAATTCTATTGGAGAGAGAGAGAGAGAGAGAGAGAGAGAGAGAGAGAGAGAGAGAGAGAGAGAGAGAGAGAGAGAGAGAGAATTTTCTCTAGTCTAGTTAGCCCTGGCCATTAGATTTGTCCAGTAGGTGATCAGATCAAATTAAACAATAGAATATAATTGCACCTCACAAGATAGTTAATTTTTGAAATGCAACAAACTAGGTTTATATATGAAGGGGTATTGAACTGCTAGGTCAAAAATCTAGGTCTACATTAAGTCCAATAAACAAAGAAAGATAGCTCAATCTCAGGATATCATGAGATCTATCCAGAGACTCAGAGAAATGAAACTATTATTCTTCTAGTACTATAACATAAAAAATTACACTAGTTTTTATATATATATATATATATATATATATATATATATATATATAACCATGTCTCTTTCTTCTATATCTCCTCCTTCCTCCCCGATGCTCTCTACCACACTAGGCATGCCGCATGCGCAATTTAAAGTTCCATTACTCTTCCATCCAGATCCAGATAATTAAATAGATATACATAATACATTTTTTTTTTGAAAAGAAACATTATCATTCAAAGAAGAAAGAACGAACACAGAACAAGATGGCCAAGGAGGCCACCAAAAAAGAAAAAACGAAAAAACCTCTAACCTACAACACAGCTGCTTTCCAGTCTATAGCTAGGTGGAGAAGCTGAAACCCAATCTCCCTAAACTCCCTTGTGACAGAGTGAGAGTACGTACCCGACGCCTTCATGCCCAAGAACTCGAGCGAAGTAGAGGCTGTGATAAAAGAAAGATGAAAATAATAATCAATCCACCCCTTTTTGTTTAAATTATTATTTCAGATCACAAATAAGTAATAATATTACTATTACTATATACTAACAATTGGGTGGCCTTTGGAAATCAAGATGTCAGTGTGACAAAGACTGGCGTAGAGCATCTATAGGTAGGGTTTCCACTTGTATTAACATTTCTAGGGTTCAATATAATCCCCAGCTTAACTATCAGCAACAAATTTTAAAGCGCATGTTTCTAATTATGCAGAGCAGAAATTCCAAACTGAATAACTGATGATATATAGAATGCTTGCACCAATATACTCATCGATGGGCCGTCACCTCATGAATGCTGGTGAATGTAGGTGAAAACCACTGTGATTGAAGCTCATCAGCATCCTGAAAACCCTTTGTTTGCATGCCAAAAGAATACATGGAATGAGAAGTGCCCTCTTCCAAGCTGCCATATAAGACATTTTCTTCTGGGATATTCACTGAATTTTCATAACTCCCATTAACAGAGTTATTTGAATTCATAATTCCATTCTCGTAGTATGATGTAGTTCCAGGATTATTGATGTGGGTTGAATTGAATTGTGGCATGGAGTTGGATGAATTTTCTAACTCATGAAACCAACTTTGAGCTTCCTCTAGATCTGTGTGAGAAGGAAGTTTCCCATAAAATTTCTCATTAGGGTTTGCTAAGCAGAGCCATTGACAAAGCTTTGAGCTGCTTGATCCATGAGGAAAGCTAACTGTGCTTGTAAGTTGACCACCTGAAAAGTTTAAACCAAAAGCATATACTCATCAGTTACTTCAACATACAATCTGAACAGAAACCCAATCTGAACATACAAAGGGTACTAAATGATTAACCTGCTGTTGGAGAGCAAAAATCTGTGAAACACAGCCATATATGGGATCTTCAAGCCTGGCATGAGCTTCATATGACATCGTCACTGCGGCCTGCCATCGATCGCTCAACGGAAGGTGAACTAAAAGCTTCGACATATTGCTTGCTCCAAAAACCCTGTGGATGGCAGAAAAATCGATAGCTCCCCGTTCATGGCAGAAATAAGGAGCAAAAACACACTCTCTCACACATTTTCTTCTCAAGAACTTGCAGGCTCCACAGGGAGAACCAGCCATGGTGTTGATGATCTTTTTTAATTGGGAGGGTTTTTTGTTTTTTGTTGGTGATTTTTGCTCTGTTAGCGATATTTGTGCTCAACATTATCACCACCTTGTTTTAATGATGATTTGCTGGGGGCTGCTGAGCCCCGGCTGATCTGTGTTTTGTTTTTTCCTCTGGGCTTTTCCCAATCTTTTCAAAAAAAAAACAAAAAAGAGTGGAGTTGATTATAAAATAATCATTAATGAATTGCATTAGGTCCCTTAACGGGGAACATACTTCATTATTTTTTGGGATCCCTTTACCTTCCATCTCAAAAGTTTTCCCCGTAGTTTAATTCCTTCATAATTGTTGTTTCTGTTTTTGGGCTTTAGCACTCCTTAGCACCAAATAAAAAAATAAAATAAAAAATTCTATACTCCCATTCTCATATTAGATTCCATTCTACATCCTTATACGACAACCTAAAGGCAAGGGCCTCAGCATGTGCCGGTGATGAAACCCAGGGGAAAAAACAAGCTTCTGCAGCAACAAAAACACCATCTTCATTCCTCGCCACTAAGCCACCACCACCAGACCCATTATGGGCTGAAAAGGTACCCTTCACGTTGATCTTGATGACCCCAACAGGAGGTTTTTGCCACTTCGCATGAATCCCAGATGGTACTTTGGTAGGGGGTTGGTGCAGCCTCTGAAAGTCATCGAGTAGCCGCATAGTCCCTTCCACCGGCTAATCTTCAAAGCTCGCTATCACAAGAATTGCTCCCTCATGGATGCTCAGGTGTTGCACTCTCCTTCCTTTGTCTGGAAAAGTCTATGTGACGCCCGTGTCCATGGACAAGCTCGCTATATATAAAGAATACTTGACCATTATCTCTGGACAGAAAAGTTCAGCAAACCTGAGACTGGACTTTAGAACAAAGTGCCTCATATTTGTTAGCCTTCAATAGCTGAACCAACATATCTTCACGCACACCAATCTACATGATAATGATAAAACAATAATGAGACTACAAGAAAACATAGGGAAAATTGAGCTTTTCCTTTTGTATTTCAGTGAGAGAGAGAGAGAGAAGATGAGGTCTGCTTTACCCCGAAAAATAGATGAGGTCTGAGAGAAGGTGAGAGGAAGAAGATGATGAGTGATGGAGAAGAGAGTAGATCGAGAAAAATGGGCGACGACTGCATTTGAGAGTAAGGGAGCAGTGTGTTAAGAATAGGTTAAGAATGTGAGGTAATTTTTTTTTTAAATACTTTTTTTTGCAACATTTGAGACACAATTTATAAAGAGAGTATTATAAAAAATTAAATAAATAAAAAAAAGGAAGAGAGAGATCATTACTTTTTACTTTTTTTTTTTATGAATAAATATTTAATATTTAAATTTAATTAAAAATTTTAACCTATAAATAAATAAATAAAATTATAATATTTATTTTTTGGTCAATTCATCATTTCATTAACCCCACGCTTGTTGTTATTGTCTGTATGTAAAGTAATTGTTTTACTTAAGACCAAAAAAAAAGAGTAATTGTTTTATATTAAAAGATAAGCCGGAAAGGAGTAGAGAGAATGAGCAAAAGGGCAAGGCACCAGCCTTTGAACGTGGAATTCATTTGGGGAGAGCATTGAGATTGAGGAGAGCTGGGAGCTAAAGAGCTACGGAAGGAAAAAGACTGTTCGCACTGTTCACGCTAAAGAGCATTGAGATTTAGTCACTATATACTATCAAACTTACACTAGCTACAATATAATATGCTTAAACTAGGTAAGTTTACACTTGAATTATAACATTTCTAGGTTTCAATATAATCCACATATAGCTTAACTAAAATTGCAAGTGCATGTCAATTGAATTCAATGTGTGGTATATGAGTCTCAGCTAATTAATGTTGGGTATATATATTAAAAACCACGGATCTACAAATAATGTATTAACATCCTCAAAACTCCATTCCATGTCAAAAAAAAGACATGGATGCAATACCCTCATTATTGACCCAACCATCTAAGATATTTTCTATTGGAATATTCATTGAATTTTCATAACTCCCACTAACTTTGTAATTTTAATTCTTAATTTCATTGTCAACATTATCTGTATCGGGCTGTGGTGTCAAATCTGAGAAGGCCAATAAGACAGAGAATATATCTGTATCGGGTTGTGGTGTTATCTTTCTAATTTGTTGACACATATTCCTGCACTTTAACTTCTAACTGTTCTTTTTAATTATTTAAAAGAGAATAAAAAATAACAGCCACGATCATAACCCTTTGGGTGAAGAGATATTAATTTATTCCAAAAGCCTTTGATGAAGAAATATTAATTAAAAAGAGAAAAAAAAATAACAGCCACGATCATAACCCTTTGGGTGAAGAGATATTAATTTATTCCAAAAGCTTTTTTTTTTTGTAATAGTTTATTCCAAAAGCTTTGATGAAGATATATTAATTCATTTTGCCAAAAAAGGAAAGAGTGTTTAATATTCATGCCCATGGATACCTTGGGTCTCACCTAAAAAAAAAGAAAAAAGAGTGTTTAATATTCACTTTGACAAAAAAGGAAAGGGGGTTTAATCATTTATCCCTTACCCTACCTAGGTCTATGCATCATCATTTGATCAAATTAATTTAATTAAAATAAAATAGGACACATACATGCTAACATGCATGTATGTAGCAAAAAATCAAACGGGTTACAGAGATTGTAGCAATGTGGATCTTTTCTTTGAATAAATCATTGCACCACTTCATTATTGTTGTTTATTGGCGTGGTTCTCTTTTAAGTTCATTGTTAATTTTATTATGAAAAAATAAAGTAACACAAGTATAAGCACAACCATCAAGAAATAAAGTGAGAGAGAAAATTTTCCTTTCTATCGCACTTGTCCTTCACAATATTAACTTGACATTTTTGGAGTTATATATTTGTAGCTTAAATGGTCCCCCTCGCTTATGCATATAGTCAGTTGTATTATTAAAAAGGTGTGGAAGATGGTGTTTTTAGTGGTCAGAGTTACCTCCCTAAAAGAAAAGTTGTGGAAAAAGCTTCAAGGGTGGAAAGGTAAGCTGTTGAGTGGGGCTGGCAGGGAGATTTTGATTAAGGCCGTGGCTCTGTCTCTGCCAACTTACACTATGAACTGCTTTTTGCTATCTAAAGGCCGTGGCTCCCCTCGCTTATGCTTTTTGCTCTGTCCCTCCATCATCTTCCTGCCTGTGGCTGCTGAGACCGTTAAGAAGTTTTGGTTTTCTTTACCCCATGTTTCACCCAAAAAAAACATGTGCATCATTCTTCAACAAAAAGATTTCTTTATAAAGAAAAAGAAATGGATGTAATGAAACACTATGATATCCAAGACTGAAAAGCAATTCAAGACAGAAAGACTTCTTTATAAGGAAAAAGAAACGGATGTAATGAAACACTATGATATCTAAGACTAAAAAGCAATTCAAGACTGATCAAGATCAATTCAAGACTGAAAAGCAATTCACCTCACAGTGATATCCAGTTCTTATTGAGTGGACGGTAAATTTACACATTTAGGATTTAGGAGAAAAACACCTGACTATGTCACTCTACAATTTTTTTCTCAATAAAAAAAATTAATTCGAGATTAATGTTTTACCTAACTTTATTACAATCCCACCCTAAATGTATGAGTTCTTTTATAAAAAAAACATCTTGAGAGTTATCGCATAGGTGACATGGTCAGACTTAATCCACTGAAAACCTTCTCCCTAGCTAATAAGGGACCCTCTCAGGCCAGCAATGACTTAATTACTTATCCCATCAAATAGGTGTATGTGATGGGATAAAAGATGAGACAATGTCATTGTTTTTCTTTCCTAATCATTAAACCCCCTTTCATTTATCCCTTACCCTACCTAGGTCTATGCATCATCATTTGATCAAATTAATTTAATTAAAATAAAATAGGACACATACATGTTAACATGCATGTATGTAGCAAAAAATCAAACGGGTTACAGATATTGTAGCAATGTGGATCTTTTCTTTGAATAAATCATTGCACCACTTCATTATTGTTGTTTATTGGCGTGGTTCCCTTTTAAGTTCATTGTTAATTTTATTATGAAAAAAGAAAGTAACACAAGTATAAGCACAACCATCAAGAAATAAAGTGAGAGAGAAAATTTTCCTTTTTATCGCACTTGTCCTTCACAATATTAACTTGACATTTTTGGAGTTATATATTTGTAGCTTAAATGGTCCCCCTCGCTTATGCATATAGTCAGTTGTATTATTAAAAAGGTGTGGAAGATGGTGTTTTTAGTGGTCAGAGTTATCTCCCTAAAAGAAAAGTTGTGGAAAAAGCTTCAAGGGTGGAAAGGTAAGCTGTTGAGTGGGGCTGGCAGGGAGATTTTGATTAAGGTCGTGGCTCCGTCTCTGCCAACTTACACTATGAACTGCTTTTTTGCTATCTAAAGGCCGTGGCTCCCCTCGCTTATGCTTTTTGCTCTGTCCCTCCATCATCAAGACTGAAAAGCAATTCACCTCACAGTGATATCCAGTTCTTATTGAGTGGACGGTAAATTTACACATTTAGGATTTAGGAGAAAAACACTCTGACTTTGTCACTCTACAATTTTTTTCTCAATAAAAAAAATTAATTCGAGATTAATGTTTTACCTAACTTTATTACAATACCACCCTAAATGTATGAGTTCTTTTATAAAAAAAAAAATATTGAGAGTTATCGCATAGGTGACATGGTCAGACTTAATTCACTGAAAACCTTCTCTCTAGCTAATAAGGGACCCTCTCAGGCCAGCAATGACTTAATTACTTAACAAGATCGGATGGGATGTTCAAAAAACAAAAGAAAAGCAAGATGTGATCATGATAGCAATTTGTAATGATGATCATGTTAGCTTATATTATGATTTTGTTTGTTTAAATATACTAGTTACAAAAGCAGTCAAAAGGAATAATGCTTACCCAAAAAGGAATAAAGATACAAAAGCGGTCAAAAGCCAGAGAGGAAAGGAAACCAACAACAGAGAAGTCAGACAAGTCTAAAGCTCCATCGGAGCCTAGTATTATAGTCTTAACCCCCACCAAATAAAAAACTGAAATTAACTACTAGTATTGTCATCCTCTGGTGGGCATGGCAGACCATCATAATTTAAAACTCCAACAAGAGACAATGGTGGTCTGGTGACCCAACTTTTCAGTTCCATAGCTCTCAAACCAATTCGAAGCTGCTGCATGAGCCTCGATTTGCACATCTAGGCACATATGGTGAATTTAGGGAATGGATGCCCTGCAACTTGAAACTCAAAGCTCTTTTCAAGGTCCCTTCTCCTACCCATCCACTACAATCCACCCTCTCTTTCTTACAACCCAGCAAAATACCCGACATTATACCACCTATTCAAATCTGCCGATCTCTCTCTCTTAAGCTCAACCCCAAATCTCATCGATCCACACAACCCAACGTTAGGCATCTCCTCCCTCTCTCTGAGGCCAAACGAAAATTCAATCCCAAGCGTGCAAAATTGTGCATCCCGGTAAAATGAGTTTGTTTTCCTCGAATTCTGTGTTGCTTCTTTCACTTCCAAAAAAAAAAAGAGTTTGAAGGTGTTTTTTTTAACAGAAAATTTTTATTTTCCTATCAATTTCTCTCTGTTCTGTCCACAATTATGGTTCCAAGAATTTTTTTGTTCTTTCAATTTTTCTACCTTCAACTTATTATACTATAATGTACCTGCAGTCTTGGTTAGTAGAAAGGTCTCTCCACCTTTTGCCTTTAGCGACGCCGACCACACATTTATCTCGCAATCCCTCCACAAGGTATTTTGCTTTTTTTTTTCTTAGCCCAGCAAAAAAAAATGAAAAGAAAGAAAAGGAAACTATCTATACCCACTATCCAAAACAAAGAGAACAGAGAAGGGAAAGAAAGAGGACGAAGAAAAAGAGAGAAAACAAACAAGAGGGAAATAGAGAAAAGTCTTGATCTTAGGAGGGATGTGGGGTTTCTAAGATAGCATGGCTTTTTTATATCTCGTGGCTTTTTTTGTCATTCTATATACTCATTATTATGTATAAAAGTTTACTAATTGCTCACAATACTTTTCAAATATAGTTTATCAAATACCTAACTGATTTTTTTCATTATTCTTGCAGCACATCAAAAGCAGTTTTTTTCAATATCAAACTAGCTCAAAACTAAGGCAGGAGTAAAGTCTGACAAATAGAAAAAAGGTAACAAATACAACTTGAAAAGAAGAAAAGTGAGCATGGGTATCCAATAATAAATTTTGTTTTTGGTCATAATCCAATGATGCATTTGTGTACCAAGTGATAATAACAGTATCTTGAAACTTTGAAATAAGAGTAGAGTCCATTTCAAATTCTCTAATTAACAAGGAAATTCGAACGGCATAAGCATAACTACTAAACAAACATATATGTAAATGTAAATAAATTCAAGACACAAAAGAAGACTTGGTGAGAAATCTGAGGCACTAGAAAATTGGAAGAAACTAGCAGATTCCATCTCCATGTGGATTGAGTTTTCAGTTTTGGGGTTTGGTTTTTTCTTGGTACCAAAAAAGTGGCTGTGCCCTTTATATACTTGAAGAAAAAAAGGAGGGTGTTTGAACTTTGAACAAAAGCCAAAAGAATTACAAAGGGCACATATTGTAATAAAATAAAAATAATTTAAAAATAAGCAGCTGAAAGCTACAATTTGTGGTGAGGGAGGATGTTTTTAGGATTGCAGCACCAAAATCTAGTGCAAATTAATTGTTCTTTCTATATTGCAAGGACCCGTATATTTACACACGTGGGTCAAATAAGGCACGGCGGCTGGATTTGACCAAGAAAACACAATTACAAATCGTAGCTTTTTTTGGGTAACTGGATATTTCATAAAACAAGCCAAAAGGTAAATCACAACAGTACAACAACAAGCTGTTTAATCTTTCCCATCCCAAAAACAACACGCAGAACCTCATACTTAATTACTAATTAAAGCATTAATGTGAAAGAATATTTTGCTTTTCCTACCTTTGGTATTATCACCCCAAAAGAATATTTTTAATGTCAAAGAAAATTTTGTCGACAACTTAACTTTCTTTCATAAAAGTTGAAAGCACTTGAAAGTTTTTTTTTTTGGTCAAAAAAAGCACTTGAAAGTTGAAAGCCCATGTACGCAACTTTCTCTCTTGAAAGTTGAAAGCTCATGACAAAGAAATGTTTTTAATGTAACTTTGTTTTTAATCATGCAATAACTTTTCTTTCTTTAAGATTGAGTAGTTTTCTTTCTTTCTTTCAAACCAAAGAAGTTTTTCTAGACAGACGATTCTATTTTTCTCTCACTTCAACATATACACCAAATTATCCTTATAAAATACAAAATCAAATAACTTAATTTTAAAGTTACAAACGAACATTGAAACTACATAATAAAATAACAAATAACGTTACAAAACAATAAGAAATTAGTTTAAACACTTCAAAGAACCAAAAATTGCAGCATAGAAGCCTAGTAATCTTCAATCCAAATCTGATTTGTGTACTGTAGCCAAAGAAAAACAAAGTTAAAGAATAAATATCAAGTACATGGGCATGTTATTTGAGATTAATGAAGGTTATTCATCACTATACCATTTAATATGTAGTCAAGATGGACTAGCAACCACTTTCTCTTTCATTTGAGAATTAGAATATACCTCTACATCATTAAACAAATTATGAAAGTGAGAAAATAAACATATGTCATATGAATGCAATTGAAAACCAAAAGAAATATAAAAAATTAAAATTACTTACCAGTCTCAATTTTGTACATGTGGATTAAAAAATCCTTGACTCCTTATTGTAACTCGTTAATCAAAATGACTTCGTAGTATAACTTTAAGAACTTGATCAAGACTCTAGCACAATCCCAATAATTTGAGGTAGGAGGCTCCACTCTTTTTTTCTTCTTCTCAACATCATCATCCATAAAATAACCCACAAATTACGTTTGACATAGGACTAGTAGATGAACTGAAGGTTTTTGCAATTGAAACACAAATTAATTAAATTAAACAAAAAGACATGAGTGATATTACATATAGCTTTCTGCAATTGAAACTAAAGATTAAAGCTAAATGATTCATTCCTTACAATATTTAAATACTAAGATTCCTTGTGCACATTTGAATAGTCAACATATGTTCCAATTCATATAGCTTTAATCATTGTATTTACCACGTTCTGTACCAAAAAAGAAAGAAAAGTTGCAGGTCCCTCTGCAACTTCTCATCTCCTTTTCGTTTTTCTTATTTTTTTTCTGCTGGGCTAAGAAAATAAAAATTTAAAAAGCAAAATACCTTTTGGAGCGATTGTAGAAGATAAGAGAGCGATGGTTGCTGTAGAAATCAGTGTGAAATGAGGCCTTGTAAAGCAACATGTCTCAAAATAGTTTATGTATTTTAAGAATGACGAGCGTGAATTTTAGAGCAACATGTCTCTCCAAACTCACTAAGTTTTGCCTTTGGTATATATGACTAATATTGCTTTATTAATTCTATGAATTTTATTTTATTATTAAGCATCGATATAATTTTTTTTTCTTTGTCTTAATTTTGCTGTAGGTTCGAAGTTGAGCTGCTTGGTTAAGAGGTACTCTCTTAATTTATGCAGTTTTTTTGTGTGGTTTATTTGTGGTTACGGTTTTATGTATTATAGAAATTTCCAACTTTTGCTAGATTTGTATGATTGTATATTATTTTTATGATGATGAATGATCGATATATATATATGTTGTGAATGTATATTTGGTAATAGAATAAATTCACTACTTCGAGAATATGATTTAGATGCTGGTAGTTCATTAATTGGAAGCCACATTTTTTCAAGGGTTACGGTTATTTACCCAAAGTAAAAACCAAATGCAAGAAAGACACTTTGAGATTATACAGCTAAAACGACTTGAGGTAATTTCAAAGGTATCAGAATAAAAATTTCAAAAGTTTTGAGGAAGAAAAAGAATGACCCTATTAAAATAATAGAGCTTTATTTTAAGATCATTATATAGTTTAATAATATAGCACACAAAACCAAAATTTACATATTCAATAAAATGTCAATAATCAATTCATGAATCTCAAATTACTAAACCACAATTAACAAATCTCGCAAATTACAAGCATTGCCACCGTATCTAAATTTCATAATCTAAATATTTTATTTAAAGTCACTCCCTCCCACTGTTGCATTAATAATTGACACAAATTAATATGCTAATCATCCAATTAAAAGTACCGGCAAGTGCACAAATCTGTTGGGGCATAAATTTTGTAAGTACGGGGTCGAATCTCACGATAAACCTCGGCTTACTACAAGTTCTAATTTGAGTACGTAAAGAACACTTATTTAACACAACACAAATGCAATATACAAATTGGAAGCTAAAAATGAGTAAAGAAAGGTAAAAGAAATGAAACAAAACCTTGGGCCCCTGTTTGGAAAATACGTCAATACGCACATAATACGTGAATGATACGTTTGCATATCTTTGATAAAATATGTCAAACACAAATTTTTCCATATCTTTTATAAGTGTACAAAAACCAGAAGTAATACATGAATAATACGATAATTAACTAACCAGGCATAATATTTAAAATAGCATAGATATGACGTCAATCCTTTATATGTTATAAGGAGACATTTCAGTTTTGGAAAGAATATGACGTCACCTAAATTACGTTACAGGACGTTCACATGGATAGACAATGGATTAAGATGAAAAATAGGTTGAGTAAGGAATATATGGATGGTATTGCATCATTTATGGGAGTTGCAATTCAACAAGTGAATGAAAAAAATGAGACGAGGTGTCCTTGCAAGAAATGTTTGAATACGCGATGGAAAGCTCTTCAAACTGTCCATGCACATTTGTGGGAGTATGGGATGTCTTCTGTTTATCACACATGGATATACCATGGGGAAAAATTTGGGTTACCTAGACAAGATGCAACTCTTCCAAATGGTGTAGAGGCACTTGGACCCAATGATGTTACTTATGATATCTTAAATGATGCATTTCCTCGAGACATGAATCAAGATTTGCAGGGAGAATGTGATAGTTTTGGAGGGAATGAAAATGTAGGTGATAGGGAAGATGATGGAACTAATGTGCATAGGGTTGCAGCTAAAAAGTATGAGATGTTAATGGTTGAGGCTGAACGAGAACTTTTTCCCGGTACTAATGGGCTTTCAGTTTTGACCGTTATGGTAAGGTTAATGCAGGCCAAAGTTGAAAATCATTGGACTAACAAATCATTTGATATATTGTTAGAGATACTAAATTGGGCTTGTCCTAAGCCACATAATTTTCCAACCACTTATTATGCTACGAATAAGATGTTGAAAAATTTGGGTCTAGGGTCACTACAAGGAAAAACCCTTTTAGCGACAAAAAATATTTTGTCGCCTATTGTACGTTTTTGGTCACTCATGACGATCGCGACCAAATTTTGGTCGCAATCCAGTTGTCGCAGAAGGCACGTCGTTGATACTCGAAACAGCGACCAAAAACAACTTTGGTCGTTCATATTCATCAGCAACCAATAAATCTTGTCGCTAATGTCTCCCAATTTCGTCGCTAAGTCGTTGAATCATTGGCGCGGAATTATAAGGGATGCGCGACCAAATAAACAATTTGGTCGCAGTTAACCTTTGGTGTCCTAGAGTTTTGGTCTCTACTTTAGTCGCAGAAGGTATGAGCAGACCTTGACAAAATAAAAATTTGGTCGTGGAAGATTGTCTAGTTCCAAGTTTTTGTCTAAAATAGTTGAATTACTTGGTCGCCAATATCGAGTTATTTCATCGCGGAGAATGCTTTTTTTTTCTTTCTTAAATTAATATAATTTTAATTAAAAAAAATTACTAAATGTCTCAAATAAAAATAGCATAACTTGCCAAACTAACATTTTTACAAGTACATACCATACTACACAAATTTTCTTTTGAAAAGGAAAAGGGCTTCTTGGCAAAATAGTAACATACCATAATTAACAAATCACCAAAATCATAGCACCTAAGTTCAAAGTCATGTCTTATAAAGAAAAATAAAACTTACAGATTACACATGTACCTCTTTTTTCTTCCAAAAACACACAAACCTACTTCATAATCATTTCAAGTCTCTTTCGACCAGCAACATTGCCTCACAAGGAAAAGGAACATATGCATCCATATATACCGAGCGATATATACCGAGCGGATTAACAACTTGAAAACAATAAACTCCTATCTACTTATTGAATCAACATGAAACATCATCCCTTTTACTCTCGCAGCTGCTCAGAGCCAAACCAACCAAAACAAGGCCAATATTCTGAAATGAAACCAAGCAAAACGCCATGTCAAATTCACAACCTACAAACATAACCAAAACTAAACCACATAAATTCATTCTAACTAATTCCAGTCATGCTTCCAAACTAATTTTCAATTAAGGCCATTCTTATATTTGTGCTTACTGATAAAAACATAAAGCAAGCAACTATACTTTCCACCAAGACTGTTGGCTTCAAAGTCAATAAATTGAATTATCAAGATGGCATGTGAGAATGAGAATACTCATTTGTAATCATCCAAGAACGTGCAGTAAAACTTGAAAAATAGAACCAAAAACAATAAGTCAAATTCCAGAAATACAAATCAATAAACATCCAAACCAATATAGAAGAATACACACTAAAACTCTATTTATTGAGTGAGTATGCAGGGGCTCAAATCACCTATTGAAAACCTGTGAAGTAAAACAATCACACTTAATGTTTTATAGTTAATTTTAGATTGGTATACAACCATTACTTGCAAAAAAAAAAAAAACAAAACTGGAACAAAAGACAAATTGGTATTAATGTGGTACATCTTTGATCTGTTCCATTGGAACCATCAGTCATTTTATTGCTATATATGCAGATGAGCAGAAGTACAAACAAGCCTAATTTAAAATCTCCAACTTACATACATATACCATCAAGAAAAGAAAAACTTAAAATCAAAGCAGACTAATTTCCTTATAAAAATGGAGCTCATATAAGTTAATGCACTTTAACTTAAACTGAAGAAAGAAAACTTACTCTTGCATATCTTTGGCCCTGCTTTCAGTGATCTGAGCCTTATTATTTTTGGGAGGAAAAGGGCTGTCTGGGAGGTAAAAACCAGGAAGGTTAAAACCATAAGGATAGAAAGAGCAGTGAAAGTTTTGGTGCCTAATAATAAATAAGTAGACTTAAATCATATTCCTTGTGGCAGTCCGATATAGCAATTCATATTCCTTCCATTGATGGTACTACAATATGCATCTCCTGTGCTATCATCATTGACTAGCAGCTCTAAGCATACAGAAAATCAGGGGATAAAACAAGCAAGTAAGTACATCAAAAAATGAAAAAGAAAAAGAAAACTCACTACAGAATTCTGCTGCAAAAGGTAGCCCTCTGGTCTTAAAATCATGGATGCATTACCAGATAACGTAAGTAGTAATTTCAACCTTCTACATATTGCCAACCTAAAAATTTGAGAACTACTCGAACTTATAATAAACAAGATTAAAACTGACAAACAAAAAACAACCTGTTAAACTGGGTTGTGGTGTCTCCCAAGTCCAAAGGTAGAAAGAAATTATTTTTAGGTAAATGTATTAAAACAAGGGGAGCACAAAAAATCTTAAAATGAGGTAAAACAACATGTATAAACCCAACAATTTACACAAAACATGAAAAAATCGACACCTATGTAAAAGGTACAGGTTCCTCATTTCAAATTAAGAATATTAAATAAAAAATAAAAGGCAAGTGCTATTTATTAAGTTGGTCACTGATATTATCCACATACAAAGAACCATAAACTAAAATGAAAGAGAGATGACAGAAGCAAGAGGGACGAAAAGAAAAAGAAAAAAAACTTGTTTCAGTTTTCGAGCTATTTGATAATTCAATGACCCTTGATTAAATTTCATAAATATTAACATGTTACAAAACTCACAACTCAAAAAATTAAAAAAAAAATTAAAAACAGAGAAACTAGTTGTCATACCAATACCTAACATAGAAGCAGCAGATGAAGAAGTGGTGAAGGAGGACTTCGCAAGCTAGTGATTGAGGGGCTGTCTACGACCTCGTTATTATCACAAAACAAACCAGATTTATTTTTATAGAATCAAAATCAAATAATTACAGAAAATTGATTAAATAAACAAAATAATTAAATGAACACACTATTGATTCAGAGTTGGTCTGTGGGTGAAGAGATTGTAGAGAATCTCTGGTATTTGCGTGAGTCAAGAGAGTGTTGATGTAGCAGTAAGTGGAGTAGAGAAATTTGGAGGGGAAGAGAGAATGGGAAATAACTCATGGCATGAGAAATCTGGAGAGAGGAGGAAGAGAGGGTAGGTATATGAGTGATTGGTCATCGACGACGAAGGATTGCGCTGCGAGCGTCGATGGATTGACTTGAAGGCGTCGGTTGTGTTGTGTGGGAGATGAAGAGAGTGGGTACCAGAGAAAGGAATTGGGGGGAATCGATGGGTTTGGGGAACTTAGTCTAAAAATCAGCCACAAAACCCAAAAGGCCAAACAAGTAAAACGATGTAGTTTTAATACTTTAGATGCTTCCTTGATCAATGATCAGCGACCAATTTGTTGGTCGCTAAATTGACGAAATATTTGGGCGGCAACTATCATTTGCAGACGAACCAAGTAAACTTAGAGACCAAATATTTTGGTCGCATTTAAATTTAGATTTCGCGGGTAACCAAAATTGAAAAAGGGCGACCAAAATTTCATTTGGTCGCAAATTCATTGAACAGCATCAAAATAGTTTGGTCGCCCTTCGAAAATATTTTGTCGCCAATTACTTGGTTGAAGTCTTAACCCATGCCTAAATCTCACGAAATATTTGGCGACAAAATTACAAAATGTCCTCGCTAATAACTCTATTGGGCGACCAAAGTTACGTTGGTCGCCAAAACTTTGGTCGCAGAAAATGTTTTTTCTTGTAGTGGGTATGAAAATATTGATGCTTGTGTGAATGATTGTGCTTTGTTTTATAAAGAGCATGTTGGGAAGGATAAATGTCCTGAGTGTAATGAGCCAAGATATAAATCAAGTACTAATGAAAAAAGAAAGAAAGTTCCACAAAAAGTATTGCGTTATTTTCCTCTGAAGCCAAGATTACAAAGAATGTTCATGTCAAAGCATACAGCTAGTCAAATGAGGTGGCACTTTGATAAACGAGTTGATGAGTATGGTGTTATGAGGCATCCAGCTGATAGTATTGCATGGAAGGAGTTCGATCGTATGTACCCTGAGTTTGCTCAGGAGCCTAGAAATATAAGGTTAGGCCTTGCAACAGACGGGTTCAACCCATTTGGAAGTATGAGCACAAGTTATAGCATGTGGCCGGTGGTGGTTGTTCCATATAATCTTCCACCTTGGATGTGTATGAAACAACAATACTCAATCATGACTTTGCTTATTCCAGGCTCAAAAGCACCAGGAAAGGATATTGATGTGTATTTGCGCCCATTAATAGATGAGCTTAAGGAGTTGTGGGAGGGTGTTCCAACTTATGACAAGTTTACTGATTATGGATTTAAGATGCGGGCAACTGTGATATGGACAATTAACGATTTTCCTGCTTATGGCAATTTATCTGGATGGAGCACTAAAGGTTACTTGGCATGTCCCGTGTGTCTTGAGGACACATCACATACCAAGTTGAGAAATAAAATTTGTTACATGGGGCATCGTCGTTATTTGAGAAAGAATCATCCGTGGCGTAAAAGTTGTGACTTTGATGGAAAGTATGAGATGCGTGATCAACCGAGGGTATTCTCTGGTGATGAGATATTACTTCAATTCAATCATCTCAGACCTTGTAAGCCTGGTAAGCACCCTGATAATTATGATAGAAAGAGGAAACGAATGCCCATGGAATTAAATTGGACAAAAAAGAGTATTTTCTTTGAATTGGAGTATTGGTCTAAGTTGAAAATAAGACATAATTTGGATGTAATGCACATTGAGAAAAATATATGTGACAACATTGTTGGGACACTATTGAGCATAGAAGGAAAGACAAAAGACACGATCAATGCACGTTTGGACATGATAGACATGAATATACGAAGAGCTTTGAACTTACATAGAGATGAAACTAACTTAGTTAAGAAGTACCCAGCAATCTACACGTTGTTACCACATCAACGTCAATCATTTTGTGAATTTTTGAAATCTGTAAAATTTCCAGATGGGTATGCAGCCAACATATCAAAGAATGTTAAAGAAGATGGGAAAATATCGGGTTTGAAGAGTCATGATTGTCATGTTTTGCTTCAACAACTTCTACCTGTTGGGATTCGGCCGTACTTGCCAAAAGAGGTGTGTGCGCCTCTTATGGAATTGTCGAACTTCTTCCAACAAATTTGTGCAAAGACGTTAAAAGTTGAAGATTTGGATAGGTTGGAGGTTGATATTGTGTTCATACTATGCAAACTTGAGAAAATATTTCCACCTGCTTTCTTCGATGTTATGGTTCATTTAGCTATCCATTTACCACGTGAGGCAAAACTTGCTGGCCCAGGAGGATATCGATGGATGTACCCGATAGAGAGGTATTGCTTCTTTTTTGTGCTATTTTATTAACTTTATCTTGAATTATTTTGTATTGTCTACATAATATATTATTATGTGGGATACAGAATGCTAGGGAAACTGAAAGGTTATGTACGTAATAGAGCTCGGCCGAAGGATCCATTGTTGAGGGATACATTGCAAACGAATCATTAACTTTCTGTTCAATGTATCTCCGTAATGGTGAAATTTTTTCCTCTCATCATGAACGAAATAATGATGGTGGTGAAAACAATGCGAAGCTATCAGTTTTCATGCATAATGCACGCCTGTGTGGTGGCTACAAAATGGTTCAATGGTCAGAGTTGGAAATGGAATCAGCTTATTGGTATATCCTCAACAATTGTGATGAAGTTGAACCTTTCAAAAAGTGTGTAAGTCGATCCATGTTTAATGTGCTTGTTTTAATCTTTGGTTTCAATTTATTAACTAAGAATTTTAAATTGAATGTCATTCTCCAGTGAGTTTCGCCAACTGTTAGAAATAGAAAGCCCAGATAACTTGGAAAGAGAGACAAAGGAAATTGTTTCCGCAATGGTTAAAGACTCGTGTCAAAACATTGAGCAAACAAGGATTGGGGGATGCAACTAACGAATTATATGCATTAGCATATGGTCCAGATAAAAGAGTTGGTATGTATACAGGGTGTGTTGTAAATGGAGTTCGGTGGCATGTAAAGCATATAGAAGAAACACGCACAACTTGGAAGAACAGTGGGGTTATGGTACCTGGGACACATGGTGATCAACAATCTAACTTTTATGGTAGATTGGTGAATGTTGTGAAGATAGGTTTTCAAGATGGGTATCATGTTATACTTTTCAAATGTGAGTGGTTTAATACTCAACCAAGATTTTTTAGGAAGAAAAAGATTCACCGGATTCTTCGTGATTATCATCTCACTTCAGTGAATACAACCAATGTATGGTATAAAGATGATCCGTATGTGCTTGCTAAACAAGCCCAACAAATATTTTATCTTGACGACCCTAAATTGGGTTCTAGTTGGAAAGTAATTCAGAAGATTCGACATAGACATGTGTGGGATGTTCCTGAAAATGAAGCCGCTCATGAAGTTGAAACAATCTATGATGAAGGAGTAGACCAAGATGGTGATGATATTGTGATAACAAGTCGAGATGAGAATGAATTACCAAGCACTTCACTTCGTAGAGATGATGCAGAACCTGAAATAGTTGAGGAGGAGATTAGTTTGGAACCAATAGGAGTTGATGATTATGAGGAAGTTTTTACTGATGATGATTCAATTGAAGAACAATTGTCAGGGGATGAGTCAAATAGTGTTCACAGTGATGATTATAGTGATTTGGATTGACATTTTTTTAATACATGTTCAATTTATATTTTTTTTTTATGTACGAGTTTGATTCTTTTGGTAGTTGAAAGTATGAGTGGCACTCTTTCCTACCCCGGAGTTTTGTCCTACATGGTTTTCTCCGGGAGGTTTTAACGAGGCCACCTTTAACTTGCTGTTCCTCACTATGTATTGTTTCATGGTTTTTTAATGGAATTTATTTTTTTACTCCAAAGAACTTATCTTTTTGTTTTTAGTGTTAAGGTTTTTCATGTCCCCCAATTTGGTGTACTACAATTTTTAAATGAGAGATTGGTTTTTATTAATTTTATGTGCAGATCAAGAAGATGGTAGGTAAACATAAGAAGCAAAAATTTGCTAAACAGCCACTTGCTCCACATTCATTAGCACAACCACCATCTAGTACACCACATCAGTCGCAACCACCACAACCTGATTCTTCACCGCCACAAGATCAATTAAGCATGTCAAGTACGTGACTGAAATATTTTTTTGTATATATATATTTTTTTATAATTAAATTACTAAAATTTCTTGCCGGTTTCTTTTGTGTATAGGAATTGGAAATTGTGTAGTACCTTCTTTGCAAAAGAAGAAAACATGTGATCCAATTATAGGTGAGAAGCAAAAATCAACCCAACAACTTGTACCACATCCACTAGCACAACCACCCAGTGCACCACATCAGTCACAACATGACTCTTCTTCACCACCATATCAGTCAAGCATAACAAATAAGTGATCGACTTTATGTTTATATTTATTTATTTAAATGACTAATTTTTTGTTGGGTTCTTTTGCTTTAGGGCATGAACATTGTGCAGGGCCTTCTTTAAAGAAGAAGAAAACTAGTGATCGAACTATAGGTCAGAAGCAAAAATTAGCTCAACCACCACTTCCACCATCTTCACTAGCACAACCACCATCTAGTGCACCCCATCAATCAGAACCACCACAACACGAGTCTTCTTCACGATCACCAGATCAATCAATCATAGCAAGTGAGTGATCGAAATATTTATGTTTATATTTTTTGTTGGTTTCTTTTGCTTATATGGCATGGAGATTGTGCAGGAACTTCTTTGCATAACAAGAAAACTCGTGGTCCAACAAAAGGTGCTGGCACTTACGACGTGGTTAATAAGTCCCAGGGGCAAATTCAGATTCAGTTGGATCCAGAGCAGAAATTAGTGGAGGGTATAAAGACTCACCCATTGTTTGTCAATGAGATTGGAATAATCACTCGTGCGAAAGCTCCACTGAATGTTCTAGGATTGAAGAAAGTTCCTAAAAAGGATAAGCAAGAATGGGCAGAGGCACTGAAGGTGAGTGAGCAATTCAATGCTGTGTAATTATGTTTAATAGTCAATTAATATTAAGGTAAATATTTTTATTTTTTATTTTTGTAATTGTGGGTAGTTCAACTTTGATGTTGACCTCATGGATCCGGCTATGTGGAGGTTTATTGATGATCATATGTGCTCCACTTATAAAGAGTGGAAATCGAAGCTCCATAAACACTTTAAGAAGTTTTATCCTGACATTGAGCTTGCACGGGCTACACCTCCCCCCGAAGAACTATTTGGTACGACACGAACAATAGAGGAATGGCATTGGCTTATTGATAACTTGTACACAAATGAGCAATACCAGGTATCGTAAACTTTGAATCAATTTGGTTGACTTGAAAATTTCCAATTTTTCTCTCCAATATTTCCAATATACACATATGTATTAAATATATTATAATGTACATATAGACACTTATATACGCATATATTGTTGTTATAATATATCCATATATATTATATATTATAATATACATATATATAATTAATATATACCTATAATAGATCCTATTTTTTCTCGGCTATTGGTGTCCTACATAGATCCTAGCATTAATAATTGTACAAGGTTATGAGCTAATCTTCTAGTGTTACAATGACCTAATTGGAGATGACATGACAAATTTTTTTTGTGTCGGAACATGACACACCGTATACTTTGTTCTTTGTTGTAAATTTCAAATCCCAACCTCTATAATTGTTGTCGTCTGTCTTCCATGTTCATATATCGGACCTCAAACAGTTGAAATGAAAAATAAATTGACTTGATTTACGAAGTGGCTCCGTTGTTAATTTAATTAAATAGTAATAAGAAAAGAATTATTAATGTGATTGAATATGCAATTTTTATACATGCGCTCTTAATGCAGAGACGGTGCAAAGCCAATGCCAAAAACAGGCAACATATAAAATTTAATCATACAGGGGGTTCACGTCCATTCCTGAAACATAAAGAACTTGCTGAAACGGTAAATTGTGTTCTTGGTTTAATGTTTTTCAGATATGTGGAAATACTCATTTTCTTTTTTATTGTTGAGAAAATGTAGAAAGGAGAACACCCTACTTATATCAGCAACTGGCAAGCCATGCATCAGTACAGAAAGAAGGGTGGCGTATACGTCAATGAGGTTGCTGAGGCAAAAGGGGTAAAGTTAAATTGTTAAATGTTCTATAAATTTAGTAATTCACAAGTTTATTATAGATACTTTTGACTTATGTCTAACATGTTAATTTTCTGCTTGCAGAAGAATATGGCAGCCGAATTGGAGAAAGTGAAAGAACAACTGGCCTCAAGTGCGCCGAATGATACTCCACCATATCAGATCATGGTGCCTGAGAAGCTACAATTAGGGATCTTGTCTGCAGAACTTGGGGTTGGAAAGGACAAAAAGATACGGGGTGTGGGTTCTAGTCTTCGTGTGCAGGGTACTTCCCGTAGAATTTCTGAATCTAATGCCACCAACACCTCTTATGATTCAAAGCATAAAGTGGATGAGTTGTCAGGCAAAGTGGATAAATTACTTGGCGTCATCCAGAAGATGCAAGCGCATATCAAATACTTGCATAAGAAAGGTAAAAAAAAACCATGACGACGATGACGACGACAACGACAACGACAACGACGACGACGACGATAGTGGTGATAATTTTGATGATGAGGATGGTGTCGAGGCTGGTCATGATTTTGATGATGAGTATGGTGATATTGGTGTGGCTAATTAGGTTATGTTTTTATCCTATGGTTGGTTGGATGTACCTGCTTTATTTGTTTTCTTTAATGCCTCTCCTAATGAAAGGGTCGATAAATATCTACAAACTCACACATAAGCATATGTGGGGGGTCAAGCCTAGGAATGCTACTGGGAAGATGCAATTTGCAAAGCCCCAACCACTACACGGTGGTGCCCATCCGGATGTATGTGCTTAACTTAGAATTGAATTGGACTATGTTTTGATCTTGGTTCCTATATTATTTGCTTATATTTGAAGGACTATATAAGGAATTATAAAACACGTCCTTGTGCTTATTCAAAAAGAAACCATAAAACGTTTCCCAAACAAACCTTAAATATTATGTTTCTTCTTGAAAATATATATATATATATATATAACTTTTGTTTCTTTCCGTTTTAAAGTGAGAATCTTTCATCCACATGCCCTCTTAAATTATTGTAATATGCTCTAGTTTCTTCAAAGAATTTCGTTTTTTTCAAAAAAAATAAAAACACTTTAGAATTTCATTACATAAAATAAATATTTTCACTTATTCTTTTTTATGTATTTTTCTTTAAAAGATTTGTAGTCAAATTTACAGCCTACAGAAGTGGATTGGGCAATCAAATTGGAACTCCTTTACTTAGAGCCTAGTAGAAAAGAGAACAAACAGACATTTGTCATGACTCAAATAGAAAAATAATTAGGTTTCTAATTTTTGGCCAAATTGCATGAATCATCCTTTGCTTAGAATTCTTTTTTCTTTGAGTTTCATCCTTATATAGTTTCATTCGTTACTAAGACAAAAACCAACTAAATTTTATTTTTACAAAATGAAAATAAAATAATTACAGAAAATTAGCTAAATAAATAATAAATAATAAAAGCACCTTTGAATCAAGAGTTGGTATGTGGCTGAGCACATTGCAGAGAATCTCTAGTATATGTTGCCATAGCAGCAAGTGGTTGGCATTAATGAAGGATGATTTTGGGAAAGAGAGTGAGAAATAAAGGCCATGAGAAATCTGAAGAAGGACGAAGAGATAGTGGGTATATAAGTGATTGGCCGGCATCGTTGGAAGATTTCATTGCGAGTGTCCGTGGAGGACGGAGTTGAAGGCATCGATGGTGTGGAAGATGGAGAGAGTGGATACGAGAGAAGTAAATTGGGGGAAGTAACCGGTTAGGGAAATGTTTTTAATTTATAGTCTCCTAGAATCAACCACCAAGCTATTTGGCCGGCAGCTGTCAAATAAGGAAAACGACACAATTTTAATACTTTATATTCTTTTTTACAGGAACCGCGACCAAAACAATTGGTCGCCAAGTTTCACAAAATATTTGGGCAGCATCTCACAAAATATTTTCGCGGCATCTCAAATTTAGAGACGACGCAAGCAATTTTAAAGACGAAATACTTTGGTCGCCAATAATTTTCAAGCTTAAAGGCGACCAATCTTAATATTGGTCGCCAATTCCTCCCCTAGCGACCAAATCTTTTGGTCGCCATTCGGACATATTTTATGGCCAATTAGTTCATAAATCTGACGAAATTATTGGCGACGAATTAAAAAACTTCGTCTCCCATAACCCTGTTTGGCGACCAAATTTGAATTGGTCGCAAAAGATTTCATCGCGAAAGACCTTTTTTCTTGTAGTGAATTTATTTTTCATGTAATGTACATTCTTTCTTCTTGTTTTGTTTCTTTTGTTTTCATTTATGTTTTGTAGGAAAACTGAGTTGGATCATTCAATCACCAATCCCTGGAATCGACCTCAACTTGCGAGTATCACAAGTTGAGGATGCAGCTGAATCCATTTTGGTGCAGCTGAAATCTACGCAACATTTCATCATTTGGACACGGAATCTTTTAATTGCGTGAAATTACCTGTTTTCCAACCCAGAAATCATAAAATAAGAATACAATACGTACACATATTGTCTGACAAAAAAGGAAGCAATAGTATTTCGATATTAATTGTAAGTAGGGATGATAAAAGACTAAAAGTAAGTTGGTGTGTAAAGCTAAAGGACATGCTAGGTTGTTATATAATGTGAACTTGATTCCAAGATTATGGAGCTTTCTGGTTCGAAATTTCCTCAACATATATCTTCACGTCCAATCCAAGATTATAGAGGATTCCTCTTCCAAACCAGAAATCAACATGACTATACAAGAGCATAGGCCACAAAAATCATCTGCTTCCTTCCACTGGAGACCAAGTCAAAACTTTTTATTATTATTATTATTATTATTATTATTATTATTTTCGAGAAATGGACCTCACCCTTAGTTTTTATGGAGGCTTTTTGCAGGTGGCAACGTTTAGAGCAGCTCTGCAACGTCTGTGTTATGGCTACTTGCAGCTTGCTTTTAGTTTGGTTCTTTGCTCGTCCTAGTCTGTCTGGGACTTTTCCCTTTGTTTGGTTTCATTTTAGTGGCCACGTTTTGGCCTGTTAATGAAATTCTACTTTCTGACCAAAAAAAGAAAAAAACCAAGTCAATACTCACCACAAAACAAAATCCAAGTTGGAAACCAAAATGTAGACTGTAGTCGGGCCCACTAGACAGACTTCAAAGTCAACAAGTCAATGCATAAAGCACCGCAATAAAATCATGGTTACAACCGAGTTGGGCAACAGATGCAACTCTATAAAATATTTTGACAAGCGTTAGAATCCAAATTGTTAGCACTGGCTCTCAATCACGTGGATTTTAGTATAAATCTATAGGTGAAATTACTTCTATATTTAAAAGCATAGTTAGTAAAATACGGGATATAAAAAATATTTACACATATTATCTAACCCAAAAAAAAAACAGAAGGAATATAGAGTATTTCAATATTATTATTCAAAATTTTAAAGTATAGTGTTTTTACTTAATAATATGTGCAAAGATATGTGTATAATACATAAAGTTTACTTGTATAATCTAAAAAATTTGTAAAAATATACATATATTAAATGTGAATAATTTGTAAATATGTGTATAATATAATCACTATATGCAAATTTCCTAACTAAATTTCATAGGATTATCCACACCACTAAGGAGATCATCACGTTAATTTTTTGGAAAATGAAATTTTCATTCTATAGATTACGCGTCATATGAAATGAATATGATTACCATTAACAAGTCTTTAACTTGGTTTTTTAATTTTTCTTTTCTTTTCTTTTGATAGTAATTAGGCTGTGCCCCTTATAGATACCTTACTGAATTGAAAAAAAGTTAATTGAAGGAAGTTAGAAAAATAAAAAATAAATAAAGAGGTCCGATGTCATATAATTGACCACTTTTCCTTTTTGGTTAGGGTGAAGCATATAATTGAAAGTAGGTCGGTAGGTAAAACTAAAGTTATTGAAGGAAGTTGAGGTTCCACCTCAAAACCAACTAGCAATGGAGGGGTAGCCCAACTCCTTATAAACTCAAGTTTGGTCCTTTAACTTTTCAATGTGGGACAAATACTCTCAATAGATATATAATATAAGGAGCATTATGTGAACTTAAATCCAAGATTATGGAGCTCTTTAGTTAGAAATTTTCTCATCATCTTCGTGTTTGAGGTCGGACCAAACATCCAATCTAAAATTATGGAGAATTCCTCTTCCAACCCAGAAATCAACATGAACATATACGTGCATATGATATAATGGGAATCCTAGACCACATAATTCATCTGCTTTCTTCGACTGGTCCATGAGCTATGACTAATTGATCTTGGCCGAGTCAGTACTCATCCGAAAATCCAAGTAGGTAGGAAACTGCGTAGACTGTAGCTGGGCCCACTACACAAGATAGGGCAAGACTTTAATGTCAACAAGTCAATCCATAAAGAAAAATCACATTCACATCACAATTTCCACAATGTTCATAGTCTCTCATTCCGACATATCAATATCCCATTGCAAAAAAAAAGTGTAGAGTTTGCTTCTTTTGGTTGTTAAATATTTAAAAATTTGAGTTTAATTGGGTTTAACTTGGAATAAAATGAACTGAGAATTTCTGGATTAAAATATAGTGGTTGGGAAGTAAGCAAAAGTACTGCATGCATGATTCAAGTTGATATTGCACTAGTGTATTAAACCCGCTCTTTTTTTTTTGGGGAGCAACAAAACCTACAATTAATATGTTATTTTTTGAACCAAAAAAATTCATAATTTTTTTTTGCCAAGGTTGCATTGGTCAAAGCCCAGGTCTAGCAAACCTTATCCAATCTTGTTGGCAACATCCTAATTCTATTAGGAGATTTATTTCCTATTCTTGCGGAGGTAATCCCTGGTGTAGAGAGTTTGAATTGCATCACAGAATCTGACCAAGCTCTCTAGAGTAGTGGACTTCCCCATCCTAGCAATCTCATCCACCTGATCAGCAGATGCACCAAACACCAACATTCGTAAAGCAAGGCTGTAAACTTTTGCTCCCGAATAAGCCCCAAAACCCAGCAGCATCACACTTTTGAACGAAGTATGCATTGTAATTGCAAACATCATGCATGACTTTATTAAACAAATATGGTTGCATTCTATATCGTCCTCCAAAATCAACATTAGAGTACACATAATTTGGGATAAAGTAATCTTCCAAAAGATTCTTACCCCAAGAATGCCTATGTCTGTCCACGTTCGAGCCACGACCGACTTGTGAACCACAGTGGCGGCCTTGCCTTGATAGATCGAGCATACCCACTGCCATGGCAACTTGTTCATCATCTTCTTGCTCTTCCCTTTTTTCTTCAGCTCGTCTACGCCTTCTTTCTTTAATTTCTCGATCTTGCCTCTTCAAGCGTCTCCTCATGTCTGACATTGAGAGTGGACTATGAAATCTAAAATCTGAGAAATGAAAGGATAGAGAAGATAGGGTGTGAGAGGTATGAGTTGAGCCTCTGATTTTATAGAGAGATTTAGAAGATAGAGATGACACGCGGCGCAATTTTAGAGGGTGAAAATCTTATCTGAAATCTGAAATTTGTATTTTATAATAAATATCAACACGTGGCACCCGAGAATCTTATCCTAAAATCTTATCTGAAATTTGAGATTTGTATTTATAATAAATATCGACACCTGGCAATCGAGAATTTTATCCGAAAAATTCATTTGAATTATGAGATATGAATTTTATAATAAATATTGATACGTGGGAACCGAAAATCTTCTCCAAATTAATTGTTTTGGTAAAAAAAAAATTAAAATAAAAAACCAAAAGTGTATAGTATTTGCCCTTTGCCATGTTAATGGGTGGAAACACAACAAGCGTTTTGCAAGGGCTGCCATTATGCACATGAATAGTAACAGTCTTTGCCTTGTCCTTACCCTTTACCATGACAAATGGGTGGAAGTGCTCTTCCTGGCTCAAGAGGGTGGTCTAACTTAAGCCTCCATTTCTTTGATGCAAATTCCAAAATTTTCTTCGGGAATTTGGCCGCTCTTTCTACAATGGGTACGGGTTTGCATAGGATTCTCTATCTATAATTTGCACATATGTTGTAACTTTATGACATGTCATATCTTGTTTTCTAATTCATCTTCGAATTCCAAAAGTGTGTAGTTCACTTGTTATTGTCGGATCCTTTTAACAACTTTAATTTATTTAATGCTTCTTTTAACTTGCGTTATTTTACTTTTGCTGTCTTAATTTCTTCAAAAAATTTCGTAACTGTGTAATTTTTGGTTGGTATACGTGTTACTTTGTTCCTTGATTAAGTGCATGCTAAAAATGAAGAATAACAAAAGCAGGGTATATCAAATATTGCTATAGATTCTGAGGGCCCGCGGCTATAAAATAAGGCAATGATTGAGTCGGAAAATATGTAGAGATGGAGGAGATAGATGAGGTTGAAAGAGAGGAAAAGGCACGGAGTTGAATGAAAGGGCTGTTGAAGAATAAGTACACATGAAAAATTTAACTAAATAAATCACAACTTATAATAAGTGGTTCCACCTTTTATGATAGAACCCCACGTATCAATGGCCATGTACGTACGACCACTGTGAAGGCCTAAAACGACTGGACATAAGCATCCCAGGTGTGTGTAGAGCAGGGTATCTGATGCTATTACCAAAATAATGATCAGATACCTAGACGAATTAAGTAAAATAATGAATATCCGTTAATATATTAGACAAGACAAGCAAGTCAAATACTTTGTACTACAGACCAAAGCAAAGACTTGTGTAGATTTTGTTATGTTTGGAGACTTTTACATTATCTCTATTTTTTTTATTCCGACACATGACCTGCTACTATGCATGAATAAATATCATTTGAGTACGAGCAAGCCTCACTCTTACTCCAAATACCAAATACATTTCTTGCTCGTTTGAGACTCCTTTTTAGGAAGCACTTTCGTTTATTAGTGTTTTTATTATAAAATGTTAAAATTTTTATAAGAAATTTCAGTGCTTTCTAGAAAAGCATTTTGGAGTGATTCATGAAGAAAATCATAGCAAATGCTTCTCTATAAAGCGCTTCTAATTTTTTTTTTTTATCAAACATTATTGTTGTCACCAAATATGTATCGTTTTAAATTTATAAATACTTAAGAGTGCACGAATCGGATATAGTATAGATGTGTAAGAACGAAGTTGTACTCACAAGAATTGCGTGAAAAATATAAAAAACTAATTAAACCCAAGTTAATTTCATTGCCAACCTAGTTCAATCAAATGGTGATTTGTCGACTCCCCAAGGAAAAATTGCATCATTAACCCCTTATCCTTGCTTGTAAACTGCCCAAGGTTCTCTTCAATAAAGCAAACACCAATTACTCTTTTATTAATAACAATCAAAGGATGAGGCTCCATTATTAAAATAGAGAAGGGAGCCTACGTGATGCATTTTTCAATTGATATAATGACTTTAAACTCAATAACATGCTAACCCCACTTTATTAATATAATGTAATGATAATAACTTGATCATTAAGCTGGAATCCGATTCAAAAGGATAACTTGATCATTAAGCAAGTTATCTGATGCTATTACCAAAAAAACCAACAAAAAAAAAAAAAGAAAGAAAAGAAAAGAAAGGAGATTGGGAGAGCGCGTGGCTATAAAAGAAAGCAACAAAGAGTCAAAGATATAGCTAGAGATAGAGGAGATGGATGAGGTTGAAAGAGCGGGAAAAGCACGGAAACACACGCAAGGGCCATATCAATGGGCCATGTACGAGAACTGGGAACGCCTAAAACAACACTACAGAGATAATCCGAGAGAACTTCTTGATCCATTGACGACGAACAATGACACTGCACTTAACCTCGTAGCCTTCGCCGGACGCAAGGACGTGCTGGAGTTTTTGATTTCACTGATAAAAGAAGCTCCGCAGTTGCACCGTGCGCTGAGAATGGAAAACGGCCAAGGAAACACCACTCTGCATGAGGTGGCTACGTCCGGAAACCTGGACGCAGCCATGCTCTTGGTGCGCCTGGATAACAGAGTTAGGGCTGAGCTTGCTAGTGCGCATGATGAAGCTTGCTATAGACCTGTGGTGGAGATTCGGAACCAGATGGGAGAGACACCACTCTACAGGGCTGCTGCTTTCGGCCACACAAAGTTGGTCAAATATTTAGTTTCCCAAGTGGAGGATATAGAGCCGCACCTCCTCCAAGTTCATAAACTATCCATTCTTTATATCGCAGTCATTGGCCACCACTTTGGTCTCTCTCTCTCTCTTAAAATTTGAAAATTGCATAAGTCTGCACTTTACTTATAGTTTATTATTATTATTATGGTTTTTTTTTTTGGTCTGAACTTATTAACATGGTTTTCCTTCAATGCAGAGACTGCTCTTTGGTTACAAAAAAAGTACCCATTTCTTGCAGAAAGAAAGAAAAGTAATGGATTCACAAGTCTTCAATTGCTAGCCCAAATGCCATCCGCTTTCCAAGGAAATTTACGCAAAAGCTTATGGAATAAGCTCATTTATAAATGTAAGATCTACTCTATCATCATAATATTAAATATACAATAATGTTATGTGTATCACATTTACTGAACACATTGTTAATCACCTCTATGAATGTGAGACCTATCTATATTAGAGAGGTCGTCATCAATGTGGTACAATTAGCAGCATTCTTAAATATATTTCATGAACCAAACTTCATATCGTTGTAGAGCATACCATAACATATATTGAAGGTAAAAGATGGATGAATCAAAAAGAAAATATCTCTTTCAATTCGCCACAAAATGGTAGGATATCAAAACTTTAAAACTTTATCTCTTTTAATCCCTAAAATGAAAATATCCTTCAACTTTATCCTCATTTCTTACTTCAACATACTATAGAAAACTTATCCCTTTCAATTTGCTACAGAATAGTGACATATCAACACCTTATATCTTATATATGTTAATCCTTCAACTTTACCTTCATTTCTTACTTTAACATACTTTCAATCTTGTTACTAAATGTAGCCTAAAAGGATTACCATGGATTGTAGTAGTGCCACCTTTATTTATGCAAGCTGTTCTGATGATTAGAATGCTGATCTGTTTTGGTCGAAAGAATGCTGATCTTTGTCCAACCTTATTATGCATTCAGGCATTTCTGACGGTGATGATACTATTGATTGGGTAGCACCAAAAAATCAAAACGATGACTTGGAGAACATGATCAATCAGCCTTGGCAATCTAGCTGGTCAAAGAAGATTAAGAGTAATTGATCAAACCTTCAAAAATGGGCCATATATATATTTGTGTGCCATTTTTTAGATTCCTCAAATAATTTTATCAAGAAACATCTTTTGAGTTGAAGAATTTTATTTTAAGGGTTTGAACCGTCTATTTTCCAAGTTTTCATTCATAGATATCCTTGCAAAAAAAAGAAGAAGAGAAAATTGAAAACCATTAAGATATCTAATTGTGACCACCCAAAAAATAGATAAACACGGTGTTTCAAGAAAACATTAAAAGAACAACCATTTTATTGAGTGGTCAAATGGATTCAGAATCAAGTGATTATATTCAGAGATGATCTTTGAAGCAATACCTAAAAAATAGATGATTTAGATCAGTGCAATACAATGCAAAATAAGCCCTACAAGTTTATTTGAGGGATCCCTCAACTGAAGCGCTCTATAAGCTTATTTAAAGAAACACCCTTGTAGGGCTTATCATGCATTGTATTTCAGTTATCCAAACTATCTAGTTTTTAGATATTTTCTCAAAGATTATCTCTGCAAAGAATCACTTGAATCTAAAACTATTTGACCAGTCAATTAGATTGTTGTTATTATAGTCTTTTCTTGAAGCACTGTGTTCATCTATTTTCTTGGTCCCAATTAGGTGCCGTAATAATTTTCAATTTTCTTGAGTTTTTGCAAGGATGATCTATGGTAGAAGACTTAAAAAATAGACGGTTTGGATCATTAAAATTTTTTTGTATGGGACCCTAAAGGTGTCTCTCAAATACTATGTGAGGGATCCCCTTAATTAACCTTGTCTGAGTGACCATAGTGGGGTTCATTAAATTTTTTACCTCAACGATCCAAGCAATTTATTTCAAGTTGTTCATTCAAAGATTATCTTTAAAAAGATTAGACAAATTGAAAATAATTAAGATATGTTGTGACCATAAAAAAGGATGAGCAATTTATAATTATTATTATCAACAAACTCCTTTTATGCACACCAATCATGCCCATAAATCTTTTTATTTATTTATAAACCTAGTGATGTGAGAAATTCTTCAATGTGCTGGTCATATTGTTACTTGGTATTACCAATCTGCTCATGTCATAATACATATATCTATTTATTAATATTATACCAACGACATCTTATCTTTCCCTTCATCAATATAATATCTCTCATGAATATGCATGATCATATATAACTGGTAGGATGGCCTCGAATGCGTATGAAGTCCGAGGAAATGCAAAAGCAAAAAGCGCTGCTGGAACTCACTCATCTGCTGGTGGAGAAGGACTATTCATGGGTGGAAAATAAAAAAACGAACGACGTGCCAATTTTCACGGTGCCGTCACAGAAAGAAAATACTATTTCCGGTGACGATGATGGGGAAGAAGAAGAGTCCAAATCTATTCATCATAATGATACCCCATTGTTTATAGCAACCAGCACAGGAATATCACAAATTGTGGAAAAGATGCTTGAACTACACCCTCAATCAGTGGAGGCACACGATGTAGATAATCAACAAAACATTCTGCACATGGCCGTTAAGCATCGTCGGCTGGAGATCTTCAAGCTTGTGAAAAAGAGCAAATCAGTAACGTCAAGAATGGCAATGAAGATTGACCGTGATGGCAACACCCTATTGCATCAAGCTGCCTATATGGAATATTACTCTACAAACACGCAACGAGTAGGTGGTCCAGCATTACAATTGCAACAAGAATTGCGTTGGATGGTGGTGAGTTATATGCCTTAATTTTACTATATTAGTTTAATTTTAATATTACATTTCCAACATTAAAAAAAAATGTTTCTATTTGAGGCCAGCGTGTGCAAAAGATTATGCCACGTCATTACACCATGCACCACAACCGTAAGGGTATGACAGCGGAGGAGCTCTTCAATAGTGAGCATGCAAAGCTTCTTCAGTCGGCACAAGAATGGATGAAAGGGACTGCTCAGTCATGCTGAACCGTGGCGGCTCTGGTGACCACCGTGGTCTATGCAGCCGCGTTCACGGCTCCGGGGGTTATGATTCTAACGGGCTTCCTCTTCTCCGGAATTCCAATTTCTTTGTCACATTCGCCATTACCGACACTGTCTCGCTTATCAGCTCATTGGCTTCTTTGGTCACGTTTCTCTCTATCCTGACGTCGCCGTTTGAGTACCAAGACTTTTACCGTTCTCTTCCGTTCCGGCTACATTTAGGGTTCACCCTTCTGTTCTTCTCACTGGTAACCACCATGCTCACCTTCACTGCTACTATTGTGCTATTGATTCATCTCCGAAAGAAATGGACAACGTCCCTCATTTACGTGGTTGCATTTCTTCCTGTCCCTATGCTTGGGCTCATGCAGCTTCCTTTGTATAAAGGATTTTCCCAAGGTTTGAAATACATTTTAAAGAAAATTAAAAAGATTAAATTTTCAATTTGCCATGCAAGAGGAAGCTGATATGTATTCTTGGTTTGAGTAAGGCCTATTATTGAGTGATTATGTGTGAGCTAGCTTAAAAGGTCAATATAGGTCTGAGTTGGAGTTCTCTCTTCTTCTTCCTCTGCGTTTTCCCCTCCTTTTATGTATTGTTCAGAAGAACTTTACAGGCTTAAATAAAGTGTATGCCAAACAGTCTGTATGATGTTTTTATATGCAAAATATATATATATATATATATATATTATTTTAGATAAGATGTGTAAAACCAGCCCTAAGCTCTAAACGCTAGGGGTGGGCGCGGTCCCGGTTCGGTTCGGTCCCTTTGACCTTAAACCGGAACCGAAATCGGTACTATTTAACCGGTCCGGTTCGGTCGGTTTAAGTAAAAAAAAATTCAAAAACCGGCCGGTTCGGTTCTAACCCTTTCCGGTTTTGAACCGGTTTATTAATTTTTTATTTTTTAATTATTTTTTTATTTTTTTAAAAAAAAAAATTTTTTTTTTATTTTTTTAATTAAAAATTTATAATAAATAACTTATTTTTTTGGCTTAAAAATTAACAAATAATCCAATTCATACATTTAGAAATTTTTTGAAGTTGAACTATAGTGATTATAACATTTAAAATATGAGATTATATTTTAAAAATTTGTAAATAAAAAATAAAAAAAATAAAAAAAAAATAAAAAAATATGACCGGTCCGGTTCGGTCCGGTCGGTGCGGTGTAGTGTAAAACCAAAACGGAACCGGTTGAAAGGGTTCAGTCCGGTCGGTTCGGTTTGTTGACTTTTTTGGTCAACCGGTTTTTTTTCCGGTTTTTTTCACGGGGTTCGGTTCGGTGTTCGGTTTTCCGGTCCCGATGCCCACCCCTACTAAACGCCTCCAGAGGGGGGGTGAAGTAGGCTACAGGTCAAGGGCCAACCAATTAAAAAGTTCTTGTTAAATCAAACACACAAACACAAATATAATTAGGTGATTAACAAGGTAAGACAAATAATAGAAGACAGCAAGCAACACACAAGATTTGTTGACCCAGAAAACCCAAATGGGTAAAAACTGGGAGCACCAAGCTAGGAGAGATCTAATCCACTCATTAAGAAATACAAGAAATGAAGGAAGACTTAGCTCAATCTATCACCTATAGGCAGCTTCAATCACCCTTCAGCAAGCACCATTTCTTTGTTTCTTAGCAGCAAATCCTCTCATGAGCACCAAGCTCTAGTTGTATATGATTTGATGTATGCAGTGAGTTGTGGTTTCACAGATTCATCTATCTCAATCATAAAGTATGATTGAGCTAGACAAACGAAGCCTTAGTGTTGTGAAGAATAAACTGAAAATAGTGTATTTGAAACATATAGTTTAATTCAACATTACAACAACAAAAACGGTTTAACCGGAATCTTGTAAATGTATACTTGGAGAAGTTTATATGTATACCATCAATCGTATACTCTCAAGCAACATATACTAGCTGAAACATATATGAAGATTTAGTTTAAGGAAAACGAGTCAGCCATTTAAAGATTGACAGAAGGGAAGGAAACTTTTTCCGGAGCTTTATTCCCACTGGTTTTCAGTTTTCAAAACATGACTCAGGGGAGGCAAGTGACCTCTATTCGGAATGCATGGGCTCAAGCCTTAACCACGAATTTTAACAGCAAGAAGCATATATAGAGAGCTTTTAAAACTGAGTTTAACAAACATGCTGCTGACCAAAGTGAATCAATCAAGGAGCCGTGCAAGACACAGCAAGTCAGCAAGAGAATAAACAAACGGCATGTGCCGTCCGTTTTCTAAACACAAGAAGCCGCTCCTAGCACCCCGGTCAGAAGAAGGAATAAAAGGTAGTTTATAGCCCATCACTTGGAAGAGGTGGTAGACAAGGAGACAACAACCAAGAGGTATGGGTTTAAACAATAAACAAAAGAAGAGCTTGAACCAAGAAAAATAAAACCGTTTGAGAGTAAATGAATTACTCTCACATGTTGGTCAGTTTTTTGGAAAGAAGAATAAAGAAGGTAGGCCATAGGTTTTGATACTTTGGAGCAAGTGGCCGCATTTTCTACTAGGAGAATGTTTTCTCACAAGAGTGTTGAATAAAAATATTCAATGCACATGCCAATGTCTAAAGCAAGAGAATTAAATAAAGCAAGAAGATGCTTAAGGAAAGGAGTGAACGGCAACACACATGCAAGACATAAAGTGACATTCTCACAAGATAAGGCATGCAAAGAGAAGACAACTTCCAACAAATATAAAATATAAAATCAAGAAGTCTTTAGAAAGAATGGGTTTAATATTTTGTAAAGATAGTCAATGATAAATATAATAAACCCTATGCTTTGGTCAGAAAAGAAATATCAATGCAATAAAGGAATCTGACAAAGCTGTAAACACTAACGCAAAATGGATTAATACTTTCATAGAAAGTATTAATACAACTGAAAACAGACAGCATGCAAGAAAGTACGTTGGATCAATCCAAGTGAAGGTGGATTAATCCATGTGAACAATGCACATGCAAGAATGTACGTTGGATCAATCCAGTGAAGTGTGGATTAATCCATGTGAACAATGCATATGATTTTACCTTTTGAACTGCAACGATGAGACATGGGAGCCCTTCAACCTACACTGATTCTAACCTAGAATCTAATTAATATTACAAGGGTTTTGTTGGTTTAAGAGGAGCCAAAATACAATATTGGTTCAAATAAGAACCTTACAAGATGTTAATTGTTTTTGCCTTCTGTGCTTTCTCCATTATATAATTGTAGTTGTAAGTGGGAACAAGTAGAAGTTCACTAATTTATCCTGAACTGCTTGCATAAAAACATTATGTATTTAAGATTTTCACTGTAAAATAAGTTTCTAACTCTTCGGAAAACTTAAGAAATAAAAACACACTTAGAAAAAAAAGAGAGCATTAAATTCTTTAAAATTTTAAAAATTAAAAGCTTGAAAAGAAAATCAACCAACGGGAGGCCACCGATGGGAGGCTAAGGAATATGAACATTATGTATTTAAGATACAGTTTATACCAATATTGATACATCAATAAGTCAAGGTATACTTTATACTAAAATCTCATAAAATCGTGTTTGATTATTTAAATTGTAAGGAATATAAACTGCCAAAAATATCATTGAAAACATTAGTATTTCAAAAGTCCATTTTTCATACTTAGTTAGATTTTGATAGAAAACAGTTTTTAAATAATATTAGTAAATGATATAGTTAATTTTTCAAATCTTATTTATGTTCAACCATATCACAAAAAGAAAAAAGAAGAAACAAATTAAGAAATTATTTAACTACATTTTTATTGAAAAGACAAAAAATTATAATTACTCATATTTTTGAAGAAAGTTTATTTATTCATATCCAATATGGAAACACATAGAATTTTAACATTTATGGGTTTTGTGTAAAAATCTATAACATGGGCGATGACTTCGGCACACCTTCCATTACTCTCTTAACACATTTTCTATAGCCATGCTCACTTCGAAGGTATATATTGCCTCTATTGCGTGCAAACGCTTTAACATGCGAGAGTGTGTACGACAGTTGTGTACTGCACATTTCACCGATTTTAACGAGTTTCAAGCAACAACTCATACTCATCCCTCGACGTCGTCTGAAGATGAAATCATACATTTCCAGCCCACATTTCTTGGTCAGCACACGAACGCAGCTTCGCAAATATAAATCGTATCCCTTCCATGGTTGGGGAGGAAGTTGATATCCTTCCCACGGATCTTTCCTGTTCTCATCATCTTGTTTATCACTCATTGATTGTGCAATGCAGGCTCCACATAAGAATAGTAATATCACCACCAACATCATTTGGTACCCCATAAAATGTTGCGCCATGCTTGATCACTATGCTTGAAATTCCAAGGTAGATGATGATGTTTCTCAAGAGAAAAAGAATCCCTTGAGATGAGTGAATGTCGTAGGAGATTGAGTTTTTATAGTGAAATATAGATTATGAACGTCTACTTATTTAGTATACATATTCATTATATGCGAAGTTAATTTGAAATTAAGGAACAAGGCAAAACTGTATAATTGATGGAAACAGTAACGAACCAAGTGTTTTTATTGCCAACCTATCTAGTAAATGTTAAGAAAAATTAGCGTATGGTGACAAAAAACTTTAGTAATTAGCATATGATACGTTACCTATTTTTGTTTTGGATATGGTGGATGAGTTTTAAATTTTATTTTGTTAAAAGCCGAAGGCCCTACCCATGTGCTCTTTAAGCTTGTTTAATTTGTATTTGAAATAACGTTTTTACCCTTTGTATTTTATATGGGAGCCAGATCACGCCCCAGCTTTGGATTCAATCTCAAACGAAGATCACAATGTCACATCCCGGGATTGGCTCCGCCGTAGCACGATATTGTCCGCTTTGGGCCCCCCTCTCTACCCTCACGGTTTTTGTTTTGGGAGCTCACGACCAACTTCCCAGTGGGTCACCCATCCTGGGATTGCTCTAGCCCCCAACTCGCTTAACTTCGGAATTCCCATGACTCCGAAGCCAGTGAGCTCCCAAAAGGCCTCGTGCTAGATGGATGCGGGTGTGCACATATAAGGCACATCACCCCCTCTCCGTTGGTCGATGTGGGATCTTACAATCCACCCTCCTTAGGGGTCCGGCGTCCCCGTCGGCACACTCGCACCACACGGCAGAGTGGCTTTGATACCAAATTGTCACATCCTGGGATCGGCTCCGCCGTAGCACAATATTGTCCGCTTTGGGCCCCCCTCTGCCCTCACGGTTTTTGTTTTTGGGAGCTCACGACCAACTTCCCAGTGGGTCACCCATCCTGGGATTGCTCTAGCCCCCCACTTGCTAAACTTCGGAGTCCCCATGACTCCGAAGCCAGTGAGCTCCCAAAAGGCCTCGTGCTAGATGGATGCAGGTGTGCACATATAAGACACATCACCCCATCTCCGTTGGTCGATGTGGGATCTTACACACAAGGTCACAACCACCACCAACAACAACCATGGCTAAGAAGGTCACTGCAAAGCGCCAAAGAAAGGCCTTTTCCTGGAGAGAAGCAAGAGGAGGATCGACGACGGAGAAGGTGTCTTCCATTGTTTTCCGGTGGAGAAGCAATCGATGACGGGGAAGGCATTTTTCCCTCTGGCAGAGAAGCAGTTGATGACGAACCATGGCTCGTCCTAGTGTCACGATTGCTGGCGGAGAAGGCGTTTTCCGGTCCATGGAGAAGCAATCGGAGGATTGAATGCCGGCGGATTTGCAAAGCTCAAAGGCTCTTCCTGCTATTTTGGTGACTCGGCCTAATAGATCTCCATCTCCTGCGGTAATTCAGAACCTATGCTAATTATTGTGCTGTTTTTGAATCTGATGTGGTCTTGTTTTTATGTTATGTGATTGAATTACTTGGAAATGGGCTTTTCTTGAGATTTTTTTGTTTAATTTCGGTGGTGTTGTTTTGAGATTTCAACTGTGGCTACTTTGCTGTGTTTTGAGTTCGTTTATGAATGTATTCGATGGTAGCTTCTCTTCATTCTGAAAACCTGGTGGCATTATCACTTACCACACATGTATTGCCCTCCTTCACGTCTATTGTTGACGTCAAAAAGTGATTTTCTGACTTTGAGGGTCAACTTAGTAAATTTATGCCTTCGGCAATTCAAGGGCTTCGGAGGGAGCGTTATCTGCAAAATAAGAGAACGCTCGGTAAGACCTAGGGCATCGGTGTGGTACCGGCCGTAGGCTCTCCGATGCTTAAGTAAGTTCGGGATTAATAAAGTTCAACTGACGGATTGATAGGCTTGTATGCCGTACGTTCTGATTACCTCTATTTTGGGGTAGTTGGCCTCCTTTATAGGCATTGGGAGGTGTGCACTTGATGTAGAATTTCGATGTGGGACTGTGGACGTCGATTGTGAGCGCGCCACGTGTCCTAGAGTGGGCGTTGCCCTAATGGAGGGATCGGTAGTAAGATTGCCGAAGGCAATCTGAACCAGGTCCTTGGTGCCGAAGGCGACTTTGACCAAGCCTAATTTCCTTCCACGTGTCTTGCTCTTATTGGCTGTTTATTCTGGGTGTAAAAAGGAGTCCCCCAAGTTCTCGAGCGAGATTCCTCAGTCGGGGACTTGTTAGTTCTCGGGCAGCCACTGGGTAGTCCTACCGTTCGGTAGGTTATCAAGGAGGCGCGCTGGGGCCATGCCTCGGTGCCGATTCGTTTCAGAAAAACATGCCTGGTAACTCGAGAGTCGCTACTTCGAAGGTTGTCGTTCGGCAGTATTTGGTTCGTTAAGGGGTTCCGAGAGAAGCTTGCCGATTGCTTGTGAACTTGGGCGAGTTTGATCTTTTTCTCGTGACCCATGCACAGGGAGGGGTAGTGATGGGACTGAGTGACACTTCGTCTTTTGTACCCAGCGTGCTATCAGAGGTCCCATTTGTTGTTCAACACGTGGCGTGTCAAATCAGGCGGAGCGGCGCATAATGGCGCCGTTTGGTTTCTCGAGGCGTACTGTTGCAACTTTCGCCATATAAATAGAAATCGTTTCTGGGGCAAAACTCACTTTGCATTTGTAAGTGAGGCGAGAGCTCTGTCCAGGCGATTTCCGACGAGATCAAACGGCAGCGCAGGCGATTTCCGGCTGAGGCAAACGGCAACACAGGCGATTTCCGGCGAGATCATTCGAAAGCGAAGCGACTCTCGTCCTTACATTCCAGTTCTCATAAGGTACCGTTCGGTAATCTTTTACCTTCTTTCTTTTCGTTATGCGTGCGTCCTTCCTTGGTTTGAACTAGACTAGAACTTTATGCAAGTGGGGTGTGGTTCGGTAGTCTAGTTGCCATAGGTAATTACGTAGGCATCGGTAGGATAGCTCTCTGCATGGCCCTTAGTTTCCTTCCGTTGCTTTTTGTAGATGTCTGAGAACGAGTCAGGATTCGAGAGCGAGCGCAACGCGTTCGAGGACGAGTCCCAGATAGGGGAAGGGCTACCGATAGTGATTTGGGTTTGGATACCGATAGTGGCAGCGACTCTGAGGTTGAGGTCGTTGGTGAGAGGTTTAGACCTGCGCCCACTCATGGGATCGGTAAGGGGCTTATGACTAGCCAGCCCTTACCGTTGTCGGTCGTGTATAGCGACGGTCGGCAAGTTGGGTTGGGCCTCTATTCAGAGCCTCGGGAGGACGCTCGAGTGCGGAGGCATCCTCTAGTCACCGTCCGGAAGCCTCCACCTCGGTCGTGGGGAGTCTTCCGAGCCAGCCACTCTATCGAGGGTAACTATAGTTAACAGCGGGAACCAAAGGGTACCGATGGGGGTGGCGAGAGAGCAGCTCTTTGACGTAGACTACCTGCCGCCCAACAAGCTGACGTCCTGAGAGCTGGCCAAGATCAGGGCGGAGTATATGATTCCTGATTCGGTAGGGATGAGGATCCCAGGCCCTACCGAATCCCTGAGCAACCCTGAAGACGGCGAGGTTGCCTTCTTTCCTGACGTCCTTCAGGCAGGCGCCAGGCTGCCGTGCAGCCTCCAGTTCAAAAAATCCTGGCCCAGATTGGATATGCTCCTGGGCAATTCAATCCGAACTTCCTGGGCCGTTCTAATGGGGGTCGTAACGGCATTTGGACTTGCCGATGAGGAGGGGCCTTCTTACGAGCGATTCTCCCACCTGTCCAGGCATTACCAAATCCAAGAGTACCGATCACGGTGGTTGGGTCCAGGCGAACTGCCTCAAGGCTTCCGAAAGGGGCCATTTTCTGAATGCCGTGCCGACCTCCCAGAAGTCTTGGAGGAATCGGCGGGTGCTGCTCTCTGGTGATTGGGAATCGCCTTCGGGAGTGCCCGTTCGCTTCCGCATTCCTACTACCTTCCAGATTGCCGTAGGTCGCCGCCATACCGATCGGTAGGTCACCCTCCTTTGTTCGAAGGACTAACCTGTTTCGTTATTTTGTAGGCAAACTGGAAGCAGCCAACGGCAACTCAATCAGAGCTTCGGCAGCTTGACAAGGTGAGGCTGAAAGTTCCTGCCGATGACAGGGAGTACCCACAGTTCCTTTTCACCAAGAACCTTGCCAGAGCCCACCTTGCTAACCCCTGCGAGAGTGAGTCCACTTGACTTTTCATTTTTCATTCTTTTTTATTTATTTATTTTTTATTCGGTATACATCACGTACCGATTTCCCCTTTCGTTGTGCAGTGACCGAGGAGAGGAAGAAGGCCGAGGTTAAGAAGATGTCCGAGACCTCAAAGCGGCGGGTTTCTTCCAGGCCAATCGCGTCGTACCTCCGGCGTATGGGGGATTTTGGTCCGAGGGAGTGCAAATCAAAACGGGTGAACAGTATGTATATCCTGTTGGCACTAAAAACTGTATAGATAGAGATGAGTGCAACTTACAAGTGAAGTGGACGATCTAGAGATCGATTAGGTGTCTGATGTAGATTCTTCTTGTCCTGGGATGCTGATCCTGAACCAAAGAAGGTTGAGGCCCGTGAGGTCTATGGAACCGGTGTGGAACCGGTGTGGAACCAGCCTAAGACCCTCCGATGCCGAAGTAAGATTGTTTTCTAAGAGCTTTTACTGTTGACGATATATCAAGTATTATAGTCAAGCTGAAAAGTCTTACCCCTTGTATTGTAGTGAAGGAGCCCATTTATAGAGAGCATTTGGTATGCTCTTAGTACTCAATTTCGATGTGGGACTCGTGAGAGGGCCTCGAGGTTGACACGAGTCTTTAGATATTTTAGACGTGGACTTCGAGGTTTGCTCCGTAGTATCGGTAGGAGATACCGATTGTAGACTTCGTAAGGCGTCATCGGTAGCTTATGCCGATTTTTCACTGCCTTTGGGGCAATCAGGGTTTTACTAATCCACGTCTCGCTGTATGAGTGGAGGGTCAGAATAAGGTACAAACAGTATCTAAAAGCTTTTAGATATATATATATATATATTATATGGTTAGTCTTTGAACAAAATAAAGAGAAATAAAAATTCAACTAAGGCTCAAACTATTAAACAATTACTTCCTAAATATTAAGCTTGGAAACTGAACTTACAAATTCTTTTGCCGCTTCATCATTAATTGGCTTTGGAATAGGATCCTTCTTAGTGTAAATAAGCCTGAAAAATGTGCACTGGTCCAGTACTTCACGAGGGTAACTAAGTTGTTGCATTACATACAATCCATACATTATACACAACATGCATAAGTTGATATAATACTTTATTGGGGTTCATATTTCAACTAATGTTCTTGTAGATTCTGTAGTACTATATTTTTAACTTTACCATAGAGGACATGTTGCTTGTGTCCTAAATCCTAATGATATCCATGAAAAAATTAAATATTGATCACTGTAAACTATTGACTAACACTATTTCATAACATCTGCATCCCTATAAAGTTTCATGATAAACATATATTCAAAGTGCATATTAGTTAGTTTGGCTATAAAATATGAGCATTGAGAATAATAGAATCAAAATGTTTTGTGACCTGAAATTTCAATTCTACATCATGTGCAAATATAGAGCTGGGTGACATTCAATCAACTTGACTCGATTAAATTTTAAATAAAACAATTTGTAATGTCAAGTTCGCCATGCCCTCTAGTAGAGAGAAAATTGAGATATAATAGAGATAGAACATTTGAATTATATTTGTGAAAAATTAAGAGAGAGAAACACAAGTTAAAAGAACAAAAAAGGCAAAACTGAACAAGAATTTGACAAACTTCTTAAATTTGAGCTATTATTTCTTAAATACACACATTTCATTAACATGTACTGTATTGCACACTTCTCGACTGCAGTTATGTCAATTCGAACCCTGGCATGGCAGACAAGCTCTACTAGAAAACACTAAATCCTTCTTTTAGTCAATCACTCACTGTATGCATAATGCAAATGATCACTACACAGAAGAAAGTCATATATAGGCTATGTGAATTAAGATAGTTGATTAGAGCAATGTGTTCATTATCTTGTGACTAGATTTGAATCCCCTGTCCCTAATTAATTAGAGTAGTTTAGAATACGACATTATAAAAAAGTAAAAACAAAAATAGAACAAGTGCATTTAATTCATTGGAACAATATAGTTCGCAAAACAGTAGCATTTCGATTCCATTTAACACAGATTAAAGCACTTTGCTAGCATCATATTAGAACCTAAATTCTTTTTACATATACTACTATTTCTTTCTTTTTTTTGGGTCAAGTACATATTCTACTCCTATTATATCATATTTTGGGTTTTTTCACCCTGAAGGTATAACTTTTATCCAACCAAATTGAAATACGAAATTATTCTCAGTTTATACAGAAAAATTATAAACTTTTCATGGGTTTGAAAAATTTTGTTTCTTTATATGTTATATCTAACATCCGTAGGACTCCAAGCTAACCTAATAACACCCCTAAATGCATGTACTCAATTCATTATATACCGCTTCCCTTTCCAATCTTTAGGATCTCTTCAAAGATCATAGATTGTCTCACTCTTTCCCTCAATCAATTGTCTCACTCTTTCACTCAGTCTCCAAGATTTAAAAAAAAAGAACACTTACTTTGGGTTCCTGAGAGAAGCATCAAGATGACCCACCCAGAACTACGACTGCATTTCAAGTTTTCCTATGTTGATGTGGGAGTCTGATGCAGCAGTTCAAATCACCATTACAATCAGCGGAAATTTTGATTTATTACCAAGGAATATTATAACTCAAATATGGAAATAACCATGTGTAAAAGATCAATCGAGGGATACTGTAACAAATCTGGAAACAAAACAATAAATCAATAAATTTTTCTAAATAATTATAACAATATGAAAAATAGAGGCCCCAAAAGCAAAACACAAAAAATAAAAACAGAAAACCTAAAATCAATCTCGTTTGATTTACCAAATTTAATTGAACAAACCACACATATTCAAAACCCAATATCCCAATGCTTGAATTCAACTATTATTTTCATTGACACTAATAAATCAAACCATAATATGCCATCATACCTATAATTTCCACAAATACAAAAATTAAAGCTACACACACAAATGAAAAGTAACGATGAAATTGAGCATTGAAATTACATACTGATTCTATATTCTACAGTGGTATGTATAACGTGATTTCAATCCTCTCTTCAAGCAGCGAGAAGTCGATGGGTCTTCAAGCAGGAACAAGTCGGCGGGTCTTCAAAGACTGAGAAGAGGATGGGTTGGTGAAGATGGGTGAGGAAGGTTGAGACAGTCTCTAATACATTGAGTGATTTTGTCATTGTTTTTTATATCCGTGCCTAATGGAAAATTAAGTACATTGGTTTTCCCAATATACGGTGGTATTGATGTCCATTCATTTAAAATATGGATGCTAATAACAATAGGGATTGTTTTGTGTCCCTAGTATTGCAATAGGGACGTTTTTGTGTCCCTTAATGTTTATAGGGACGGTTTAATAAAACTCTGTGCCAAAAACTAGTTTTTACAGACTGTTTGTCTATCAGTCTCTAACAAAAGGGGTTCTTATTGCCCAAATTTCTAGTAGTGTATGAAACTTATGAGAGAATATTGGTAGTGAGAATTTTCTATGTATTATTCTCCTAGTAAGAGGTTGTATTTATAATACAATAAAGCCTTGTAAGTTAAGGAAAGTAATAACTCCTAATTCTATTTAGAGTAGGAAATCAAGAATTAAAGTAAATCAATTATATTTAATATAGAAATCCTTGGCGTGTAAGGAAATTAAATGTTGGTCCACAAGTTACACCAAGAATAGATAGCTCTGAGATTCGATGACCCAACGATAGGGTTGGTTAGATTGAGGAGATAGATGAGGTTGAAAGAGAGGGAAAGGCACTAAGTCGAATGAAAGGGCCATATCAGTGGCCATGTATGACCATTGGGAAGGCCCAAAACGACCGGACAAATCGAAGAGGGGAAGCTTTGTAGTGGGAAAGGTTCATATCAATGGGCCATATATGACAACTGGAATGCCTAAAACGATTAGACAAGAGCATCGAATAGGTGAAGTTGTGTAGTGGGAGAAAAAGTGGTTGATCGTGGTCTAGAATCATCTTGAGTTTCTAAACAAAAAGTATATGGCTCCTTACATATAAATTAAAGGAGTTAGTCTGATATGTGTGCAGAAACTATGATTAGTTTTAATAAGAAGTTTTTTCATATGTGTGTCATTGCGATTTGTCTGTAAGGAGAAAGGACTCCTTAATTACGTGTGAGGAGCAAAGCTGTTCGTGCAAAAATCCTCGCGGGAGAATATTTGCTTCTAGATCCTTCGCCCTTTGATCTTCCTTCTCTCCCTTCCTTGATTCCTGTAAAAAAGTCCTGAGTAAATAGACCACACCCAGGGAGTGTTGGGCAAAGGCCCTCCGATGCCTAAGTTAGTTCGAGTGTTTGTAGGAAAACAATAGCTAACAAAAGGGTACGGAGATGTATGTATGGTGTGAAATTGGGTGGCCAAAGCCGTGTAGAGAAAATATGGAGAGTGGAGAGTGGAGAGGGAGAGAGCTTCAGGTATTTTTCTTGGGTTTTAGGAGTAGGTTTAGATGTACCTTGAATGATGAATGAAGTCATCTATTTATAGGAGCCTCGGGGGCTAGGGTTTCATAGAGAATAAACTCTTATTAAGAGGAGTTTATTCTTTACCCAAATTGTAGAGATTGAGCCCATTAGGGATTTGATTAGGATCCAAATCTCCTAATTTGATGATGACTTTATCCCCTTATTAGGATAATATCCAAATTAATGATATTATCTTATTAAATAAAGATAATATCCTATAATTAAGATATTATCCCAATTAATTAATTGGCCAAATAAATTGGTTCAATTAATTAATTTAAGGGATAATCTTCTTTTCCACATGGCGTGCTGTGATTGTAGACGAAAATATTTGCTCCCACAAAAGCAATATCCTTTCAACCGGGTGCAAACATTTATGTTTTCTGTTATTTTCAGTCGAGTTTGAACATGGGCTTTGGGTATTCGTTTGGGTTGGTTTTAGTTTTACATCTCAACCACCAAATTCATATCACAGCTAATATTAGAACTCATTAATGAATCCGCACCATACTATTCCCCTAACAGAGAAGTGCGCCTCTATCAATAATTGACCTAAGTCATACCAAAACGTGATATTTCAGTATGTTGTGTTAGGATCGGTTAGCAGTGCCAGAATGGGAAAACACAAACTCAACCAACAATATGAACATAAAAATAAAGAACATTAGAAACCAAGGAATTTAATGTGGCCATGCCTACATCCACGGGGAACAATATAAAATTTTATTCCACTATAACAATAATGGGTACACCAAGAACAATCCTACCAAGCCAATGCCCAAGGCTTTATATGAACAAACAGGGAGAGTACAAAACAAACACCACTATACTGTCACACACTCTTAACCTTACTCACACACACAAGGAGTGGTATACAATATCTCACCCTCACCCTCAACATGGAGTGGAACACCCTCACTCTCTACATGGAGTGGAAAGCCCTCACCCACCCTCTACTATGGAGTGGAATGCTAAAATATGAATACGGGTTTGAATATATTCAGATGATTTATTCTTCTCCATAAGGAGGTATAAATATGAGTTTACAGAGTGCTTTACAAGGAATGAGATACAATAAGGAATTAGGAAAGTATCTCCTAATTATACACAGATTTGTCAACTAAATGGAATGGGAAAGTAAATCCCTTAATTAATCAAGGAAATAAATCTCCTTGATTAATTAGGAGAGTCACGTCAACACTCCTCCTCAAGTTGGTGCATATACGTCACCAATGCCCAACTTGGTAAGTGAGTCATAAAATACTCCGCTACAAACAGCTTTGGTTACCGATATCAGCTAGTTGATCTTCTGATTTTACGAATGGTAGGCGGATGATCTTCTTCTCAATTTTTTCTTTGATAAAATGTCTATCCACCTCAACATGTTTGGTTTGATCATGTTGAACTGGATTATGGGCAATATCAATAGCTGACTTGTTGTCACAATGCAACTCCATTGGCTTTTTTGGCTTGAAATCCAATTCTGTCAAGAGTCTTCTGATCCATAGCAATTCACAAACTCCATGAGCCATTCCTCGATACTCTGCTTCTGCTACTAGACCGAGAAACCACATTTTGTTTTTTACTCCGCCAAGTGACTAGATTACCTCCCACGAAGGTAAAGTAACCTGAAGTAGAGCGTCTGTCAGTAATGGAGCCAGCCCAATCAACATCTGTATATCCCACAACTTCAAGATCTCTATTTTTTGAGAACATTAATCCTTTTCCAGGGGCTAACTTTAAGTACCTTAAGATTCGATCAATTGCATTCCTATGAGACACACTGGGTGAATGCATAAACTGACTAACCACACTCATAGCATATGCAATATCTGGTCTTGTGTGGGCTGAATATATTAACCTTCCAACAAGGCGTTGGTACTGTTCCTTATTGGTTGGTTCTTGATCCATACCTTCACACAACTTGTGATTCATCTCGATTGGTGTGTCAGGAGGCTTACATCCAAGCAATCCTGTTTTCAGCGAGTAGATCCAATACATACTTCCTCTGTGACAGAAATATACCATTTGCAGACCTTGCTACTTCAATTCCAAGAAAGTACTTCAGATCACCTAAATCCTTCATCTCAAATTCCTGAGACAAATACTTCTGCAGTTTCAATTGCTCTCCTGTGTCGTTTCCAGTCACAACTATGTCATCCACATAAACAATCAGTGCGGTAAGCTTCTTTCCATCATGCTTCAAGAACAAAGTGTGATCCGAATTACTCTATGTATATCCAAAATTCTTCATGGATTTAGTGAATCTACCAAACCATGCCCTGTGAGACCGCCTTTAACCCATACAATGACTTTTTGAGCTTGCAAACTTGATTCTCCTTGTCACGAGTGAAGTTACATCCTGGTGGTAAGTCCATATATACTTCTTCTTCCAAGTCTCCATGTAAGAATGCATTCTTTACATCAAACTGATGTAATGGCCAATCGAGATTTGCTGCTAGAGACAGGAGGACTCTGATAGTTTTGATCTTGGCTACTAGGGCAAAGGTTTCTTGGTAGTCTATCCCATATCTCTGTGTGTATCCCTTTGCCACCAATCTAGCTTTATATCTTTCAATGGATCCATCTTCCTTGAGTTTCACAGGTATAGATCCACCTGCATCCCACTGTCTTCTTTCCATGAGGTAATGGCACGAGTTCCCATGTACCATTCTTCTGAAGAGCTCGCATTTCTTCATTCATGGCTTCTTTCCATTTTGGGTCTTCTAGTGCTTCAGTGACACTGTTGAGAACAGGTATGTCGACTAACTGCTTCACAAAGTGTACCCGTGACTCTTGATAATCTGGTGAGGGATACATAATTGTTGATGGGATATTTCCCCTTTGCATTAAGATCTGCTTCGTAGTGAACTGGAGGTTTACCACGATTCTTTCTTTTTGGAATCTGATATGTAGGCTCTGCGCCTTCTGAAATGCAATCAGTTATTTCATTAATGTTATCAGTTTCAGGTAGAGAGTTCCTGAATGACGTCCTCGCAGGTGATTGGTGTGGTCCTGGAGCTGAAGAATTCTCTGAGAGCAGGCACAAACTCTTGAATTCTCTCCTCCTGAGTGTGATGGCTAGGATCGGACTGAAGTGGAACTATTTCAGAAAAAACTGGGGGAGCGATCGGTCGTTAGGGTCAGGTAACCGGTCGCTTTCAGGTCGAAGTCGTTGGCGTCCATGGTGACCGGTCGTTGAGGCGTGCGACCGGTCTCTTTCAGGCAAAGTCGTTGGTGACCGGTCGTTTGCATCGGGCGACCCATCGGTTTTGTTGGGCGACCGGTCGCTAGAGGTCTACGACCTGTCGTTCTAAGTCTGAAACGAATCTGGAAAAACTTCTGAAGGAAAAAATTCAGAAATTTGAGAAGGGTCTTCCTGTGCATCTGAAAAATAGCTCTCTTGTTCCCGGAACGCAACATCCATAGAAGTATAGACTTTCTGACTTGGGGGATGATAACACTGGTAACCTTTCTGATGAGGTGCATAACCAATGAACACACACTTGTCGGCACGGGGATCTAATTTGCTGCGTTGGTGATCATGTAAGTGGACAAAGACCCCACAACCAAATATGCGGGGTTCCAGGTTTTGGGTGGGAGGTATTTGGCTATGGTGTTGGAGTGTTTGAAGGGGGGTTCGGAATTGGAGGATACTAGAGGGAATCCGATTGATAAGATATGCTGCAGAGAGTAAGGCCTCGCCCCAAAAGGACCGATGCATATTTGCACCAAAGAGGGAGGAACGAACTACTTCCAGTAAGTGTCTATTCTTTCGTTCAGCCACACCATTCTGTTGAGGAGTAGAAGGGCATGAGCGTTGATGGATGATACTGTGATCTTGGAAGAACTCATTAAGATCATGGTTGAGAAATTCCCCGCCATTGTGAGACCGAAGAACCTGAATTCAGGTATGAAATTGTGTCTCCACCATGTGATAAAACTCTTGAAACTTGGAACTGACTTCCCCTTTTGTTTTGAGAAGGGAAACCCAGGTCATGCATGTGCAATCATCAATAAACGTGACAAACCATCTAGCTCCCCCGGGAGGGTAATTTTAGCAGGGCCCCAAACATCAGAATGAACAAGGGAAAGAGGAATTAAACTTTTATTGGAACTTAAGGGAAAAGAAACACGATGACTCTTGGCCAGTTCACAAATGTCACACTTAAAACTAGAACTCTCTACATTGGAAAATAAGGAAGGAAATAGCTTTTGTAAATATCCAAATGAAGCATGTCCAAGACGGCGATGCCATAACCATACTTCGGAAGTTTGCTTCTCAACACTCGTCCCCCCAATTTTGTAAGCTTGACTAAGGCTGGCTTCACTGTCAAATGTCAGGTCCAAATAATAGAGTTTGCCCATCCTAGTACCACAACCAATCGTCTTACTGCTGAGAATGTCCTGAAAAACACAATGAGTAGGCCAAAAGGTTCCAAGTGCAATTCAAAGCCGTAGTAATTTGGGCAACAGACAAGAGATTATGATGTAAGGATGGAACAATCAACACAGAATCCAAAGTGAGGGAGTCAGAGAGAGGGAACCCTCCCCAATCACTGGAGAGGGGATACCATTGGCATTAGACACCACCGATTGAGAAGGCGATGTATGAGAGGTAATTTGTCCCGGATCAAAGGTCATGTGATCAGTGGCTCCGGTGTCAATGACCCATGTGTGTTTCTTTGAGGAACTATGCAAAACATAACCTTGGGTACCTGATGTGGCTCCAGAGGTAGAGGCAGGAGCCGGTGCAGGTGGAGCGGCAGGACTTAGGATCTGTGATGGAAGATGTGTGGAGGGAGTTGCTCTTATTCCTGCGAGGAGCTTTGGAGTGGTCCCACCAATCTGGGTACCCAATTAGTTCGTAACAGCGAGCACGAGTATGTTTGCTTCCACCACAATGAGTGCATTTGGTCTCCGGACGAGAGCTTGTGGTCTGAGTCGGAGAAGCGCCACCGGAGAGGGCGGAGGGCCCCTCGGACGTTGAGTGGCCAAAACCGCAGTGCCTGGAGTCCTGGCCATGGTCAGTCGTTGTTGAGCTTCGCGACGTACATATGCAAAAGTTTGGTCAAGGTCTAATTTGGGATCTTTGCGCATGATCTCCCCCCCGGACTTGATCAAACTGAGGATCGAAGCCCGGCAAGGAAAAGGTGAACACGAAGACGATCCAGTTCAGTCTGGCGCTCACGCGTGACGTCGCGTCACAGTGCATGCGATTCGGAGTGCGATGATCAATCTCCTGAAAGATGGTCTGCAGCTGGCTGTAGTATTTGTGGACAAGAGCACCATTCTATTTAATGGTGAACGCCCATTTGTTGAGATAAAACATGAAAGTTTCATCCCCCCCATCAAAGTAGGTTTTCTTCACGACATCCAGATTTCTTTGGCGGTACTAAAATGGATGAACTGACCCATCAAGTCTGGAGACATGGAGTCGATGAGCCACCCTTTAACCCGAAAGTTCTCCGTACACCATTGGCTGTAAGTGGAGGAGAGCTTAGAGGGTCGCGGAGTGTCGCCGGTGAGGTACCCCAATTTTCGCGGCTAGCAATACGTAACTCCATGACCTGAGACCATAAGGCATAATTGGTCTCTGTCAAGGTGATGCCGGTAGGAAACGGAGCGTTGTCACTCTGAATAGTAACAATTTGGGGGGATGAGGAAGTGGAGTCGGTGGTTTTGGAAACAATATCCATGGCAGTGGAAGGATTGAAGAATACGAGGAAAAAAGTGGTTAGGGTTTCGGGTTTATGTTTAGGGTTTCGGGGTTGTGTTTAGGGTTTTAGGATTCAGGATACGAGGATAGAGGTTCGTGTTTCAAGGAATTTGATACGAAGGATTCGGGTTTCAAGAAATTCGATACAAGGATTTAGAGACAACGTAGGATCGATGACTCTAATACCATGCTAAAATATGAATACGGGTTTGAATATGTTCATATGATTTATTCTTCTCCGTAAGAAGGTATAAATATGAGTTTACAGAGTGCTTTACAAGGAATGAGATATAATAAGGAATTAGGAAAGTATCTCCTAATTATACACAGATTTGTCAACTAAATGGAATGGGAAAGTAAATCCCTTAACTAATCAAGGAAATAAATCTCCTTGATTAATTAGGAGACTCACGTCAACATGGAAAACCTATCACTCTCTCTCCTGGAGTGGTATGGCTCTGACGCCACTTAGCCTTGGCGCGGCTAAGGTCCTCACTGGTGCACAACCCCAGCACTCCAACACTCCTTTATATAAGAAAAAGGGAATGCTGATTTTATCTCCAAAAATCAGCCAATACATATGCCGCTGACCATGCAATGATGGCACCCAATAAAGACTAAAATATCATCCTCCACCAACCTGTTTCGGACAATAAATGTCACGCCCCGGATTCGGGGGTAGGTGGAAATCCCGTGCCCGATGCTTGAGAAAAAAAATAAAAATAAAAAATAAATAAAAAGGAACTGAAACCTGGTTTAAAATAAACTTCTCTTATAAAAATAGATCCAAAATCTTACAACTTTACAATAAATAAATAAAGCTCTATCACTCTCAACTAATCCATCCTCAACTGGTTTAGTCCTTGTCTTTCCCACTAATTCATCTGAAAAATTAAACAAGGTGAGGGATGAGCAACCACCGCTCAGTGAGTAGATTATGTAATATGCCAGTCAAGCAATGCCGTTTTACACACTCTAGAAAAATATCATGAAAAGATACACCAATCCAGATCATATCACATCATCCCTTCATATCTTGGTTATCCTTCATAGCATGTAACCAACCACGTGACCCCTATTGGCTTCACTGCCCTATGTCCCCGTGTGGTACATCTATCCCTCGGATACTCCAACATTGAAGTTCTCATGTTCCATGAATAATACATACTTCATATTCCAATCAATATATATATATATATATATATATAGTGTGAAAGATTGCACCAAATTAGACATGCTTGACTTGAAATAGAGAGATATTTGTAAATAGAATAAATCCACGATAATTCATGGTTTGCATATTTTATCCCAAAATAAGAACTTTGAGAACACATTACATAAACCACTCACCTCGCTAATGAGAACTCTTTAAATAAATTGGCAAGACAACCCATCTACCTATCTCCTCCAATAATCATCTCTCTCTCTCTCTCTCACTAAAAGAACTATCATCTTCTTCTCAAATAATTCTTGCTTGAAATGAATGAACATCTATTCCTATTTATAGTACAAATGAGAGTTGGGCTAAAAATGAGAGGTAATGTCAGCATAAATAGTAGCATGCGTTGTCAAATATTAATGTGATTATGAAGGAAATGCTGCCAGCTGCAAGAAATGGTAGCATGATCCATGATGTGTCTCATGCAAGATAAATGTAAATGACAACAAACTAGGTGATAGTACTCCTAGGTTAGTGGACGTGTCTAACACTAACAATGACTAACCATATATATATATAAAATAAGATATTTATGTAATACACACATATATAATATAATAAAATAAGATATAAATATATATATAATAGAATAATATATGTAATAAGAGATAAATATTTACGAGTGCACAATACAATATATATATAAGTTATAAACTAAATATGTAATATTTAATTTCCCGAAATATAATATATATATGTATATATTTTTTCAAAATACGGGGTTTCACAATAAACAACCATCAATAATTAACCATGATGTCCTTCTTTTTCCTTCTCCAATGCACCGACCTTTCCAAATTATCTACCACCAAAATCAATGGTAAGTGGGCACTCTAAATTGGCTGCTGGTCCAACACACTCAACTGACCTCATTCTCTGTAAATTGAAGGAGAATCATCATAAAAAAGAAAACGACTCTCTCTCCAAAAACCAGACACAACGCCTCGAAAATACTCGAAAAAACTCAAGATCTTTTCAAACATGCTTACTTGATATTCAGATAACTAGTTGACAACTCCTGCATTTATCTTTTGTTTTTCTCTGCCATCTTCGTGGTAGATTTCTTTTGAATGATCAATTTGAATTTATGTATTACTCGAACTAAAGAGAAATCTCCAAGTCTTTCATGTATTGTAATCGATGTTTTGACTTAGTTAAATGGAGAAATCTATAACTCTTGTCTTTCTTTGATATCAAGCCAAAATTAGATAAAGAGATCTTGAAGTTTGTCTTAGTTATTTTATCAAATATTAGCTATTTAACTGTTCTTATATATATATATTCCTGTATAATAGTTTACTTTCCCGCCTTTATATTATTCAATCCTATTATTCGGACCCAAAACAGAGGTCTAGGCCCGAATAGGGCTCTATTAGTCCGAAAATAAGGGCTAGTTCAGGCCCGAATTATATCATTGGGCCCGAATTGATTAGAACCTTGACCCAATCTAGGGTCATTTCGGATTTAATATAGGTTTCTGAACCCAAATAGGGTAACATTAACCATGACGCTGGTTTCCCTCTTGTTTGATCAGGTACTATTCATATCTATCGAACTAACAACGCACAAATGAAAAAATATTGAAGTCCTCTTGATTGAGGCATAGAAAAGAACTTATCTAGGCCAGTACTCCCCTTGGAGCACAATGGCTTAAGCAAAAGTCCAAAACAAGCGCAAATCCAACAAGTCAATATCCTACACTACATATACAAGATCTATTGGGCTGGTCTCATACCCAATAATGGCACGCTTACGCAATTCATTATCAGGACAAAAGGAACAAGTAGTTAGGGTCCAGCCCGAGCTCGCCCGTTCTTGTCAACCTAGTCCAACTTTCAGTTTTGTTCTTTCAACTAACCTGGTCCAATTTTCAATTTTGTTCAGAAGTTGAAAGAATCTCCTTGTAGGCCAGACATCTAATTGGGGCATTTGTGTGGACCCGACGACCTTCCCACTCTCCAGAGCAGCTCGATCGAGAGTATAACAAAAAGAGTGTAGGCGTGAAAAGGGTCGACCAACAATGTCTTACACCAGCCATCATTATGTTCGAACCCATTCCAACATTATTATTAACATTAAATCATTATATTTGACTCCATCATGGGATGGAATCCTATCCCAACATCAACATGTTGTCTTTGATTCTCTTCGAATTCCCAAAGTGGGTAATTCAGGTGGGGAGCTGCTGTGTGGGTCAGCTGTGGTGATGGTGGAGGCTGAAATGATTCGTGATGCTTTGCAGGTGTGTGTAGTGTAGAGCAGCGTTTCAAACGTACTGAACTGGAATCCGATTCAAAAGGATAACTTGATTAAGCAAGGCATCTGATGCTATAAATCAAATAAAAAATAAAAAAGCAATAGCTGATTGCTATATATGGAATGGCAGAGCAAAGAAGCAATGATTGAGTTGAAAAATATAGAGATGGAGGAGATGGAGGAGATGGAGGAGATGGAGGAGATGGAGGAGGTTGAAAGAGTGGGAAAGGCACTGAAACGCACGCAAGGGCCATATCAATGGGCCATGTACGATAACTGGGAACGCCTAAAACGACACTACAGCGACAATCCGAGAGAAGTTCTTGTTCCATTGACGACGAACAACGACACTGTACTTCACGTCGTAGCCTTCACCGGACGCAAGGACGTGCTGGAGTTTTTGATTTCACTGATAAAAGAAGCTCGGCAGCTACACCATGCGTTGACAGTGGAGAATGGTCAAGGCAACACCGCTCTGCATGAGGTGGCTGCGACCGGAAACCTGGAAGCAGGAATGCTATGGGTGGGGCTGGATAATAGAGTTAGGATCGAGCTTGCTAGACTAGATCTTCACCAAAACGGTGCGCGTGGTTCTGCTAGCTATAAACGTGTGGTAGAGATTCGGAACCAGTTAGGAGAAACCCCACTCTACAGGGCTGCTGGTTTCGGTCACACAAAGTTGGCCAAATATTTGGCTACCCAAGTGGGAGTGGACGATATAGAGTTGCACTTCCAAAGACATGTAGATCAAGTATCCATTCTTCACATCGCAGTCATTGGCCAACATTTTGGTCTCTCTCTTCAAAATGACAATTGCATTACTTTTTACTTTCATTATATATATGTATGTTATTCATGAAAAAAATGCATTACTCTCTATTTGTACTATATATTTACTGATCATATTGTTATCACCCTTCTAATACTGATGACAGAGGCAAAGCCACATAAGGACCAGAGGGGTCCTAGGCCCCTACTCAACTCTCTCTCTCTCTCTTCCAAGCCATTTTACTCTCCTTTTCTTTCTCTCTCTCCCTCTCCCTCTCAGTGTAAATAATTTAATGTTGTGTGTGTACGAATTGAATAGATTATTGAAAGATGATAAAAGGGTTATATATACAATAATCAGAACTTGATGTGTAAAAGCTGTAATTTAAAGCTAATTTCTTGATTTTACTTTAGGGGATATTGGTCCAGTGGTATGAAAATTAATGATAGTGTTTATGCTCTCATTCCCTTTATTTTTTCTCTAACATTAATTTCTGACTCAGCCATTAATTGATGGGTCAGCAATATGATCAGTAAAGTGGTACAAATATGTCCTCTTATATCATACATCAGTTAGTAAGATAAGATACTTAATAATGCTGTCAAACTATAAAAATGGATTATATGAGTCTTGCTATAAGTTTGGCAAGTAAACATTTAGTCTATTATATTTGATTTTATTATTATTATTATTAACATGGTTTCCTTCAATGCAGAGACTGCTGTTTGGTTACAAAAAGAGTACCAAAATCTTGCTGAAAGAAGGGAAAGTAATGGATTCACAAGTCTTCAATTGCTAGCCCGAATGCCATCTGCCTTCCAAGGAAAATTTCGCAAAAGCAAATGGAAGGTGCTCATTTATAAGTGTACGATCTACTCTATGCCATAATACGTATTAAAATATACCACATATGCTATGCTGCATTTGAATTTTTCGCACTCCAAAAGTGGGGACTGTATTTACCAATAACGTAGTCATAAAATTTATTTGGGACGGCTAGCTAAAGTTTTTTTTTTAGTGAGATTCGACTTAGGCTTTTTTCCATCTGCAATCATGTTTCTTATTTTGTTAATTAGAATTTAGTTCAAAATACTATAAAACAATTTTAAGAGATCTTTATAAAATTTCAACTTCAACCATATACTCCCTAACTTAAGGAGACATAAATACTTTAATTATTATTTTTATTCAATTCTTTATTTCATCTCACCACTGCGGTGGCACTTGTTTTGTTAATAATATAAAGGGTTGTTCCAATATAGGCCCTTACAACTACTATATCTTAGACTTATACCCACCCAACGGCGGACCCATAAATATATGTAGGAGTAGGCTAATTTTTTTTTTTTCAGTAAAGTATAAGCCCTTGTTTGTTACAAATGTTTTTTTTATAAGCACTCTTTTTTCAGTATATTTTCTTCATCATATTTAGAACTTTTTGTTATTATAGGACATTTGAAACAGAAACAATGTTGGAATTATTGATAATATTTTATGAAATATTTGTAAGGGATTGAAGGGAAACAAAGAAAGAAAAAAAGAATAAATATTTAGAAGGAATGGAAGTAAAACATCACCTTTTGTTGGGCAGTGCACCTGACAAAATAAAAACACATCCCATCCCAACACATATCTACCCCTCTCTTTTTTATTCTATTTCCTCTTCTCTCTCTCTCTCTTTTATTCTTTTTTCCTCTTCTTTCTCTCTCTCTCTCTCTTTCTTTATTCTTTTTCCTTTTTCCTCTCTTCTTCTTTTCTTTCTTCTCCCTCTATCTGCTCTATTTCTCTGTTCTTTCTTCTTGCAGCCGGCTGATTTCTTGTCCATGGTGGGGCTGATTTCTTTGTTTGGTCTAGACTGAGCCTACACAATAAGCCTAATCTCAAAAGTCAGCACTGTACTAGAGCACATGCTAGCCTATACGTGGATCCGCCCTTGTACCCAACTACTTTTAAATCTTTACTTAAAACTCAAATTTAAAATAGGTTGCCATGTAAGATAGATTTGTCCTAGTATTATTAACTAAATTACAATATATGTCATTTACCTTCATCTTTATTTTCAAACATGTCATTAACTGTCTTAATTATAATTTATTCTTCCTATTAATAGCATATCAAGCCCCTAATTTCTTATGGTTGACACTCCCTCTAACCCATCGACAATTTATAAAATATTTTGAACCCAAAAAAAAAATCCCTAAATTATATATCCAATAAATAATGTACCTATAAAAATAATATATATGCTTTATATATATATAGGTACATTTTTTACAAACAAAAGTAGGTAAATTACTTTTACAATATACCTACAAATGTGTATAGGCAAACTATTTACAGTAAGGAAAATTATATTTGCAATATACCTATTAATGTACCTATATTTTGCAAGTTCAACAATTTAACTAGACACATATGTACCTAAGAAAAATGTAGGTAAATTAATGTACCTAAAACATAGGGATCAAGACCTATAAAGAGCAAGGACAAGTGTCCTTCTTAAATTTGAAATTAATTTCAAACCATAACAATTATTAAATTTGAAATTTTGATATAAATAAAAGGAAATAACTAACCAATCAATATGAAAATTAAAACAAAATATGAACAGGTAGTCGGATTTGGAAAAACATACCAAGTTTTAATTATATATTTCGTTTACAAAATATAACCAATCATAGTAAAAAAAACATAATAGGTACATTGGAACAAATCAATTTAAAAAACATACGACAATAATTACACACCAAGTTTTAATTATATGTAAAATAAATAAATAAGAGTGCTGCTATTTCCACCTCCTCTGTCTTATTTCCCCACTCACCATGTAAATTTGAAAAAACAGAATCCTATCTTTCCCCCCACCATTAAATGAGTAAATTTGTCTTAAATTTTTTGAAGATAAGGTGGGTGGGGAAATAAGACAAGGGGGTGGAAATAGTAGCACTCATAAATAAAACTGACCCACAAAACGTTTGCAAAATTGAAACACCATTATGGCATTAAATAGCAAACAATTTTTTGGAAAAAAAAATAGGGGTATTTTAGGAATTCAAAAAATGTAACATTTAATATATTAAACTTGACTAGGTAATTTGCTTAGGTGGATCCTAGTCATCGAGTTTTACTTATAAAAATTGGGTTTAATTTATAGAAAAATGAAAGGATGGGTTGTTGGTAAGAAAAAATGAATTTGAAGGGAAAACCCAAATTTAATTTATCCTAGTCACAACCACCCTCTCTCTCTCTCTCTCTCTCTCTCTCTCTCTCTCTCTCTCTCTCTCTCTCTCTCTCTCTCTCTCTCTCTCTCCAACTCCATATTGGGTTGGATTAACTTCACCGATCCAATGCAAACCGTCGCTGGTAGTTTGGGATTTAGGACAATCGAGTTGGTTAGTTCGGTTGGTGGCGCCGTGCTGCAATTTTTGAAACTGTAAATTTAGGAGAAATTCTTTGGTTTGACTGTCACACATACGATAACATTTAGGTTATATTGACACCACGAGAATGTATCTACATATATGTTTACAACATATTAATAACGTAACAACAAATATATGTTAGAGTTAGAAAGTTAAATATAAAATAAAAATTCAATCCAATTTTGTGCAGCCGTTGTTTAATTAAGATTTGGATTATCTGTGGAAGCATGCTGAAAAACTAATTACTTATCTATCTTTCCCAATCAATATCTCTCTCATGAATATGCATGCATGATCATAATAACTAGTAGGATGGCCACGAATCCGTATGATGTACAAGGAAATGCAGAAGCAAAAATCACTATTGGAACTCACTCATTTGCTGGTCGAGAAGGACCATTCATGGGTGGAAAGTAAGAAAAAGATGGATGGGACAATTTCCCTGGTGCCGTCACACGACAGAGGAGAAGAAGAAGAGACCAGATCTATTCATAAGTATACCCCATTGCTTATGGCAACCAGCACCGGAATAGCACAAATTGTGGAAAAAGTGTTTCAGTTGCACCCTCAAGCGGCAGAGGCACACGACATTGATAATCAACAAAACATTCTGCACATCGCCATCAAGCACCGCCAGCTTCAGATCTTTAAGCTTGTAAAAAAGAGTAAATCAATAACGTTAAGGTTGGCTATGAAGAATGACCGTGATGGCAACACCATATTGCACCAAGCTGCATATATGAGATATTACTCTGCAAACACTCAACGAGTAGGTGGTCCTGCATTACAGTTGCAAGAAGAACTGCGTTGGATGGTGGTGAGTGAGTCTCCTTAATATAATTTTCATTTTATTTCATTAATTGAAGTTCATCTACTAGGACATGCATGCATGCGTTTTCTTGATTCAATTACTGTGCTCTCGTGGATGAGTTTTGAACTCAAGACCTCCTCCAACTAGGTACATAAACCCTGTGTCACTACACCAAATTGACATACAAGCATTTAAAATACAAATTTTTTAGTGATCCCTATCCCCCAAATAAGAATAGGTAATGAAATTAATTATTAAATTCACAATATAACTATTCTTTTCTTTCTACAAAAAACATATATATATATATATATATATATTTAACAAGGGTAACATCTTCCAACATTACAAAAAAGAAATACCATTATATATTGTTAATTAATGTATTAATCCTTAACAATTTTTCCATTTGCGGCCAGCGTGTGGAAAAGATAATGCCACCTCACTTCATCATGCACCACAACCATAAGGGTATGACAGCGGAGGAGCTCTTCAATAGTGAGCATGCAAAGCTTCTTCAGTCGGCACAAGAATGGATGAAAGGGACTGCTCAGTCATGCTCGACCGTGGCGGCTCTAGTGGCCACCGTTGCCTATGCAGCCGCATACACGGCTCCCGGGGGTTATGATTCGAACGGGCTTCCTCTTCTCCGGGATTCCGCTTTCTTTGTCGCATTCGCCATTACAGACACTGTGTCGCTTATCAGCTCATTGGCTTCTTTGGTCACATTTCTCTCTATCCTCACGTCGCCGTTTGAGTACCAAGACTTTTACCGTCCTCTTCCGTTCCGGCTACATTTAGGGTTCACCCTTCTGTTCTTCTCACTGGTAACCACCATACTTACCTTCACTGCTACTATTGTGCTATTGATTCATCTCCGAAAGAAATGGACAATGTCCCTCATTTACGTGGTTGCATTTCTTCCTGTCCCTGTGGTTGGGCTCATGCAGTTTCCTTTGTATAAAGGATTTTCCCAAGGTTTGAAATACACTTTTAAGAAAATTAGAAAGATTAAATTTTCAATTTGCCCTGCATGAGGAAGCTGATATACATATGTATTCTTGGTTTGAGTACGGCCTATTATTGAGTGATTATTTGTGAGCTACAGGTTGTAGCTTAAAAGGTCAATAAGAATGCAGCTATAGCTCCGAGTTGGAGTTCTCTCTTCTTCTTCCTCTGCGTTTTCCCCTCCTTTTATGTATTGTTGAGAAGAACTTTACAAGCTTAAATAAAGTGTATGCCAAACAGTCTGTATGGCAGACTATTAAGACGTAAGGAGGCGCAAGTGAATGTCTTTGTCCTTTTACTTTCATTTATTTTTATATTACTCCATTCACATAAGTTTACAATATAAATAAAGAAGCCCCCCATTTGGATTCAAATAAAAAAAAAACAAAATCAAATTCCCACCAAATCAAAATATGAAAAATCGGTTTTAGTGCAAAATACGATTTAGGCTAAAAATGATGGCTGATTAAGTCAATATATACTTCATAATAAAATCCCATAAAATCAAGTTTTCTTATTTGATGTGTAAGGAATAAAAGCCGCCAAAAATTATCTTGAGAAAATAATTATTTCGAGAAACCATTTTTCATACTTAGTCAATATTTTTACGTAAAATAATTTTTCATGTATGATATGAATGCATGAAGGGACCTAAGGTCAATATAGGTAAAAAGCCTTAAATGTTCAATCCACAAAGAGTTTTTAGCCTTTTCAAATTGCACATCCACTAAAAATTTCCCGAGTCCGCCAATATGTATGATGTTTTTATATGCAAAAATATATATATTTTATTTTAGATAAGATGTTAATTGCTTTTGCCTTCTATGCTTTCTCCATTATGTACTTGTAGTTGTAAGTGGGAACGAGTAGAAGTTCACTAAATTATACTGAACTGCTTGCAGAAAAAAATTATGTATATTTAAGATTATCATTGTAAAATAAGTTTCTATCTTCGGAAACTCAGAAAAAAAACACACCTAGAGAAAAAAAAAGCATTAAATTCTTTAAAATTTAAAAAAATCAAAGCTTGAAAAGAAAATCAACCATAGGGAGGCCACCAATGGCAGGCTAAGGGATATAAACATTATGTATTTAAGATACAGTTTATATCAATATTGATACATCAATAAGTCAATGTATACTTTATACTAAAATCTTATAAAATTGTGTTTGATTATTTAAGTTGTAAAGAATATAAACTGCCAAAAATATCATTGAAAACATTAGTATTTCAATAGTCCATTTTTCATACTTTGTCAGATTTTTATAGAAAACAGTTTTTCAAGTATGATATGTAGTAATATAGGTTGGCACAACTAAATATATGCATATCTCAACTAGATTGGCACTTATACACTTATCAATCACTTGCACTTTACAACCTAAAGGTACAAAAATAATGTTAGCATTATGTTAGCCTTACATAACTCTTAGACAATAATATAGATTACCACATATATCATACTTCCAAAGCCATTTTCTCTCAAAATTTGACTAACTTTAGCTTATGGGCCGATCCCTTTCAAACCTTAGCCTAGCTCGGCCCAGCTTGAAAAAAGAAAAAACTCGGCTCGAGCCCAAAATTTTTGGGCCGAATCAACCCAACCCGTTGACGAACCCTAGAAAAGGCTAAGCATTATTATAGAAAACAAGAGGGAACTGACCAAATCGGACCGGTTTTGGCGGTTTGGTTCGGATTTTTAATTGAAAAATACAATTGAAAGAAAAACTGGTGAAACCGGCCCTAAACCAATGTCAAGTCAGTTTGATTTATCTGAAAGAACCAAACTGGAAAAACACAGGAAAGAACCGGACCAGCAAAACACCGCAAAGAACTGAACCAAACCGGCTTCCTTTATTTCTAATTTTTTTTATTTAAAAAAAAAACCTTTTCCACATGGCAATTTTACACTGGCCACACTTCAAAGTTATAATGGGCCTTCCTTTATAGTTGCTTGTCGTCTCCTTCTTCTTTTTCTTCTCTGATTGCCGATCTTTCTTCTCTCTTCTGGCCGCCTCTCTCTTCTCTTTCTTTTCCCTCTGGTAGCGAAGTCGTCATCTCCGTTCTTCTCTTTCTCCGTCGTCATCTTCTTCTATCTTCTCCTCAGTCATTTTTGTTGCGAAATCATGGTCTTCTCTGCCGAAACCGCACCAATTTCTCTGCAAACCGACTGTAGGCGGTCTCTTGTCCCATCGGAGCGGCATCGGTCTCCGTAAAAGCGATACTGACGACATTTGGCCCGATGGTGGGTAACTCCCCGATGGCACAGTTATCAAACCGTGCTTCTCTTAACTCGGGCCTGCATATGAAGCTCGATAGAGGTAATTGAATATTTTTTTGTTACTACAAAGCTTAAGAAATTTTCCTACTTATATATTGTCAAGAAGAAGAAGCACGTGGAGCTATCTTGGTCTTGTGCCACTACCAAAGGTTGCCTTCAATTTTTAATTTTTTTTTCAAGTAAAGATATATCTCATTGTTGATTTTTAGCCCAAATTGAGTATGAGCATTTAACTTGTAGATTTGGTCAAAAACTTGAGCCCTCACATTTTTGCAGATTTGGTCTCATGACAATTGGCAGAAATTTGAGCCAGCTTGTAGGGCTCTTTAGTTGGCCACGTCACTTTGTGTTTTGGGTTATTAACAGCCATTCCTTGGAGTCTTATTGAAGAAGCCATTTGTGTTTTTGGCTTGTTGGAGAAGCCATTTTGGCTAGTCGGATGGACCAGAGTTTGTAGTGTGGACCAACCCATGTGGATATAGAAGCCTGACTAGGGATCCAAGAGCTTTGTGAGAGAAACATTAGAGAGCATCTCCGAGCCTCCTTGAGAGCACTCCTAGCATCCTACTTGTTCTTGAGAGAGAAATTCTTTCTTAAGCTGGAAAGGAAGAGAATAAGCCTCTTGCCTTCATTGTTGGTGTTGTGGTACTTGGATTGCTAAGTTGGAGGACAAAGGAAACCACCTTGGTGCTGGTGTGGGTTGGCTTCTTTCTTTGATGATGTGAGGTAAACTTCTCTTCCACTACACAAGATTGTTATTGTAGAATACCTACGTGTACGTGCTCTAATTTTTTTGGAGGAATCGTTCCTCGTAGTTATTGGGATGATGTAGGTTATGCAGTTGTCTATCTCTTGAACCATATGCCTTCTCGTGTTCTTGAGTTTCAGACACCATTTGATGAGTTGGAAAAACATATTTTGTTGCCCTCAGTTTTGACATTGACGACAATGATCTTTGGTTGTGTGGCATTTGCTCATCTTTACAAAAATAAAATAGATAAGCTTATTCCGTTTGCATTGCGATACGCTTCCATTGGCTACTCTCCTCATCAGAAAGGATATCGTTGCTACATGCTCCCACTTTTTTTTTTTGGTTACTATGGATGTGAACTTGGTGGTGACGGAAATGTATTTTCATGAACCCGTGCCAAGTCGTCGGGTTCCACTGTACCAGACCATGATATTGAGGATATTCGTGAGTTAAGTACAGATTTAATTAGTACCTCTACTGGTTCTACCATACCATTACATGCTAATCGTGGAAAACCACGTGAAGGATTTTGTCCATATATCATTAAGAAGTTCCCGATTGCTAATCATTTCTCCACACACAGACTTTGTCCGTCCTATGAGGCCTTTGCGCATATGATGGCTATAGTATCAATACTGAATAAAGCACATGAGGCTTTAGTTGATTCTAGCTGGGCTAAGGCTATGAATAAAGAGATGCAGACCCCTGAGAAGAATGGAACATGAGAGGGTCATTGTTGATGTGTAAATTGGTTTTACTGATTTACTTTTACAGTTTTACAGTTTTACAGCTGGTTGTGACTAAGTAACAGCTTAGGTCCCTTTTACGATTGTGAGAATTTTGTGGCTGAAATGCCTATAGGAAGAACCAAGTGTCATACACACATAGGCAGATCATTTTTGTACTGATCCTTGTGTAAATCGTTTTGACGTATAGATGAATATAGCTGAGCTCATATTGCTCCAATATATTCAGTTTTGCAGAGAAGAATTTGGGGCAGTCTCCTTCTTCTTTCTTCTTCTCTTTTCTCTCAGAAAATTCAGTTTTGCAGAGAAGAACTTTGGGCAGTCTCCTTCTTTCTTCTTCTCTTTTCTCCCAGAAAATCCAAATAAGAATCTAAGAGTTTATTAGCCGGCCCTGGCCCAAGGCAACCAGGGCCACAGCCCGGGGCCCAAAATAAAATGGTGCACAAAATTTTCTCAGTCTATGTATATATATATCTGAAAAAAAAATGAAAAAAAAAAAGAGAAGAAACTAAACGGACGCTCAACATTAAGTCATGCGTTGGAAACGAAAACCAATTATCCTCCTTTCCAATAAAAAGTCAAGTGAATAGAATAATAATTTAAGAATTGATAACCTGTTGGGCAAAATTGATTCATCAATACGTGGGTTTCAACCAGCAGTCAAAGCCAAAGTAAAAAAATACTTTTAAAAGGGAATTGGTATTTCTTCTCTCTCTTTTTTGGTCTAAATGGTATTTTCTTCTATGGGTCTTGGCCATCTTGAAGAGAGCACAATTGAATGAAGGGTTGTACTACTTGAAATTTTGCAATTTGGACTTTTGAAGAGGGTATCAAAACTTTCGTCTGTTTTTTCTCTCATTCTTTTCCTTTTGAGTTGGTTTGGTTGAGACATAGCTCAAAGTCTAAAAAATGAAAAATATTTTCTTAAAAAAAATCAATGCTTAGTTTATTAAAAAAAAAAACTACAATTTCAGTTATTAATGTGTATACATGGGCACACTTTAGATTTTCGCCCTGGGCCTTTGAGAGCTCAAGACTGGCACTAAAAGGAAAGAAATCCGTTGGTTTCAAGTATAATTCTAATAGGTCCATTGAGAGGTATAAAACTCGATTAGTTGTGAAGGGATCTACTCAGACTTATGAAATTGACTATAAGGAAACTTTTACGTATGTTGCTAAGATTAATAGAATTCGAGTCCTCTTGTTACAGGCTGCAAATTCCACTTGGGTACTCCACGACAGGGGAGTAAAAGAGGAACATGTGTACAAGTTAAAAAAAGGCTTTGCATGGGCTGAAGCAATATCACCTTGGATTGTTTGGAAGATCTAATTTGGCCCTAAAGAAATATATGGTTACAAGTTGTGTACTTATCTTGAGTTGTGTGTATATATATATGCTTATCTTTGCTTAAATATCTTCATCTAATTTAACTAAGTTAACTAATAGAACTAAAGTGTTTAAATTATAATTTCTATGGAAAGGATCTCGTAGTGTTTAAATTATAATTTCTATGGAAAGGATCTCGTATTTGCTTGTTGTACTATTACATGTTTCGTGCACTAGCAATTAAAATTTTGATTAAGTTGGTCTAGAAATTAGGTTCGTAACTTTCACAACAATTTTTTGTAGGAGAGGCTCAGAAACTTCCGTTTATGCTCAAAATTCTTCTCTTTGACCTAATTATACTACAAAACACAATTGAAACCAAACCAATTGGCTCATGTTAAAGAGGAACAAATACAGAAACCAATTAAAAGTGCGTATTAAAAGATGTGTGAATTTATGCACTTATGAATTGTCACGTACGGGTGAGCTTGATGCGTAAAAGAGAAGAGATATGCTGTGTTGTTGTGGCAGGTGGAGTGTAGGCATAAGGAATGGTGAAAGTAATAGATGCCATATGGAGAATTAATGGACTAGTGAAAGGAGGAGATGCAATATGGACCAGTGCACAAGAGGGGGAATCACCGATGGGTGGAGAGAAGCTCTGATACCATGGAAAGCTTTTATAAAGAATATATATGCAGCTCACCTTTTGTAATGGTTACATGAATAAGCGGCTCAGCTTTCTCATCAATACAAAGATTTGTTCGAGTGCGTTAGTTGAGTATACTGAAGCCTAGAATACGTGCAGTAATTAATTAAACAAGATTAAACCAACCCAAATATTTTATTTATAATGATTTATTAAATATTTTATACATTACATGGTAAGACACATAAGTAACTTAGTATCACATAAAATTCCTATGAGGTTCACACTTTTCGTTGTCTTCATCATGTCTATGTGTATAGTACATGTATTATAAAGAGTAGTCATGAAACAATAAAACTCCAAAATAATTTTGCATGTAGTTATTATGCCAGTCATATAAATATAAAATTAGTTGGTGCTGGTAGTTATAATTTGGGTTTGGCACTGCTCAACGTTATTCATAAACAAAATAATTTGGAGATTGGGATTGAGTGATTTAATCAACTATAGTACATAATAATGATACAACTAAATAATAAATAACATTAAATGAATTAAATAAGGAAATAAAGAAAATAATCTTATGAAATATGAATTCAAGTAATTAATCAAGGATATATGATCGGTTCATAATTGTATATCATTTTGTACCCTTCTAGCTTATGATTTGGTTATGTTTTTGAGTTAAACTTGTCCTTTTAATCCTTTTTGTGTTTATCTTTCAGTTCATTGAGCTTTAGGTAATAATGATGGCTTTGGATAGTAAATGATGCAATCCATGCATGTTAGGGTCTGATTTGGGTGGATGGAAGAAGAGCTTAAAGACAAACCAATTTTGGCTACAATCCCCTACCAGTCCAGTTCCGTAGGTCACATTGCAAGATTTGTTTCAGCAACCTACACAGCTCAGATGAGGCCGCATTCTTCATGAAAGTTGTTCCGATGGGAGTGTACTATAACATATCCAAAATTCAGCCTCATTGGATAAATATGGAGTCTGTTACCTAGCAAACACAGAGCCATACTCAGGATGGATTTTATCAGCGCGGAAAATGAGTTAGCAATTTGTTTTGGCCTTAACTTCCTCCTCCGACCTTGGATTGGCCCAAATAACATATGGATGGAAAGAAGACATTCTGAACTTCAAGTTTGAGTGCTTAAAGTCCTAATTTGCTTAAGGGAAGCCCAATTCGTAAGCCCTTGAAGTTGCTGGTCATGCTGACCTCAGGATGAGCTATCATTTCTGGTTGGATGCTTGGTCATGGTGAGCTAGGCATGAGCTATTGTAGCTGGTTGGAAGCTTGATCATGGTGACATGAAGATGAGCTAGGACTGCTGGTGGGATTTATTGAACAAGTGCATCAACCATTTCAGATTTTATAATTCAAGTGCATCATCCAATTCATATTTTCTAATTCAAGTGCATAAACCATTTCAGATTTTATAATTCAAGTGTTGTATGCATTAGTCTTTTTGAATTCAGATTTTCACTTCCCCTAGGCCTATAAATAGGGAGGTTCTCTAAGCTTGTAATAACACCCCAAGGGGGGGAGCTCTTAAACACTTCTCTAGAGCTCCCTTCCTTTCTCTCCCTCAAATTCTCTTAGTTTTCATTTCTAGTTTTCAATTGTTGTAATGAAATATTTGTGCTGAAATTCTGCTTAAGTATTTCTTAGTTCTACTTAACTTTTCCTTATGTACATTCTTTCTTAAGTATTCAAGTTTAATTAGTTTCCAAGTTTCAATTATGGTTTTTGTTCTTATTCATTATGCTTATAAGTTAATATGCTAGTTTGAATGATTGATCACCATTTAGGCTTGCATGTTAGCTATCTTGGTTTGAATTAAGAGTATACACCATGCTTTAATTTGAATTGAACTATGAATAGGAAGAGTATGTATGGACATTCGACAACAGGGATTAGATACATGCTTGGTTGTTTAAATTGTTCTTCTATGCTTAATGGGTTCCTAATGCTTAATTTTAGGTTAGACAACAAATGATCAAATTAGGGAATTAGGAACACAAGGTTATGACCACACACCATGGCTTAATCATACTTTAGCTAGAATCAATCCATTAATCTAAATTGAACTTGGGAACTTATCTACTTGAGTTAGTTATTTTCTTTCTTTCTTGTTTTATTTATTTCCTTTCTTTTTCATTTCTATTTTGTGTAGGGAAACTAAATTGGATCATTCAATCACCAATCCTCGTGGGATCGACCTCGCATTTACATATGCTATACTACCGAACGGCTTGTGCACTTGCGAGTATCACAAGTTGAGGATGCAACTGAATCCATTTTGGTGAAGCTGTATCTACGCAACAAGTTTTTGGCGCCGTTGCCGGGGATCGGTAACATTGTTTGATTCTATTTGGTTTTCCTACTTTTTATTTATTTTTATCTTTTTCATAACTGGACAGTTTTATGTTTTAAAGTTAATGAGGTTAATTGATAAGTTGTGTTTGTAGTCCAACGGACAAGGACAATTGCCTGACAAGCAAGAGAACTGGATTTGAGTCACAACTTACACAACACCCAAAAACAAAAAGGTTCAAGTAGCATGTTGATTATTTCTAGTTTATGGTTTCATTCACTTGCTCTTAATTAAATATCTTGTTCAAGTTTACATAAATACCATATGACTCTTGGACTGATTAGTGAATGAATGGGTAGATATTGAAGACAAATACCATGTTTAAATTCTACTTGGTTCTCTATTGTCCTTCTTGTTCTTAATGGGTTCGGAATTTGTGTTTAGACTAAACACCATAGCTAAATGCTTTTTCTGAATATGGATAATCATATTTGAGAAAGAACGAACTTCATAAGCTAGTTTGATTACTTTGTTGCTTGTTATTTTGAAACATGAAATTGGACGTGTGTTGATTTTCCTTTTCATTTTAGTTTTTATCTTCTAATCCTTTAATTCTGTTTCAAGTTTTCTATGTTTGTTTTAAGCAATTTATGACAGCTTAATAAAAATGGAGAGAGATGGTAACCTCAATCATAAGAATGGAGAGTGTGGAGTAGTGGGAGAAGTCGCGACCTCCAAATGCATCATGCTCGACCTAATCGCTTCAAGGGGGAGTATTCCAATCCTTTCTCTTTAGTTGTTTTGTTATTATTTCAGTAATTTTAAATTTTCTACTTCTTTTATTAAAAAAAAAATTTACAAAGATTTTTTATATGAGCTGACTCGTGGTAACTCCAGTGAGCGTCTCCGTCAAATACAGTGTCTAGGAGTTCTTTAGGCGACACCTTCGGTGTCTAAGAAGTTTGGGTTTTAAGTGGGACCTTTGTGACCTGTTGTGTAGATACAGCGTCACTAAAATGGATTCAGTTGCATCCTCAACTTGTGATACTCGCAAGTGCACGAGCCGTTCGGTAGTATAGCGTATGTAAGTGCGAGGTCGATCCCACGAGGATTGGTGATTGAATGATTCAATTCATTTTCCCTACACAAAACAGAAATAAAAAAAGAAGGGAAATAAATAAAACAAGGAAGAAAGAAATAAGTAACTCAAGCAAATAAGTTCCCAAGTTCAATTAGATTAATGGATTGATTCTAGCTAAAGTATGATTAAGCCATGGTGTGTGGTCATAACCTTGTGTTCCTAATTCCCTAATTTGATCATTTGTTGTCTAACCTAAAATTAAGCATTAGGAACCCATTAAGCATAGAAGAACAATTTAAACAACCAAGCATGTATCTAATCCCTGTTGTCGAATGTCCATACATACTCTTCCTATTCATAGTTCAATTTGAATTAAAGCATGGTGTATACTCTTAATTCAAACCAAGATAGCTAACATGCAAGCCTAAATGGTGATCAATCATTCAAACTAGCATATTAACTTATAAGCATAATGAATAAGAACAAAAACCATAATTGAAACTTGGAAACTAATTAAACTTGAATACTTAAGAAAGAATGTACATAAGGAAAAATAAAGTAGAACTAAGAAATACTTAAGCATAATTTCAGCACAAATATTTCATTACTACAATTGAAAACTAGAAAATGAAACTAAGAGAATTTGAGGGAGAGAAGGGAAGGGAGCTCTAGAGAAGTGTTTGAGAGCTCCCCCCCTTGGGGTGTTATTACAAGCTTAGAGAACCTCCCTATTTATAGGCCTAGGGGAAGTGAAAATCTGAATTCAAAAAGACTAATGCATACAACACTTGAATTATAAAATCTGAAATGGTTGATGCACTTGAATTAGAAAATCTGAATTTGATGATGCACTTGAATTAGAAAATCTGAAATGGTTGATGCACTTGTCCAATAAATCCCACCAGCAGCCCTAGCTCATCTTCATGTCACCATGATCAAGCTTCCAACCAGCTACAATAGCTCATGCCTAGCTCACCATGACCAAGCATCCAACCAGAAATGATAGCTCATCCTGAGGTCAGCATGACCAGCAACTTCAAGGGCTTGCGAATTGGGCTTCCCTTAAGAAAATTAGGACGTTAAGCACTCAAACTTGAAGTTCAGAATGTCTTCTTTTCAGCCATATGTTATTTGGGCCAATCCAAGGTCGGAGGAGGAAGTTAAGGCCGAAACAAATTGCTAACTCATTTTCCGCGCTGATAAAATCCATCCTGAGTATGGCTCTGTGTTTGCTAGGTAACAGACTCCATATTTATCCAATGAGGCTGAATTTTGGATATGTTATAGTACACACGCATTGGAACAACTTTCATGAAGAATGTGGCCTCATTCGAGCTATGTAGGTTGTTGAAACAAAGCTTGCAATATGACCTACGGAACTGGACTGGCAGGGGGCTGTAGCCAAAATGAGTTTGTCTTTAAGCTCTTCATCCATTCATCCAAATTAGGCCTTAACATGCTTGAATTGCATGAATTATTCTCTCTAAAGCCATCATTATTACCTAAAGCTCAATGAACTGAAAGATAAACACAAAAAGGATTAAAAGCACAAGTTTAACTCAAAAACATAACCAAATCATAAGCTAGAAGGGTACAAAATGATATACAATTATGAACCGATCATGACCCCTCCAACCTTCCCGGATCCCCTGGCTGTATTTTCTGAGGCCCTTAACTGGTCATCCTTGAGTTGCTTGTATATTTGTGTTTTTTTTAAAACGAAAAGAAAAAAAAAATTGAAATTTGAGTTTTTATTTATTTATCCTTGTAAATTGCAATTTGGAACTTTTTTGTTTTCTTTTATTTTTATTATTATTTTTTTTGTTGTTGTTTTGTTAGGTTAGTGTATTTATTTACGTGGTGTGGTTAGTTAGTTTATTTCTGAGTGTTAAAAACGCAATTTTTATTTCACTCAAACAGTGCATTACAAACAAAGAAAAAAAAAAGTAAAAAAAATTAATAATTTAAAAAAAAAAAAACATTCAAGTAAAAATAAAAACAACTTCTTCATCTTCATCTTCATCTTCATCTTCATGGCATGCCTCTGTTATCTCTTACTTGCAGAATCTGCAGCAGCTCCACATGGTCCTCATTCTTTCTCTCCAGTGCTTCCACGTGCTGATTGGCATAATAGAGCCGCTTCTGGAGTCCGCCACCATAGCCTTCAAGGAAGCTACTTCATCGCTCAGCGCGGCACACTCCCGTGTCCTCGCCAATAATCGCATGCCCAAGTTGGTAGCCGAGACCGCGTGGAGCACAGTTAATTGTTGGACTCCTCCACCGCTGCCTTGTCAGAACCTCTGTGCCACACGAGATGATCCATCGGTGTGAGCCTCCTGCTAATCATGCCTCCCAGGCAGCACTGCTCCGTTCGGCAGTGCCTCAGAAAAGTTCGGTATTGCCTCAGCAAACTTTGAGGCCGTACCATGATGATATGAAGAGTTTGGGAAGACAGTGTTTGGAGGAGCCCTTTTCTTGGCATTCGGAGGTGCAAGGGACAGCTCAAGGTCGAGATCATCAAGGTGAGTGCATGAGGATGCCATTTGTTTTGCTTCTGAATTTTTTGATGTTTTTCTTTGAGTTTGCAGGAAGAAATGCTGGATATCATCCGTTTTAGAGGCGTGGTTTAAATAGACATATGCTGATGAGAGAGAGCCAACACCACTTCGAATTTCCCGGGCATGCTCGACCTAATCGCTTCAAGGGGGAGCACCTTTACTTTCACTTTACTTTTCTTTTTTCCGTGTTTTCTGGTGTTTTATTGTTTTGCCCGTTACTTTCATTTTCTGGAGCTTTGTGTTTTTGCCTTTCCCTTTCGGCTATCATCTTTATTTTATTTTAGTTAGGGAACTGTGCTTTCTTTTCCGTTTGTCGTCTTCGTTTGATTTAAGTTTGGGAAGTGTGTTTTTTTTTTTTTTTTTTTTTTCTGCAACCTTACTCTTTTATTTCCGAAAACAAAAACAAAAACAACCAAAATAAATAAATTAAAATAAAAACATCAATAATGCAGGTAGAAGTCATTTCTTCCAGTGCTCGGTGTCTCGACCATTGGAGCTTTGAGTTTGGCCCTCTGGCTGTCCTCTTCCTGGGCTTCATGCACAGCCTCTTGGGGCTCACCACTTGAGCTCCCAAAGATCGCAATCTTAGCTTGAGCGTAACTACTCTCGCGATCTACTGATTGCGTTTACCCGGTCGGTCTAGGTCCTCCAGCTGCTTTCGCATGTCGCGAGAATCCAACTCTACCATTTTTGATAGGTTTTTATTCTCCTCCCGCAATACTTCTAGCTGGTGTCGATTCACCTCCACTATCCTTGCCCTCTCCCTCTTCAAGCTTTTTATAGCAGTCTCTGACAGTCTTCAACCAAACTCCGCTCAGCCGCCAGCTGACCTTTCAACACCTCCACCTCATGGGACTTCGCAAGTAGGCGATGACCCAAACTTGCGACACATGCTGGACTCTGCACGCTCAGTGCCAGGGCATCACTCGTGACCTGGTTGTCATCCCTTGTCCTGAACACATGTATATCTTTGGGAGTCACTAAATTTCTGCCAACTCCAATGGCAACATCGTTGTCCAGGAGTATTGAGTCATTGACAGTCACATGCCCCCGTGAGGAGGCAAAATAGGGCATCCATACTGGTGCTGCCTGCTTGGCCTCGTGTTTGAGTCGGTGGAGCTAGGTTGAGATCCAACGAAAATGGGTAGTTAGAGGCCATTTGATTTCTCACTCGTTTTTCTTCTTTCTTTCTTTTCTCTTTTGTGTGTTTCTGAGTTTGTGTTTTTTTACCCTTTCTTTTTTACCTTTTATAGACTTAGTTTTTGCTAACCCTAGCCATTGCGGTTCTGAGTTCTGTGCGGCCCTTACGGCTTATCTCTATATGTCGCCGCACCCGTTTTCCAACCCACTTTAATTGCATTTTCACATTTCACCACCTTCAAGTGAAAAAGTCGTCGCGCCTTCCTACGAGTGTTGCGTAGATTCAGCTGCACCAAAATGGGTTCAACTGCATCCTCAACTTGTGATACTCGCAAGTGCACGAACCGTTCAGTAGTTTAGCGTATGTAAGTGCGAGGTCGATTCCACAGGGATTGGTGATTGAATGATCCAATTCAATTTTCCTACACAAAACAAAAATGAAAACAAAAGAAACAAAACAAGAAGAACGAATGTACATTACAAGAAAAATAAATTACAACTTAGAGAACATTAAAGAGAGCATTTGAGGAAGGAAGGAAAGTGTTTGAGAGATTTGGAGAATTTTGGAAGAGAAGGGAAATGTGGAAGAGAGTAGAGAAGTGTTTGGAAAATTTAGAACAAAGAAAATTTAGTAGAATGATCTTATTACAACAATTGAGAACTACAAAGGGAAACTAAGAGAATTTGAGGGGGAGAAGGGAAGGGAGCTCTAGAGAAGTGTTTGAGAGCTCCCCCCCTTGGGGTGTGTTTTTACAAGCTTAGAGAACCTCCCTATTTATAGGCCTAGGAGAAGTAAAAATCTGAATTCAATATGGCTAATGCATACAACACTTGAATTATAAAATCTGAAATGGTTGATGCACTTGTATTAGAAAATCTGAAATGGTTGATGCACTTGTATTAGAAAATCTTGCATTGGTTGATGCACTTCACCACTAAATCCCACCAGCAGCCCTAGCTCATCTTCATGTCACCAGGACCAAGCATCCAACCAGAAATGATAGCTCATGCCTAGCTCACCATGACCAAGCATCCAACCAGCACATGCTGAGGTCAGCATGACCAGCAACTTCAAGGGCTTACAACTTGGGCTTCTCTTAATAAAATTAGGACTTTAAGCACTTGAAATTGAAGTTCAGGATGTCTTCTTTCCAGCCATATGTTATTTGGGCCAATCCAAGGTCGGAGGAAGAAGTTAAGGCCGAAACAAATTTCTAACTCATTTTCCGCGCTGATAAGATCCATCCTGAGCATGGTTCTGTGTTTGCAAGGTAACGGACTCCAGATTTATCCAATGGGGCTGAATTTTGGATATGTTATAGTACACACCCATTGGAACAACGTTCATGAAGAATGCGGCCTCATCCGAGCTATGTAGGTTGCTGAAACAAAGCTTGCAATATGACCTACGGAACTGGACTGGAAGGGGGCTGTAGCCATAATGAATTTGTCTTTAAGCTCTTCATCAATTCATCCAAATTAGGCCTTAACATGCTTGAATTGCATGAATTATATTCTCCAAAGCCATCATTGTTACCTAAAGCTCAATTAACTGAAAGATAAACACAAAAAGGATTAAAAGCACAAGTTTAACTCAAAAACATAACCAAATCATAAGCTAGAAGGGTAAGAAATAATATACAATTATGAACCGATCAACGAGTCTAATAATTCTAGCTTGGGGGATGTGAAAGCGGCCTCTGCACGCCGACACGTCCCTCACCTATTTTCCCGTGACTTCCCAGGAACCAAGGCATCAGGGACCACACTCTTTCTTTTTAGAAATCCCGCCTTCGCGCTCCCAATTCAAGTTTCATTTTATTTAAAAATAATAATAATAATACAATAAAAATAACACGTGGGCTTCGAACTTCAATGTGGGCTTCGGGTTTTCACTGTTGTTAGGTTTCAAAGTGTGTTAACTTTATTTTGGGTTGGGTTTTCAATCGTTTGGGTTTTGGTTTGCGTAAGACTGTTTGTTTAGGGCTTTTCCTTTTCGAGTGTTTTACTGTTTCGTTTTTATTTTATTTTATTTGTTTGTTTGTTTTGAAATTCTTATTTTGTAATTATTTTATTTTTGTATTTTAATTCTTGGGTGTTTTGTGATTTTGTTTATTTGCTTTAATACCTTCATTTGTTATTTTTGCCATTGCTTGTGCCTAAATTTTAAAACATTGAGGACAATGCTCATTTCTAGGTTTGGGGGTATTGGAGTTTACCAAGTAAATTTAGTTTTTCTTATTAAAAATAAAATAAAAATTTCTTGCTTGTTTTTCTTTTTCTTTATTTTGAGTCTTATTTTGTTTTGAGTCACTTTCCGAACACTTATGATGAAATTGTGATAAATGTTTGCATGACTTAAATGAAAATTGAATTTTATCTATTATTTATTTTTCCTTGTAAATTTTTATTGTAAAAAAAAATTGAAAAAAAAAAAAAAATAATAATTTGGCTCGTTCTAGCATAATATGTTCGAAACATTTTTTGCACTTGCCATTTGTTTCATAATTTTCCAATTAAAGGATTTGCATGACCCAAAGAATTGTATCAAGCATAAATTAGACTTATATAACCATTTAATGTGAGCTTTTGAGCCTTGTGCTTCATTTCATGAGTGTTATACACATACTCTTATTTTCTTGTTATCAAAGTTGTTGTTTGATCTCATTATTCATTGATTTGGTTGAACACTTAAAAGTCATTCATTCTTTTGCAATTTGATTTCATGACATTTAAGAAATGATATTAAGGCCCTCTTTGGATCGTTTGTGCCTTTCAAGCTAACCTTATGCATGCTTAAGCATGATTTTCCATTGTTAACCATTTTGAGCCTACATGTAAACCTTTTCTTTCATTTTACCAATTATATTTCCTCGCCTTAGCCCGAAAAACAAATATTTACCTTTCTAAGGAATTCATGAGCTCTAATTCGGATGTGTTTTTCATGCTAAGTTTGGGAATGGATATTACATAAAGAAAAAAAAATTCACACAATTGGTGAAAGAAAAGAAAAAAAAGTTGTAATTAAATAGTGGTGCTTGATTGAAAATTCATTTTTGGGCTTTCAAAAATAATTGTTGTTTGGAAAGGAGTGTAAACCATTGTAAATGAAGGTATAAGGAGTTTTGATCATGTAAAAGAAAAAAAATCTAATCGTGATGATTCGAAGTCTTGTAAACTATTATTTTATGCTCTTACATTTTGAGTTCCTTGGACTTTGTATTATCCATACCTTTCATTTCTCACTCACCTTACACCCTTAGCCCCATTACAACCTATAATAAAGACCTGAATTGATCTTAAATCACTATGCCAAAATTGACTTTTCACGTCGGGGAAATACCGTTGCTAAAGGTACCCAACAACCGATGTATTGGGAACCGATGCAAAAGATATAGTGATACGCTTCGGACATTCCCCGTCGCTAAAGATGAGTTACGACTTCGCTCTTCCATAATCGCCGATGCATAAAGTGTTACCATATGCGAAAAAGAGCGTTGACCTCCGATGCCTAAACCTTTAATAGCATCAGGGAATATATCAGCGCTGATGCTAAATACTCATTATAGCATCAAGGGTTTTGATTATACTGAAGCGTGTTCTAACTTACCACTTTAGAAAAGATGCCACTACTGTTGCAAATTATGGTCTACGCCTTCGTTTTTTGTATTTATGCTAATGTGGAAAGCCTACAAATGGTTTGACTTTCTACAAATATTATTGACCCTTCGATTTTTTTTTTATAGTTTTCAACAACGATTTTAACTAGAAAAACAACCATAATAGTTTATACCATAAAACTTGAAGATTCAAAAGTAATTACATTGTTTACCAATCTTGATTCCTACTATATCCATACAAAATACCACATCCATAGCATTAACCTATAATTACAAAATACCATATCCAAAGCATTAACCTATAGTTGTTGTATCTTCCACAATTTGTACTTGGTCTCCACATTCAGCTGTCAATTTGTACTGAGTCTGCATTTTTGGAAATACAAAAAGAAACTGGGAGTAAGTAACAGGAATTTGAACATAGATAAGTTCTAGAAAAGAATATACCTGGGAGAAAATTGTATGTGCCGCAAAAGCTGAATTTCTGATTTCCACTTAATCTTATTGACAAAAAAGAAGAGAGAGATAGAGGAAAAAAAACCTGCAAACGAACTATTGAAAGCTGAGTGATAAACTTTTCATTATATCCTGTAATTCCTCATTGCTGTCCAAAACAGAAGTGCAGAAAAATGAACAAAACAAAAAGTGGTTCTGATCAATTCTTAGGGCTCATGTCAAAATTGATAAGGTGAAGTAGAAAAAAAAAGTATCGTTTAAGCAGATTGCCAAGAGATTGACCCAATAAAAAAGACTGCCAAGCTCACCCAAAGATGGCCTAATATTTGAAGAGAGATTGGGCATTCATTTAGTCATTTAGGGCTGTTTGAATAGTTGAACACAGGATTGCACAAGATCATTTTGTTTATTAGTCCAATTTGCCCCTCTACATAGTACTTCACCTTATATAAGCCAATCCTTTATGATGCCTTGCCATTGGCCTCCACAATGAATGTTTAAACATAAACAATTCGAATTAGCTATTTTGATCATGTTACGTTTTACAATATTTTTGGGGTCCATCCTTATCTTTTCCAAACACCTGACATCTTATGAGATAAATGACATGATCTGTGATGATGAGGAAAAAAGAATCTGTGGAAATTGATAAATGGTGCAAATGAATCTATGAGACCATGATGACAGTATACACAATAAGGTAAAATAAGTCATGCAAATATGCAATCATGAAAATATACATTATTTTCAGCATAATGCATAACAAAGGAACTACCTTATATCAAATTCTTCCAACTTTGCACAGCTTCTTGGGCAGCTTTGACTGCTTGATTATTGATTCCAAGATTGGAACAGAAGCGCCTCTGCAGTTAAGTTGCTATTAAGTCAGTGGAAACTACAAACTAGGAACAAAGTAACTTAGAATTCATGCCTAGATAGCTCACCATAAAGTCCCCACCATGTATTGTTCCCATATCCATCGACTGACCCTTCTCTAGTCCCAGTTGTTTCACTATATATTCTTTTGCTCGGCCAATTTCCTTCTATGATAATGATAAATAAAAATCAGTATTTGGTGAACATTATGAATCAAAAGTGAAAAAGAACACGTTTATGGTGAACATTATGAACATCAGTCACTATAACACGTTTATCAGCCTACACATAAAGAGGAATATAAATTATGCTTGAGTAAGCATGTGACCCATATAGCAGCCATAATGGAGTAAACATACACTTCAAATTTTTATTTTTTTAAAACTCAAATCCAATCATGATACATTTGGAGTTGGTGTAATCATTCGAACGAGGTCCATATACATCAGATGTGTCAAAGAAAGTGATTCCTTTACTGAAGGCATATTTGATTATCGAGATTCCATCGTATTAAGTGACAGGAGAGTTGTAGACTCCAGTCAGGCCCATGCACCCAAACCCCAATTTTTAGACCTGAAAGGAAATCATAAATTCTGAACTAAAGCAGGAAAAATTGTCCCAAGGTTCAGTCTTGGAATCTGAATTCCCTTCCCCTCGGCCATATTATTTTTCCTCTATGTAATTTCTTTTGATCCCTTTCCTTTTAGATAAATCCCAAATGTAAATTGGATTTGTTAATACAAAGTCTACCCTGCGTTAGGACTAAATCATTGGATTATTTTCCACCCCAATAAGTCAGCTTTTTGGAAAAACTGGGTTTTAGAGTCGTAATTTGAAAACTATGAACAGGAAAGGATAAGTTGAAGAATAACAAAAACAAAATGCATTGCAGTTCTTTATCAAACTACAAGTAATAACTCAATGAACCAAAAAGCAAAGCCATCATGAGATCAAGTTATGTAAATTTCAGAAAAATTCAATCCAATCAGAAACAAATCCACATAAATCCCCAATCTAATCGCCATAATAGAAAGCAAAACACAAAATTGACCAACCAAAAGGTACAAATCAACAACACTACAAACAGAGAGACATTAAGTTGAAGGAAACAAACCTCAAGCTTACAGATTGAACCAGAACCTGAACTAGTTCATTCGAATATGCAATCCTATGAAGATTGACAAATATGCAATCCACCGGTACTGCTCATTTGTGATAGTGATGTGATGGACATGCTTGAGAGAAAGGAACGAAGACGATGATGCAGAGGATAATGGCGACGACGAAGCGCGAGAGGTTGAAATTGCCCATCGCGTCCTAGATCTGGATTCAAATCAAATCAAATCAGAGATATTAAAAGGGGGCTCCGAAATTAGGTTTTGTTGGTTCTAATTTTTAGGGTTCAGGAGAAGATGGCGATAGAGATGGAGGAAAAAGAGGATGGCGGCAGATATTGAGGACGTAGAAGAACTTTAAACAGACGACGGACGAGCACAGAGTGACCGCCCTGTGACGGGGATGAGAGAGTACGGTAACTGTGGGTATAGTGAGAGAGGGTTTAGGGTGAATGAGGGTATTGCGAGAGAGAACAGAGGGAGTTTGAAGGTGAGAAGATGGGAGCTCACTGGAGTATGTGGGTATCAAGAGAGGGAAAGTTTTGGAGAGAAGGGGGAAATCTGAAATACACGCTAAGGGACTGAAATTTTTTAGGGAAAATCACTGGAGCAGTCAACTATAGGCTTTTGGCATCGGACCTAAATTGGCGCTTAAATTTACTTTTCGCCCAAAAATTTTACGCTTCAGTATAATTCTATCATCGATGCTAAGTATAGTCAATAGCATCAGTAGTAAAAACCAAATATTTGTACTGATGCCTTTATATACTTTTAGTCCTATTATTTATAAAATCGATGCCTAAAATACTAACAGCATCGGTTTTTAGATTTATCGATGCCTATATGGTGTTGTGTAAAGTAAAATTTGGCATAGTGAATGTCATATGGTTGAATTGCATGCATTTTCTTACTTTTAAGTGTTTGGCATCCTTCTTGAGATCATATTAATGAAAGTTCTTCATCTTCCTATTTTTGAGTTAAGTCCTTTATGATTTAACTCTAATCTCATGTTTATAACTGAGTGTTGCATTGTAGCCCTCTTCTGAGTGATTCATTTGTGAGAGGACAAGTTTGGTGAGATTTGAAGTTGCATTTGTGCTTGGTATGATTTTTGAAATTGTGTGAAACTAAGATTGGGCAATTTGTTGCATTTGGCTATCACACTACTACACATTGAGCATATTATGTTTTGAACTTTGCTGCCTTGTAAATAATGTTTAAATTAAGCTTTCATTGTTAAAACGTTTAAGTCATGTGCATAAGTCGTTTCTCTTCATAAAATATTCGGAAAGGTTGTTTTGAGTTTTTTTTGTTTTTCTTTTAATTTATGTTTATGTTTATGTTTTTGTAATTATTCTTTTTGTTTTTGTTTTTGTAATTATTAATTATTTTTGTTTTTATTTTGCTTAAGGACTAACAAATCTAATAAGTTTTCTAACCATTTTGTTTTGTAGAGTTAGAAAAACGTTTGTGGGTATCGTATGTGTTAAACCCTCAGGAGACACAACTCCTCCTACTAGGGATGCCTAGAGGTTTAAAGGCTTGTTGCATATGCTAAATGCAATCGAGTTACCTGCGGAAGTGGTTTAGTTAACTTCTTGTTTTGTTTTAAACTTGTTTTGTGTTGTTTTGCTCGAGGACTAGCAAAATCTAGGTTTGGGGGTATTTGATCGGTTCATAATTGTATATCATTTTGTACCCTTCTAGCTTATGATTTGGTTATGATTTTGAGTTAAACTTGTGCTTTTAATCCTTTTTGTGTTTATCTTTCAGTTCATTGAGCTTTAGGTAATAATGATGGTTTTGGATAGTAAATGATGCAATCCATGCATGTTAGGGCCTGATTTGGGTGGATGGAAGAAGAGCTTAAAGACAAACCAATTTTGGCTACAATCCCCTGCCAGTCCAGTTCCGTAGGTCACATTGCAAGATTTGTTTCAGCAACCTACACAGCTCGGATGAGGCCGCATTCTTCATGAAAGTTGTTCCAATGGAAGTGTACTATAACATATCAAAAATTCAGCCTCATTGGATAAATATGGAGTCTGTTACCTAGCAAACACAGAGCCATACTCAGGATGGATTTTATCAGCGCGGAAAATGAGTTAGCAATTTGTTTTGGCCTTAACTTCCTCCTCCGACCTTGGATTGGCCCAAATAACATATGGATGGAAATAAGACATTCTAAACTTCAAGTTTGAGTGCTTAAAGTCCTAATTTGCTTAAGGGAAGCCCAATTCGTAAGCCCTTGAAGTTGCTGGTCATGCTGACCTCAGGATGAGCTATCATTTCTGGTTGGATGCTTGGTCATGGTGAGCTAGGCATGAGCTATTGTAGCTGGTTGGAAGCTTGATCATGGTGACATGAAGATGAGCTAGGGCTGCTGGTGGGATTTATTGAACAAGTGCATCAACCATTTCAGATTTTCTAATTCAAGTGCATCATCCAATTCATATTTTCTAATTCAAGTGCATCAACCATTTCAGATTTTATAATTCAAGTGCATCATCCAATTCATATTTTCTAATTCAAGTGCATAAACCATTTCAGATTTTATAATTCAAGTGTTGTATGCATTAGTCTTTTTGAATTCAGATTTTCACTTCCCCTAGGCCTATAAATAGGGAGGTTCTCTAAGCTTGTAATAACACCCCAAGGGGGGGAGCTCTTAAACACTTCTCTAGAGCTCCCTTCCTTTCTCTCCCTCAAATTCTCTTAGTTTTCATTTCTAGTTTTCAATTGTTGTAATGAAATATTTGTGCTGAAATTCTGCTTAAGTATTTCTTAGTTCTACTTAACTTTTCCTTATGTACATTCTTTCTTAAGTATTCAAGTTTAATTAGTTTCCAAGTTTCAATTATGGTTTTTGTTCTTATTCATTATGCTTATAAGTTAATATGCTAGTTTGAATGATTGATCACCATTTAGGCTTGCATGTTAGCTATCTTGGTTTGAATTAAGAGTATACACCATGCTTTAATTCGAATTGAACTATGAATAGGAAGAGTATGTATGGACATTCGACAACAGGGATTAGATACATGCTTGGTTGTTTAAATTGTTCTTCTATGCTTAATGGGTTCCTAATGCTTAATTTTAGGTTAGACAACAAATGATCAAATTAGGGAATTAGGAACACAAGGTTATGACCACACACCATGGCTTAATCATACTTTAGCTAGAATCAATCCATTAATCTAAATTGAACTTGGGAACTTATCTACTTGAGTTAGTTATTTTCTTTATTTCTTGTTTTATTTATTTCCTTTCTTTTTCATCTCTATTTTGTGTAGGGAAACTAAATTGGATCATTCAATCACCAATCCTCGTGGGATCGACCTCGCACTTACATATGTTATACTACCGAACGGCTCGTGCACTTGCGAGTATCACAAGTTGAGGATGCAACTGAATCCATTTTGGTGAAGCTGTATCTACGCAACAATATATAAAAAAAAAGTAATTAATAAATATATAAACGTTACTCTAAGGGAGTTTTAGGTTCTTTAAAATCATAATAAATACCATGCCCAGTGGATTTCGCGCAGCCCAAAAGGAGAAGGTGGGGGTTCGAATTCTAATTCTAATTCTGATCTAAACATGGTTAATGATCATGACCAGCATCGAAACAACCACTGCTGCAGAGATACTTGTTTTTATTTTTTAGTTTTAAAATAATAATAATAAATAAATAATTAAATGGAAATGCCAATAGAAGGTTTATAAAACTTGATGGCATTAAGATTGAAAGCAAAATGTGAGGTTTTGGCAATACTTAATAGTGCTTCATTATTCTCTTCTTAATTATCATTTATTACATATGCATTATCACCATCTTGTGCAATAATATTCTGCAACTTAGCTCTTTGGTCGAACGGCAACACCCTTGATAACAAGTCCGCTCTTCCATCTCCCACCATATTCATACAACGAAAACTCAATGTTCCCGGGATTTGCGGGTGCTATAAACTCACCAAACGGAATATCTTTCCATGGATCTTTACTATCCTTCAAATCCGTCAATTTAAATTTCGTCTCCTTTGGAACACCATCTGGGGGAGTGAATTTCAAATTCACTGGAGCATCCCATCCATAAGCTTTAGTTTTCATCTTGACCACAAATACAACTTCATACAGAGTTCCTGGTGAGAGGACTGTGGTCGCAAGTTTTCCACGCACTTCTAGCCAACAGACATTTAACAGTTCAGCAGCTTCAAAGTTGTCACCACTGCAATGAAATCGAAGTTAGGACTGAGATTACTGATAGCATATATATATATATTTAAATTTTTTGTATATGTTATTCCTATCTGTTTCAAATGGTCAATACGACTGGAGAAACCGAGAAATTAAAGAAACCATAAGTTATGTGTTGAAGTTTTTGGTACCTAGTTTCTTTGAACCATCGCCAGTAACGAGTGTCTCCAGACCAAGTGATATCGAGAGCCTTTGCATACACCATACAGCATTTGGACTTTCCATCACCATACGTCTGCACAGGCTGTGATAATGCTAACAATAGTCAAGAAAATTTAATTGACATAATCAAGATGGTTGATCTCTAACTTCTTTAACAAGTTTCCATTCTTTAAATCTAATTAAAGTCCCAAATTTTTTTATTTGGAGCTGAATTTCGGCACCAACTGGAAATTTCACATTTCATTAGAAGCATAAGTAAGCACATATATATATATATATATATGTTTATATGTAGCTATAACACACAAAATTAAACCATCCGAGCATGGTGTTTGAATTTCGGATAAAGGGAGCTGCTACTTAACTGATTGTGTTTCTGTCTTCTGATTATCAGAAGCGTTTTTGACTTCTACCTTCTGATTATCAGAGGGAGCTGCAGTAGAAGAAGGCCCTCCGTCGGTTGGTTTCTCCTGCGCATTGTTACTAGTTGTTTGTCCACTAGTTGGTTTCTCCTGCATATTCCCCATCTCTTCAATATACGTCTTCCATCCAATGCTTCTTGTTACTTATATAGATAAAAACAGGGCTAAGTTGGTCATTTCCCTGCATGCACATGATTCATGCATGAGAAACCCGCACGGTGGCAATTTCCGACTCGAACCCGTTACACGACTCGAAACCCGCACGGGAAAAACACGACCCAAACACGACCCATTAATAAATGGGTAATTTTCGAGGTCAACCCACCACTGACCCATTTATAAACGGGTGGGTTTCGGGTAAACCCGCCAACCCGTTTAAATACCTGTTTAACCCGTTTATTAAACGGGTCGTGTCATGGGTCGTGTCAACCCGTTTCTACTACCTGCCAACCCGCAAAAAATTAAGAAAATTGAACCTTCAGCACACCCACTGGGTTTCGAACCCCAGCCACTAACACCCTTCTCCTTGCTCCTTATCCATCTTGGTGTTGATCACTTTGTGATTATATATTACAACATTTGATATTTATAATGTCTTTACAAACTAATGATCACTTAATTATAATTATTACATTTTTATTCCCAAATTATATTTGTTAGTAATTATTCCTTATAATTTGAGTTAAGTATGTATCTAGGGTTTAGGGTTTAATGTTTTAATCCCTAAATCCTAAATCCTAGTTCCTAAACTCTAATCTCTAAACCTAAAACTTAAACCATAAACTCTAAACTCTAAACCCTAAACTCTAAACTCTAAACCATAAATCCTAAAGCCTCAAGGACATGTAACACATCCTTTTGTGAACATTGCAAACGAAATTAATCAAGGACATGTTACTAGTGAGGATATTTAATAATTTCATTACTCTATTAGCTTAGCAAAAACCTCAATAAGTATGTGATGCATTGATATGTGAAGAATACACAAATAAAATCCAAATAAATTCATGGTCATCCTTGTCGAATTGTTGGAGAAGGCTATTTATAATAGTTAAACACTAGGTTCTCTCTTTGATTTCTCCCACTAAAAAACAATTGATGGCGTTGTTCAAAATGCAAGAATTATTTTCTTTGTTTCTTCTTCATTTTCTTCATTTTTTTAATTTCTCTTTCTCAATCTTTATATATAGAGAGAGGCAAAATGAAATAATTATTTTATATATTAAAAAAATATAATTACTTGATTAAATTATCAACATTTAGAATTTTTTATTTTTTTTAAATTTGCTATTACTTAGCGCCGTTAGTGGGTTAATAGGTTAACCCGAAACCCGCACGGGAAATAAATGGGTCGACACGAAACCCGCACGATTATTAAACGGGTTATAGCGGGTTTGACCCGAAATTGACACGAGAAATAAATGGGTCGAACACGAACCCGACCAGAACACGACCCATTGCCAGCCCTACACATGATGCATGATTTTAGTATCTACGTATACACCGCTAAAAGTTTGGATGAGGATGAGGGTTTTAGCTTGTGAAGCAACCTGTTAACTTTTTTGTTCTTTGGATTTCAGTTTCTCATGCATGCTGATGTGAAGAATGAATTAGCAACCGATGGGTTGGAAAACACTTTGGAATATCAGAAAAAACGCCTTTATTCCATATGCTAAACTTTTGTTTGCTTAACATATAATATTCCATTCTGCAGGAAAAGAAAAAATGCTTTTATTATGAGATAAAGGAATCACATTCGATATATATATATATATGATTTCCCCACGCTCATTTTCTCCACTTACACTCCCTTTTGCTTTTTAATACTTTTTAATTAATTTTGTTCCTTCTCTTTCCTATTCTGCCCTTACCTTACGTTAATTTCTTTTTACTTCACTTTTATATTAGTTCTTTTTCTTTATATATAATTTTCCAACTTGCACTCTATTTTCAGTATTTTTTTTCCTTTAATCGAGTAAGAAATTAAGTTTTTTGTTTTCCCTTTAATACTGAAAATGGTGTAAGTTAGAAAATTAAGTATAAAGAAAAGGAAATAATATAAAAGTGAAGTAAAAAAGAAATTAATGTAGGGTAAGGATAGAATATGAAAGAAAAAGAACAAAATTGATTAAAAAGTATTAAAAAGCAAAAGGGAGTGTAAGTGGAGAAAATGGAAGTGAGACTACTACGAATTGGACTAGATGGTGAAGATACATGGTTCTGGGTTCTGCTAGTTCTGAGGAGAAATCCAGGTGGATTGTTGTTGGATCTGTGGAGGTGGGGTTTTGATTCAAGCAATAAGGAAAGTCGGACTTGCGTGTTCAAAAAATAGCGAGTGTGCTATTTTGCGAACCCAATTTCGGACTCACTATATTAGACGTGCGAGCTTGGGCTTTTTTTAACTATTGGGCTATATAGTCTCATTTAAACTAATCCCCTCCCTTACCAAACATAGGTTTCAAGGACTATTTAACACAGTCCAATCCAGTGAGGCATAGTGAGGCATGCCAAACATGCCCTTCGAGTTTCTCTATTCTTTGTTCTTGGTGTTGTCTTGATGGTGGGGTTGTTGGGTTTATCCGATGCTGGTGCGGTTGGGTGCATCTCCTTCCTTGTGGCAGCTAGGGTTTCTTGGTCTTTGTTTTGTTGTTTGATAGGGCTTGCTTGTTGTTTTTGTTGGGCTTTTGTTTGTTTTGGGCTTTTGTTGGATCTTGTATATTATGTGTGGATGGGCTCTTTGCAAAGGGATTGTGTTTGTGATCCTTTTTTATTGGGCTTCTTACCATAATTTTCTTATCTAATGAATTTCAAGTAGACCAAACCAAAAAATAAAAACAATATTAAGGTTCCTACGTGGTACCAAAACGTGATTCATTAATTGGTTGTTCCTTATAACAAGTTTAATTTAGACGCTTCTTTTAACTTGTTTCTACTTTTGCTTTATTACTTTTTCTTTTTTAAATTTTGTAACTGTTGACTGGTGGAACGTTTTACTTTGTTACTTGATTAAGAGATGAGTCGAAAAATAATAAAGCTACAGATGGAGGAGATAGAGGCTGAGGTTGAAAGAAAGGGAATGGCACTGAGTGGCGCGAAAACGCCATATCAATGTGCCAGGTACGGCAAGTGGAAATGGCTAGAACAATTCTACAAGGATAAACCGATGGAAGTAGTTGGCCAATTGACAACGAACAACGACACTGCACTTCACGTCGTAGCCTCCGCCGGGCACAACAACGTGCTTCACTCTTTGATTTCACTGATAGATGAGCGCACATTCTGGATGTCAGGCCATGCGTTGAAGATGGAGAACAACCATGGCAACACACCTCTTCATGAGGTGGCTGTGTCTGGAAATGTGGAGGCAGCAAAGCACTTGATGGACTTGGCTATCAAATTTAAGAGTTCCGATCCTAGCTATGAAGATGTTCTAGGGATTCGGAACCGTTTAGGAGAGACCCCACTCTACAAAGCTGCTGCTTTAGGTAGCACAAAGTTGGTTAAATATTTGGTTGGCCAAGTGCGCCAAGTGCAGCAGGATGTAGAGTCGCACTTCAAAAGAGAGGAAGATGAAATATCCATTCTTCATATCGCAATCATTGGCCAACATTTTGGTCTCTCTCTCTCTCTCTCTCTCTCTAAAATTTGACAAACTCTTGCATCTTGCATTATTAGTTTGCACTTTACTTATATATTTTAGTTATCACATGGTAAGATAAGGTACTAATTACGCTAGCTGTGAATTAATTCAGATTAATTATTGTCTGAACATGTGGTTTGAATATATAACGTTGCCAAATAAACATTAGTCAAATATTTTTTTATATTTGACTTTATCTTATATATTATTAACATGGTTTTCCTTCAATGCAGAGACTGCTTTTTGGTTACTAAAAAAGTACCCAGATCTTGCGAAGAAAAAGGAAAACAATGGACTCACAAGTCTTCAATTGCTAGCCCATATGCCATCTGCCTTCGAAGCCAAGTTTCACAAAAGCATATGGAAGATGTTCATTTATGAATGTACGTACCATCTACTCTACTGCTTATACATTAGTACCAAAATTAGATATAAAATCAAAAATCCAATTTAGGAACAACCCATCTATTATGTTTTAGGATCAATTTAGGCACATTTTTTAGGTTCATATAAAATTTTTTGTCAATGGCCATGCTAATGTAATGAGTCAGCCTATTGCCCATTTACTGTGAAATTAATGACACAAGAACCATTTATATACACACCTCTACCATTTCCCAAACTCTCATATACCCTTTGAAACAAAAACTAAAAACTCTCCTTCTTCTTCTTCTCCTTTGACACCTCAACGAACGATGGAAGCAGTTTGTGTTTCTTTTTTTATTTTTATTATTGCGGGTTTGTTTTATTCTTTGTTGTGAATCGTGATTGGATATAATTGGTTTTTGAACATTCATAACATTCTAGAGCTTAACATATATATATATTGCATTTTAATTTCATCGGAGAGCACTAGTTTTATTTATGCAAGCCTTTCTGATCATGATAATGCTCAACTTTGTGCTCCCCTTATTATACATTCAGGCTTTGTCCTTTCTTCTGAGGATGATAATAATGATCGGGTCCCAACGAATCAAAACGATGACTTGGAGAGAGGGATCAATCAGCCTTGCCAGTCTAGTTATTGGAAGAAGATTTCGAGTAAGTAATCGAACTTTCAAAGTTTATATGTGTGTGTCTGTATATATATATATCATCCTTGCGTAAAATCTTCCAAACAACTTATTCTGTTAAATAGAAAATAAAAAAGAAATGTTATTTTTCCATAATATGAATATTGAAATGTCGGTAAGCCGAAACTTTTTCGCGACCTGGTGTGAGGTTAGATTTTAATTTTGCTCCTTTTGATATATATTCTAATATAATAAATTATGATCATACACATACTCTAATATGTGTATATATATATATATATATTCTAATATGGTAAATTATGATCATATACATACTCTAATATGCCTACAAATAAGATAATTGCTTAATTAAAGGCCCATATGATAACCATTTCAATTTTAGTCTTTAGTTTTTAGTTTTTTCGTTAGAGTATAGAGGAAAAAGAGGGAGAATGGAAGTGAGAATGAGAGTGAAGATGAGATTGAGATGGAAGATGAGAAGGGAGGATAGAGGAATGAGTAACAAAAGTGAACAAAAACTAAAAACTGAAATCTATTTCAAATTGTTTTCACTTTTGTTACTCCTCCCTCTCATCCTCCCCTTCCAATCCATCCTCTCTCTCAATCTCATCATCACCCCAATTCTCACTCTCATTTTCCTTTACACACTAGCACAAAAAATGAAAAATTAAAAACTAAAATTGAAATAGTTATCAAACAAGCCATAAGGTTCTCATTTTCATGCATGTGGATGCATGCTTACGGATTTACTTTTTTCCTTCTCTTCATCAATATCTCTCTCATATATATATATATATATATATATATATAATGATCAGAACTACTAGGATGGCGACGAATCCGTACGATGTTCAAGGAAATGCAAAGTCAAAAATATTTATCTCGACTCATTGATTTGCTGGTGGAGAAGGACTATTCATGGGCAGAAAGTGATTCAGCCCAAGTCATGAAGACAGTTTCTAATGTGTTTTCAAGTAATCCTCCAAAGGTGGAAGAAGATGCTGATATTTGTGGTTGTTGCGACGGAGAAACCAATAAATCTACTTACAATACCCCACTGCTTATAGCAACAGGCAGCGGAATATCACAAATTGTGAAAAAGATATTGCAGTCACACCCTCAAGCGATTGAGTCGCACGATATTAAAACTCGACAAAACATTTTGCATGTAGCCATTAAGTATCGTCGGCTGGACATCTTTAACATGGTAAAAAGGAGGGAATGGATAACGTCAAGGTTGGCTTACATGATTGACAGTGATGGGAACACCATATTGCACCACGCTGCTGTTATGGGTTACACTCAACGCGTAAGTGGTCCTGCATTTCAATTGCAAGAAGAATTGCGTTGGATGGCGGTGAGTGACTTTTATTTTAGGGTAGTGATTTTCTCACTTTTTTTTTGTCCACTTATACTCTTATGATTTTCTCACTGTTCTTTTGTTCACTTACACTCCATTTTAATAATAATTACAAAAGTATTTACAAAAATAAAAGGGAGTGTAAGTTGACAAAAGAGGAGTGGGAAAATCAACTCCCCTATTTTATATACCTAATTCCCTAATTTTAATTATTATCTTCCAACATTGCAAAGAGAAATATCACTAGAGTAAGAGTTAGTTGTAGATTAAGTATGAAACCACTTATAAATTATGATCTATTTTTTACTTGATCAAAAATTTATAAATCCATTTGTGGGCAGCGTGTGGAAAAGATAATGCCAAGCCATTACACCATACACCAGAACAATCAGGGTCTGACAGCGCAGAAGCTCTTCGAGAATGAGCATGCAAGGCTTCTTAAGTCGGCAAAAGGATGGATAAAAGGGACTGCTCAGTCATGCTCGACGGTGGCAGCTTTGGTGGCCACCGTGGCCTATGCGGCCGCCTTTACGGCTCCCGGGGGTAATGATGACAACGGGATTCCTGTTCTCAGGCATTCTCCTTTCTTCGTCACATTCGCTGTTTCGGACACAGTCTCGCTCATCTGCTCATTGACTTCTTTGGGCACATTTCTCTCTATCCTGACGTCTCCGTTTGAGTATGACAACTTTTACCATTCTCTTCCCTTCAGGCTGCACTTAGGATTCGCCCTTCTCTTCTTCTCGCTGGTAGCGACCATGGTCACCTTCACTGCTACTGTTGTGCTCTTGATTCATCATCAAAAGAGGTGGACAACGTCCCTCATTTATGTGGTTGCCCTTCTTCCTGTCTCTGTGTTTGGGCTCTCGCAGTTTCCTTTGTATGACGGATTTTGCCAATGTGTGAAATACATTTCACAGACAATGAGGCCCATTATATCTTTAATTCGGTCTGTGTGTTTTGTTATATGTAACAATATTCCGCGTGTGTTATGATTTGTGAGCTCTATGCTATACATAACTTCCTAGGTTAGCTAGGGTAAGGTCTATTATTGAGTGATATGATTTGTGAGCTCTAAGCTGTTGATATAGCTAAAAAGGTCAGAATAAGAGTGTGCTGCTATGGCTCTCAGTTAGGGTTCCCTCTTCTTCTTCCTTTGTGTGTGTGAGTGTTTTTTGTTTTTCCTGCTTTTATGTATGTTCCAGAAGAAGTTAACATCTTCGAAATAAAATCATGCTTGTTTTGAGATTTTTCCTTTATTTGTAATGATCTGGGTTTAAAAATATTCTCTTTTTTTCATGGTTCATCACTCATTTATTGAACGAAAGTAGAGGATGATTTTTTTTCGGACTGTGGATACTCCCAGCTCCCTTGTCAATATAGCTTCAAATTAAACTTTAGATATGATTTCTATTCATTTGACCAATATGATTATTCCGAACGACATTTTTTAAACCCTTTAATACCGAATAATTAACTAACATAATGCATAGCCCCTACCTTCTTCTTTTTCCCCATTTAGCACCAATAACCTTCATTGGAAAAAAGAGCTTTATCTTCTCAGAAAATCAAAACGCCCATATGGTTTCCAGTCTTCGCAACCTTCTCCATTCAATGTAATGGACCGTTGAGTGATGTGATCACCGTCGATGTAATTTATACAACAGTCTAGTTTCTTGCACTAGAGGTCATGTGTTCAAATCTCCCCTCTCCAATATCACTTGTATCATAAAAAAATAAAATTAAAAATAATAGTCAAGTCCTACATTGCGAATGCTTTTTTTTTTAATATTTAAATAATTATAATTATTATTTTTTATAGAAAGAGGGGTGTGAGTATGATTGATAAAGAAATCTGAAGCAGAATGTGTGTGTGTGTGTGTGTTTTTTTTTTCCACTTATGGAAATTCAAGCTCTACACAGAGCTTCATCTTCCTGGTGCTTCCAATTGGAACCTCTTTGGGATGGTTTTGGAGTCATATTCAAAGGAAATGAAAATTAAAATAAATTTGAAGAAACTTTGATAGTGAAATAGAAAGAAATTGATTTTGTATGGATTAATTCACAAATGGATTGGTATTTCATATTTATAGAGTTTGCTGAAATTTGGGATTGAATATGGTTTAAATTTTATTTATTTATTTATACCGTTGGATTTAAATTTGGATCGTTGAATTCTTTTTACCATTAAAACCATCACAATTAAATATCTGTCGTTCGTTTGATTTTTAAAAAAAATGGAATTTGAAGTTAACCTTTGGATCTCAATGGTTTCTTTATCTTGACCGCAAACGCCTCAGGTGCACGGATAGGAAACAGCGGCGCGCCACAACTGATCCTTCCGGTTCCCAAAACCACCAAACAAAAAATATTGCTCTTCGGCCTTTTGCTTCGTGGGTCCCAACTTTTTTAGCCCCATCTGGAATATCTCACATCTCATACCCAATCCTAGCTTGATTGATGCTACCAAGTCTAGACTGTTATTTTCAAAACATATAGTAAAACAATAGTCTTAACAAAATATGGAGAATTGGGAAAATAGAAAGAAAAAAGATAAACAATTGAAAAAACAAAAAACAGAGGGAGAGAGGCCTCGTCCGATGTGCACTTTTCTTGTTCCGCACTTGGAGTCTAGCATGAGTTGTGTTGACGCCAAAAAGTGGTTCTCTGACTTAGAGGGTCAACTTAGGAATTTTGTTGCCTTCGGTACCTTGGAAGCCTCGGAGGGAGCGTGACCTGTAAAATAGAGGAACGCTCGGTAAGGCCAAGGGCACCGGTGTGGTCCCCGGAAGGCTCTCCGAAGCTTAAGTAAGTTCGGGATGTAATAAGTTTTACTTTCAGATCAATTAAGCAGTATGCCGATCGTTCTGATTACCTCTATTTTGGGATGGCTGATCCCTTTTATAGGCAGTGGGAGGTGCGCACTATTTATAGTTTGTCGATGTGGGACCTGTGAGCGTCGATCCTGAGCGCGCCACGTGTCCGAGAAGGAGGGCGTGGCCCTAATGAAGGGATCGGTAGGTAGGGTGCCGAAGGCTACCCCTGATCATGCCCAATCTCCTCCACGTGTCTTGTCTTTATTGGCTGTTCATTTTGGGTATAAACAGGAGTCCCCCAAGCCTTTATCCGAAGACATTCGGGTGAGGGCTTGATTTGTTCTCTTTTGGCAGTCCCCTGTCGCCTGACCGTTCGGCATTTCGCTAGGAGGAAAAGCTCGATTCTCTCCAGAGGCGGCTACCGTTCGGTAGATCTCCAGGAGGAAGCTCTGGGCCTTTTCTCCGCGAGTTTGTTCGGGAATCATGCACGGGAGCTCAAGAGTCGCCACCGAGTGGGCTACCGTTCGGTAGTTCTTGGAGTTCAGAGCGAAATTTGATCATGTCCTCGCGTCCCAAGTCAAACGCGGGTGATGGGACAGAGTGACGCTTTGTCTTCTGAACCCTGCGCGGTGTCAGTCTTTCCCGTCCGTTGTGCGACGCGTGGCATGTCGAATCACGCGGACGGCGCCATTAATGCGTCGTTCCGTGCCCGAGGCGTACCGTTGCATACCCTCCCTCTATAAATAGGAGCGACTTCTGCCTCAGAAGTCACTTTTCATTTTGTGAGAGGCGGAAGCTCTGCCCAGGCGATTTCGGCAAGAACCTACGGCTATAAAGGCAATTTCTGACGCAGTCGATCGGTACTTGAGGCGATTTCCAGTGTGAACGATCTGCAGTCGATCCTCTGCCCTTCCTTCCACAGCCCTATCCGAGGTACCGTTCGGCATCCTTTTAAAGTTTTCTTTTATTTCGCGTACGTCCTTCCTTGGTTCGAACTAGACCAGAACTTTATGCAAGTGGGATGTAGTTCGGTAGTCTAGTTACCATAGGTAGAGACGTAGGCATCGGAGGCCAGTCCCCCCTTGCATGGCCCTTAGTTTCCCTCCCTTGTTTTTGTAGATGTCTGATAGCGAGTCTGGATTCGAGAGTGACCCCAACGCGTTCGAGGGGGAGTCTCCAGGACAGGCAGAGGGAGACAGAGAGTGAGGAGTTGTTTGGGGGTACCGATGAAGATGACGGTTTCGATGTTGAAATCATCGGTGAGAGGGTTCATTCGGTACCTACTCATGGCATTGGTAAAGGGTTGATGACCAGCCAGCCCCAGCCGTCAGCTGTGGTGTACCGAGACGGCTCCCACATTGGTCTAAGCCCACCGTCCCGAGCCCCAGGTGGAGAACTTCCAAGTTTTCGATCGGCAGGTAGCTTCCGTTCGGAAGCGTCCCCTTCCTGCCGACCGGAACCTTCCACCTCCGGACGCGAGGGAGCTGCTCCCGGATCATCATACCTACCGAAGGTGACGATAGTTAATCGGGGGAGACCTAGGGTGCCAATGGGGGTGCCGAAGGAGGATCTTTTCGGCGTAGACTACCTAGATCCCAATAAGGTGACCGTCCAGGAGATAGCCAGGATTCGCTCGAGTATGGTATCCCTGATTCGGTAGGTATGCGGATCCCAGGTCCTACCGAATCGCTTAGTAAGCCGAAGGACGGTGAGGTTGCTTTTTTCATGCCTATCCTCCAGGATGGCGTGAGACTTCCGCTGCAGCCAGCCGTTCAGAGGATCCTTGCCCAGATCGGGTATGCCCCTGGTCAGGTACAACCCCAACTTTTGGGTGGCTCTGATGGGGGTGATTGACCGCTTTCGAGCTTGCCGAGGAGGGTGAGCCTTCATACGAGCAGTCTCTCAATCTGTACAGCATCACCAAGTCTAAGAAGGTAGATCATGGAGGCTGGGTCCAGGCGACCTGCCTCAAGGCTTCCGAACGTGGGCACTTTATCGGTTATGTGCCGACGTCCCAGAAGACATGGAAGAATCGGCGGGTGATGCCTCGGGTGATTGGGAATCGCCGCCTGGGACTCCCGTCCGCTTCCATATTCCCACGACCTTCCAATTGGTCGGTAGGTTGCCTCCCTACCGTTCGGTAGGTCAGCTGATTTTTATTTTGGCTGTTCTAACGGTTTCTGGTCCATTTGCAGGCAAGCTGGAAACAACCCTTTGAGCCGATCAGAGATCCAGGAGATCGAGCGGGTGAGGCTGAAGGTTCCCGCTGCCGAGAGGACGTATCCCGAATTCCTTTTACCAAGAACCTCGTCAAGGCCCGACTCATGAGCCCTGCCGAGAGTAAGTACACTTTCTTTATGCATCTGATTTAGCGCTCTGTCTGCATCTTACCGATGCCTTGTTCTACTTTTTTTGTGCAGTGACTCGATGCTAGGCAATCCACCGAGGGCAAAAATATGGCCGACTTACCAAACGCAGCAGCCTCGCGATGGGGCTGCAGGGGAAGAAAAGGAGTCGGCAGGAGACCACCCTGGAGTCGTCAGCACCGGCCGTTGACCCGGACGATCAGACCATTGCCGATCGGAAGAGGGCTAAAGCTGCCGAGGCACCTGTGAGCCAATCGGCACCCGTGAAGCGCAGGGCCCAGAGGATATCCCTTCCAAGGCTGCCGGGAAGCGGCCTCTGACGGTGGATTCAGAAGCCAAGGCAACGCCGAAGCGTCGCGGCAGTCTGAGCCTCCGAGGGCGACTCTGGTGGTGGAGGAGGAAGGGGGCCCGAGGAAGCTATACGAAGATGGCAAGGCTAAGGTTACCGAGGCTGGTAAGGCGTTGCAGAGTCAGGCCAACCTTCTTCCGGACCTGCGGGCTGCCGAACGGCAGATCAAGGTTCTGGAAGCTAAGGCGGTCGAAATGAGGGCGGTTCTGGAGGAGGCGATGACGGCGGCGAGGGATGCCGAAGCGGCTAAGGAGGCCGTACAGGTCGTTCTCAGAGGAGTCGGAGCGGGCTAAGGCTTCTGAACTTGAGGCTGCCATTCGAGAGGCAGTCGAGGCATACCGTTCCTCTTCGGAGTTCACCACCCTCCTGGACCGGGAGGTGGGTTCGGAGATGGCGGACCTTGTCTACCCCTTCAAACGGTACAACCCTGGCCGGAAGCTCAACCTCAACTTCATCGCCGATCCGCCTCCCCTTCCCGAAGGTATCACTGAAGAGATTGTAGAGGACTACGAAGGGGAGGATGCGCCGGTAGATGAACCAGGAGGCGGAAGGAGCCCAGCCGGTGGCCATGCCGAAGCTCAAGGGCGACCAACCTCCGATGATGCTGCCTGATTTCTCTTACCCGTTAAATATATATATTTTTGTAACATCATTCGCCATAGGCGAATGTTCTGAACACATTAATGCCGAGGGCATTTAACTTTTGTAATATATTTATTATTATTATTATTTTTTGTGTTACTATGTTTTGAATTTTACTAATGCCACTATAGTTTGAACTGTTGTAGAGATCGGTAGGGACGAGGCCACTATAGCCTTGCGTCCATAGAGATGCCGTGGGCAATTCTTAGGTTCCAATAGTTGGGTAGCGGCGTATAATGCATAGTTTTTTGGTTGCCGTAGGCAATGCTGCCGTGGCTCATGTTGATGAGCCCTACCGAAACTTTTTGCGTGAAAATTACAGATAGGGAATGATGGTCTGGATAATCTCCTTTTATATATAAGTGCCGTAGGCAAAAATACACATTCCTCACTGCCGTCGGCCAGGGGGCCCTACTAAAATAGTTCTTGAGATGATCCACGTTCCATGGATGACCGAGGGTTTCCCATCTGTGCCTCCGAGCCTGTAGGTACCGGACCGAAGGATACCGATGACCTCGTAGGGCCCTTCCAGAAAGGTCCGAGGGTTCCTTCCGTTGGGTCTTTGGTTGCAAGCGAGACTTTGCGCATCACCCCAGTCCCTGATTCTTGAAGGAGCGGGGTTTGACTCTCGAATCATAATACCGAGAGACGCGCTGCTTGTAAGCTTCGTTTCGGCGTTCTTCGATTAGGTCCAGGCTTATCGCAAGCGCAGCCTCGTTCGCCTTTGGCTCGAAGTTTGCCGTTCGGTAAGAGGACTCGCCGATCTCTCCAGGGACAACGGCTTCGGAGCCGAATGCAAGGCTGAACGGAGTCTCCCCTGCTGAGGTACGGAGGACGTTCGGATGGCCCACAAAGCTTCGGGAAGCTTCTCCGGCCAAGCGCCTTTAGCACCGTTGAGCTGCCGTTTCAGGAGTTTCTTGATAATTTTGTTCACGGCTTCCACCTGTCCGTTCGACTGAGGGTGAGCCGGGAGGCGAAACAGGTTGACTTTGAGGCGAGCGCAGAACTTCCTGAAGAGTTCCGAATCGAACGCCTGCCGTTGTCTGTGATGATTGCGTATGGGATGCCGAACCGGCAACAGATGTTGGTCCAGACAAATTCCCCGATTCTTGCGGCAGGAATGGTGGCCAAGGCTTCGGCTTCTACCCATTTCGTGAAATAATCCACCGCAACGACCGCATACTTAACCTGTCCCTTGCCTTACGGCATGGGCCCGATCAGGTCAAGTCCCCACTTGGGCGAACGGCCACGGGCTTATGATCGGTGTGAGTGGTTCGGAGGGCAGATGTGGAATATTGCCGAAGCGTTGGCATTTGTTGCATTTCTTTACCATCGCTATTGCATCCCGATGCATTGACGACCAGGAGTAGCCCTCGGAAGGCTTTGTGGGCCAAGGACTTGGAACCGGAGTGGTCTCCGCAGACACCACTGTGGATCTCCCGAAGGACGTACTCGCCCTCCCCTTCGGTAATGCATTTCATGTAGGGGTCGTGTAGCCGCGTTTGTCCAGAACATCATTGATGACGATGTACCTTGTCGACCGGTAGCGTAGCTTTCTTGCCTGGGCTTTGTCCCTGGAAGGGTACCGTTCGCCAGGTAGGTGTAGATCGGTGACATCCAGGTGTCCGCATACCGAACGGTACATACGTCAAGAGAGGTGGTGCTTGGCTGGGCTAAAATCTCGACGGGGACCCGTCGGCCAATTTTGTCGTTGATTCCTGAAGCTAGTCGGGCTAATGCATCGGCATGGCTATTTTATGACCTGGGGACCTGCCGAAATCTCGTAAGCCAGGAACTGCCGTAGCAATTGGAGGGCCGCCGATAGGTAGGCTGTCATAGACGCATCTTTTGCTGCGAAATTGGCAGTGACCTGGTTCACGATGAGCTGCGAGTCGCTGTGAATGCTGACCTGCTTAGCCCCCATGCTCTTGGCTAGCCGAAGGTCGGCCAGAGGGCTTCGCACTCAGCCTCGTTGTTTGACGTTCGGAAGGCGAATCAGAGATGTCATATTCTATCTTGGTTCCATCGGGGGCGGTGAGTACTAAGCCGGCTCCGCATCCTTGCTGATTCGTCGAGCCGTCTCACATGCAGGTCCCGGGCAGGGATGGATTGGTCCAAAAGGCTGCCGTTCGGTAAGCCCACCAGGGGGGGGGGGTTTCTTCAGGTTCTGATGTCTCGAAGGCGTCAGCGAGAGCAATGAAGTCCGCCACGCTTGTCCCTTCTCGGCATGCCTGGGTTTGAACTCTGACGTCGAACTCCCCCAGCTTGATCGCCCATTTGATCAATCTACCAGAAGTTTCTAGTTTTTGGAAAACCTGCCGAAGGGGATGGTTGGTCAGGACGACGATAGCGTGGGCCTGGAAATACGGGCTCAGCCGCCGGGCAGAAACCACCAAGGCTAAAGCCAGCTGCTCGAGCGGGGTACCGAGATTCTGCCCCTTGTATGGCCTTACTGACGTAGAAAATCGGTAGCTCTGCCCTCTCTGGGTTCCGTATAAGTACTGAGCTGATGGCAGGACAGGATACCGATAGATATATAGACAAAATTTCTCCAGGTAGGGGCTTAGATAGTAGTGGCGCCCTGGCCATGTAGTCCTTCAAGTCTTGAAATGCCTTGTCGCATTCGGTAGTCCACTCTACATGGTGTTTGCCCCCTTTCAAGGCTTTGAAGAACGGTGCGCACCTATCTGTGGCTTTGGAGATGAAGCGGGTGAGGGCTGCCACTCGTCCGGAAGGCTCTGGATGTCCTTCTGTGTCTTCGGCACCCCCATGTTGATTATGGCTTTGATTTTGTCGGGGTTTGCCTCAATACCCCCTCTGGCTGATCATGAATCCGAGGAACCTCCCGGAAGACACGCCGAAGCCGCACTTCGTTGGGTTGAGTTTCATTCGGTACTCCTTCAAGATGCCGAACATGAGGGAAAGGTTCGTCAGATGTTCTCCTGCCGTTCGGCTCTTTACTAGCATGTCATCCACGTACACCTCCATCGAAGATTCGGTGACGAGTGTCTGACAGGTTGCCCCCGCATTCTCAGACCAAACGGCATGACGTTATAGCAGTATAAGCCCTTATCCGTTATGAATGCCGTGTGTTCGCTGTCGGCAGGGTGCATGAAGATCTGGTTATATCCAGAGTATGCATCCATGAAGCTGAGCAACTCGTGTCCGGAGTGGCATCTACCAGCTGATATCGGCGTGGCAACCGGAAGCTATCCTTCGGACAGGCCTTATTGAGGTCGGTATAGTCTTGGCACATTCGCCATCCACCCTTTGCCTTCCGAACCATGACAGAGTTTGCCAACCAGTCCGGGTATACAGCCTCCGGATGAAGCCTATGGTCATGAGCTTGTCCACTTCGTCCTTCATGGCTTCATACCGTTCGGCATCATAGGATCGGCGCTTTTGCCTTACGGGTTTGGATGCCGGTGAGATGCTTAGCTTGTGGCTGATGACGTCGGGGGATATGCCTGGTATGTCATTGTAAGACCAGGCAAAGACTTCCGAATTCTGTCGAAGGAACTGGATGAACTCGGCACGGAGGGTAGTGTTCAGCAGGGTGCCGATCCTTACGCACCATTCCGGTCGACCTTCGTCCAACGCCACGGTCTCGAGATCCTCGGTAGGTTGTGCCACCGGCGTGGGTGTTTTCTCCCTAGGATCATCTCACTGGTCGCTACCGTTCGGCAAGTCTACGAGAGCCATGGTTTCTTTTTATTTCTGGGGGCTGCCGATCTCAATGTCGTGGCGTAGTAGGTCCGGGCGCTTATCCGGTCGCCCCTGACCTGCCCCCGTACCGTAGCAGGTTGGGAATTTCATGAGTAGCATGTGGGGGGACAAGTGAGCCTTGATTGCCGTGAGTGCCGTTCGGCCGACTATAACGTTATATGCCGTAGGGCAGTTCACTATAAGGAACTGGTCGTAGACCATGGTCCTCCGTGGGGCTGTGCCGAAGGCAATCGGAGCTGACACTCCGACCGGCTGGACCAAGTCTCTAGGAGAAGCTAAGGAGAGGCGAGAGCTGCCCGTTGACTGGCCTGTCATCTATCCCGAGTTCTCTGAAGGCATCGGCAAAGATGATGTTTACGGAACTACCAGTGTCGAATAGGATTCTTCCGACATCGAATTCGGAAATCTCGGCTGGATGATCATCATGGGGTCGTCATGCGGGTAGAGGATCCCTTCCTCCTCTTCCTAAGAGAAAGTGATATTTTCCCACCTGACCTTCGGCATCTTCGCGTGCCGGCTACCCTCGATGCCGAGGACCTGAGGGTCCTGGGCCGCCCTGACATACTGTTTTATCGACCGGTTAGATGCCCGGCAAGGGTCGGGCCTCCACTGATCGTGCTGATCATGTTGATTTTCCGCGTTGCCGTTTCCTGGCGCGGGTTGCGGCCTGGCTATGTATTGATCCAGTTTGCCTTCTGGATGAGCCTCTCCACGATCTTTCGTAGGCTTATGCAGTCTTCGGTGTTGTGGCTGTCTCTGATGGTATCGGCAGAATTTTCCGGTATCCCGCCCATCCTGCCGGCTGGGCTTTCGGAACGCTGGCTTCGGTATGATCTCGTTTTCGTTCATCAGCACCGCCTCGTAGGAGGTATTGAGCAGGGTGAATATCTGGATCCCCTGGTTATGAGCTGGCAGCGGCGCTCGGTGGTTACCCCCCCGTACCTGCCCTTATTTTTCTTGGAATGTCCCTTCTTGGAGCTTTCGGCATCTTTGCGCTTGTGGCCTTCAGGATATTCGGCTACTTCTGCCGCTGGTGCGTATGGCGATGCCTGGGCCGTAGAGGTCCGCTGTATGGGTTCGCCCTGCCGAGCCGTAGGCCCGGCCCTTGAATTGAAGTATTCGGCTTTTGCGTGGACTGCCGCTTGCTTCATGAGTTCGTCGTATGTGCGCCAATTGCTGCTATGAACGAGATACCGGAAGTGTGATGACCGTAGGCCACTTTTGAAGGCGCCGTAAGCAGCCCTGTCATCGGTCTCAGGACATATAGAGTATTCATGGCTGAACCGTGCGACATATTCACGCAACGGTTCGTCGTCTCCCTGCCGAACGGTACACAGTCGTCGGCAGAGTGACAGCCTGTCTGTTTGAATCATAAAATGGTTCAGGAAGATTTGCTTCAAACCGTCGAAGGAATCGACTGCCCCTGGTTCCATTCGGTAGAACCAATTCAAAGCCGCCTCGGTGAGTGAAGAGGGGAACAACAGGCACAGTCCTTCGTCGGTCAGCCCTCGGCACCCCACGGCTGATTGGAAAGAGTGGAGGTGCGTCAGTGGATCTTCCACTCCCGTGTACGGTTTTATGCGCAGGGGCTGCACATCCCCTGCCTGCCGTGAATTCCTTATGCGTTCGGTGAAGGGCCCCGATCGAAGCCTTCCGCAATCCGGCTCCTGCGAGCGCGTTCTGTCGTCCTCCATCTTCTGCATCCTCTGCATCAGGAGGCGATGGCGGGGTCCCTATCCGGTATATCCTTATCGTCATGATGTACCGATCGCGCTGGGACCTAAAGGGTTAACCTCGGAGAACGTCATTGGCGTTGCCGAACGGTAGGTGGACGTGCGATGTGTGGAAGGGATGTACTCCGGGTCGGACTCCGCCGTGGACTCCGAGAACTGGAATCCTTTGTATCGGAGACTTCCCCTAGACCTCTCAGACGGGATCTTCTCCAGGCGTGCGTTGATCCTGATTGGCGACCCCGCCGTTCGGTATGTCGCTCGCCTTCTCGATCCAGCAGCCTATGGCGACAATCGGAATTGACCTTGCTCGGCCCGTGGGGCCTGTCCTTCGACGCATGGACTACCAACTGTTCAGACGGCGCAGGCGTCGCCTTTGCCGTCTGCTTGCCTTCCTCTCCGCGACGGGGGTCTGCAAGCTCTCGGACGATCGTCCGGTCTGTGTATTCTGCGTCTCCTCCTGGTTCAGCAATTCCTGTGTCTCGTCCACTCTGGACGACAGGAAGTTGTTGTGTTCTTTTAACCTAGCCATGTCCTGCCGAAGGGACACGACTTGGGCTAAAAGCTCCGCACTCTCCGTGATTTGGGGAACTGGAGGGTTGGTTGCCGGCGTGTATGGAGGTGGCGCTGGGCTTACCCCGCTTGACATACCGTATGTCACCCCCTCTCGCATTACGAACGTAGCTTTTTCATTGGTTCCCATATGTTCGGGATGAAGGGTCGATTTGTTTAATCGCTTCCCACAGACGGCGCCAAACCGTTGACGCCAAAAAGTGGTTCTCTGACTTAGAGGGTCAACTTAGGAATTTTGTTGCCTTCGGTACCTTGGAAGCCTCGGTAGTGAGCGTGACCTGTAAAATAGAGGAACGCTAAGGCCAAGGGCACCGGTGTGGTACCGGCCGAAGGCTCTCCGAAGCTTAAGTAAGTTCGGGATGTAATAAGTTTTACTTTCAGATCAATTAAGCAGTATGCCGATCGTTTTGATTACCTCTATTTTGGGATGGCTGATCCCTTTTATAGGCAGTGGGAGGTGCGCACTATTTATAGTTTGTCGATGTGGGACCTGTGAGCGTCGATCCTGAGCGCGCCACGTGTCCGGAAGGAGGGCGTGGCCCTAATGAAGGGATCGGTAGGTAGGGTGCCGAAGGCTACCCCCTGATCATGCCCAATCTCCTCCACGTGTCTTGTCTTTATTGGCTGTTCATTTTGGGTATAAACAAGTTGTAATAGTGACATGAAAGGCCTAGAAAGAATTACCAATTACACTTTCTATTTCTTGCCATAATTTCTCTCCTCTATTCACATGCGGATTTGGTGTCAAAGCTGCTGAAGCAGAGAGCAGAGGCCTGAAATGCAGACAAAGGATACCGGTAATCCATGGTAAACATATCCTTGCCAACTTTACCAAACTGAAGGATGATCTTGTCATGGTCAGATTGGGTTGGCTGCGGTGGTTGCAAGGGTGTCGGTGCACCAGCAACTGGACTGTGTAGCTGCTATCAACTGAAAGTTCTTGACAACGGCAACTGTTACCCTTCCACGGAAGTTAAGGCACCAACACTGCAACTGTTCATGCCATCTCGGTGCCTTGTTCCGAAGAATCAATGGCCTCTCCTTTCCTTCATCTTCACAATGGGACCCGACTACATCAGAGGATAAGCACAGCTTAACTCAGTTGAATTATCAATTGATTTTGAGAAGGATATGCTCCGGAATGAGTCCTCAAGTGAGCGGTGGAGAAGCTCAGGCTGGCCAGGGACAACAATGCCACCAGGCTCAAGGGATGCGGCAGGGATTGAGTGCATGTTGCAGTGCATCCTGCGTGGCCCCCCAGAGCCAAGTACATTTAACTCATATGTCACCTGAGCGATGTTGTAGCTGCCAGTAGGAACCTTGGGAGAGACCTTTTTGGAATAAAACCGACGGCTTTGGCCAGGTGGGTAAAGCTGAGCGTTGTTGTAGGGAGGCTGGGTATCATAAATAATGAATTTGGTGCCTAGAAAATTAGACCTGAAAATGATGCACGATAAACCAAACCAATAACAAAAAATGCAGGGAAAGTAATATCTTAATACAATTATTATTCCTATCATTTTAATTTAGAACTTGAGCATATTGCATGTCCGCAAATCATGAACTGCTAAAAGGTCAACAAACTTCACTACTAATTAAGAATTAATTAATAAAACATGCCAACAATGAAATATTAGTTGCAATAAAAATATAATAAGAACCGCCACTATACGAATGCATCCATGAGAACTTAGGCAGCAACAATTGTGGACAGCGGCAAGCCATTTTCTAAATGTTGCGCGCGTGAAAATGAAAAAATTAGAGGCAACGGAATTATTTGGTTGCCGAGTTCGCTAGAGTTGTCTCCAAAGGGATATCTCGCGCCTAAATATTTCATGGTCTTTGCGACCAATATAATTTTCATCGCTGATGAGGGGTTCTTTTAAAGGTTGTTTTAGTTTTTCCAATATATAAACCCTCTTTTTTATATAATTTAAATATAAAGTTCTGTAAACTCTTTTGCTTGAAAAGACTAAAATACCCTTCAAAATGGATGAAAAATTAGATGATGTTAAAGTCAGGTGAGAAATCATGAATTTTGAAAACTTAAAGTGACATTTTGCTTAAATTTTTCTTTAAGGTGACAAATTGAAACTGATGTATAAGTTCAGGTGATATTTCTACAAATATCCCTTCTATGAATTGAATTATCAAACTACGTCGTTTTATGGTTCTAATTTTTTGGCCACCAAACGTTTTGTGGCTGATTCTTGAGACTTTAAATTTTTAAAAAATAAAAAAATACCCTTTCCCAACCTGTTAACTTCCCTAATTCAAGGCCACTACTGAAAAGAAGCGAGAAAATAAAGAACGAAATGGGGAGAGGAGGGAATATAGGGTTTCAGTTTTGGGGGATCCTGGAGAAATCAAAAGAAGAAGAGGAAATTGAAAGGCATATCAGCTTCGTCCTTTGAAGACCTCGAAGAAGGCCCTTGAAAATGGTACTTAGGTGACGAGGGGTAAATTTAACTAAACAAACAACACACAACAATCAAGAGAACACACAGAGCATGCCACAAGGTACCTGCAGCCCTAGAAGATTACTAGTGATAACTTAGGCACTCAGAAGGATCCATCAATCTAGGCATCACCTGTGCTAGCAACAACTATGGTGAAAGTGTGTGAAGTCATCAATATAAAGTAAACAGCAAACAGCAGATATAGATGACTAGTCAACCACCAAGAACACAAACCCAAAAAAATTATAGATATGCAACACAGATTTTGTTTACCCATAAACTCACCATTGGGAAAAACTGGGAGTCATCCACCGACTACGCAATCCACTAAGTAGAAAAAGATTATTACAAAGGAGTACAAGCAAGCTCAAGCAAAACCTAGATCTATTTAGGAAGATGAGCTATACCTCCTTTGTGCAATCTTCTTCTCCAACTTAGCACAGCTTCAAACTCAGTTCTTCACGGCAATGGCAACTCCTTTTCCAACTCGTTCATCCCATGGCACTAGCTTGCAAGCTCCAACTCAAATCGAAACCAAAATTTGGATTCAAGGGAGAATGACCAATTTCTTCAAGAAACCATACTCTTGAAGAAATCAATCTTGAATCAACCTAGATATAAATGAGAGAATGATTTAAATGGCTAGATGCAGATTCATGTTTCAAAAGCAGTTTTTCAAAAAGAAATCAATTAGAAAAACTCATAGATGAAATGTATGGTTTACTCTTGAGGAAGAAGAAGAGAAAGATAGCTAGCTAATCTTTCCAAAAATTCCACATTCAATAGACAGCTACCAAATGAGGAATACCTCAGCCTTTATAGACCAAGGGTCCGCTTAGGTCAGAAAGACACATGGCAGCAGAGAGAGAAAAACAAATAGGACAAACAGTTAGTGGACCAGCTGGAAATCCTCCAGAGCAAGGATGACTATTCATACGGGAAACAAATTTACTAGTCATCATTTTATGAAATCAATTTAATGCAATGATGCAATGCACAATTTACCTTTGTCAAATTGCATGAGCCTCCATAGGATAGATGATAGTTAAGAACACCAAGAATGCTATTCTTAATCTAGACTTGAGCTTGATAAATACAATAATCCTATTACAAAATTGTCAAGGGAAGCCAAAAGAATTAATCAAAATTCATACATTAACAATCTCCCCCTTTTTGGCTTTCCTTGACAACACACTCTCTCACGAACACTCAACCCAAAACCAAACCGAAGAAGATGATGAAATGAAGTACCTCCAAAAACAGCAACCAAACTTCCAGCACAAGACAAGCATATTATATCTCAGAATTTTAAAGTTTAAACAATATGTAAGATGTGCAATAAGGGGGTTGAGAGTGTTCTCCCCCTTGTTGATAAGGAAAGAGCAAAAAGTCAAGGAAATAAAGCAGCAAATAGAGGAAATAAACAGAGGGCAGAAAATCTGATTGGAACATAAAGCATAGATTGATTACAAATCACAGGTCAAGCTTTTCAAAACAATACAACAACAACTCCCCCTAACAAGTTGCACAGACTAACCAAACAGAAACAAGGAAGAAACCACAATGTAGGTACAAACATAGACTTCCAATCTGCCCAAAATAGACTCCCCTTCAAGATCACATGATCCCCACAATTTGATAACAAATTTAAACCATCCAAACAGTCCAAAAAGACTCCTCCTATCTAGGACACAACCTAATCAAACCTCTAGCTAAAAGACTAGAGAATCAGGCAGACTCATCAGATTCAGGCAGAAGCGCCAGAGTCCTCAGTGGCAGGAGCCGTTTGGGGACCCACTTTAGCAGGCGGCGGTCGAGGAAGACTGAATGAGGCTCATAAGGTGCTGTATGTGCTTCTCCTTGGCAGCAAGCTCAAGCTCTGAAAGAGACATTTGCGGAAGCGGGATGACACAGAGGAGAGAAAGGAGCTTGAAACCTTCTGGCTAAGGGCAAGAGAGGCCTTGCCAAATGGAGCAATGGGAGGAGTCCACTGGTACCGAGTCAAGAAAGGGCACCTTATGACGCTCACGGGATAAGCTGGATAAGACAAGGGAAGACAAGAGTTCCCTCGTGTTTCGTTCCATGACCCATAGTCTTGCCAAGAATAGCATGATAAAGAATATCCCCAAAGGGAATTTTATCATGATTCACCACGGATATCATGAGTTGACAGGCAGCTAAGGTGGGATTCGAATTTTTCCCAGGAGGGAGAACATTATGCCTAACAAAATCCCAAAGAAACTTGTAGAAAGGGGATAGATACAACTTAATAGGAAGGCCCTTAGAGGTCAGAGGCATAGACTGATCAGGTATAAGCCATGGCTTTAAACAAGTCAATATTATACTCAAGAGGAAACAACAGCAAATTGTTCAGAATTAAAACCAGGGAAAGATCGAAAACCTAAAAACCGATTGATTACAGACGGTTTAGAATAATAGGCACAGACCTAACAACAAACATGAAAGTAAGAAGACTCGGTTTCAGGAATAATAGGCACCGATTGATTACAGACGGTTTCAGAATAATAGGCACAGTGGACTTCGATTTTGAGCGACGCTTGTAAGGAAAGAGGGGTTTCGAAGAAGACATGGCACGCGTCGAGAAAAAAAGAAGAAGAAGACTCGAGGACTCAACAGGGTTTCGTGTCTGATTTTAGCGGCTGAAAGAGACACTGAAAAGGAAGGGCAAGAAACGAGAGGGAAAACAAAACCTAAAAAGGAAAAGACAAAAACTGACCCAAAAGAAAAAAGAACCGCTCAAAAAAAAAAGGAACAAGAAGAAACCGCTGAAACAAAAAAAAAACCGCTAAAAACGAAAAAGTCGTACCGGGTAGGAAAAAATTAAAAACAGATGACTGGTCAACCACAAGGATGATGACTAGTCAACCAAAGCAATATTAGGAAAAGCGTCCAACCCAACACAACTAGAGGACTAGGCAACCATATTTAGAATCGAACCCTGTGAAAGACATGTTTTTGGGCAAAAAAAAAACACAAGCAAGAACTAGCAAATAATTCAAGTGATCAAAGATGCATCAGCAAAATATCTTAGACCAAGTCTTCAAGCACATGAGTGAGAGCAAAAAGAAGGCACATAAAAATCATATGCAAGGAACATAAGCAAACAGCGCTAAGAGAGAGGGTATGAAATGCAGCTAATGCTCAGAGACATGGCACATTTTGGAATAGGGGGTTTAGAGCTAAGGGACACACAAGATGATATCATAGCTCTCTTGGAGAGACAAGCATACAATGAAAAGTTACGACATGATCATAGTAGGCTCAAAAGGCAAGTAACATCACTCTCTAAGGACAAAATATTGTAAGATTTATTTTGATTCACTTGCACATCCCCAGACATAAGTGCTTGAATGGCCCAATTTTACGACTCTTTGCTCTAGATGCTTCAATTATACCACCGTATACCTCCCTAGAGCCGTGACTACATTGGTCACACTTCCTTGTTTTTTTTTTTTCATGTGAAATTACTAAATAGATTGGCTAAGAGAGTGAGACAAGCTAAGAGACAATAACAATGATAGCCCAAAAGAGAATCAAAGACACTTGGCTCACCAAGAGGATAAGATAGCACAAGGTAAGTCTCAACTAATAGCTCTAAACAAGAAAGAGGGTTGTGCACAAATCTGAGAAAACACAAGAAGCAAGCAAACCTCACATGATTAGAGATGAGAGATATGAAACCATGACATATTAAAAAAATGGGAAATTGAAATGTGCTGAAGACAGGGAAAAAGACATGCTAATCAATCAATTGAGCAAAGGCCAATGGACTGTCTGAGTGTGACATGTTTCTGAAAGTCAAAGGCCTTGGTGAGTATATCTGCAAGTTGTTTCTCTAGAAGGAACAAACTCTAAGGTTAAAATTTTGTCTTCCACAAGCTCTCTAATAAAATGATGCCGTATGTCTATATGCTTTGTTCTAGAGTGTTGAACAGGATTTTTGGAGATATCTATGGCACTCATGTTGTCACAATAGATTAGAAAGCATGACTGAGCAAGACCATAGTCATCCAACATTTGTCTCATCCACAGAAGTTGAGTGCAGCAACTCCAAGTTGCAACATATTCTGCTTCAACAGTGAATAGGGAGATAGAGTTCTGTTTTTTGCTATGCCAAGCATCAAGGTTGTTGCCTACATAAAAGACCCCTCCGGAAGTGCTTTTCCTATCATCACTACAACTTACCCAATCGGCATCACTATACCCAACAAGATTGACACAAGTGTCATAGGTATACCACAACCCAAACTCAACAGTCCCACTCACATATTTTATGATTCTCTTAACAGCAAACAAGTGAGACTCTTTAGGATCACTCTGAAATCTAGCACACACACCAACACTATAAGAGATGTCGGGTCTACTAGAGTCAAGTAGAGAAGACTTCCTATCATGTTTCTATAGAGAGTTTGATCCACATTTGTACCATGCAAGTCCCTATGAATTTTAGCACTAGTGCTCATTGGAGTTCTTGTAGATTTTGCACCCAACAAACCAAATTTTTTCACAAGATTTTTTGCATATTTTGATTGAGAAACAAAGATCCCATCATGGCTTTGTTTGATTTGAAGACCTAAGAAGTAGTTAAGCTCACCAACAAGACTCATTTCAAATTCACTAGTCATGACATGAATGAACTCTTGAACATGTAAATCAGAGGTAGAACCAACCACAATATCATCAACATACACTTGAGCAATCAAGACATCCTTTTTAAATCTTTTGACAAACAAGGTTTTGTCAACCGAACCCCTAACATATCCATTTCCTAGAAGATGAGAGGATAACCTCTCATACCATGCTCTAGGAGCTTGTTTCAAACCATAGAGAGCCTTGTTTAAACGAAACACATCATTCGGATGATGTGGATCTTCAAAACCCTTTGGTTGCTCAACATAGACCTCTTCATTTAAAATACCATTCAAAAAAGCAGTTTTGACATCCATTTGATAAAGTTTGAATTTCAAGTGACATGCAATGGCAAGAAGTAATCTAACAGATTCTAATCTTGCAACAGGGGCAAAAGTTTCATCAAAGTCAATGCCTTGCATTTGAGTGTATCCTTGAGCAACCAATCTAGCCTTGTTTCTTACCACATTACCTTGTTCATCAGTTTTATTTTTAAAAATCCACTTAGTGCCTATGACATTTGTGTTGACTGGTCTAGGAACAAGGTACCAAACATCATTTCTCACAATTCACAAATTGATTTAATTCTTCCTGCATTGCAAGAAACCATTCACCATGGTGCAAGGCTTCTTTCACATTTTTAGGCTCTTCCTTTGAGACATAACACACATGACCAATCTCTTGAGCTAGTTGTTTCCTAGTTCTTACTCCCTGATTAAGAGGGCCAATAATGACACTCTCAGTTTGAGTGAGAGGACTATGATCAACATGGGAGCTGGTAGCCGGGACAGAAGAGATGGAACTGGAAGTTGAAGAGGTTGACAGATCAACCGGGACAAAGTTTCCAAAAGTGGACAGATCAACCACAAGATCCAGACCACGAGGTTCATGCTCAAGAGGAGGGGGAAAAAGATCATCCTCATCTAATGCCATCTCCGTAGAGGCATCAAAATCATCAATATTGACATTTATGGATTCAATGATGGTTTTGGACCTACAATTGTACACTATATAGGCTCGGCTTGAAGTGGAATACCCTAGAAATATTCCCTTATCACATTTAGAATCAAACTTAGCAAGATGCTCCCTATCTCTCAAAATGTAGCATGTGCTACCAAAGCCTCTAAAATATGAAACATTAGGCTTCTTTCCTTTCCAAATCTCATATGGAGTTTGTTTGGTACCAGACCTCAAAAACACCCTATTAGAGATGTAACAAGCTGTATTTACAGCCTCAGCCCAAAAATGTTTAGCAAGATTTTTGCTATTTAGCAACACCCTAGCCATCTCAACAAGAACTCTATTCTTTTCTCTCCACAACACCATTTTGCTGAGGTGTAATAGGTGCAGAGAACTCATGTTTAATTCCCATATCTTCACAAAATTTCAGAAACTGAGAACCATGATCTGTTCTAATTCTAACATGAGGCAGATGACTAGTCATCTTCTCTTTTTGCAAAAGATGACAAACAGACTTGAACCTTTGAAAAGTTTCAGATTTCTCACGTAAGAATGAAACCCAAGTGAACCTAGAGAAATCATCAACCATGACCAGAATATATTTCTTTCCACCAAGGGACAAGGTTTGGATAGGACCAACAAGGTCCATATGAACAAGTTCAAGACTTACATGTGTTTGAATGTGTTTGACCTTTTTGCGTGACACTATAACTTGCTTGCCCATTTGACATCCTTCACAAACATACTGATCAGATTTGTCAAGCTTAGGTAGACCACTTACTAACTCTTTCTTGGACAATTCATGCAAGTCTCTAAAATTTACATGTCCAAGTCTTTGATGCCACAAGACACTTGTTTCATTCACAACCTTGTTGCAAACTACTTGTTTTGCATCATTGACACCATCGATGCAATAACAATTGTCCCTAGACCTTGACAAGCTAACAATCTCATTTCCACCTTTTCCTATGATTTTGCAGCCATGCTTGGAGTATCCTACTATTCCATCATCACACAGCTGACTCACACTAATGAGATTGGATGTGAGACCCTCAACAAATCTAACATTCTCAAGCTCGGGTAATCCAGGGATACAAACCGTGCCTTTACCAACAACTTGAGACTTGTGACCTCCACCAAAAGTCATAGTGCCTCCATCAAAAGGACTGAGAGATGAGAAAACACTCTTATCATCAGACATGTGTTTGGAACAACCACTATCAAAGTACCAAGAGTTGATGTTTGAAGCAGCAAAAGCATTTATCACAACAAGGGATTTTGTATGACCTTTTGAAATCCAAGTAGACTTAGGCACAATGGGTGAACTTATTTTAAAGGAGATAAGTTTGGCAATCTTAGTGACTTCATTTAGCAAATGATCAACCTGATCTTGCAAAGATCTAGGATTCCTTTTAGATTTTGAAGACAATTTTCTGGTCTTATCCTTTTTGTACATATGACAGACTGGTCGAATATGACCAGTTAACCCACACCTGTGACAAGTTGGAACAAACTTAGGTTTCTTGACTACTTGCTGAACATCAAGAGGAACAATGGCTGGAGTTGTTGACTTGACAAACTTAATGGTAGAGCTAGATGGCCTAGAATCAAAATGATTAAATCCAAGACCACCTTTGTCCCCATGAAGTTTTCCCATATTCAACATTTTGTCAATTTTTGTGGCACCAATGGTCATAGATATAACTTTACTTTTTGTTTCATTCAATTCGCTTAGGAGCTGTTTGTTTGAGTTCTGAAACCCAATGTTACTCTCCTTGAGCACATTAACTTGATTTTCAAGATTACTCCTAATTGACACAAGTGCAACAATTTCTTTTTCTAGAGACACAAATTTGTCACTCAACTCACTACTACATTTTACTCCTTGTGCGATGAAGAGTTTTTGGTCGCGCAAAGAGAATTTGAGTCGCACAGGTATTAGTGGGACATAATTGTCGTCGCGCAAATTCTGTCGCGCAAAGATCGTCTAGAATGGCTTTGCGCGACAAACATATTGGATTCGTCGCGCAAATCGAGCAACGAGTAACCTCGTTGCACTAAAAGTATTGGGACGGTGAGATTTGTCGTCGCTCAACTAGTTGCGCGACGAACAAATAGTCGTAGCGAGGGATTTGCGGGGACGATTTACCTTCGTCGTGCAGAGTTAGCGGGACGAGAGAATGTTCGTGACTTGCGACGAATATAGAGTGGTAGCCCTGTGCGCGACGAGAGTACATTCGTCACTTAAATATTTGCGCGACGAAAACGTATTTGTCGCAAAAATTGCGAGACAAAAAGATATCGTCGCGCAAAATAGTATAAATTGTTTTAAAATTATTTTTGCGGTCTTGTATTTTCTAAAAATTAAATTTGCGCGACGGAATTATTTCATCGCGCAAAAATAAATATATTATAATTAAATTAAATTTTAATTACATTTTTTTGGTAACAGAAATAGTTTTGATTTTTTTTTTAATAATAAAATGAAATTGCACAAAAAAAAAAGTAATGAAGAGATATATTTTTGTTCTAATAGAATATATTTAGTACCATAGAAATATTGAAAATGTAATTAAGAAAGTTAAAAATCTAATCAAACAATCCTCCAAGATCTACATTGTCGTCTGGCAAATGCGGCTCTGAGGTCTGGACATTGTCAACAGTGGGAGAGGTGTGGTGGCTATGCTCGGGTTCACAGGGCTCGGAGGTCGACGGGGGAGGAAAAGGAGGGATTGCAATGCCGGAGTGAGCAAGGGACTATAGAAGATGTGACAAATGACCCTTGAGCTCGGCCACCTCCGTCTTCAAAGCAATCACCTCACTGTTTGACTCTGCTAATTCACGGGGTCTAGGTGGCCGCTGCCTGGCATTTCCCATCCCTCGACAATATGTCCCTTGGCGTCTCCCGAGAGTCTAATCCAAGGTTTCAGTCAGGATTTGAAACCCTGCATCCTGCGGAGGAGCCACAGACTCAAGCGGCGTATTGGGAGGAAGCTGGGAGGCGGACTCATGAAGAACCGACTGGCTCTTTCTGAATCATCGTTGTCTGTTGAAACATAACATAAAATATTAATTAAAACTTTCATATAATAACCATAAAACTTGAACGCGTAAGATAATAATTTAAATTAAAGCCTACTTACATGAAGGGACTCCGCCAACTCATTCCTAGGTCGAACATAAACGTCTCCAAAGACGTCAATCTGTGGGAATTTGGACCCCCCCTTAAATTGAACAAGAAAAGAAAAATGTTAGTACGAAAAAAATAAATTAATATTAATGACATAATAATAAATAAATAAAAATGACTTTAATATTACATGGCGCCGCGCCTCCATTCTATAGGAGAAGGGCCTGGAACCTGAATGGTGGAGAAGAGCCTTCCTCTGCCTATTGCCCTTATTTACTTTGGCCTTCTTCTGTTATACAAAAAATAAAACGTATTAGTTGAAAGTGAAATGAAATATAAAAAATTAAATACACATTAGTAAGAAATGTGTAATAAGTTTCAACTTAATATATAAAAAATACCACATAATCGGCCTCTCGAAAATGACCGCAGAGCCACTGCCAACTATCCTCCCAGCCCTCAAGCTCCTTCGGGCAACCCTCTTGAAGAACGACCGTAGGATCATTATATGCTTGAAAATGGTGGTGCAAGTCGCTCTTCCACTGCTTGTACCTCTCAGCAAAGAGTCTGTTGACGTATGCCAACAACTCGTCGCCGGCATTCTCTAAATTGTAGTTTGTCTACAATAAATTCATTACATACATTAAGTATTAGAAATAAAATTTGAAGGGAAAATAATTAAAAGGTATAGAATACATACTGGCAGCTGTCCGAATACCTCCATCCGCACTGCCTCAGGCATGACCTTCCAAGACTTCCATTTCATCGGGCAATAAGTCCGAACGACGGATCCAATGTCGTGGGCCAAGTAGGTATGCTGGTCCGCCGTTGGTGCACCCCGATGCCTCGCATCGTATTCGATGTTCGATACGACCTGTTGGTCACCCGGGTGAGTTTGGCCGTCCTCAACTGGCGAGGGTCCTCGGGTGTTCTTCTTGGCTGCAAAGAAATAAAAAATTAACTTTAAATAAAAAATCATATTAAAATTCCTGGTCGGAATAAACTGGAGTTTAAGGAAATTTTGACCTGGTTGTGACCCCGATGCACCAGGCAGATGTCGAAGTGGTGTCGGTCGTGCTGGGAGGGCGGTGACGCCGCCTGGCACTAACCGGTTGCGCCACTGATGACTTTGATGATGCCCGCGCAAGGGAGAGAGGGGGAAAATCTGGCATGTCGTGCAGTACCGTGCTGGCAGCAGTGGGACCTGACGCCGTAGTCGGGGGAGCTGAACCATGTGGAGTCATCACCGTCTTACGACGTCTGATAAGGTCTAACATCTGCACAACTAATAAGGTCTTAAAATCAAAAATATCCTTGGCTAAAATTATTATGTTTTGTAAAAACAAACCTCAAAACCTAATCAACAACAAATTCAATATTTAACAAACAACGGCCTTAACATGTATTCTTAGTTGTCAAAAAATAGAAGCACATTTTTGAAAGCAAACAAAACACATATTCAGCTCAACAAAGCAAAATAAAATGCACAAATATTTAAACAGCACCAATATTTATAGCATATTTGTTTCCTATGTCTAACTCCTTTAAAGTTTCCGTTAACTTTAAGGATATTTTTGTAATTTCCATGTACCTAAAAAGAATTATTAAAACAAACAAAATTTATAAAAGATAAAAACAAAGTTAACCTAATTATACCACACTTTCTCCTACCTCCATTTAATATCAACATATGTAGAACCTCAATCTCCCCTCTTTTTCTTCTATCCCACCACATAGAACCCTCTCAACAACCATTCTCTCACCAATTTTGCAGGTGTGTTGGAATCGTAGCTATTCATGGAGTGTTGAAATTGAAGGGAAAACTCACCACATACATTGACCAAAAAAATAAAAAAATCTCAACTCATACATTATTACCAAGTTCTGCAATTGAAGGAAAAACTCACCACATACATTCAAATCTGAAATAAAAAATACAAATCCAATACAAAAACAAAATTGAAACAGCAATTTAAACACTTAGGATGCCAAAACACAAATCCAATACAAATCCTAACCAACCATCAGAACTAAGTAGGAATTTAAACAATTACAAAACAAATATATTAATTGAAACAGCAAAACAAATACACAATTCCAAACTTAATCCAAAAATTTCATAAATAAAACTTAACAATTGAAAATATTAATCGGGGAGAGATGGGAATTTTACCAACTGGGTTTCGAGGGAGACCGGAGAGCACGACAGTTCGGCGGTGGCGAGCGAGACAGAGAGTGGGGGCCGCCGTCTGAGCAGGGATGAGCGGAGAGGAGCCGACAAACTTACAGGGGACGAGGGAGAGAGGGACTGAGAGGGATAAGTGGGGACATAGGAGACTGAGAGGAATGAGTGGGGACGGCGGAGAGAGAGCGGCCCGGAGGAGCCACGAAATGCGACGGATGAGAGGGGTCTGAGGAGAGAGGGATTGAGAGGGATGAGTGGGGACGGAGGAGAGAGGGATAGAGAGGGATGAGATAGAGGGGAAGGAGAGAGAGCGGTTGCGAGTTAGGGTTCGAATCGGAGAGAGAAGGGGCTGCGAGTTAGGGTTCGCGACTGAGACGGAGAGAGGTTGAAGACAAACCAAAACTGCGCGTTTCTTTCACAAAATATTTGCGTCTTTGCGCGACGAAAAAAAAATCTGTCGCGCAAAGTTAAATTTCGAACCCTAAACCCTTTCAACCCTTTCAAAACCCTAAATCCTGAGAATTACATTGCGCGACGGAATATTGTCATTGCGTCGCGCTATTGAATGCGCGACGAAGATGGAGATATTCGTCGCGCAAGTCTTGGTTAAAGTTACAAAAAGTAAACAATATAAAAACATTGAAATGTTAGTGAACATATTGTTTTAATGGGGCTACGCATTCTACGATACTAGTTTCACCGATCCAACCGTCAAACTTGTTTGTTTATACTTAGAGATCGTACACACCAAAAATTGAAAAAATGCAACATTCATAGATGATGTTACGGGATCAAATTTTTCGACGGTTATAAACTAAAATTCACGATTTAACGGTTTTTTTAACTCCGATTTTGATGATTTTTAACGGGTGCACTCCTTTACTGTATATGAATACAATGATTGAATTGGATCATCATTTAAAAATATTTACAATAGTGGATACCACAAACTCGTATGTTCTATTTAACAAACATATACAAAAACTCTTCATTTTGTTTGAATATATTGTTTTCATGACACACGCTTTATAGGAAAGTAGTTTAACTGATCCAACCGTCAAACTTGTTGGTTTATACTTAGAGATCGTACACGGCAAAATTAGAAAAAAATATACAATCATACATGATGTAACGGGACGAAAATTTTCGACGGCTATAAATGAAAAATCAAATTTTAACGGTTAATTTAACTCTAAAATTGATGAGTTTTTACGTAAACACACCTTTACCCCATATGAATATAATAAATGAATTTGATGTTCATTTAAAAAAATTTATTGTTTAATTTCGAAACAATTTTTTGTTAAATACTTTGCGCGACGACCCAGAATTACGCCTTCGTCGCGCAAAGTCAAACATAAATTATAAATAATTTAAGGTGATTATTTTTTCAACGATTCATTGCGACGAGGTCTTCTTATTCGTCGCACAAGGTGATATGGCGACGAAGGGTTCTGTCCCGCATAAGCACTTTGTACGACGTGAGATATACTCGTCGCGCAACATTTTTTTCATATTATTTTAAAATTTATAGCATATTTGTTTCCTTGCGCGACCAATATGTCTGTCCCGCAAAATGTCTAATACGCGACGGGTTAATGTGTTCGTCGCGCAACAATTATTTCGTATTATTTTAAAATTTATAACATATTTGTTTCTTTTCATGACAAACATGTCTGTCCCGCAAATGTCTCATACGCGACGGGTAAATGTTTTCGTCGCGCAAGATTATTTTCTATTAACTCAGAATTTTGTTGCATATTTGATAACTTGCGCGACGAAAGTGTTCGTCCCGCAAAGGTGTCTTGTGCGACGCCATAGATTTCTTCATCGCGCAAAGGTACAACCGGTCGGTTTGCATTGATGACCGGTCGTTTTTTACAGATTCGTTGGTCCTTTTTTGCATTTCCGACCTCTGTTCAATTTTTAGTTTATAACTTCCTAACCATATATCCAAATTTCGAGTTCTTTATACGGTTGGATTTAGACAGAAAAACAAATAACACAGCGCTCGCGAAAAGTCAAAAACCTTCGTTGAAGTAAACCATTTGCAAGAGCATTGAGATTATTTCTCAATTTGAGATGTATATGATGCAATTGGGAAGATGTGCAACTTTTCAAACACGAGATTCATTTGTACTTTTGTAATAATTTGCATTTACGCCATAATGAAATGGAAAATGATGTTCATTTAAAAAAGTATGAATGACTTGATTTCGTTGCTTTTTACATTAAACTTCTCAGTAAGTATATCCAAATGTTTTTAACTCCGTTTTATTTCTCCACATACATATATAATTGGAAATTAGATATAACAAGTACATATATTCAACAAAAGCAGAGTTGCCAATATATTTACACTAACGTAATTACATTACAAGAAATTACATTTACTAAAACATAGTAAGTCACAAATAAATTGCATCATTCATCATCCGAACTATAATAACCTTTGTTGTCTTCGCTATCATCACTTTCAGTCTCCCAATCCTCCTCCTCCTCCTCCTCCTCCTCCATAACTACATCATCGTTATTGTTGGGGCCCACTGCAGCATCGATCTCTAGAAAGATCACCGAGGTCAATTGTAATGGATTGAATCAGTATTTCTATTGAAGACACTCCTTCAAGCTGAAACGGTTCCTGAACAACAGTTGTATCGCGAAGCGTTTCCGCATCATTTTCCATGCAAGATTCTGACCGTTGGTCAGCGACGTGACGTGAACGTCAGATGGGTCTAGTTCTGGTATAGCATATACATTCCTGTGATCCATCTGCTGAACAACTTTCCACCCGCTCCCTGCTTTGGAGTCATCTAGATAAACTACTTGTGTTGCCATGTTTGCCAAAATATATGGGTCGTCATCATACCAAGTTCTGTTCATGTTCACAGATAGTAACCCTTGATCGATTTTAACATTTCCCTGCCTATTTGGGTTTGTATCAAACCATCGACACTTAAACATGATGACTTGGTATCGGTCTTTGTAAAGCAATTGCACGACAGTTGTGAGTTTGCACAGAAATGAATGTCCGTACTTTCCCCTCCACCTGGAACATGGACACCGCTGTTTTGCGTACACAACTTGTCATCTCGTGCAGTCCCTAAAAACCTGACGCCATTAACATGGCAACCCGAGAATAATTCAGCTTGAATTGGGCCGAATGCCAAGTTATACAACTCTTCACTGTAAGCGGGGGAATTATCTGATTTCAACTTATTCACCTAATATTATACAAAAACATTCACATGTTAGTTTGAGAAAATTAAATACTACAATATATATGTCAATTACAAAACACTTATAACTTACATATTCCAAAAACTATTTTGGAAACAATTCACGGTGTTTCTTGGAATACAAATGCGATGGATGTTCTCGCTTCATCATCTCTTCATGCTCATCTAAATATGTCATTATCTCATCACAATTGTTCAATACGAACCAATGCGCTACCTCCATGTCATTTCTTGAAAACGACTCTCCTCGTCCAGGATCTCCAAAGGGTCATGCGCTTTGGGCAAAACAGAAAGTTGCTCATTTCTCACACCTCCGTCATTATTGCGCTGAGGTCGATTGAAAGCCGTGTCCACGTCTTTTAAATACATTCCACAAAAATTAAGCGCCTGATATTGAACCCAAGCCTCTACAATTGATCCTTCGGGCTTCGCTCCGTTGCGTACGCTTTTTTCAGCTCTCCGAGAAGCCTGCCACATTAAAACGAAAAGATGCAAATTAGCAAGTAGCAAGCATGTGATAAATAAGCAACAATTGAAATGATGAAAATTATATACCTTTCTATTGGATACATCCAGCGATAGTTGACGGGACCAGCAAGCAATGCCTCTTCTGGCAAGTGAACCATCACGTGAATCATACTTGTGAAGAAAGCTGGAGGGAATATCATCTCAAACTTGCATAGGACTTGGACAATGTCATAGCGCAACTGATCAATGTCTGTCTTTCGCAACGTTTTTGCCGTCATTGGGAAAAAATCTGGACAACAATATGATTGGCTTGACTACATCTTCCGGCAATAGGTGTCGAATCCCCACAGGAAGTAGGCGTTGCATAAACACATGGCAGTCATGGCTCTTGAGTCCAGTAAATTTACCCCCGTCAACATTCACGCAATGTGCTATATTAGAAGCATATCCATCAGGAAACTTTCCAGACGATACAAACTGGAGAAACTCTTTTTCTGTCATTCGGTTTCATAGAAAAAAATGCAAGATCTTTTATAGCTTTATCATTGCCCCTTTTCAGCCATAAACCCATTCGTATGCCCATTCTTTCCAAATCAACACGAGCTTTTATCGTGTCCTTTGTCTTCTCCATGATATCTAGAATCGTTCCCATCAATGTGTCAAACACATTTTTCTCAACATGCATAACGTCGAGATTGTGCCTCAATTTTAGTTTCGACCAATATGGAAGCTCAAAAAACATAGACTTGTGCGTCCAGTTCATATGTGTAGCAGGTCTGGTTCGACTAACTATTTTCCCAAACGGAGCAAAATCCAAACGGTTAAGCTGTTCCAAGATCTAATCACGGACGATTCTCTAGGTCTTGCACGACGCTCTTTGTTCCCGTCGAACTCTTTATCCTTTTCCCGCCACTCGTGGTCCCATGGCAACCATCTTCGATGCCCAAGGTAACACACTTTTCCAGCGTGCCAACCAGAAGTTACATCTTCCTTGCATACAGGGCATGCCATATAACCCTTTGTGCTCCACCCCGACACCATTGCATATGCGGGAAAATCATTCACAGTCCATATAATTGCCGCCCGCAAAGTGAACATCTTCCCAGTGGATTTATCTTACGTACGCACACCGTTTGTCCATAAATCCTTGAGCTCATCAACCAACGGCCTTAAGTACACATCGATTGACCTCCAGGATCCTCAGTTATCAAATATTTTCCCAAACGGAGCAAAATCCAAACGGTTAAGCTGTTCCAAGATCTGATCATCACGGACGATTCTCTAGGTCTTGCACGACGCTCTTTGTTCCCGTCGAACTCTTTATCCTTTTCCCGCCACTCGTGGTCCCATGGCAACCATCTTCGATGCCCAAGGTAACACACTTTTCCAGCGTGCCAACCAGAAGTTACATCTTCCTTGCATACAGGGCATGCCATATAACCCTTTGTGCTCCACCCCGACACCATTGCATATGCGGGAAAATCATTCACAGTCCATATAATTGCCGCCCGCAAAGTGAACATCTTCCCAGTGGATTTATCTTACGTACGCACACCGTTTGTCCATAAATCCTTGAGCTCATCAACCAACGGCCTTAAGTACACATCGATTGACCTGCCAGGATCCTCAGTTATCAAAACAGTCATCATCATGTACTCTTTTTTCATGCATTTCCAAGGCGGCAAATTATATGGTAATACGAAAATCGGCCAAGTGCTGTGGTGTTGGTTTAGAACCCCGTACGGATTGAATCCGTCAGTGGCAAGTCTCAACCTAACATTTTGGGGATCAGCAGCAAACTCGGGAACGTTCGATCGAACTCTTTCCATGCCTCCCCATCTGCAGGATGCCGCATCACATCGTCGTCTACCCGCCTGTGGCAGTATGCGTCGACATATACAATCGCTGCAATCTTGGCTTCAGAGGCAAATAACGCATGACTTTTTGTGGAACCTTAGTCATTCTATTCTGAGACGTCTATTTGAACCTCGACTCATTGCATATAGGGCATGTATCCAATGTTTCATACTCTTTGTAGAATAACATGCAATTGTTTTTGCAGGCGTGGATTTTTTCATAACCCAATCCAAGTCCACTCAACATCTTCTGTGCCTGTTTGTGGTCTTACGGTAAACAATTGTCCGTCGGAAGCATTCTCTTGAAAACCCCCAAAAAGTAATCGAAACACAGGTTCGAACATACGATACTTTATTTTTCCATGCATTAGCTCCACAATCGCCGTTAGAACGGAAAAGCTCTCGCATCGCGGATATAACTCTTGGTTGGCATTTCTTAACAGTTTTTCATCACTGTTCGAACGCTGCACTATCCATTGGTGTAGGCACGTCATCTTCCCCTTCCTGATTGCTGCTGGTTGATGCAAATGGAAAAGCATCATGTATAATATCCATGACTTGTTCATTAGGATCCACAATATGTTCAACATTGTCCACTCTTGTGGGCCTTGAAGACGAACCAATGTCTAATAGTTCCCCGTGATGGTTCCACCTGCTGTATGTCTCAATCATTCCATCCCTTACTAAATGAAATTGAACATTTTCAATTGTATCCCACAACATGTTGTTACACCTCCTACAAGGACATCTGATTCTAGTTGCACCCGGGTTGTGTGACCGTGCAAAGTGAATAAATTCCTCGATTCCATCCAAGTATTCATCTGCACACCTGTTAGGGTTCTGTATCCACCTTCTGCTCATAATTCCTGGAACCACAATTAGAATACAACAATTATGTTGTATTCTTAGAAAATCATAACGTCACCTTATGCCTGCGGTAAGGGCCCTATCCCATTCGGAAATGCATAGTCATGCCACGTAATTTACAGCTACATGAGATTAGATTTCGACGTGGATGAATTTTGGCAGCATCTTGGTACAGTTCTTGAGGTGTACTGTAGATATAAAATACCTACGTACCACCCGAAGAACGTACCGAGATGACACCGAAATCTCCACAATCGAAACCTAATCATGTAGCTGTAAACTACGTGACACGATTATGCATTTCCAAACTGTCCAAAATATGGGACAATTCAAGAATTAATTGGACCGTAGTCATGGTTTACCCACCCATGCGCGGTCCAACTAACCTGAAACGGGAACTAAGCTTTACAACAAAAAATGTACGAAGTTAATGTCAATTAACTTCGTACATTACCGTGCATAATTTAACAACCGAATACAAATATAATTTCACAATATTTAAAGAAATTAAATTGATATTTTAAATAAATATAAAACAAATAAAATACCTTCTTCAATATGTCCTAACTAATTTGCAGGTTGAGAAAACGGAGATAACGGAGAGAGAGAGGGGAGAAGAGAGGCAAAACTGATTTTTCAGTTTGCCTCTACAATGGCAGAAATGAATCTATTCAGAAAGACGGTTTTGCGTGACGAAGACATATTTCGTCGCGCAATAGACAAATTCCGTCGCGCAAACTCCGCCTCAGCGACGCTCAAAGACGAGCCGACATCACATCTTTGCGCGACGCATACAATGTTTCGTCGCAAAGGGAAATATCCGTCGCGCAAACTCCATCTGAGCGATGCGCAAAGACGTGTCGACATCGCACCTTTGCGCGACGAACATGACTTTTCGTCGCACTGAAATTAGTCGCGCAAAAGCGCATTTCCGTCGCGCAAACTATAGTCAAGCGACGGCAAAGCCGTGCCGCCATCACATCCTTGCGCGACGGATCAACTTGTTTGTACCGCAATCATTCGTCGCACGAGTGTTGGAACGCGTCGCGTAAACTCCTAGTTTGACACGCACGCAGCCAGAGTAGCCACCTTCCGTGACTAATAAATTGTTTGTCGCGCGAACTTGTGGCGCAAACATCTGGAACACTGTTTGTTTTCCGGCTATTTATGTTGCACGACGAGTACAGTTTTTCGTCGCGCAACATATTTTCGCGCAATCGAATATATTGTCGCGCAAGTTTTGCCTCCAAATGCGATTTTCCCGGGTTTTTTCCGCATCTATGCGTGACCGTAACACTCTTCCATCGCGCAAAGTATACTTTGCTCGACAAATATATTAGTCGCTATCTTAAAAAATTATGAAATTTTTATCCAAGGAAATTTGTGCGACGTATTGATTTTGTCGTCGCGCTAAATATCATAGCGCGACGATTATGTCCTCGTCGCGCAAACCTTTGTCGCGCAAACTAAAAAATGTAGTAGTGACTCCTTTTTGGTTTCTTTTAAGATGTGGATTTCATGTTGAAGTTCTTGGTTATTTGCCTCAAGTTTAAGACTCTCTTCTTTCAATGAGAAAGTCTCTTTGAACAAGCAATCATATTTTCTTCCTAATGACTTGTATGACTGGTCATCAACTCAAAATCAGATTCATCAGACACAGGCTGGATAGAGGCAACGAAGGCAACTTGTTGGTCATCATCATTGAGAGGAAGATGAATCCTGTTGAGACACTTCACTTTCGCTTTCACTCCAGCTCACTTTCATGGCCTTGTCCTTTTCGTTGGAGTATTTTTTCTGATTGTTTGCATAGTCGGCAGCATAGTGTCCAATGCCTCCACATGTGAAGCACTTGACAGATTTTCTAAAATCTTTAGTGAAGGGTTTGGCATCCTTGTTCCTCTTATTAGATCGATCAGTTGATGGTCTAAACTGTCTCTCACTACCAGAGATGCCCTCTCTAGCAAACTTCCCCTTATCCTTAAGAATTCTCCTAAATCTTTTGACAAACAAGGCCATCTCATCCTCAAAATCTGAGGATTTTTCACCACTTTTTAGAGAGGAAACATGCACTCCTTGAAGTGCAACACTTGTTGATTTTTTAGTGTCATTTTCTTCCATATTCAACTCCATCTCATAGGTTTTTAATTTAACTACGAGCTTGCCAAGCTTAATTTCATTTAAGTTTTGGACCTCCATGATAGCGGTTTTCTTTGCTCTAAATCTAGATGGTAGAACACGAAGAATTTTCTGAACAACAAGAAGCTCTTGAATAGGTTGACCAAGACTCATGGCTTCATTTGTGATCATTTCCACTCTCCCATAGAAATCAGAAATAGACTCAGTTTCAGACATCCTAAGTTCTTCAAATTGTGCAAGCACCATCTGAAGTTTTAGGGATCTAACTTGGTCATCCCCTTCATGAACCACCCTTAGTTTATCCCATGCCCGTTTAGCATTAGGGATGTGTTGTATATGTGCAAACTGTGTGCTAGACAAGGCTGTAACTAAGGCATTTCTGGCCTTCTTGTTTGCAAAGCAGCAAACACCTCTGCTTCAGTCCATTCAGACCTAGGCTTGAGGACAACTTCACCCTCAACATTCTTGACCGGAGCAATCCACTCTCTTGTGAGATACACACTTGCATAATCATCAAGAGCATCAAGAAATTTCTCAAAATTTTCTCTCCATGCAGCATAGTTATTACCGTCAAAATAAGGTAGGGAGTTGCAAGATCCAGGCAACTCGATCCCTTTCCATAGTGAGCACACCTAAACACCAAAACAAATCCTAGGATCTCTCTATTTGTGTTAAGAGCTGATGCTCTGATACCAATTGAAAATGCTATTTAGGTGACGAGGGGTAAATTTAACTAAACAAACAAGACACAACAATCAAGAGAACACACTGAGCATGCCACAAGGTACCTGCAGCCCTAGAAGATTACTAGTGACAACTTAGGCACTCAGAAGGATCCATCAATCTAGGCATCCCCTGTGCTAGCAACAACTATGGGGAAAGTGTGTGAAGTCATCAATATAAAGTAAACAACAAACAACAGATATAGATGACTAGTCAACCACCAAGAACACAAACCCAGAAAAATTCCAGATATGCAACACAGATTTTGTTTACCCAGAAACCCACCATTGGGAAAACTGGAGTCATCAACCGACTAGGCAATCCACTAAATAGAAAAAGATTCTTACAAAGGAGTACAAGCAAGCTCAAGCAAAACCTAGATCTATTTAGGAAGATGAGCTATACCTCCTTTGTGCAATCTTCTTCTCCAACTTAGCACAGCTTCAAACTCAGTTCTTCATGGAAATGGCAGCTCCTTTTCCAGCTCGTTCATCCCATGGCACTAGCTTGCAAGCTCCAACTCAAACCGAAACCAAAATTTGGATTCAAGGGAGAATGACCAATTTCTTCAAGAAACCATACTCTTGAAGAAATCAATCTTGAATCAACCTAGATATAAATGAGAGAATGATTTAAATGGCTAGATGAGATTCATGTTTCAAAAGCAGTTTTTCAAAAAGAAATCAATTAGAAAAACTCATAGATGAAATGTATGGTTTACTCTTGAGGAAGAAGAAGAGAAAGATAGCTAGCTAATCTTTCCAAAAATTTCACATTCAAGAGACGGCTACCAAATGAGGAATACCTCAGCCTTTACAGACCAAGGATCCCCTTAGGTCAGAAAGACACATGGCAGGAGAGAGAAAAACAAATAGGACAAAACGGTTAGTGGACCAGCTGGAAATCCTACAGAGCAAGGATGACTAGTCATACGGAAACACGATTTACTAGTCATCATTTTATGAAATCAATTTAATGCAATGATGCAATGCACAATTTACCTTTGTCAAATTGCATGAGCCTCCATAGGATAGATGATAGTTAAGAACACCAAGAATGCTATTCTTAATCTAGACTTGAGCTTGATAAATACAATAATCCTATTATAGAATTGTCAAGGGAAGCCAAGAGAATTAATCAAAATTCATGCATTAACATCCCTCCTTAAGAGCCGCGTCGAATTGGTACTAGTCCTCGGACTCTTTGGAAACTTAGGGGGGTGTATCCAATTCTAACTTTTAATGAGTTTAAAAGTTTGAAGGTATTCAATTGTGACTTTTAAATAGTCTTTAAAAGTTTAGTTGTATTCAATGGGAGTTTTAAAGAGTATTTAAAAGTTTTGAGCTATCCAAAATGTTAATGACTTTTAAAGACTTTGTTAAAAAAATGACTTTTCAATACTTTTAAAGCTAATTCTTACTACCAAAAGTCTTGGTAATTTACACCATACTTTATATCATATTGGGAAGCTGAGAAGAAAGAAACAAAACGTCTCCAATTCTTTCCTCCCTCATTATATCAAACCAGCAAGCATTGAAATGAATTTGTATTATGGTTTATTCAACGTCATTGAAATGAATCATGGCTAGCTGAACGCCAATTATTTTCTTGTGGTACATTTTCTAATGCACTTCGTCATTTTTATCATTTTCTAATGTTAAGGAGAACTATTCTTTGCCTTTACATAATTGGATCCAATTGTTTTTTTTTTCTTTTCTAGTTTTTTGTTCCATGTATGCCAACTAGTTAATTCAACTTATTAAAAGATAAATGCTATTCGTAAAATAAATATAAAAATAAGTATTTAAAAGTCTATAAAACTCTATGACAAAAGTATATGAAAGTTTGTCACTTTAACTTTATAAAGTATGTGAAAGTCATTAAGAATCTGTCAACTCTAGGAAAGTCACTTACTTAAAAAAAGTTTTTAAAAGTTAGAATTGGATACACCCCCATTCATCAACCACACCTGTTGGAGCTGGGTTCTGGTGGGGTATGTCAACAAAATGGGATTTTGGAATCCTTCCATAAACAAAGAGAGATTTGGTGGGCAAGCAGTTAGCGGAGATTGGGATGGCCAATCTGAATATTTTGGGGAAGTCTTTTACTTTATCCTTTTCCTTTTTTCTTTTTTTGTCTTCTTACAATCCTTGGGCAAATCCTCCCTTTCTTTGCTCAGGATTTGATGTTGAGTAATGATGGGGCTATAATATGTTCGAATGATCTTTATTTTCAATCTCTTTTTTTTTTTTTACTTAGCACTTGGGAGACACCACAACCTATGTTTTTTAAAAAAGTATTTTCGGAAAACATGGAATGGTTTGGGTAAAAAAAATATTAAAGTCTTGGAGGGGAAAGAAAAAGGGGGGTTGTTGATTACATTATTTGCTTTAGACTATGTGGTTTTATGTTGGGGCTTTGTCTTGGATAGTTTGTCCTTTTTATGATAGGTTTAATTATGATGCTTTGGATTAAATGGGCAAAAAAAGTTTGCATTTTTTAGTCTGTTGTATTTTTTTGTTTAAGATTGTCATGTTCTGTGGAACTGAGGGCAGAGGCATGGACTATTTTGAGTCTAATTTGGTCTCAACCTCTCCCAAACTTAAGTTATTTGCCACGTTTTGCTTTTTTAAAATCAGATCTAGGTCCATGTTTTTATTATTCCATGTATGCTTCTACCTGTTCCATTTTTGTGTACCTTTTAAATGATTATACTATTCTACACTTGAATCTCAGATGTACATAGCTTGTTCTTTAGTGGGATAGCTCCTTTTTGTTTTCTCATTTAACTGAAATGAGAGGATTTCTTTGCTACTTTCTGCAATTGTAGAAGGGTATGCTTGTTTTGTAATGTTGTCGGATAAGTTATTGGTTAATTTTGAGTCTCCAGGATTATGAGAAATTGATGGGCTTTCTCAGAAATTTGGTTAGCAGTAGCCATGCTATTGGCAGAGATTAGAAAAATTAGATGGATTTTTTAAATAGTGTCTCATAGATTTCTATTTTGGTTAATGGGTATGCTCAAATTGGAGATATTTGTAGCTATTCACATTGCTTCTATTATTTGTTACACTAGTTTTGTTATTGTATGTGTTTGTACCGTATTTTGACCCTCCCCTCATTACGTGACACGTGGATCAGTGACCCCAAGCGACCAAGGCTCCAACCAAACGGCATCGTCTCACCGATGACGACTGTCTCATTTCAGTAAGCCCCACTCCTGGTCAGAGCATACAAACGGTATCTCCTACCGATGATGATATCTGGAATCAGGTAAGCCGTCGCTTCTAATCCAGCATAACATGTAATCAGCATCGCTTACCGATTCTATAGAATTAACCTCGGAGCACCCGCCCGAAATATCCAAGGACTCGTGTCAACCTCACAGGCCCTCCCACGAGTCCCACATCGGAAATAAGTACTAAGAGCATGCAAAATGCCCTTTATAAATAAGGCCCCTTCACTACAATGCAAGGGTAAGACTTTTCAGCTTGACTTTTGTGCTCAATATATTGTCAACAGCGAAAGCTCTTAGAAACAAACTTACTTTGACATCGGAGGGTCTTAGGCTGGTTCTACACGGTTCCATAGACCTTACGAGTCTCGGCTTCTTTCCATCCAGGATTAGCAGCCAAGGATAAGAAGAATCTCTATTCGGACGCTCAATCGATCCCTTCGATCGTCCACATCACCTGTAAGTTGCACTCATTTCTATCTGTTAAGTTTTAGTGCCAACAGATTGGCACCGTCTGTGGGAATCGCTTATCGATTAACCCATATCTCAAAAACTCCAAACTCTAAGATAAAAAAATGAATCCATCTTCGGCCCTCCCTCCGATGGACCGACCCTCGGCATTGGTGGCGAGCCACATCCTGCTCTGCCTCAAACACCCCGAACGGAACACCCTGCTCGACAGAATACTATGGAGCCTCGCATGGAGACTTTACAACGGGAAATGGCGAAAATGCAGCACAACAATATCCTCGCCTCCAAACTTGATGACACTCAGAGGCAGCTGCACGATCAGCAAACACACTTAACCCAACTGCAGAATGGTCTGGAACGAACCATGCAACTTCGGCAGGAGAAGTCATCCAGCGCCCCTGCCTGCCCGTGCTCAGGACAAGGGAAAACAACAAGCCGCAGGAAAGCCATCTGCCTCCGAAGACTGATTGTACCCTCCCCAAAGGCCCGTCATCCGGAGTACCGAGTCTACTCCGACTGCGAGATCGAATCAATGAGCAGCGTAAAGAGCGACGGCCTTCACCCATCCAAGTCCGAGCCAAACTTAATGATCAACGTCTGGAGTCCCTCGGACCGAAGTCCCCCATACGCCGAAGGTACGCGGAGATCGGTGTAGAAGAGACTGACGAATCAGACTACGCTCCAACTTGGCCAGGCACCACAACCTCCCGCCGATCGGCAGGCTCATCACGGGAGCACCAAAGTCGCCGATCAAGTAAAGAGTATGATCGGCACAAGGAGACAGAATGGAGAAACCCCAACCGAACGGCAGGTCGGGATACAAAAGGGCGAGGACGGAGAACCGAGTGCTCGAACACTTTGGTGACGACCTTCCCCTAACCGATCCGACCCTTCGCCTCCTCCTCCAGAAGATGAATCGGATCGAAAACGAAGAAAACCAAGCTCGGACGCCAACATGGGGAAAGGTAGGCAGGGACCATTCACCGATCGAATCCGGATGTTCAGACATGAAAAAGAAATTCAAGCACTCCGAATATCGTTCTACTCAGGGGTCGAAGACCCCGTAACTCATATCCACACCTTTCAATCAGCGTTGGGATGCAAGGGGCTCACTGACGAGGGCCAATGCTTACTATTCCCTTCCACCCTGACCGGAGCTGCATTGAATTGGTTCTTCCAATGGAGCCAGGTACAGTAGACTCTTTCGATCAGCTGAAGCAGACCTTCCTCAACCATTTTATGATTCAGACCGATTGCCTGTACTCCGCCGATGATCTCTATACCGTTCAGCAGCGGGAGGATGAGCCACTAAGGGAATACGCAGCTAGGTTCAGGAACGATATTCCTGATGTCGGAAACGGACGATAGAGCGGACTTCGGTGCCTTTAAAAGTGGCCTTCGATCGTCTAAGTTTCGCTATCTGGTCCATAGCAGCAACTGGACCAGCTATGCCGAGCCGATGAAACAGGCGGCCATCCATGCCAAGGCCGAGCATTTCAACGCAAAGGGATCGGCTTCAGCCCCATCCACCGAAGCTGCACCGACCGATCGGTCCCCGCTGAAATTACGAACGATTCCCAGCGGAATCGGACGGTGAATCATGCTCCCTACCGAACGGCACCCCCCGCCTCTACTCTTTACGAAGGGAGAAACAAACGAAAGGACAACTTCAGGGGTCGGCAGGACAACAATAAAAGGGGGAAGGACCCTGGAGGGCTAAGTGGCTTCGGTAGTCCGAAGAAAACCCAGCCGGAAGAAACGTTCACCTTGCTCAATACAACCTACGAACATCTCCTTATGACAGAAGGTCCAAATGATACCGAAGCCGAACAACGGAAGCTACCTCGGAGGACCGAGAAAGACACCGGAGTCTTCTGCCGATACCACCAGGACAACGGCCACGATACAGAATCATGCATCACCCTTCGGAAGATTGTTGAGTGCCTGATCAACGAAGGGAGGTTGGATGAGGACTTAGGTGCGAAGGGGGAACGGCCCAACCATCGAATCGGGAGATTAATATGATCAGTGGAGAGGCGCCCATTGCCGAAGCAAGCAACCGTTCCACCAAAAACTACGTACGTGCCTTCGGCATCCCCAGGATACTCAGCATAGTGGGGGGGGGGGCGCAATGACAAGATTCGGCGAATCGGCTGGGAACCTATTACCTTTTCTGAAGAGGAAGAGTGAGGCATCATCTTCCCCCACTCCGATCCTATGATCATACGAGCCGATGTTTCAAACTTCGATGTGGGCCGAATCCTAATAGACACCGGAAGTTCGGTCAATGTGATGTTTGCTGACGCTTTCAACGCCCTCGGCATAGACCCTCAGCACCTAAACAAGAATATCACTCCCCTCCTAAGCTTCTCTGGTGATGTGGTGGAACCGATTGGTAGCATCCAGCTCCCATTGGCCGTCGGCACTATCCCCAACAAACGGTCATCTACACTCATTTTTTGGTAGTCGACTGCCCAACGGCCTACAACGCCATCATCGGCCGAACGACCCTCACCAAAATGAAAGCCATGCTCTCACCACACATGTTCCTCCTCAAGTTCCCCACGCACGCTGGTGTAGGCCAAGTGCGAGGAGATCAGTGAGTGCACGGACGTGTTATGTATCAGCAACAAAGGAATCGGCACGAGCTACGTTTGGCGAAGCGTACTCAGTTTCTACAAGCTCTATGCCGGACGCAGGGGTCGGAGAAACCGGATGATCCCAGAGATGAGGCCGTTACCCCAAAAGTGCAGCCTGTCGAAGAATTAGAATCGGTCATCCTTTCGAAGCACAGCCAGGAGAGAGGTCGAATCGGCACTACTCTGAGTTCGGCACTACGGGCCGATTTCATTACCTTTTTGCGCGAAAATACAGAGGTCTTCTCCTGGTCATACAATGACATGCCCGGCATCGCCCCGAATGTCATCACCCACAAGCTCAACATTTGTCCCAGCTTCAAACCCGTCAGGGCAGAAACGGCGGGCATATCGATGCCGAACGGTACGTAGCGATGAGGCTCGAAGTGGATAAACTAAGGACAATCGGCTTCATTCAGGAGGTAACCTACCCTACTTGGTTGGCAAACTCGGTCTTAGTCAAGAAACCAGGCGGTACCTGGAGAATGTGCCAGGACTATACCGATTTAAATAAGGCTTGCCCAAAGGACAGTTTCCCTCTACCTAGGATGGATCAGATGGTAGACGCCACAGGCAGGCCACGAACTTCTCAGCTTCATGGATGCCTACTCAGGCTACAATCAGATATTCATGAGCCCTACCGACCACGAACATACGACATTCATCACCGACAAAGGGCTCTACCTGCTACAATGTCATGCTGTTCGGTTTAAAGGAACGCTGGGGCAACATACCAACGATTGGTCAACAAAATTTTTCTAGGAGCTCATCGGTACCTCGATGGAGGTCTATGTGGACGACATGCTAGTCAAGAGCAAAACGGCCGATTCTCACCTTCACAACCTCTCCCTCATGTTCAATGTCTTGAAGAAGTACAACATGCGCCTCAATCCAAGCAAGTGCGCCTTTGGCGTCTCCTCGGGCAAGTTTCTTGGCTTCATGATTAGCCAACGAGGCATTGAGGCCAACCCTGAAAAAATCAAGGCATTGCTCGACATGCAGATACCAAAGACACATATCGATGCGCTCAAGCCATTACTCGACATGCAGAGATCCTGAAAAAATCAAGGCATTACTCGACATTGCCCGGTTCATATCAAAGGCAACCGATTCGATGCGTTCCATTCTTCAAAGCCCTTAAAGGAAGCAAACGGCAGATTGTTGGACTGCCGAATGCGACCGAGCATTCCAAGACCTCAAGGACTACATGACCAGAGCGCCCTTACTGTCCACTCCTCTTCCTGCGAAGACCTCATTGTCTACCTTTCGGTTTCATCGACGGCGCTCAGTTCCGTGCTCATCCGCAAGCCGAACGACATAGAGCTTCCAATTTTCTACACTAGCCACGCCCTCCAGGATGCCGAGATTCAGTATCCCGAATTGGAGAAGCTCGCCTACTCTCTCGTTCTCTCGGAACGCAAGCTTCGGCCGTATTTCCAAGCACACAGTCTTACCGTCCTCACCAATCAGCCTCTCGCGCCAGATACTACAGAAACCAGAGACGTCAGGTCGGCTAGTGAAATGGGCCATTGAACTCAGCGAATTCGACATTCAGGACCGTCCTCGGCCTCCGAGAAGGGTCAAGCCGTAGCTGATTTCATCTCCGAGTTAACGGCAACTCACGAGGCAGATCCCGCAGATGTTGCTCCCGACCCACCTTCGGCGACTCGGTCGCCCAGCCGACCGAAGGACCCTTTGATCCATCAATTCCCGTATGGACTCTCTATGTGGACGGCTCGTCCAACCGACAAGTCAGCGGGACTGGCTTAGTACTCAAAGCCCCTGATCAAACAACAATCAAGTATGCAATCCGATTCCAGTTCCAGGCTTCCAACAACGAAGCCGAATGCGAAGCCCTTTGGCAGGCCTTCGGCTGGCAAAGGAGATGGGGGCTAAACAGCTCAAGATATGCAGCGACTCACAGCTCGTCGTTAATCAAGTACTCGCCAAATTCGAAGCCAAGGACACGTCAATGGCTGCTTACTGACGCAAGCCCGCCGATTGCTTCACCGCTTTACGGCATATCAAGTTCAACAAATCCCTAGGTCCAGAAACAACCATGCCGATGCCCTATCACGCCTGGCTTCGGCAATCGACGACAACATTGGTCGCCACGTGCCGATCGAGGTCCTCGCTCGGCGCAGCACTACGAAAACGGAGGTACATGTCGTTCGGCAGGACCCAAGTTGGATGGATCCAATCCACGCGTACCTCACCGACGGGAAGCTACCCGATGACAAGGTCGGCACCCTGGGTCCTTCGTGGGAAGGACCTTACGAAGTCGTCACGATCTGCCGATCCGGTACCTACCGATTACGTGGCACCGATGGACAGACCCTCGGCCATCCTTGGAATGTGGAACATTTAAAGTATTATTACAAGTAATCGGCACTTGGTTTCAACTTTTCACTTTTTACATACGGCATCAGAATTCTAGCATTATACTACGTACGACATGCAGATAATGGAATGCGAAAGTTCAATATAGTACCGAATCAAAAGAGCCTTTGAAATAAAAAGCCGTAAAAGGCCACTTGTCTTAACAAATTGCCATTCGGCAATATCAAAAGAAAATATTACAAACTTCTAAAGTTTTTAACAAATCTAGGAAGAAGGGGGATCAGCTTCGGTCGACTCAGGCTCGGCAGGCTGAGGGGCTGATAGGACCGCCTGACCGCTCAACGGCAGGCACGCTGAGGGGCTGTTGGCACTGGGTGACCTTCCTCACTACTGCTGGAGTCGGTGTCATGAGCCGATTCCACATCAGCATCCTCTCCTTTGTAGGCCTCCACCATCTCCTCAGTCACCCCTTCGGGGCAGCGGCGGATCTCGAAGGAAGTTTAGGTTCAGCTTCGTACCTGCGTTATACCGTTTGAAACGGTATACCAAATCCTCGCACTGCTCCATCACCTCCTTATCCAGCATCAGAGTGAACGCCTCTGAGGATAGATGATCGGTGACAGCCTTCACCTTCGCCTCCCTCACCGCCTTGGCATGCGATCGTTCGGCCGCACCCATTGCCACCTCCACAGCTGCCTTCGCCGCTCAGCGCCTCCGCCGATTCCCTTTCGGCCGCCGCAGCTCTCAGGAGAGCTCTGCGATCTTCGCAGCATTTGCTTCGGCATGCCGACCCGCCTCCTCCAACAGCCCTCAGCTTCGGCAAGCTTCGAACGGTGCTCCTCAGCCCTTGCGTGGTACCGTTCGGCAACATTTACGGCTCGCTTTACGAGAGCCACATTTCCATATCAGCCTGCACACCAGCAATCCATCAGCGCAGATTACGACAACACATGACAAAAAAAAGACAAAGCAAACACTTACCGCAGCCTGAAGCCGGAAAGCTCGCCCGGTATGCTCGCGCAGCGTCTTCATCGACAGCTGTTCAATCTCTCGCAGCTCCATTTGAGCGCTGTCGATCATGCCTGTTGATGAATGGCACGGCCTTCCGAGGGCAAGAAATATTTACAGGCCCCTCATCCTCAAACCCTCATCATCGGGCATGAGCCCCGAAGTCCCCTCGTTCGGCCCCATCGGCTTCTTCGGCAACGGCGTCACGTCGAGGGCACCCTCGATCTGCCTTTTGCCAGTCACCTGGAGGTGGACCTCGGCTTCGGTTTCGGCCACCCTCTTCACCTGGCGACGTTCGGCCACCGTCATCTCGTCACTCGACAATGCGGCGGCTTTCCTCTTCTTCGGCAGGGGGACTCACCCTTCTTCTTCTGTTTCCGCTTCTGCGCCCCTTGACCTTCCAGGCGGCGCTTAGTCTCTCACTCATCGGCCTACCACCCGCCACGGAAACAACAAGTTAAGATCAGCAACAAAAACAAAGTTAGAAGAAGAACGGAAATATGAGCTGAACGACACCACTTACTCCTGCCTTTTTTGCTCCTCCTCTTCCTCCTTCGCCCTTCGATCGTGCTCGGCCTTTCCGATCAGCCCTGCCTTGTGCAGATTCCGGAAGTAGAGCAACTCTTTGAAGAAGCGCCCTTTTTCATATATCTTCTCTCGAACCCGTTCAATCGCTTCTATCTCCCGGTCGGTGCGGCAGGCCGTTCCAATGACACTGCGCAAACAGGTAAACGTTAAAAAAAAAAAAAAAAAAAAAAGAACACAAGCTGCTGACCGAACGGTAGGGCTAGACCTACCGACTGTTGGAAGGTTGTAGGGATCCGCCTCTCTACAATTACCCGGGTGCCGATTCCCAATCACCCGAGACAATAACCCGACGCTTGCGCCAGGTCTTTTGGGAGCTCGGCACCCTAACCACAAAATGTCCACGCTGCCCCTGGAAGAAAGTTGGACTGCACCCACCCCCCCTGATCGCCACTTTCGCCCTCGTCACGCTGTCCAGTTGGGCGAACTGCTCATAGCTTGGCTCCCCCTCCCCCGCAGGTGGACGCAGCAATCGTCCCGATCAATGTAATCCAAAAGTTTGGATTGTATTGACCCGCGCGCATCCAAGGGCCGAAAGGATCTTCTGGACCGAATGTCGCAGCGGCAGCCGAAGCCCATGCTTGAAAACATCAGTGAAAAAGACAACTCCTTTGTCATTCTCACTTAATGACTCCAACGGCTCTGGGATCCGCATCCCTACCGAAGCCGGGATGTTAAACTCAGCCCGGATCTTGGCCAGCTCACCTTCGGTCAATACGTTCGGCTCCAGATGATCTACTCCGAACACCAACTCCTTCGGCTGCGCCATTGGGATCCGCTGCTTACCCTTAACAACGGTCACCACCCCCTCCCCTGCCACAGCCACTGACACATCGGCCGCATCAGCTCCACGGCCTGATGTGGAAGGCTCACCAGTCCCACCATCCCCAGCTTCGGTGGGCACCTCCGTTCCTATCGGTTCAGCGTTCGGTGCATCACCCAATTGAAAGGACGCACGAGAAGTGCCCCGCCCCTCAGCACACTCCTCTGTTTCCCCCATTACTTCAACACTTGAGGACCTAGCAGAATCGGCCCTATCATGGCCCTCAGGAGAACTTCCCTAGGACGATTCGTCCTCGGACGCAACCAGACTATGCCTACTCTCGGATTCGGTATCAGACATCTACAAACACAAACGAAGGGAAACTAAATGCCATGCTACAATCAAACACACATTCTACACCCTAGAGGTTCATGTTCATCAACATTCATACATGTTCATCAAACATTCATACATGTGCATACATGTTCATGCACCCAATCAATAACTTTGATCCAACTTAAGATGAAATAAAGCCACATACCTTGTTTGCACGGTGGTTCTTTTGTGCCGGAAATCGCCTCTCACGAGCTCTGATTACTCTCAAAAATTGCCAAGTGATTCAACCTTCATCCCTTTCTCCTACTTATTTGACGAACGTTGCATCGGGATACGAAGCTATACATCGAGACACGAAACGACGCTACCTCTCAGAGAGAGCCATGCCGCCACGTGTCATAAATGCATACAGAAGTCCAATCGCCAGAAGTCCAATCGTCAGGCCTCCAGTCGTCAGAGGTCTATTCGACAGAACCCAACGCGTTTCACTTCTCACGCGTTACAAATTTTGGATCAAGCTTTACACACAAGTCCAAACGCGAACGCAGGCACACGTCGTGAGTTTTCACTCACCCCATGTGCTAAACGCCAGATGTGCCGAACGCAGGCGCACAGTTGTGAATTTTCATTCACCTCTCGTGCCGAACGGCAGGCGCACAGTCGTGAGTTTTCACTCACCCCATGTGCCGAACGGCAGGCGCACATTTGTGAATTTTCATTCACCCCTCGTGCCGAACGGAGGCGCACAGTCGTGAGTTTTCACTCACCCCATGTGCCGAACGCAGATGTGCCGAACGGCAGGCGCACAGTCGTGAGTTTTCACTCACCCCATGTGCCGAACGGCAGGCGCACATTTGTGAATTTTCATTCACCCCTCGTGCCGAACGGCAGGCGCACAGTTGTGAATTTTCATTCACCCTCTAGTCCTGAACCGCAGGCGCACAATCGTGAGTTTTCACTCACCCCATGTGCGGAACGCAGAAATGCCGAACGGCAGCGCGCACAGTCGTAAGTTTTCACTCACCCCATGTCCCGGACGCCAGATGTGCCGAACGGCAGGCGCACAGTTGTGAATTTTCATTCACCCCTCGTGCCGAACGGTAGGCGCACGGTCGTGAGTTTTCACTCACCCCATGTGCCGAACACCAGATGTGCCGAATGGCAGGCGCACAGTTGTGAATTTTCATTCACCTCTCCTGCCGAACGGCAGGCGCACAGTCGTGAGTTTTCACTCACCCCATGTGCCGAACGGCAGGCGCACATTTGTGAATTTTCATTCACCCCTCGTGCCGAACGGCAGGCACACTGTCGTGAGTTTTCACTCACCCCATGTGTCGAACGCCAGATGTACCGAACGGCAGGTGCACAGTTGTGAATACTCACTCACCCCTTGTGCCGAACGGCAGGCGCACAGTCGTGGGGTATCACTCCCAGACCATTCGGTGTCCGATGCCGTCTCTTTTCCAAGCTCACTCGCTCGGGCACTTGGGGAACTACATGCCACCATCGGCAATAACAAGACCATGGAGTCCGGATCAGAACGCCGAAGACAAGTTCAATTCCCCAACCAAGAAGTCGCTTCTCAATCGGTAACTTGGGGGACTACTATTTGTACCGTATCTGACCCTCCCCTCATTAAATGACACGTGGATCAGTGACCCCAAGCGACCAAGGCTCCAACCAAACGGCATCGTCTACCGATGACGACCGTCTCATTTCAGTAAGCCCCACTACTAATCAGAGCATACAAACGGTATCTCCTACCGATGATGATATATCGGAATCAGGAAGCCGTCGCTTCTGATCCAGCATAACATGTAATCAGCATCGCTACCGATTCTATAGAATTAACCTCGGAGGACCCGCCCGAAATATCCAAGGACTCGTGTCAACCTCCAGGCCCTCCCACGAGTCCCACATCGGAAATAAGTACTAAGAGCATGCAAAATGCCCTTTATAAATAAGGCCCCTTCACTACAATGCAAGGGTAAGACTTTTCAGCTTGACTTTTATGCTCAATATATTGTCAACAGCGAAAGCTCTTAGAAACAAACTTACTTTGGCATCGGAGGGTCTTAGGCTGGTTCCACACCGGTTCCATAGACCTTAGGAGTCTCGGCTTCTTTCCATCCAGGATTAGCAGCCAAGGATAAGAAGAATCTGGATTCGGACGCTCAATCGATCCCTTCGATCGTCCACATCACCTGGAAGTTGCACTCATTTCTATCTGTTAAGTTTTAGTGCCAACAGTATGTATAAGCAATTTTTGTATGTAATATTTTTGCTGTTTTTCCAAACTTTAAGGTGTCTATAACAGAGTTTGTTTTATGTTTTGTCATAGGTTTCTGTTTGAAATACTTGCTTAAGAGGCTATATTTTCTTTAGAGGTATGGATAGTTAAAAATCTTGCTTTTGCTTAAGAGGTTTATTTGTTTCAAAATCTTGGTACCATCATCCACATGAATCTGTTTGCTACTATCTATTTGTATAATACTTTGATTAATAATATTATGAAATTTTTGAAGTGCTTGAAGTCAAGCATTATTTTCAAAAAATTGTTACCATTATCCAATTGTAACTTTTTGCTACAATGAGTGTAGCTCAAGATGAATAGGGACTGGATACATGATAAAAACAGGTTGTGCAGTCAATATTGGGCTGGTATTGAGTCATTAATGGAAGATGAGGTTGATGATGATGATATTGAAAATAGTGTTCACAGTGATTATTATATACAGTGATTTAGATTGATAAGGTAGTGTTTTGCGCTTTAACTTACAAATGATAAGACAGTGTTTTTTTTTTCTTTGTTTTGTTTCTTTTCTAACCTAAGGAAAGATTGAATGCTATTTCGGGCTTTAAGTGTAGTATCAAACCAGTCTTAGGCTTTGATTATTTTTTTCTCTATTTGAGTGTAGACTGTGGCTCTATTTATGTGCATGATGATGTGTAAGAGGGCTGTTAGTTTAGTGCAAGAGACAGAAGAAGGATATGGCATTGTCATTGCAAGTGAGCTGGAGTTTCTGGGTAATCACTCGCAATAAAGCTCCATTGAATGTTTCTGGGTGGAAAAAAGTGTGCTTGGAGACGAAGAAGGATAATGGCATTGGCATTGCAGGTGAGTTAGAGTTCTTTCTTTGTAGGAACTGCAATTAAGTCTTAAGGTGCTTGGGTGTTGCAGCTTGTTTTCATTTTACCTTGCTGCTGCCCCTTTGGTCCACAACATAATTTTTCTGTTTGAGCAATTAGATATATCATTGTCCTTGTGTTTTTATTAATTTTTAACACTAAAAAGAATTATATTTTAAATTAAAGCTGGTCCTAAACCAAAATACCTGCATAGCTCTGCCAAGGACTTCTGCATATTATTATTGTTTTTGTTATTAGTTCACTAAACACGTTGAATGGGATATGGGATGCTTCCTTAGTGAGAAAAAGGTCTGTAGCCTCTATGTATTATCATTGGGATGGTAATTTGATTGGAAGTTGATACAATCAAGTCAAATATATGTGACTTTCGTGGTAGTTTGATTAGAGCTGCTAGTTAATGATGATGGCACAGGAGATGCATCTTGTACTCATATAAGCATACCCACTCTCTTCCCCCAAAGATTTTCGAGGGCTTGAGTTATTTTCTACTCTCTCTGCTCCCAGAGCATCTACCCTTTAGTTCTCTTTATCTTATAATGTGTTTAGAACAATGTCATTTAGGAGTCTAACTTTACTAGGGTAATATCCTGTTTTCGTATTTAGATTTATTTGAGGAGGTGGAAGGATTTAGTTTGGGGTTTTGAACAAAGGACCATTTGAGGTAAGAACCTCTTCTTCGCATTACACTCAATTCCATTTTAGTTGTGGATTATACTTTGGGTTTTATGATTTATGTTTTCTAATGGGTTTTGTGCTATGCATGATATTAGTCCTTTATATTGGTTTTTTGGAAACTGTTTTCCTTCTTCATTTGTGGTAATTGATGTTTTCATTTATGTTATTATCACAAAGATATGCTTAGACAGTCGATATTGAGGGTATGAAAAATGAATTCAAATTTTATTAAGTTTGTTCAAATACCATTCTCGAACATTCTTAAATATTAACGACCAGTAATCATTTTTCTTATGGATCTTTTTAATAGCTTATTTAGTTAAGATTGTGAATTTCAGCTTCGGTCTCTCTCTATATATATATATATTATTTTTGTTGACCATTGACATTTCCTTATTTTGCTTCTTTTGTAAAGGAAGATGATTCATGAGTTTGAGAAGATCAAACAATAATTGGCAGAGTGTTTGGGAATTCCACGATATTAGATCACAATCCCTACTCCACAGGTGTTAAATATCATGACTAGAAAACTTGGGGATACAAAGAGCATAGTACACAGGCTTTTTTCTTTGGGGTCAAAATAGTATACAGGCTTGGTCTCTAGTCCTAGAGTGGAGAAATAATGTGACTTGGGTTTACCAAGGTCAAGATATATGGAGCTTGGCTTCCAGTTTAGAGTGTTCTTCACTCGTTTATGTCTACTATTTTTGGGTATGTTATGTGTATTGAATGACTAGTATGCTCGTGTACTTTTGAATGGGAAAAACTTTTATTAGCATCATTTTCTATTGATCTATTTACCTAAATTTATTGTTTTTCGAAATTACAATACGTTAATGAGCAAAAGGTTAATATTATCACAAAACAAAATGTAAATATAATAATTAAACGCACTTAAAATAAACATTTTAGCGACCACCTAAGTAAGCTTTAGCGACCAAATTTGGTGGTCACCAGAACTTATAGGCGACGAACCAATCCTTCCTCGTTCGTGGCAAATTTTGGTATTTCGGCCAACTAATTACTGTTAGGCCACGAAATAAATTGTTTTCGTCGCTTGATACTTTCAGCCAAGAGCCTTAGGTGACCAACCTAGCAACGACAAAATTTAACCTTTTAGTGACCAAAGGTGGTGGTCGCCAAAAGAGTTTTTTCTTGTAGTTTGTTGACCTACGTGGAAATTTTAAAAGCCTTATTTACTATTTGAATAATTTTTGCTCCAACAGACTCTTCAATTCAGTTAATGCAATATCATGGAAAATATGAAAACATGTGAAAAATGTCTATGTATTTATTATATGAAAAAAAAACATATGCATGTTTTTAACATTTTCAAGGTAGGTTTTGTTTTTCCAAAATAAAATTAAATGTTTGAAGAGTCAAAGTCAACTTACCAGTCTTATAGAGAGAGAGAAAGAGATTACAACTTTGATGACTAAGGTTGAAGAGATTTTTTTTCTAATGTGGCTCACCTAGAATTCCAAAGCTTTTGAAGCATGATTTGTATAACTAAACCTCATAGCCATCATCATCAGTCTGGTCAATCATTGGGACATCCTCTCTGGAGTTTCCGTGCTGTGATCTTCTCGGTGAACTCTGCATTCCATCATTATCGTCGTAGCTTCTTGGAGGCCTGAAATCAGCCCTCACCGTTTTTGAAGGCCTGAGCTGTCATCATCAATATATGCAACCAAAATGGCAACAAAATCAACATACACTGCAACATCTTACAAATACTGAAAATTCACAAAAAGAAAAAACGAAAATAAGCACACAAAATCATACCATAATTTTATACCAATTTTCTGGAATAAACACAGAAAAAGAGAAAATCAGCCACACAAAGACATGAACTACCAGATTGATGAGCAGACTGGGGGTTCCAATATTGATTGCTCCAGTTCTTTTTCCTTCAATCTTCCTCCCTGTAAGAACAAACCAAACTCAATTTATGATTTACTTCTCAATTGCTGACATCACAAATGAAGATACGAACCTAGGAAAAAAAAAACCTCCAGCCTTTTTATGCAAGTGAGTAGATGAGGATTCTTGCTCTACGAAAACAACAGAAAGAAGAAACCATGATACAATCAACACAGCTATTGCAAATTCAAAAAGAAATGAATAACCAAAACTCTGCTGCACAATCTCTCGATCCTTACAAAATCAAAATCTCATTTATGTCATGTATTCACGGATGAAAAGATCATAAGAAAAAATCTCAAGCATGATAGTAGTTGAAGAACCCTTATTTGAGAAACAACACGACATGCAAGAATAATCTAACAAATATGATTAATTCAAAGATGAATTCCATTCAAAAAGAAAAGAAAAAAAACCCGAAATTAAAGAGAGATACGTACCCCTATATTGATTGCTGAAGTTCTTTTTCCTTCGATCTTCCTCACTGTAACAACAAACCAAACTCAATTTTTGATTTACTTCTCAATTTTCGACATCACAAAGGAAGAAATGAATGTAGAAAAACAAAAGAAAACCTCAAACCTTTTTGTACGAAATATAGAAACTGAATTAGTATAATCGATCAGTGGGAAGATGCTTAGTCCGTTTGCCCCCTTACTATTATGCAGTGAGTAGATGATGATTCTTGCTCTGCAAAACATGGGTGAGGGAGGAAAAGTGTTCCAAGTTTGAGGGTCGGGTTTTCGACCGTTTCAGTTTTGTTTTTTAAATCCTTAATCCCATTTCAATAGAATGTGCCAGAAGAAACTGATAAGAAGAGCAATTGCTCTGTAATGGGTATGTACCTATTTTGTTTTCTTTTTAAAAGCCAGTGAGCTCCCAAAAGGCCTCGTGCTAGATGGATGCGGGTGTGCACATATAAGGCACATCACCCCCTCTCCGTTGATCGATGTGAGATCTTACAACAGGTCCACACAACCCAGACCATTTAACAAGGAGGTAAAAGGGTAATTACCCATTTATACCCAAGATGCCATTTAATTAGGGCAGGGAAATGGGTATGGGTAACAACTGCCACACAATAGCACCTTCAGTATCCCATCTCTTTCACTATTTTCTTTCATATTCTCTTATGGTTCTTTCGTTTGGCTTTATTTATTATGTTACTATCTTATTTCTATGTTTGTTTAATAAGTTGAAGTCTCCTTTTCCAGCTGCTGCAATTCTGTGAGGTTGAATGCGCATGTGGGCTGCAATTATGTTTTAAATGCTTATCTAAAGCGCACTCTCCTTGTTCATGCCGAATGTGGGAACTATGGTGTCAGAAGTGCCAAGATGAATCAGAGACTGTTAACTATAGAGGTCTTAAGGGTTGTGAAAATGGACAAAGACTTTCACTCACTCCCCTAATGATCTTGTTGTTGATGGACTTTGTGACACATACAATGATGGATGAATCACACACACACACTTGAGAAACCAACCAAGCACAAAGTGACACAAGTATTTTAGAGGTTCAGCAATTGCCTACATCCTCTTGGTTATCCCCTTGAGAAATTCACTAATGAAAGAATAAGTTACAACTTTTGTTTACACAGAAACCCCTTTGAACTCTATTCTCTCCCAAGCTCTCTTTTCTCTCTCACCCCTTGCTCAACACTTTGATGCACTTGTGAACACTCTCTCACACTTGGTGTTTCTCTCCTTGGTGTTTAGACTCTCAAGACCCAACTCAGCTCCTATCTTGAACTGATTGCCCTCTCTCTCTTCCTCCCTTAGTGAGTTTAATCTCTTGTGGACACACTAGCTCCCAGCTACTTGACCACCCCTTGAGATTTAACTACACACTTTGCTGTCTTACTTCATTTTCCCTTTAATACACAAGCCTTTAGACCTAGGAGAAGGCTCCATCCTTTTCTCCCACGTTCTCCCCTTGGTTTCCAGACTTGGACCACAACTTGGGCAGAACAAAGGCTAGTCATTAGTGGCTGCATTTTCAGCCACCCTATTTAGAGCTATAGGGTAGGTACTCCTTGAAGCAAGTCAACCAACATCATTCAATGGTGTTCCAGCTTTTCCAGCACCTTGCTAGACTTCCTAGAACCCATAAAACACCTTAGAGGCCCGAGGGATTAGGTAGGGAACCAAAACATGTGAAGACCTCTTGAAAAACACGTGGAAAAAATTGGAACAGCAGCCGCGACCAGTCGCTTTACAATCTACCTGAAAGCAACCAGTCGCAACTACCTGGCGATCGGTCGGTCGCTGCGAATTTCCAAATTCTTCTACAGACCTCGAAATCCGCTTCAAAACGACCAGTCGCTTTCGCTTGCGATCGGTTGCCTACTCCTTCACTTGCAACCTTAATGTGAGCTATTTTTCCAACATTAAGTGCACTATTGTGTAGAAAGAGAAGTTAAGGAGAATAATAGTCTCCTCCTATATTGAGAGAAGGAACAAAACAGAGAGTTCAAGAAATGGCTCTAGTGATTTTTTTCCTTCAGCTTTCTTCTCGTTCTTTATTATGCTTTGAGTGCTTTAGTTAGATAAAACAAAACTCCAACACTTTTGCTTGGGCAATTTTTTTATATTTTTTTCCTGAATTAATTGTTTATTGTCATGTTTATTGTCAACGACGGTGAATCCCCGTCGTCTATTTCATTTTTTATAGTAGTGGACAATCAAAGTGATTGCCACGTAATCATGTTCAAAAGAAACCAAAACAATGGTTGATAACCTTGTCCACTTTGAGGTTTGAGCTACACATAATTGGTCATCACATAATCTGCCCACTCACGTCGTACTTCATCAATTTGATTTTGTGTATATGTACAATCGTTTGTTTTATTCCACTGTAACATGATATCAAAAATAAGACTTAGCCAAGTCTCATAATAAAAAAGCAGTCTTAATGAATGATTTAGTTTCCATTCAAATTAAATGTACTATTCTACCATGCTATATGGATATTAGTACCTTAGATGCAAATTCCAAATTTGTATCTTCAACAATCTCCTTCGTATAATGTAACATCCCAACCCAAAATATAACCTTCCGCTAAATTATTTAATTTAATTAAATTGAATTTCCAATTTTTCTCTCCAGGGTAGGGGTAAAATGGTCACTCTTTGTTTCGGAGAGAGATTGGGGTAGCAAGTGGTATTTTTAGGAAGGTCGTACCGAGATGAGTTCGTAGACGTGCGGTAGGTTTGAATGGGACTTGTAACGAGGAAGATGCAAGATAAAAACCTCTAGTGGCAAAATCGTAAAAGTTTCGAAGTTTGATTTTAATAAAATCAGAAACCTCACTTCCCCCCTCCGCAATTTTCCTTCCAGCCTCCATAACCACCACGGTCAATCAGATCCAACTCTACCGGCGTGACCTCTACAGCCCAGCCCCGACCTTCCTTGCCGTCCAGCAGCCACGATCTTGCCAAAAAACCACGAGAATCGTCGGTTTTGACAGAAACTTCATGGCCTTCGATCTCCACCGTCCGGACACTGTTTCGGCAAGCAAGGTATGGGAATCCATCTAATCTTCGTGCTCTAGCTGTCTGTGTAACATCCCGGCCCTAAAAATAAGTAAAATAATTAAATTAAGAGGAAATAAATTGGAGTAAACAATAAAATAAAATGATTTGAATTAATTAAGGTTTTTGAAAATTTAAAATATTATTTAATATAAAAAGGGTCAAAAAGGTCATTTTAAGTTCGGGACGGAATTTGGGAATTTCGATTGTACCGGTGCGTAGAGCACGTCGAAACGAGTCCGTAGACACGTAGTGGGCTCAGATCGGAGTTATAACGAGGAAAGTACGATCTAAATACTTCGAGGGGCAAAGTCATAATTGAGGAAAAATCAGATTTTAAAATCTGATTCTCCTTCCTCTCTCTCACTCTCTCTTCTTCCTCGCGCAAAACCCCCTTCCCGTTATTGTTCATTCGAACCAGCCCAGCCACCACCCGCCTCCACCAAACCACACCGGAGCGGCCAAGACCTGACCGGCGTCGCACCCACAGCCGCTCCGACCTTCCTCCTGCCGCCGCCGACGCCACAGCCACCGGAAACAGCCCGGAATTGGCTGGTTTTTCTCCGAATTTCAAAGGCCTCGTTCTCCCTCCTCCGACCACCAAATCGGACGTTTTAGGTATGGTTTTTCGACTGATTTTCATGCTCTAGCTGCCTATGGGATAGGATTCTAGAAATTTTGAGAGTTTACAGTTCGAATTTTGAATTTAAGTTTGGCCGGACTTCGGGTTGAATTTCCGGCCACTTCCGGCCATTTTCTGACTTTCACCCAAGAACAAAAGTGACTCCAAATTAGGTGTATTATCTAGGGTAGGAGTTTGGAGTCAAGATGTTAAGTTTTTCCGGTGAGTGGTTATCGCTTTGGACACCCACGTGCTGCCGGCGCGTGTGGCGGGGCACTGTAGCAGGGAGACATTTTTATCCTAAAATGATCTCCTGGTTGTCACGAGCGCGTAGAATTTTACGGATCTCAATTCGGATAACGTTTGAACCTCGAACGGATTTTACATATTGTGTGATTTCCGGGTTCGATATGTTAGAACCGTTGGATCGCTTTCCATTTAATATATGTTGATTTAGGTATTCCTAGGATCGTGTAGGAATTCGCGGATCGGGAATCGGAGTCCCGGATGTTTCCGATTTAAATTGTTAAAGTTTGTGTTTTACAATAATCGTCCAAATCGTGCGATTGTGAGCGATCGACCGTCCGATTTGAACCAAACTTGTAGGACATATATCCTAGACCTTGTGGAACCTATAGGAACTTTCGGTTCGTAAAACGGAGGTCGTGGGGCCCGCGGGCCCGGTTGACCAAATTTGGAAAGTTTGACTCTCGGTTGACCGTGAGTCTTCCGAGGTAGTTGCACACTTCGAAAAGTGTTAGGATGACCTTGTAAACGAGTTTTATTTGTTATTTGAGTTATTTGGATTATATTGGGAGTATGAGCTTGTTTATAATATCTTATGGGATTCTTGGATATTATTTGATAATTGAAATTATGAAATGAATAATTATGGGATACTTGATTTGTAGAGTTGTGAAAGTTAGTCTTGGGACTCGGTTATGATTATTAGGAAGAGAATGGGCATTGCTTTCAAATAAATGGCATGGTTTTAAGATGGAAATGTTATGCATATGAATTAAATGCTTTATTGAAATGCACTTTATATTTAATAGTCGAAATTATTATTTTATAGAGTATTTGTAATATATTTGTGGATTTGATATATTATAGTGTCATGGTGTTTATATATATAATATTTGAGAAAACACTATCTTAGTTACTTCCCCGGTTATGGGTTTTATGTTTGTGAGTCATTTGTCTACTATGAATATGTATTTTGTTTTGGGAAAATTGAACTAAGGATGAGAATATTATTTATATAATATTTATATAAGGATTACGAACTCCACCATCATACGTACCTCCCCCTTGGATGATGATATTTGGAAACAGTGGATATGGACATGGGATACATGGAAATGGATATATGGATATGTTTTGGATATACTATTCACACACGTGCCGGGTTTCGGGCGTGTGGGCTTATTTGGTCATGGATCCCGGAATTGTGGGATGCCGGAAAAATTGTGGATATGGTATGGATATGACGGAACCCGGGGCATACCTTAACGGGGTGTCGCTGAGACCCTTGATTGGGTAGTCTGCGCGCGTAGGACAGTTCCAGGCGTACGGGTCTTGATTCTTCGTCCGTACGTGCTGGGTTAGAGTGTCAGCCCCCAGTTGGACGACTCATCCCTAGCCACATGGACGTTTGAGGGCCGGATAAGTGTGAGCTAGTCAACAATCCCCTGTTGGATTGTTTCCCCCAGTACATGATGTGCAACATCACATGTACCTCCCCTTGGATCCTGATACATGGAAATTATGGATATGGTCTGGATATGACGGAACCCGGGGCATACCTTAACGGGGTGTCGCTGGAGACCCTTGATTGGGTAGTCTGCGCGCGTATGACTGTTTCAGACGTACGGGTCTTGATTCTTCGTCCGTACGGGCTGGTTGAGTTTAGTCCCCCAGTTGGACGGCTCGTCCCTAGCCACATGGACTTTTGAGGGCCGGATAAGTGTGAGCTAGTCAACAATCCCCGGTTGGATTGTTTCCCCCTGGTACATGATGATGGTGAGAGGTGGGTGTATGTGGATGTATTTATGTATATATATAAATATATAATTATTCTTTTCTTGTTATACATATTACATATATGTATATGTGGTTTTAATTCTGGTTTGAGATTTGTGAGCCTGTACATGTATGAACGTATAAGCCCTGGATTTGGGCAGTGTTGTTTGGCGCCATACGCCTTGGATAGGGTATGGTTGCGGGATTGAACTGTAAAAAGGGGAATAATTGGATGATGTGTTTAATGTACATACGCCTTGAATAGGGTATGGGTACGAAATTGAACTGTTACAAAGGAAGAATTCGAGAATGTGCTCATTGTGTTTTTGTTGGAATTGGGATTGTGTTAGATCTGAAATGTATAGATGGTTCTGTCATAAATAATTGTTTATTTTCGGAGTTGTGACCGTTGAGATAAGAACTACGTGTGGCTTGATCCCTTGTCCAAGGGTACGTAGGCAGCCTGGGGTCTCATCAGGCGCAACCGCGAAATATTATTGTGTTTAAAAGGTCTGATCGAATTCTGTGTATGTGATTGCATTTCGGATGTGGTTTTCGATGTGATTGTTGGATTTGAATTAGGTTTGATGTTTTCGGTGGTATTCATAAAGTTGTTTGAGATCTTTAATTGTATTGTTTATGAAGTATCCGACTTAAGAACTTTGTTGGTTCTGTTTCGGAATTATCTGAAGGCCAGAGGCCTACTATGTGATTGCATGTTGCTAATTTGTGCATGCTGCCAGTTGGTGTTTTAAAATGTGTTTTATGCAGGTTGAAATTTGGGAAATGTTCAATTTACAGGGGAGACTCTGCCGAAATTTCGGTAGGAACTCTCGTGCCCTTAATCCTTTTTGGGAAAAGAGGATATAGTTTCAATGAGTAGGCCTGACATCGGGTGATGTCGGGAATTCCACAGGATTCGTCTCGGATTTCGAGAAATTGGGGGCGGGTCCTGCCAGCCTGTTGGATAAGATTTGAATGATTTCTAGATTAGCAACTCGATTTTGAACCCTAAGTTTGGCCGGTTTTCAAATTGAAATTCCGGCCACTTCCATTGACTTTTTGGGGTTAGTCCAAGAACAAAAGTGGCTCCAAATTAGGGGTATTACCTAGTGTAGGAAGCTTGACTGACAGTTTGAAGTTTTTCGATCGCAGATTTTGATCAAGCCACCCATGCGCTGCTAGCGCGTGGGCAATATGGTGGGGTCACATTTTATCCTAAATTGATCCTTGGGTTGTCACGAGCCCGTACGTGTGCTCGAAGTTCAATTTGGATATCGTTTGAGCCTCAAACGGATTTTCCATATTCTTCGATTTTCGGGTTTCATATATTAGAACCATTGGATCAAACCCAAATTTATGTATGTTGTTCCTTATATTCCTAGGATCGTGTAGGATTTCATGGATCATGAATCGGAGCCCGGATGTTCCGATTCATTAACTCAAAGTTTGACCGTCCCGGTTGACCGAGAGTCTTCCGAGACTTTTCCAGCACTCAAAACCCTTAGTTGGACCTTAGGAACGTCTCGTTCCTCGTGTTTACTTGAAACCTGGGAAAAAATAGGATTTTAATTTAAAGTTCTTGTTCGAGGCATTTGATTTTAATATCGTGCTCGTATTCTAAAATAGGTAATCCAACCTCGCATACACAGCAGGCGGGACCCTCTCGGGGTCAAGCAACGCGGGACTACTTGTGAGTGGACTTTGTTTTCTAATAAACAGCATGATTTTATGATGGAAATTTTATGCATAAGAATTTAAGGATTTATGGGAATTCACTTTATACTTTATAGTGGAAACTATTATTTTTATAAAGTATTGGTGATATATTTGGGTTTTGGACATATTCAAATATCTTGAGTAATATATGTATACTATTTGGGAAAGTAATATATTTGTTGAGTATGTGTGGGGGTACTTGGGATATGGTTATGAGGCATGGAAAGATGCGAGAGTAGAAAGTCAGTTTGGAGTGCTATAAGCACTACCCTGTGTACCTCCCCTGGATTGGAACTTGATTATAGAAATGTGAGATACTTGGAAATATCGGAACCCGGGGCATACCTTAATACCCGAAAATTTCAAGGTGGATTTTCATATTTTAGTGAAAAATAATATAATTGTGTTGAATGATTATGGGTATTTTTATCAAGAAATTTTAGATGGAGATTATTAAATTAAGTAAGGTTTAATTTCAAGTTGGACAAACATGACCAAAACACCCCTATGTATGATAGATGACCAAAATACCCCTAGGTGTGGATAATTACCAAAGTACCCTTGCAGAAAAGAAGAGGAAGCAACGTGTAAGCCAAGCAATTCTTCTCTCCTTCATTCTTCCCCCCTTCCCACTTACTTTGTCTTAAAAAAACTGATTTTGGATGAGTTGTACTATGGGGGTGAGTCACCTAATCTAGCCTAAGATTCTTTCTCATCCTCTTCTTCCCATTCATTGTATCAACCCTCTCTTCTAAATGGATGACTCACCTATTCTAATTAAGGCTCTTCAATCTTCAATTCACTCTTATCCTCATCATTCATTGTATCATCCCTTTCTTTCTCATTCACTTATCTTCATCCTCATTTTTCTTTTGTTCCTCTCCAAAATCCAAAATTCGTCACTTTCTTGAAGCTGCTGAGAACTCATATCTCGGAAGCTCAAATGAGAAAACTTCCTTCATAAAAGTTGTTCATTTCCATGATTCCTATAATATACTCAAATTTCAGCTCAATCGGATTAGTATAGGCTCTGAAACGTTGGTATGATCACAAGAAGTTTACCATTTCCTGATTTCACAGCAGTATGCTCGGTTTCAGTTTGTTTCTGTGATTTCCTATACTCAAATGACTTTGGTTCCTTCATCAAAGTTGTTTGAAATGCTGTGTATTATACCATATCAAAATTCCAGATTGATCGGACTTCTCTAGCCACCTTGGGAATGTTTAGAGTGGAACTTGTTTATAGTTTTCAACCTTAGGTACTTCCCTCGTTTTCAGTCTAAAACACTCATATCAAAAACACAAACACTATGGTTTCTTCATGATAGTTACTCCAAATTCTCCCCTTTATAACATATCCAAAGATCATCCAAACACAATCATTATAACTCTCTAAAAATTGGTATGAACAAAACTTGTTCAATTGATTATGTTGAATCTCTTGTTATAGATATGTGTACTTTCTCTCAAATGGTTTGTTTCTTATCATTAAATTGCTCAAATTAGCCACTATCATCTCAAGTAAATGGTTCTTTGAAGGCTTGAATCTCATCTTTTTATTGTCTCTTTGAGTACTAGTTTTAACCCAAGTTTTTGGTTGGAATGCCTCAAGTATATATATATATCTCTCAAAGTGTGTTTTTGTGAAGTTCTAAACTATTTCGATGTGATTTTTGTTCCAATTTCATTTTGGGCTTTTGGTACATCAAAATGAATATCTAAAGGGTTAGTTCAAAGTTGGTTTTGTGCCATTTGAATTTAAATTGATTTTTTTTGTGAAATTTCAAATTAGAGACTATCCTGCTGGAATTGTTTTGATTGCATACCATGTTTTGAAGTAAGTGTTCGAAAACTTCCTAAACTTGGATTTTCATGAAATTTTAGTATGTTTTACTTTCTCCTATTTTATTCAGATCTGGAAAGTTTTATCCAGTTTGGTTGTAAATTTTAATTTTGGTGATTTTTCAAAATAAAGTATACAAACCTGAAAAAAGAACGTTATGCAGCCTAGTCTGTTTTGGTTTCTATTTTGACATGCTTCCTTAACCCTAATTTTTATCACATTTTGACATCTTTAATGTTTCTATGTCTAGTTGTGATCTGGAGAGTTTTACATTATTTTGATTTAAACTCAATATTTAGTGAATTTTCAAAGTTAATGTGCTCCAACCCAAATACTTAGCAAAACTGAAATTTTAGTGTTAAATTGAGGTTTTAAATTTTCTTTATGAGTCTAAAGCCGAACCACCTGATTTTAAACATCCCAAAGAGTAGAACTATTATAGGAGGGGAATAGATTAATTTTTCCTTAACGCTTGGTTCTACGCTTGCTTGGATGTGAGGTTCAGAGAGTAACAATCGGGTCAAACAACTTGTCAAGTGTATTTTGGGGTTTTAGGTCTACATCCGCTAGTAGATCACTCAAATTTGTTTCCTTATTTCCAATGGATTTTAATCAGTAAATTATCTTAACTAGGTGTTCTACTCTGCGTACTTTTGAGGATCGAAACCACACAAGATTAAGCTAGCTGGACTTGAGGTAGGGTTTCCTTATTTCCGATGATTGGGCTATATCACTTTTAATCTTAGTGCTTATATATATAGTATTATAAATATGAATATTATTGTTGCTTTGCTCGATGAATATTATTTGATGTTATGTGAATATTATTATTGATGTTTTTCCATGAATATTATTTGATGTGGTGTGAATATTATTATTGATGTTTTTCCGTGGATATTATTTGATATTGGGTGAATATTATTATTCATGTGATTAAGCCTAATATATTATTGTTATTATCTATGTTATTATTCTGCAGAGATAAATGATGTTTGCGCTGCATCATAAAGACAGTGGTGTTTGGAGTGTGTGTGTGTGTGTGTGTGTGTGTGTCGTTTGAGATATATCTAAGGGGTGGGAGAAGGCTTTAGATATATCTGAATAAAATGTGGAATATATTCAGGTGACGGGAGCAGAGCTTGAATATATTAAGGTGATGGGAGCAGGGCCTCTAATGATAAGTGAAAGTTGAGAAATTCGTAAACAAAAGAAAAATGGGATAAGGGATGGATGGACGCTAGTTCATATTTTAGGGTATTCGGAGCCACAGTGGTAAAACGCATGGTATGGGACATGCAGGCTTGTTGCCCTAGGATATGAATTATTGGGATTAGAAGGGAGTGAGTTCATGGCATCACTGCATATGCAAATTTATTTATCTGGTATGATTGCAAAATTTGTATATCTTGTGTTGTTTGATGCATGACACTTTGATTAACTGTGATAGCTGACTTTGAGGGTTTGAAGGTACTCTCCTGGGCATTAGAATGCTTATACCCTAATAGATTGTGCAGGATTCAAAGGATTCAAGACGAAATTTGAGGAAGCGGGTTTCAACTAAGCTGCTAGGATTTTGTTGTTGATTTGTGTAATTAATATTTGTAAGTAGTCAACCGTTTGTTAAAAATCTTAGTGTGTAGTTAATTACAAGCTACTGCGACTCTGATTTTGTAATGTTAAGTAAATTTGTATTTTTGTGGCTCTATTTCTCATCATATCATGGTTGTAGGATTTTATTCTTATGACTATGGTATGACTCACGCCATGATTCGGGAATATTCTTTATTTTTCAAATCGGGTCGTGACAATACCTTAACGGAGTGTTGTTGTAGACCCTTAATAGTGTAGTCTGCGCGCATAGGGCTGTTCCAGGGGTACGGGTCTTGATTCTTCGTCCGTACGTGCTGGTTTAGAGTGTCAGTCCCCTAATTGGACGGCTCATCCCTAGCCACATGATGAGAATACTTATTATATAATTATGAATATGTTGGTTTTTAATGCATTGGTTTTATGGATCGTTTTCTAAATGGTGGGGTTATATTACTTTGATTTAATTGGAACTAAACTTTGTTTTGTACACTCACAATTTTCTGTTTTACGCCCCATAGACAGGTAATTGACGTGCTAGGTCGAGCCGAGCCCTGACCACATGATGAGAATACTTATTATATAATTATGAATATGTTGGTTTTTAATGCATTGGTTTTATGCATCGTTTTCTAAATGGTGGGGTTATATTACTTTGATTTAATTGGAACTAAACTTTGTTTTGTACACTCACAATTTTCTGTTTTACGCCCCATAGACAGTAATTGACTGTCCTGAGCAGCCGAGCCGAGCCCTAGATCCTGAATCTCGAGCTTCTGTAGGATAAGTTGGTTTCGTTTCTGTAAACTTCGTTTCCGTTGTAAATTTTGAATTCTGTTAGATATGCTCTGTTATTGCCCTGTTAGGGTTTATTTTGTGAGGCCGGAGGCCATGGTTTGTAAACACTATGTTTTGTGTAACGCATGCTGGCAGTTGGGCTTTATATCTGTGTTTTTAAGAGGTTGGAAATTTGGGATATGTTCATTTTATAGGGGAGACTCTGCCAAAATTTTGGTAGAAAGTCTCAGTTCTTAGTAAGTGGCCCCGGCATCTGTAGGATGTCGGAAATTAGACGGGGTCCGTCCCGGATTTCAGAGGAAATCCGAGGCGGGTCCTGTCATATAACGAATCACAAAATATCCACACTTCCGTATTTGTTGGTTGTTTAGGAGTTCCCTACACATAATTATTGATTAGTTGTAAGACATGATTAACAATCAATATAAGATTACATAAGAAATAACAAATGGATCATTTATCCTATATTAGATGGGGACTTATCATCAAAATAATCCACTGCAGGGTTTTTCTTCCTTTCCTATTCCTTTTCACATTCAACACTTTAATGGCACTTCACCAACAAAGAGAATGACAAGTTAATAGATAAAATAATTTCATTTATCAGAATAGTTTCATTGTGTAAATTTCTCCTGAAAAGAAAATGCAGCCAAAAGTTACCAATTCATTGAGAAAAATTTAATTCAAAAGAGTTCCAATTGCCTAAAAGATTTGACGGATTGCACTTGCACATAGATTTATTGCACACAGTAGATAGACGGCTGTGGCTATAAATTATTGACTTCATATCCTCCCAAAAGAATGAACTTTTGTAGCCAAGGGTATTAAAATCCAGGGTGGCGTGGTGCTGATGACAAAAAGATTCCAGCCACAGTTGAGTTCACTACTACAAAAATTGAAATAGACAACGGGAATCCACCGTCGTCTAGAAGGTTTTCAAATTGTCGTGAAATCGACCGCCATCTTTTGTTATATAAAACAACGACGGTAAATAACCGACGTCTTTAATACGTACAACGTCAAATGAAAACACAAACCGACGTCTATTTAGTATATAAAGAGCAAAAAAGGAAAACTTTGACAACCTTGGACGACGGGTTTAGGAAAATAGAGACGTCTAAAGACTGTAACATGTCTAAAACCACATACATGCTGACGTAAAAAAAGTTATCCACGTCTCTCTTTGAAAAACTACTGCCGCTTATAAAGTAGAAATGGTCGTAGTTAATATATACTACGTTCACTAAATAAAAAAACTGACGTCTAAAGTATATAAAAACACAAAAACAAAAAAAAAATCATCAACTTTAGACGACGCTTATAGAAAAGAATAGACGTCTGAAGGATGTTACATGTCAAAAATCAATCTGTAGCCGACGTAACAAGAATTAACCATGACATAGACGTAGAAAGACCAACGCACATAACATATTTCAAAACACCGCCTTGTTAAATTTATTCCACATCTGACTCTTGCGAGAACCGACGTTTAAATGACTGATCGGTGCATATTTACATATCATTTTGTACCCTTCTAACTTATGATTTAGTTATGTTTTTGAGTTAAACTTGTGCTTTTAATAAGTTTTGTGTTTGTTTCAGTGTAATAAGCTTGAGACTCACTAATTGCATTTTGGAGATAAATTAGCTCAAAACGGTGTCTGCAGATCAGTCAACTTCACGGATTGGACTGTACTTACTCAAGAAGAACCAGATAATGAGCCATACATAATTGGAAAGATACAGAAGTCTATTTTCTGTAGAATTTTACGGTTCATGATTCCGAGTCTTCTAGAGAAAGTTATACATATTTTGGCAACTTAAGGTCAAATTCGGCAGCATCTGCATTACTGGGCCAAAAATCACATTTGAAGGCCTTTCCGATTTTTCCTTGAGTTGGGCTGAATATACTTGGAAAGATAAGACAAAGAGCTTCAAGATCCATATTTTTCCAGAATTTTATGGATGGAGAAACAAGCCCAAAACGACCCCAGAAGCTGGCTGCAATGCATTGTCATGCATGACATATGCATGATGAAGTGTTGTTGATTGTGGGAAAGTTTGGTGAAGCATATTCAATACCTATAATTGAGTGGAATTTTGCAGCAGCCAAATGTGCCAAAAGATGATGAAGTGGGAGTTGCAACACTAAGCCTAAAGACCAGAGGAATTGTTTTCAAATGCAATAGTGTGTTAGGTGAATTAAGTGTTGTAAGTTGGTGAAGTGAGTGTGGTAGGTAAACCTATTGTATAATTCAGATTTTCACTTCCCCTAAGCCTATAAATAGGGAAGTTCTCTAAGATTGTAATCACACCCCCAAGGGGGGGAGCTCTCAAACACTTCTCTAGAGCTCCCTTCCCTTCTCTCCCTCAAATTCTCTTAGTTTCTCTTGTAGTTCTCAATTGTTGTAATAAGATCATTCTACTAAATTCTCTTCTTCTAAATTCTTCAAACACTTTCTTCTCCCTTTTCAAACACTTACTTCTCCCTTCTCAAACACTTCCTAAACACTTCTCTATTCTCTTTCAAACGTTCTCCAATTTCTCAAACACATGTCTCTTCCCTTCCAAAATCCACAAAGCTTCCAAAATTCTCTAGTTTCTAAAACACATTCTCTTTCAAAATTCTCCATGTCTCAAACACTTCACAAACACCTTTCTCTCCCTTCCCCAAGTTCTGAAATCCTCCAAATCTCTCAAACACTTTCCCTTCTTCCTCAAATTCTCTCTTTAATGTTTTCTTAGTTGTAATTTATTTTTCTTGTAATGTACATTCTTTCTTCTTGTTTTGTTTCTTGTGTTTTCATTTTTGTTTTGTGTAGGAAAATTGAATTGTTTCTTGTGTTTTTTTCATTTTTGTTTTGTTTGATTCTATTTGGTTTTCCTACTTTTTATTATTTTTATTTTTTGTATATAACTAGACAGTTTCATGTTTTAAAGTTAATGACGTTCATTGACAAGTTGTGTTTGTAGTCCAACGGACAACGACAATTGCCTGACAAGCAAGAGAACTGGGTTTGAGTCCCAGCTTACACAACACAAAAAAAAGGTTTAAGTAGCATGTCGATTATTACTTGTTTATGGTTTCATTCACTTGTTCTTAATTAAATATCTTGTCCAAGTTTACATAAACACCATATGACTCTTGGACTGATTAGTGAATGAATGGGTAGATATTGAAGACAAACACCATGTTTAAATTCTACTTGGTTCTTTATTGTTCTTCTTGTTCTTAATGGGTTTGGAATTTGTGTTTAGACTAAACACCATAGCTAAATACTTGTTCTGAATACTTGATTACAACCACACACCAAATGGATAATCATATTTGAGAAAGAACGAACTTCATAAGCTAGTTTAATTTACTTTGTTGCTTGTTGCTTTGAAGCATGAAATTGGATGTGTGTTGATTTTCCTTTTATTTCCTAACCCTTTTCGTTCCATTTCAAGTTTGTGTGTTTGTTTTAGCAATTTATGACAGCTTAATAAAAATGGAGAGAGATGGCAACCTCAATCATAAGAATGGGAAGTGTGGAGCAGTGGGAGAAGTCGTGACCTCCAAATGCATCCATACTCGACCTAATCGCTTCAAGGGGGAGCATTTCAATCCTTTCTCTTCTTTAAATTCTGTTTATTTCTTGGTTTGTTTCTTTTAGTACAACAATTTATGTCATTTGTTTGAGTTTGTTTAGAGTACTTAGTTCATTTTCATTTATGGTTTGTTGTCTCATTTTATCTTAATTTTTTTTCTTATCTTAAAAACTAAATATTCAAAATTCAAAAATTCAAAAAGATTTTTCATATGAGCTGACTTATGGTAACTCCAGTAAGCACTTCCGTCAATCCAGTGTCTAGGAGTTCTTTAGGCGACACCTTCGGTGTCTAAGAAGTTTGGGTTTTAAGCGGGACCATTGTGACCCCTCCAACCTTCCCGGATCCCCTGGCTGTGTTTTCTGAGGCCCTTAACTGGTCATCCGTGAGTTGCTTGTATATTCGTGTGTTTTTAAATTAAGTTTTTTTTATTTTCTTTGTTTTCTTTTTCTGTTGAGTCTTTTGTTTTTGTTTTGTTAAGTTAGTCTATGTATTTATTTACGTGGTATGGTTAGTTAGTTTCTAAGTGTTAAAACACATTTTTATTTCACTTCAAACTCTACATTACAAAAAAAAAAAACAAAAACAAAAACAAAAACGTAAAAAACATAAAAAACAAAAAAACAATAACAGCAACTTCTTCTTCATTTTCATCTTCTTCATCATCTTCATCTTCATCTTCATCTTCATGGCATGCCTCTATTGTCTCGCACTTGCAGAATCTGCAGCAGCTCTACATGGTCCTCATTCTTTTTCTGCAATGCTTCCACATGCTCATTGGCAAGTGAAGCCGCTTCTGGAGTCCGCCACCATAGCCTTCGAGGAAGCTACTTCCTCACTCAGTGCGGCACACTCCCGTGTCCTCGCCAGTAATCGCATGCCCAAATTGGTAGCCGAGACCGCATGGAGCACCGTTAAATTGTGGGACTCCTCCACCGCAGCCTTGTCGGACCTCTGTGCCACATGCAGGTGATCCTGCCGATGTGAGTTTACTGCCAATCATGCTGCCCAGGAGTCCTGCCTCTGTTCGGCATTACCTCAGCAAAGTTCGGTATTGCCTCAGCAAAATTTGAGGCCGTGCCGTGATGATATGTGGAGTTTAGGAAGACAGGATTTGGAGGAGCCCTTATCTGGGCATTCGGTGGTGCAAGTGAGAGCTCAAGGTTGAGATCATCAAGGTGAGTGCATGAGGATGCCATTTGTTTTGCTTCTGAATTTTTTGATGTTTTTCCTTGAGTTTGCAGGAAGAAATGCTGGGTATCATCCGCTTCCTGAGATGTGGTTTAAATAGGCATATACTGATGAAAGAGAGCCAACACCATATCGGATTTCCCGGGCATGCTCGACCTAATCGCTTCAAGGGGGAGCACATTAACTTTTACTTTACATTACTTTTTTTTTTCCGTGTTTTCGGGTGTTTTATGTTTTTGCCCGTTACTTTCATTTTCTAGGGTTTTGTGTTTTTCCCTTTCGGCTATCACCTTTGTCTTATTTTAGTTTGAGAAGTGTGTTTTCTTTTCCGTTTGTCGTCTTTGTTTTATTTTAGTTGGGAAGTGTGTTTCTTTTTTTTTTTTTTCTTTTTCTTTCTGCAACTTTACTCTTTTATTTCTGAAACAAAAATAACAAAAACAAAAACAACCAAAAAAATATAAACAGGTAGAAATCATTTCTTCAGAGCGCTAGGTGTCTCGACCATAGGAGCTTTGAGTTTGGCCCTCTGACTATCCTCTTCCGGGGCTACACGTACTGTCTCTTGGGGCTCACCACTTGAGCTCCCAAAGATCGCAATCTTAGCTTGAGCATAACTACTCTCGCGATCTGCTTGCTTGCGTTTACCCGGTCGGTCTAGGTCCTCCAGCTGCTTTCGCATGTCGCGAGAATACAACTCTACCATCTTTGATAGGCTTTTATTCTCGTCCCGCAATACTTCTAGCTGGTGTCGATTCACCTCCACTATCCTTGCCCTCTCCCTTTTCAAGCTTTTTATAGCACTCTGGCACTCTTCAACCATACTTCGCTTCGCCTCTAACTGACCTTTCAGAATCTCTACCTCATGGGACTTCGCAGTAGGCGATGACCCAAGCTTGCAACACATGCTGTACTCTGCACGCTCAGTGCCAGGGCATCACTCGTGACCCGGTTGTCATCCCTTGTCCCGAACACACGTATATCTTTAGGAGTCACTAAATTTCTGCCAACTCCAATGGCAACATCGTTGTCCAGGAGTATTGAGTCATTGACGGTCACAGGCCCCCTGCGGAGGCAAAGTAGGGTACCCATCCTGGTGCCGCTGCTTGGCCCCATGTCTGAGTGGGTGGAGCTAGGTTGAGATCCAACGAAAATGGGTAGGAAGAGGCCATTTGATTTCTCACTTTTTTTTTTCTTGCTTCTTTTCTCTTTTGTTTTTCTGAGTTTGTTTTTTCCCTTCTTTTTCTTTCTTATAGAGGTAGTCTTTGACAAACCCTAGCCATTGCAGCGTCTAGCCATTTTCTGAATCTCTAGCAGTCCTCGAGTCCCACCACCTTCTCTCTTTCCAACCACACCTAACTCATTTATCACGACGTGACCTTTCTGAACGGACGCGTTCGAGGAAAGTCATCACGACTTTGCATGGCCCCGTAATTTCTGCTTGTGGAGTCTGCGGCACCTCTATGCGTCGACACGTGTCTCGCTCTGTCGAAACATCAGGGACCACATTATCTCTTTTCAGAAATCCCGCCTTCGCGCTTCGAAAAAATTAATTAATTAATAAATAAATAAATAAATTGAAACGTGTGGGTTTCGGATTTCATTTTGGGTTAGGTTTTACCGTTGTTGGGTTAATTTCATTTTGGGCTTTGGGCTGTTTTTGTTTTGGGTTTCAGTTTGCATATGACTATCTGTTTAGGGCTTACTGTTTTGAGTGTTTTACTGTTTCATTTTTATTTTTATTTGTTTGTTTTGTAATTTTTATTTTTGTAATTATTGTATTTTATTTGTGTATTTTAATTCTTGTGTGTTTTATGATTTTTTTATTTACTTTAGTACCTTTCATTTCTTGTTATGACATTGTTTGTGGCTAATTTTTAAACATTGAGGACAATGTTCATTTCTAGGTTTGGGGGTATTGGAGTTTAGCAAGTAAATTTGGTTTGTCTTAAAAAAAAAATAATAATAATAAAGAAAGAAATAAATAAATAATTTTTATTGCTTGTTTTTCTTTTATTTTGAGTCTTGTTTTGTTTTGTTTTTGAGTCACTTTCCGAACACATATGATGAGATTGTGATAAATGTTGCATGACTTAAATGAAAATTGAATTTTATTTATTTAGTATTTTTCTTTTTGTAACTTTTTATTGTAAAAAAAAAACTTAAAAAATAAATAAATAAATAAATTTGGCATTGTTCTAGCATGATATGTTTGAAACCTTCTTTACACTTGCCATTTGTTTCATAATTTTTCAATTAAAGGATTTGCATGATCTAAAGAATTGTATGAAGCATAAATTAGACTTATATAACCAACCATATAAAGTGAGCTTTTGAGCCTTGTACTTCAATTCATAAGTGTTATACATATACTCTTAATTTCTTGTCATCTAAGTTGTTGTTTGATCTCATTATTCATTGATTTGGTTGAACACTTAAAAGTCATTCATTCTTATGCAATTTGATTTCATGACATTTAAGAAATGGTATTAAGGCCCTCTTTGGATCGTTTGTGCCTTTCAAGCTAACCTTATGCATGCTTAAGCATGATTTTCCATTGTTAACCATTTTGAGCCTACATGTAAACCTTTTCTTTCATTTACCAATTATATTTCCTCGCCTTAGCCTGAAAAACAAATATTTACCTTTCTAAGGAACTCATGAGCTTTAATTGGGATGTGTTTTTCATACTAGGTTTGGGAAGAGGTGTTACATTTCAAAATATATATATATATATATATATATATATTCACACAATTGGTGAAAGAAAAGAGTAAAGTTGTGATTAAGTGGTGGTTGATTGAAAATTCATTTTTGGGCCTTCAAAATAAATTGGTGGTTGTTCAATAAAGGAGTGAATCATTGTAAATGAAGGTATAAGGAGTTTTGATCATGTAAAAATAAATTCTCATTGTGATGATTCGAAGTCTTGTACACAATTGTTTTATGCTCTTATATTTTGAGTTCCTTGGACTTTGTTTTATCCATACCCTTCATTTTTTACTCACCTTACACCTTTGGCCCCATTACAACCTATGTTAAAGACCTAAATTGATCTTAAATGTCATGTGGTTGAATTGCATCCATTTTCTTACTTTTAAGTGTTTGACATCCTTCTTGAGATCATATTAATGCAAGTTTTTCATCTTTCTATTGCGAGTTAAGTCTCTTATGGTTTAACTCTATTCTCATGTTTATAACTGAGTGTTGCATTGTAACCCTCTTCCGAGTGATTCATTTGTGAGAGGGCAACTTTGGTGAGATTTGAAGTTGAACTTGTGCTTTGTATGATTTTTGAAATTGTGTGAAAACTAAGATTGGGAAATTTGTTGCATTTGGCTATCATACTACCACACTTTGAGCATGTTGTGTTTTGAACTTTGCCGCTTTGTGAATAATGTCTAGAGTTTTTTATTGTTAAAACGTTTAAGTCATGTGCATGAGTCATTTCTCTTCAGAAACGTTCGGGAAGATTGTTTTGAGTTTTTTGTTTTGTTTTTTTTATATATTTATATTTTTTGTTTTTGTGTTTGTTTGTTTATTATTATTATTATTATTATGATTATTATTTCGTTTTGCTTAAGGACTAACAAATCTAATAAGTTTTCTAACCATTTTGTTTTGTAGAGTTAGAAAAACGTTTGTGGGTATTTATAATCTGTTAAACCCTCAGGAGACACAACTCCTCCTACTAGGGATGCCTAGAGGTTTAAAGGCTTGTTGCATACGCTAAATGCAATCGAGTTACCTACGAAAGTGGTCTAATTAACTTCTTGTTTATTTTTATCTTTGTTTTCCTTTTGTTTTGCTCGAGGACTAGCAAAATCTAGGTTTGGGGGTGTTTGATCGGTGCATATTTACATATCATTTTGTACCCTTCTAACTTATGATTTAGTTATGTTTTTGAGTTAAACTTGTGCTTTTAATAAGTTTTGTGTTTGTTTCAGTGTAATAAGCTTGAGACTCACTAATTGCATTTTCGAGATAAATTAGCTCAAAACGGTGTCTGCAGATCAGTCAACTTCACGGATTGGACTGTACTTACTCAAGAAGAACCAGATAATGAGCCATATATCATTGGAAAGATACAGAAGTCTATTTTCTGTAGAATTTTACGGTTCATGATTCCGAGTCTTCTAGAGAAAGTTATACATATTTTGGCAACTTAAGGTCAAATTTGGCAGCATCTGCGTTACTGGGCCAAAAATCACATTTGAAGGCCTTTCCGATTTTTCCTTGAGTTGGGCTGAATATGCTTGGAACGATAAGACAAAGAGCTTCAAGATCCATATTTTTCCAGAATTTTATGGATGGAGAAACAAGCCCAAAACGACCCCACAAGCTGGCTGCAATGCATTGTCATGCATGACATATGCATGATGAAGTGTTGTTGATTGTGGGAAAGTTTGGTGAAGCATATTCAATACCTATAATTGAGTGGAATTTTGCAGCAGCCAAATGTGCCAAAAGATGATGAAGTGGGAGTTGCAACACTAAGCCTAAAGACAAGAGGAATTGTTTTCAAATGTAATAGTGTGTTAGGTGAATTAAGTGTTGTAAGTTGGTGAAGTGAGTGTGGTAGGTAAACCTATTGTATAATTCAGATTTTCACTTCCCCTAGGCCTATAAATAGGGAAGTTTTCTAAGATTGTAATCACACCCCCAAGGGGGGGAGCTCTCAAACACTTCTCTAGAGCTCTCTTCCCTTCTCTCCCTCAAATTCTCTTAGTTTCTCTTGTAGTTCTCAATTGTTGTAATAAGATCATTCTACTAAATTCTCTTCTTCTAAATTCTTCAAACACTTTCTTCTCCCTTTTCAAACACTTACTTCTCCCTTCTCAAACACTTCCTAAACACTTCTCTATTCTCTTTCAAACGTTCTCCAATTTCTCAAACACATGTCTCTTCCCTTCCAAAATCCACAAAGCTTCCAAAATTCTCTAGTTTCTAAAACACATTCTCTTTCAAAATTCTCCATGTCTCAAACACTTCACAAACACCTTTCTCTCCCTTCCCCAAGTTCTGAAATCCTCCAAATCTCTCAAACACTTTCCCTTCTTCCTCAAATTCTCTCTTTAATGTTTTCTTAGTTGTAATTTATTTTTCTTGTAATGTACATTCTTTCTTCTTGTTTTGTTTCTTGTGTTTTCATTTTTGTTTTGTGTAGGAAAATTGAATTGGATCATTCAATCACCAATCCCTGTGGAATCGACCTCGCACTTACATATGCTATACTACCAAACGGCTCGTGCACTTGCGAGTATCACAAGTTGAGGATGCAGCTGAATCAATTTTGGTGCAGCTGAATCGACGCAACAATGACACTTGGACAAAGTTAGACAACGCTTTCTTAAAAAAACAGACGTTTTAATATTTTAACATGGCACTACTTTATTAAAAACCGACGTAAAAAGTAATAACCACAACCCTAGTCTTTACCGCAGTTTGTAAAAATGATTTTGACGGCTTGGACAGGAAATACAACACCGTGGATAATAATTTCAATGTCAGGTGAAGAAAAATAGCCGTCGTGGTTAATCAATTCACTACGTCACAAGAATCCAATATTTCACCGTTGTTATGTGACTTACCACGTCGGTATGTGTATAGGACTTGACATGGTTGCTCTTTTAAAAGTCACTTTTATAAACCACATTTACGTAATAACCATTGTGGAAGAAACAACTACAACGGTTTTGGAGCCAACCGTTGTGTATTCAGCGTTGTCTTTTTGAATATTTGTAGTAGTGTAGATTAGTAATCATTGCCATATTAAAGCCATGTACCATGACACTAAAGATAAAATTATCGATGTTTTAACCCATGTGTACTATGACGGTATTTATAACACTACTGTCATATAGAGTAGTAGCAAACCACGACACTAGAAGAGTAGATAACGACGTCTAAATGCAAAAATATCGACGTTGTATTTTCACTGTATCAAGACGTATTAAATTTGTACACCACGACAGTCGATTCTTCACTTATAGAGTCGTATAATATTATTTTACCACATCGTTAAGTGAAAAGTACTGTCGTATTCATTCAATTTATACGGCTGCCTTATCTGTAAACCGTCGTCTTAATTTTGTATTTCTTTTTAAGATTAAGTTTTTTGGGATTTCGGTAGCCTACAACGGTAGATCAAAAAAATGGCAAGAATGGAAAAAAACCACGACAGTATATAAACCGTCGTAACAGAGAATTGCAAATGAGATCCCAAGAGATATGAAATCTTACCAATGAGAGCTATATTCCTCGTCATAATCGAACCACCAATATGAGAAAGACAATATTTTAGACGTTGGTGGCGTATGTGTCTTTGTGTCTTTGAGATACACAAAGGTGCTAGTCCTCGAGCAAAACAAAAGGAAAACAAAGATAAAAATAAAACAAGAAGTTAACTAGACCACTTTCGTAGGTAACTCGATTGCATTTAGCGTATGCAACAAGCCTTTAAACCTCTAGGCATCCCTAGTAGGAGGAGTTGTGTCTCCTGAGGGTTTAATAGATACAGATACCCACAAACGTTTGACTAATTTCTACAAAACAAAGTAGTTAGAAAACCTATTAGAATTTGTTAGTCCTTTAAGCAAAATAACAAAAACAAACATAAAAGCAACAAATAAAACTCAAAACAATCTTCCCGAACATTTCTGAAGAGAAATGACTCATGCACATTACTCAAAAGTTTTAACAATAAAAGCTCAATTTAGACATTATTTACAAGGCGGCAAAGTTCAAAACATAATATGCTCAAAGTGTAGTAGTGTGATTGCCAAATGCAACAAATTCCCCAATCTTAGTTTTCACACAATTTCAAAAATCATACAAAGCACAAGCTCAACTTCAAATCTCACCAAAGTTGTCCTCTCACAAATGAATCACTCAGAAGAGGGTTATAATGCAACACTCAGTTATAAACATGAGATTAGAGTTATAAACATGAGATTAGAGTTAAACCATAAAGACTTAACTCGAAATAGAAAGATGAAGAACTTGCATTAATATGATCTCAAAAAGGATGCCAAACACTTAAAAGTAGAAAAATGAATGCAATTCAACCACATGACATTTAAGATCAATTTAGGTCTTTAACATAGGTTGTAATGGGGCCAAGGGTGTAAGGTGAGTAAGAAATGAAGGGTATGGATAAAACAAAGTCCAAGGAACTCAAAATATTACAAGACTTCGAATCATCACAATGAGAATTTATTTTTACATGATCAAAACTCCTTATACCTTCATTTACAATGATTCACACTCCTTTATTGAACAACCACCAATTTATTTTGAAGGCCCAAAAATGAATTTTCAATCAACCACCACTTAATCACAACTTTACTCTTTTCTTTCACCAATTGTGTGAATATATATATTTTTTGAAATGTAACACCTCTTCCCAAACCTAATATGAAAAACACATCCCAATGAAAGCTCATGAGTTCCTTAGAAAGGTAAATATTTGTTTTTCAGGCTAAGGCGAGGACACATAATTGGTTAAATAAAAGAAAAGGATTACATGTAGGCTCAAAATGGTTAACAATGGAAAATCATGCTTAAGCATGCATAAGGTTAGCTTGAAAGGCACAAACGATCCAAAGAGGGCCTTAATATCATTTCTTAAAAGTCATGGAATCAAATTGCATAAGAATGAATGACTTTTAAGTGTTCAACCAAATCAATGAATAATGAGATCAAACAACAACTTAGATGACAAGAAATTAAGAGTATGTGTATAACACTCATGAATTGAAGTACAAGGCTCAAAAGCTCACTTTATATGGTTGGTTATATAAGTCTAATTTATATTTCATACAATTCTTTAGATCATTCAAATCCTTTAATTGGAAAATTATGAAACAAATGGCAAGTGCAAAGGAGGTTTCAAACATATCATGCTAGAACAATGCCAAATTTATTTATTTATTTATTTATTTTTAAATTTAAATTTTTACTCTTTTTTTTATATAAATTATTATTTTTTAAATAAAATAAAATGAAATCCAATTTTTATTTAAGTCATGCAAACATTTATCACAATCTCATCATATGTGTTCGGAAAGTGACTAAAATCAATATCAAAATAAAATAAAATAAACATAAAAATAAAAGCATGACTCAAACAAAATAGAACAAAAATAAAAACAAGCAAATTAAAAACCAAATTTACATGCTAAACTCCAATACCCCCAAACCTAGAAATGAACATTGTCCTCAATGTTTAAAAATTAGCCACAAGCAATGTCATAATAACAAATGAAGGTATTAAAGCAAATAAAAATAACAAAATACAAAAATAAAAGAAAAGAAAATAATTACAAAATAAAAATTACAAAACAAACAAAAAATAGAAAAAAAAACTAACTTAACATAAAAGAAAACAAAGCAATTCCAAATTGCAAAATGAATATATATATTTTTTAATTTCTTAAAACACACAAATATACAAGTAACTCAAGGATGACCAGTTAAGGGCCTCAGAAAAACACAGCCAGGGGATCCGGGAAAGTTGGAGGGGTCACAATGGTCCCGTTTAAAACCCAAACTTCTTAGACACCAAAGGTGTCGCCTAAAGAACTCCTAGACACTGTATTGACGGAGACGCTCACTGGAGTTACCACGAGTCGGCTCATATAAAAAATCTTTTTTTTTTTTTTTAAATTTTTTTATAAAGAGGAAAAAGAAAATTAAAATAATAACAAGTAAAGAGAAAGGATTGAAATGCTCCCCCTTGAAGCGATTAGGTCGAGCATGGATGAACTTGGAGGTCGCGACTTCTCCCACTGCTCCACACTTCCTATTCTTATGATTGAGGTTGCCATCTCTCTCCATTTTTATTGAGCTATTTAAATTGCTAGAACAAGCACAAACAAAAAATTGAAACGGAATTAAAAGGATTAGGAAATAAATAAATAAAAACTAAAAAAGGAAAAGGAAAAATCAATACTTTTATGCTTCAAAGTAACAAGCAACAAAGTAAATCAAACTAGCTTATGGAGTTCGTTCTTTCTCAAATATGATTATCCATATGGTGTGTGGTTTTAATCAAGTATTCAGAAAAAGTATTTAGCTATGGTGTTTAGTCTAAACACAAATTCTGAACCCATTAAGAACAAGAAGAACAATAAAGAACCAAGTAGAATTTAAACATGGTGTTTGTCTTCAATATCTACCCATTCATTCACTAATCAGTCCAAGAGTCATATGGTGTTTATGTAAACTTGAACAAGATATTTAATTAAGAACAAGTGAATGAAACCATAAACAAGAAATAATCGACATGCTACTTGAACCTCTTTTTTTTTTTTTTTTTTTTGTGTTGTGTAAGCTGGGACTCAAACCCAGTTCTCTTGCTTGTCAGGCAATTGTCCTTGTCCGTTGGACTACAAACACAACTTGTCAATTAACGTCATTAACTTTAAAACATGAAACTGTCTAGTTATATACAAAAAATAAATAAAAAGTAGGAAAACCAAATAGAATCAAACAATGTTACCGATCCCGGCAACGGCGCTAAAAACTTGTTGCGTAGATTTCAGCTGCACCAAATGGATTCAGCTGCATCCTCAACTTGTGATACTCGCAAGTGCACGAGCCGTTCGGTAGTATAGCGTATGTAAGTGCGAGGTCGATTCCACAGGGATTGGTGATTGAATGATCCTGTTCAGTTTTCCTACACAAAATAGAAATGAAAACAAAAGAAGCAAAAAGGGTTTTATACAACACTTGAAAACATGGAGACTTTTGGAAGAGAGGAGAGATGTGTTTGAGAAAGAGAAGGGAGGAGTGTTTGGGAAATGTTCAAGAACATGGGGGCTTTTGGAGAAGAAAGTAGAGAGGTATTTTGAGAACGTTGAGGATTTTGGAAGAGAATGGGAATTGTGTTTGAGAACTTTGTGGATTTTGGAAGAGCATGTGTTTGAAAGCTTTGAGAAGGAAGAAGAAAGTGTTTGGGAAATTTGGAGAATGTTTGTGAACTTGGAGAGTTTGAGAACTTAGGGAATGTTTGAGAACTTAGGGAATGTTTGAGAACTTAGGGAATGTTTGTGAACTTGGAGAATTTTAGAACTTAGGGAAGGGAGAGAAGGGTGTTTGTGAAGTGTTTGAGACATGGAGACTTTAGAGAATTTGAAAGAGAATAAAGAAGTGTTTGGAGAATTTAGAAGAAAGAAAATTTAGTAGAATGATCTTATTACAACAATTGAGAACTACAAATGGAAACTAAGAGAATTTGAGGGAGAGAAGGGAAGGGAGCTCTAGAGAAGTGTTTGAGAGCTCCCCCCCTTGGGGGTGTGTTTACAAGCTTAGAGAACTTCCCTATTTATAGGCCTAGGGGAAGTGAAATCTGAATTATACAATTGAGTTCTCTAATCACACTCACTTCACCAACTTACAACACTTAATTCACCTAACACACTATTGCATTTTGAAAACAATTCCTCTTGTCTTTAGGTTTAGTGTTGCAGCTCCCACTTCATCATCTTTTGGCTGCTGCAAAAATCCACTCAACAATAGGTATTGAATATGTTTCACCAAATTTTCCCACAATCAATAACACATCATCATGCATATGTCATGCATGACAATGCATTGCAGCCAGCTTGTGGGCTCGTTTTGGGCTTGTAGCCCCATTCTGAAAAATCTGGAAAAATATTAATCTTGAAGCTCTTTGAATTATCTTTCCAAGCATATGCAGCCCAACTCAAGGAAAAATCGGGAAGGCCTTCAAATGTGATATTTGGCCTAGTAACGCAGATGCTGCCGAATTTGACCTTAAGTTGCCAAAACATGTATAACTTTCTCTAGAAGACTCGGAATCATGAACCGTAAAATTCTACAGAAAATAGACTTCCGTAGCTTTCCAATGATGTATGGATCATTATCTGGTTCTTCTTGAGTAAGTACAGTCTAATCCGTGAAGTTGACTGATCTGCAGACACCGTTTTGAGCTAATTTGTCTCCAAAATGCATTTAGTGAGTTTCAAGCTTATAACACTGAAACAAGCACAAAACTTATTAAAAGCACAAGTTTAACTCAAAAACATAACCAAATCATAAATTAGAAGGGTACAAAATGATATGTAATTATGCACCGATCAAAAGGCACATACACACCAAAATCCAAACTATTTGCCTCTAAACCAAACTTGAACCTTTAGAGAGGCGAGAGAGAGAACTGACGACACATACACTATTAACATCCAAATCATTGCTTCCAGAGAGGTGAGAGTGTAACATCTCAACCCAAAATAAGATTATCCATGAATTTAATTAATTAATTTCATGAATTATGAATTTACATCTAGAAAGATTTTGGGGCAGTGAGTGGTATTTTTACGTAGATCATACCTAGATGACTCCGTAGACACATAGTGGACTCGAATTGGAGTTGTAATGAAAAAGTTACGATCAAAATACAAGTAGTGGCACAATAGTAATTATTTCAAAATTGGAATTTAAATAAAATCAGAAACCCTCATCTCTCTCTCTCTCTCTCTCGCGAAACAGCCCCCCTTGCTTGCGGAAGCAGCAAATTCTCCGAGTCACCGCCGCCACCACACGCCGCCACTTGGGGTGACATCAGTCCCAAAAGGACCACCACACTTCCCTCTTCCAGCCCTAGCCCTCTGCCGCCTTGATCCACCGTGGATATCGCCGGAAACCGCAGCAAAACAGGCTGAGATTTCCAGGGAGAGTTAGAGGTGTAGGAGCTGGGATTTCCACTAGGCAATACTTCAATTTACCTAGACAACAGAGGGTAAAGTTTGCTGATCAATTAAAGGAACGTGTAAGAGATTTCCTTAAAGAAAAGACTTTGAAGATGGAGGCTAGAACCAAGCAATTGGTAGAAGCTAAGAGGGAGAATTTACTGAATTAGCTGCGCCAACTATTTCCCAATTTTGATCCCAGCATGCTCAAACTGAAAACTAACCCCTTCCCAATCCAAGGTCAAGAGCAAAGTCCCAAAAATCCAATGTCGGCCAAAGCAAGCTGCTCTGGGGGGCTTGATGTGAGAACCCTAAATTTTTAGAATGATAATGCCAAGGATGGAGAAAAGTAAGATGAAATGGTAACTTCTCTGAACTTTGCATTTCCCTGTTTTTTGAAAATCCATTAGATGTCGTTATTGTTCATTACAGTCATTAGAAATATCACATAACGACGGTTTTATTTACCGCCGTTTGAAATGACAAACCATGTCTGTTTTATTAATAAACCCTCGCTGGGAATGAAATATCACGATGGTATAGAGGATTGAGTTAGTGTCGTATTTAGTTTACTTGTTTTACAAGCTATCTTCACTCACTCAATCCCCCTCTCTCTCTCTCTCTCTCTCTCTCTCTCTCTCTCTCTCTCTCTCTCTCTCTCTCTGTGCAATTGCTGGTATTTGTATTTCTGCTAAAGCATGTTGGCTCACTCTGAAATTTGCATTTATGTGAATTTTGCATTTGAATTAGACGACGGCTTTGTTGTTTTCCGACATAATAAATTTTAAACCATGACGGTTTTTAGTTACCGTCATATATATTTTTCATTAAACGTCCATTTTTTAACTTGTTGTACAAGTTGTCTTATATATGTTTCTTTATTTCTTAAAACATAAAGCCAAGTGCTTGGAAGTTTCTGAGAAGGAACAACAACTCCAATATTACTCAAAGCTAGACTTGCCATCTTCTTTACAAGTCCTTTGTCGTTATGTGGAAACGACATTGAAGGTTCATGAGAAGGCTATGAGCATTACAATTGCGAAGGAGTTGTTTGGTTTTGATCATCAAACCTTCATCTTGATTGAAGATATTGCACAGTTTGTAGCCATTGAAGAAATTGGGGCTACTTTACTTGCAGTATACATGAGGTTTGCCCTTATCAAATTTAGGTGCCTATTTGATGTTTTGAAAACGGCAAAGATGGTGAACATGGTTGGCCTTGTTGACCCCGCTCAAGTTACTGTCAACTCTAGATCATTAACTTAAAGATCATATTTGTTAGCCAGTCAACTTCAAAAGAAAGAAGGGGAACAGATTTTCTTGATGCCTTACAATCTAGGGTTAGTCCCCTTAACAAGATTTTCTTTGTATGATGCAGTGTATGTAAAACTGTTTAACCTTTATGTTTATTTTGTGTAGCCACTTGGTCATTGTGAGAGCAAAGAAGGAGACTGTGTGTTTTCTGGATCCACTACCAAACTGAGCGGTTGATGATGAGTGCAAAAACATGGTGAACAAGTAAGTTGATTTACTAGCTTGTAATGTGTGTTTGTAGCCTAAAATATTTTTCAATAACACTTTGTTGTCTTGAAATAGTGCTATCAAAATGTGAAATTCACACATAGGCGGTCGTAAAGCACCGATTTGGAAACCTCTACAAGGCACTCCAAAGCAACTTAGCAAAGTAGAGTGTGGCTATTAGGTCATGCGCTTTATGAGAGACATCATCATGGATCCTGCCCTGGAGTTTGAGAAGATGGTAAATGGAAATTTTTCATATTTAATTTCTATGGTTTTTGTACGCACGATGATGGTAAATGGAAATACCTTCGTTTGTATCACTATACCACGACGATTTTTTGGCGCTTTGTCGACAGCTCTCGACAACGCCTATAAATAGCGCTCAACAGAGATCGACAACGCTCGACAGCAATTGTTGACAGCGTCTGTGGACATCGAAGATTGAATTTGTGTGTAATTATAAAGTCTAATTAATCATTGTTTACGTCGGTATATTACAAAAGAACGACGTGTTAAATCAATGTACCATGACGTGAGATATTAATTTATCGACTTATTATTTTGGAGTGTACTACGACGGTACGAACACTAATGTCGTATTTATTTACCACGTCCTAAGTTCAAATTACTGTCGTATGTTTTCTATTAATACGTCCACCTTCTCTGTAAACCGCCGTCTTATTTTTATATATTGCTTTTTAAAATTAATTAATTAATTTTTTATTTTGGTAATATCTTTCTTAAAACTATCACAAGGAACAACCAAGTATCTCAACTGATAAAGTCAATCCTCAACAACATTTTCGTCATAAAAGGCAAATCTCTAGACGTATGATATCTTACCATTTATATCTTTGGATCCTGATCATAATAGAACCACCAAAGTGAGACAATATTTTAAGAAACCATAACTGAACTGACCATGGCAAACTTTGAGAAAGAAAATGTTTTGAAAGTTAATGATGTGTGCATTTTGGTGTCTTTGAGATACACCAAAACGCATACATCATTAACATCCAAATTATTGTCTTTGAGATGTGAGAGTGAGTGATGATGTATGTGTGTATGTGAGAGAGGAAGACGAGCCTCCAAAGAGGTCAGAAGAACTTGGAACCCTAAATGAAAATTGAAACTGAAAGAAAGCGTCAAATTTATACAATAAATCTTTAAAACCCACGGCGGTCCTTATACACATACCGCCGTCTAATTATACAAATCTACGTCGTTTATTATTTAACGTCGTATAATTTAATGGACTCCACGTCGTATAAAATGTAACCGACGTCGGATAATATATGTAATCCACGTCGGTATATTAAAAAAATGACATTTTAAATCAATGTACCATGACGCGAGATATTAATTTATCGACTTATTATTTTGGAGTGTACTACGACGGTACCTACAACACTACTGTCGTATTTATTTACCACGTCCTAAATTCAAATTACCGTCATATGTTTTCTATTAATACGTCTTCCTTCTCTGTAAACCGCCGTCTTATTTTTATTGCTTTTTAAAATTAATTAATTAATTTTTTATTTTGGTAATATCTTTCTTAAAACCAACACAAGGAACAACCAAGTATCTCAACTGATCAAGTCAATCCTCAACAACATTTTCGTCTTAAAAGGCAAATCTCTCCTGATCAATATTTAAAAGGAAAATGAATCGGTGTTTCTGCCTTCACCCTCAACTTGTTCAACTGTTTCTTCCTCTCATATGTAAGCTGGGCCCTCTCCTTCCTCTTGTTCTCAAGCTCCTGCACCACGCTTGGTCTTGTGAGGAATCATTCTGCAAACCAAAGAAAATTACTGTAATTGAAATCTGAAATGTTCTTTTTCCTGCTTTGGGAAAGAAGAAGTTGAAATCCTAATTGAAAACAGAGAGTTTAAAAACTCATGAAAAAAATCATATTTAAACAAATTATCGTAACTATCCACGTCGGTTCTACTACACTTAGCGACGTTATATATAACTAATAGACGTCGTTTTTAACAATTGGAGACGTATAAATAAAATGAACCACGTCATCCCATAAACTAAGGACAACGACAGTATATTAAAAAACGACGTTGTCATTTTTAAAAAAACTAATTTCTTGTGTAATTAAAAAATTTACATGTTGGTATGGGTAATTCGAACAACGTTCTATAAATATTTCACGTCGTTATTATTGAGTATAAGGTCGTTGTGCAAATTTGAAGAAAATACCGTCGTGTAATTAAAACTAAACACGGCGGTTTAGGAAACCTATGAGTCGTTAAAAACATTTATTAGGGCTGTGTAAACATACCGACGTATAACATATAATACTAGGGCGCTTTCTATTAATTGCGTCGTTTTATGAAATAATATATTCAACTTTTCGTCTACCTAACTTACATTTGCACTGTTTCCAAACTGAGAAAAAATTTCAAGCTCCGAGAGAAAACTTTTCGTCTTTTTTCCTTCTCAAAGCACTGTCCGGTGTATCTCATCGTCTTCCTCTCGTCTTCGTCATCGTCTCTAAACTGAAATACCAAACTCCGAGAGAAAGCTTTCATTGCAAGCAAAAGGTAAGCATTTCTCACTATTTTTGTTGTTGTTTTGCATGCTCATATGGTGTTTGTTTTGAAAATCTTTTTACCTTTTTTCTGTCCAAAATCATTTTAATTCTTTCAAAGTTTGATAAAATATATAGACAAAGGGGGAAAGTTTCAAACTTTGAACAAAATTCTGTTTCTAATACTACAACAAAATAAGACGACGGTAGCTTCTTATTTACGCGGTTAGATTTATAGACCACAACGGTTCGTCAGTTCGTCTTAGCATCGTCTAAGAGTTGTTCCACGTTGTTTTTTAAATGACCGTCATTTTTTTATTTGATTGTCTAAGATATATTCGTTGCAGGTTTGATTTCTCTGAACCATGGTTTTTGTTTTTCCTAATTTGATAAAATACAAAGACAAAGAAAGAAGGTTTTGGAACAACTTCACTATTAATAGACGACGGTAATTCACGTCATGTGAATTTTAATACCACGACGGTATAATAATATAATGTCGTTTGAATTTCAATATCACGACGGTATATAAATATCGTCGTAGACTTATTACGTCTTCTGTTATATTTTGACGTCGTGTGAATAGAATTACTACGTCTAAAGTTTTTAGAAAACGTCGTTGTTTGAAATTGAAATCTAAAATATTTTCACCTGAATGTCTGAATCTGGAATCACTTATCTGTTATATTATAAGACGTCGGTTGTTTAATATTGACGTCGTGTTAATTTATTAACCACGTTGGTGTTTAAGCACGGCCGTTTTAAAGATTTATTACGTCTAATGTTATGTTATTGCGTCGTGTGAAATATTATTATACGTCGTGTTTTTATAAATAACCATCGTTGGTTTTCTTAATTTTTTTCTGTAATCTTTTCACTTGCAGGTTTGATTTGTCTATAACGATGGTTTCTCAAGACCAAAGTAAGGACTCTGGCTCAAAAAAAATGCAGGTAAGGAGCTTACTGTTGTAAATCCTCAAGCCAAGTCCTCTAAGAAGATGAGGTTGGTTTCAACTGGGGCAGAGAACCAGGCAGCATGACAACATTTTCTGAGGAGCCAAAGTCAGGTCGGGGTACAATAGGAGGGGGGAACCATATGGCCTTGCACATACAGAGATGCAGTCCTACATTGGTGTGTTGGCACACTCCAGAGTCCCACTTGTGGACAAGAAATGGGTTCAAATATCCAAGGATATAAAAGAGCAGATTTGGGAAGCGGTTGACATAGCTTTTGTGGTTGGTCAAGGGGACAAGAAAATGGTGTTATCTTATGCCGCCAGAAAATGGAAGGATTTCAAGTCTACACTTACGAGGGTTTATATCCATCCATTCATCAAGGTGAAGGAGAAATTAAGGAAACCCCTTGTAAAATACAGTTTCATAGAGAAAGCTCAATGGGATGCCTTTGAAAGCTCAATTCCAGATTCAAGGTGTGCAAGCCTGGGATTCACAACCCCACAATTCAGCCATCCTTCACTTCATCCTCCCTCAAATACTTCCATCATTTTCCCAAACACATTCAGAAATTATCCTCAAACACTCTCACAAACACTCCAGAAATCAATCCAAAGCTCTAAACAGCCTCAAACCACCAAAACAACTCCAGAAAACCTCTCTTCCGTTTTCCTATGAATTTCATCTTTCTTAGCCATCACCACTCACTCAGACTCATCCCAAATCACCTCCATATCCTTTATACATCTTTCTAGAAGTGGGGAAGCTCTTGGAGAAGCATTAGAAGTGGAGAAGCACTTGGGGAAGCCTTGGACACCACAAGAACTTCAGAAGATGGGTTTTTCTACTCTTATTGCATTCATTATGTTTTCTCATTTTCTGTTCAAGTCTCTTTTCCATTATGAGTAACTAAATCCATAACTAGGGCTTTGATGTAACCTAACATGAATATTCTGGGTTTATAAAGTTCAAGTTTCAAGTTTGATTCATGATTCATGTTCTTATTCATTTTGCATACCTGCCTATATGCTGATCAGAATGCCTAGCTACCATTTTGATTTGTGTATCTTGGTTTCAATTAAGAGTATACACCCTGCTTTAATTCGAATTGAACTATGAATAGGAAGAGTATGTATGGACATTCGACAACAGGGATTAGATACATACTTGGTTGTTTAAAATGTTCTTCTATGCTTAATGGGTTCCTAATGCTTAATTTTAGGTTAGACAACAAATGATCAAATTAGGGAATTAGGAACACAAGGTTAGGACCAAACACCATGGCTTAATCATACTTTAGCTAGAATCATTCTTTGAATATGAATTAGACTTGTCACTTAAATCCTTATAACCCAGAATTGAATTGTTATGGTGAATCGAATGCCCTAGTGTCCAAACCTGTATTTTAACCTTCAAAACTACTCTTTGTTACTTTTGTTTACTTGCTTTCATTTGCAATTTCAGTTTGTTCATTTCTTTCTATAATGACAAGCATTCTCACTTCAAAGTTCATTTTAATCTTGCTGCATTTGTTTTCAAACTCACTCTTGCTTTAAATTCTGTTTTAGACTTAACTTCCTAACTTCTAGAATTTGGTAATCTAAGTACATAACTAATTTGAACTTCTCAGTCTTCGTGGGTACGACCTCGTTCTTGTCTTGTTATACTACTGATTGGCACGTACACTTGCGAGTTAACATAATTAAACAACAAGTTTTTAGCGCCGTTAGCCGGGGATTGAACGAAAGTTCTTACCTGGTTATGTGCCCAAGGTTACCCTATTCTTTTTAGTGTTTCTAATTAATCTAATTTTTTGTTTCATGTAGTTTATGTCTAATAGGCCATTCCTTGAACAAGTGAGGTCTTCGTTCCAATGTTCCAGATCTTTGAATGCAGGACCATCATTGCAACCGAATCGTGTGAGCTCTGAAATTCAAAATCGTCTAGAAAGGGAGTTGTCAACTGCAAAAGAGCAAGCTCTTGCTACATTTACAAGTCTTGCTCTCCACACTGAACTTCCTGGTTCTTCACCTTCAAATTCGGAAGCAAGTTCAAACCAAGAAGAAGAAGAAATGATGGCTGCCATTGAGTTCATGGGAGACCTTGATATCCCAACAATTCCAGTATCCCTTTCAAGCATTTCGCTGCCTCCTGTAGCTCGAAACTATGAGCTTAGATCTTCTCATCCTAATATGTTACCTTCCTTTTATGGTTTACCTAATGAAGATCCATTAACTCATATAAAGGATATTTTTAATGTTGTAAGTTCTTTTCCCTTAACAGGTGTGACGGAAGATCAACTTCGAATGAGAGTGTTTCCATACACTTTAAAGGATAAGGCAAAGTATTGGTTGAATTCTTTGAAGCCTGGTTCACTCACTACATGGGCTGCCATTCAAAAGAAGTTCCTGGAAAAATACTTCTCCCCACAAAAGACCGACATGCTTAGGGACAAGATCTTGTTATTTGCACAGCAAGATGATGAATCGTTTTGTGAAGCATGAGAGAGATTCAATGGGCTGCTCAATCAATGTCCTCATCATGGGATTCCATTGATGCTTCAAATGCGTATGTTTTATAAAGGACTAACCCCTTCTAGTCATAATATTGTCACAAATTTTGCAGGTGGTTCTTATAAAACCAAGACTCCGGAAGAAACGTATGAACTCTTCGAGGGGATAGCAATGGAGACCCAACATACGGATACAAGAGGTAAACGTGTTGTTAATGGTTTTAATGACTCTTCTAGTGTGCAGATTTCGAAACTTGAACAAAAGCTAGATACTCTTCTTGGATTGAACTTAAGAAACCCTCCGAAGGAAGTGTGTAGCATCTGTGAAACTCATGACCATGCTACCATAGCTTGTCCACTTGGGGCTGGATATCCAGAATTTGTGCAAGAGCAAGCTAACTTGGTAAATTCCTACAACCAAGGTCCAAGAAATGATCCATACTCTCAAAGTTATAATCTAGGTTGGAGGAATCATCCAAACTTTTCATGGAGAAATACCCAGAATCAAGCAAATCCCCTTTCATTCCAAAGGCTGCAACAATCATCATCATCATTGGAAGATATAGTGAAGCAGATGGCAATCAATCAATCCAATTTTCAGCAAACTACACAAGCTGTCATCTCCAAATTGGAAGTCCAATTAGGCCAAATAGCTGCTGAAATAACTCAAAGAGAGATTGAGAAATGGCCAAGCCAAACTGAGATCAATCCAAAGAACCATGAAGTCAAGGCCATTCATGTGCTCAGATCAGGTAAGATCATTGATAATAAAGTTGATTCTAATCTTTCAAATGATGTTGTTATTATAGAAAATGATGATGAAGAGGAGGAAACCACGTCTCCAGAAGGAGAACAACCCAAAACATCCAAATCTGCTCTTAAGGCCAAATCAGATTCTCAGGAATCCCAAAAATTCCAATTGCATAAAAGGGATGACAAATTCGTGCCACCACATCTTCAAAAAGATAGACACGTGGCACCCGCTCCATATGTTCCATCTATTCCATTTCCAGGGCGTCTTAAGAAAGCAAAGCAAAATAAGGCTTTTAAAGAGATTTATGATATTTTGAGTAAAGTTAATATCAATTTGCCTTTTCTTGATCTTATTGAACAGATCCCTGCATATGGAAAGTTCATCAAGAACTTGAAGACTCACAAGCTCAATTTTGCTCCAAATGAATAAGTAAAGCTCGACATGAATGTAAGTGCTGTGTTGCAAAGGAAGCTTCCACCAAAATCAAAAGATCCTGGCAGTTTTGACATTCCAATTAACATTGGAGACAAGAAGGTTGGAAGAGCCATGTTGGACTTAGGAGCAGGCATCAATGTAATGCCATATTCAGTTTATCAAGAGCTTGGCTTAGAAGGGATGAAGAAGACTTCAATTCGTCTTGAACTAGCTGATCATTCTATCAAATATCCAAAAGGTATTGCAGAAGATATTCTAGTTGAAGTTAATACACTAATTCTCCCTGTTGATTTTGTAGTGATGGATATGGAGGACAATCCAAATGGAGATCGTGTTGATCCCATTCTTTTAGGATGACCATTCATGGCCACAACAAACACAATTATCAATATGAAAGATGGCACCCTCTCCGTGACTATGTTGGGTGAAACTGCTGAAATTAAAGTGTTTGATCCTCCATCTCAACCTTCTATCTCTCTTGATACTTGTTTATCAATTGATGTTGTGAATGATGAAGTTTCTTCTAAGAGTTTGCAGAAACAGTCCATTGATGCTTTAGAAGTTGTCATTGCACAAGCAGAGGAACAACAAGTTGAACCAAAGTTCCAAGAAGTGGTAGCTGCCCCATTTCTACCAATTTCTGGGTTACCACTTGAGCCCCTTGACCCATGCTCTACGAAGTTGGAACCATCCATTGGCATGTTCAAAGTTACAACCCTTGCACACTTGAAGAAAAAGAAAAGGAAAAGGAAGAGGAGAAGAAGTTGGGTGAACTATCTTGAGACGATTGATCCAAAACCCCCCAACTCATCATAAGCTGATTGCATAATGTCTTGCCAAGACATTAACTAAGGCCCTTCTTGGGAGGCAACCTATGTGTTCAAGAAGAACGTGTTTGTTAGCAGTCGACCTAATCGCATCAAGGGGGAGTTTTTCTCTAAACCTTCTTCTTAACTTTTCCCCTATCATTTGCATGTTCTCAATCATCTTTTCTATGCTTTAACATTGAGGACAATGTTCAATTCAGGTCTGGGGGGGAAGGTTTCAATTTTCGTTCGTTTATGTTTTCAGTTTTCTTTCATTGTGTTTTTCAGTTTTTGTTCATTTTTTTTAGAAGGTCATACAATCAATATTATGGAGCTACCATTGAGGTTTTCATATCATAATTTTTGCACTTCGCAAAGCTTTTGCTCTTAGAATTCTGATGGCTAAAGTACCATGCTCAAATTCTTGAAGGAGAATAGTGGAGACTACCCTAGTGAGCCATATCGAGCCTAATTGCTTTCTTGAGAGGGTTTAAAGTGTTCTATTTCTCATCCATACTTATTTTCTTCAATTCACTCTAATTGATCTCATTGTTCCATTTTGATTGAATACTAAGGATGATTCTCTTTTGCAGATATCATGTGCTTGCTCTCATTCATGAATGAACTCATTGAAGTGATGCTAGGCTATGTGTGTATAACCATTCTTTGTGCTTTCTTTTCATCCTACCCATATGTGTGTTCCATTAGCCCTCTTGAAGCCAAACACTTAAAGCCTTTTTCTTCTATCACCCTCATCATTTCCCTACCTTTGTATCTCAATCTGAGATACTTGACCTATTGTAGCCATACCCTATAACTTAGAAATATACCAAGGTGTGCCAAAATAAAGTTTGAAGCAAGGAAGTTGCTGCCATGTGTCTAAATGAAAGATGATGTGAATATGTGCAATGAAGTTAAAGAAGATGCGGATCAAATCAACAAATAAGAAAGATAAAGAGAAAGTGTGTCGATTTTATCTAAGTGTGAAATATAAGGTCTATGCCAGGTGGTACCATGAAGTTTGCAGCCATGCCATTATAAATCAATGATACCTTGCAGATTAATGAAGAATGCAACCTTGGTATGTTCTTAAGTTACTTGTTTTTCCTTCCAATTCTTCCATTTCCCTTAACCTTAGCCTTTCATTACAACCTTGTGAAAGACCTAGCTGATCTTTGAGGATATATTCATGGGTGCTGGTAAGTATGTGTGTATCTCTATTCTTAGTATTTGATTCCCTTCTTGAGATCTAACCAACTTGTGTTTCTATTTCATACACTCACTTATGCTTCCTTGAGAGAATTAAACCATAGGTTCTTAGTGATTGAGTGTTATCTGTGAGAATTAGAGTCGAAGCATGTTCTCTATTCAAGGTTTGAGTGTGCTTGCTTTGAAGCCGTGTGCCTTTGAGCTATAGCTTCCACTTGTACACACGGATTGATCACCTATCTTGGCAACTCTATGGTATTGGAGGTATGACTAAAGTTTTCTTTCATTTTCATTAGTTGATTTCAAAATTTGTTTTTCTAACCACTTTGTTTTGTAGAGTCAGGTAAAGCGTTTATGGGTATCGTTTTCTGTTAAACCCTTAGGAGACACAACTCCTCCTACGAGGGATGCCTAGAGGTTTAAAGGCTTGTTGCATATGCTCAATGCAATCGAGTTACCTGCGAAAGTGGTCTACTTAACTTCTTATTTTTGTTTTGTTTTGTTTTGCTCGAGGACTAGCAAAATCTAGGTTGGGGGTATTTGTTCGGTTCACAATTGTATATCATTTTGTACCCTTCTAGCTTATGTTTTCGTTATGTTTTTGAGTTAACCTTGTGCTTTTAACCTCTTTTGTGTTTGTCATTCAGTTCATTGAGCTCTAGGAATCACTTGAGGCATTTGAAGTGAAATGGTGAAAACAATGTGTAAAAACTGAAGACTGAGTTACAAATTCATTTCAGACATATCTTTTTCATCTGTGCTTGGATTGGGCCAATTCATGTGTGCTTGGAAAGAAGACATTCTGAACTTGAAGATGGATAGCTCGAGCTCATCAATTGATTAATCCAAGTCCAATCTGTGAGCCCATCAAAAGACACATCATGCTGACTTGGAGATGAGCTCATTGCTTACTTGGTCATGTCCTGACATGATGATGAGCTATGGCTGCTGGTGGGATTTATTGGTGAAGTGCACCAACCAATTCTGATTATCTAATGCAAGTGTGTTAGGTCATTGCTATATTCAATTCTGATTTCTCACTTCCCTCCCCCTATAAATACCTCTTCAATTCCAGATTCAAGGTGTGCAAGCCTGGGATTCACAACCCCACAATTCAGCCATCCTTCACTTCATCCTCCCTCAAATACTTCCATCATTTTCCCAAACACATTCAGAAATTATCCTCAAACACTCTCACAAACACTCCAGAAATCAATCCAAAGCTCTAAACAGCCTCAAACCACCAAAACAACTCCAGAAAACCTCTCTTCCGTTTTCCTATGAATTTCATCTTTCTTAGCCATCACCACTCACTCAGACTCATCCCAAATCACCTCCATATCCTTTATACATCTTTCTAGAAGTGGGGAAGCTCTTGGAGAAGCATTAGAAGTGGAGAAGCACTTGGGGAAGCCTTGGACACCACAAGAACTTCAGAAGATGGGTTTTTTCTACTCTTATTGCATTCATTATGTTTTCTCATTTCTGTTCAAGTCTCTTTTCCATTATGAGTAACTAAATCCATAACTAGGGCTTTGATGTAACCTAACATGAATATTCTGGGTTTATAAAGTTCAAGTTTCAAGTTTGATTCATGATTCATGTTCTTATTCATTTTGCATACCTGCCTATATGCTGATCAGAATGCCTAGCTACCATTTTGATTTGTGTATCTTGGTTTCAATTAAGAGTATACACCCTGCTTTAATTTGAATTGAACTATGAATAGGAAGAGTATGTATGGACATTCGACAACAGGGATTAGATACATACTTGGTTGTTTAAAATGTTCTTCTATGCTTAATGGGTTCCTAATGCTTAATTTTAGGTTAGACAACAAATGATCAAATTAGGGAATTAGGAACACAAGGTTAGGACCAAACACCATGGCTTAATCATACTTTAGCTAGAATCAATCTTTGAATATGAATTAGACTTGTCACTTAAATCCTTATAACCCAGAATTGAATTGTTATGGTGAATCGAATGCCCTAGTGTCCAAACCTGTATTTTAACCTTCAAAACCACTCTTTGTTACTTTTGTTTACTTGCTTTCATTTGCAATTTCAGTTTGTTCATTTCTTTCTATAATGACAAGCATTCTCACTTCAAAGTTCATTTTAATCTTGTTGCATTTGTTTTCAAACTCACTCTTGCTTTAAATTCTGTTTTAGACTTAACTTCCTAACTTCTAGAATTTGGTAATCTAAGTACATAACTAATTTGAACTTCTCAGTCTTCGTGGGTACGACCTCGTTCTTGTCTTGCTATACTACTGATTGGCACGTACACTTGCAAGTTAACATAATTAAACAACACGTCGTTTGAAAAATTATATTACGTCTATTATTATGTTATTGAGTCGTGTGAAATATCATATTACGTCGATTTTTTATAAATAACCGTCGTGTGTTTTCTTATTCTGACTTTTTATTATGTCTTTGTGTTAGGATGATTTGCAAAAGCAAGTCTCTAAAGGCACTCTTACTGTGTCAGGAAGCAATGATGTGTTGACATTAGCTTTGGGTCCTGAGCATCCAGGAAGAGTTAGAGGGGTAGGTGCTAGGATTTCCCCTAAGCAATACTTCAATATTCCTAGAGAACATAAGGTAAGGTTTGCCGATCAATTGAAGGAAAGTGTAAGACTTGTCCTTCAAGAAGAGACTTTGAAAATGGAGGCTAGATCAAGAGAAGAGAGGTTAAAGATGGAGACTAGGACCAAGCAATTGGTAGAAGCTGAAGAGGGAAAATTTGCTGAGTCAGCTTTCCAAATTCATCCCCAATTTTGATCCAAGCGTGCTAAAACTGAATACTATCCCCGGTCAAATCCAAGGGCAAAGTCCCAAAAATCCAATGTCGGACAAAGCAAGCTGCTCTGGGGCACTTGATGTTAAAGCCCTACAGTTTCAGGACGATACAGCAGGAATGGGGAAAGCGGGAAGAAATGGTAACCTCTCTGACCTTTGAATTCTTTGTTTCTCTATTTCTATTTACTGCCTTGTTAAAAGTTATACCACGATGCATTATTTATTAAACCGTCGTTTTACAAGCTATCTTCACTTACACAATCCCACTCTCTATCTCTCTCTCTCTCTCTCTCTCTCTCTCTCTTTTTCTCTGCAATTGTTGTCATCTGTGTTTCTGCTAAAAAGGGCCGGTACTTTCTGGAATCTGAGTTTCTGAAAATTTTTAAGTGATTTAGATGACGGTTTATTATTTACCGTCGTTTAATGTTATTTAGACGTCTGTATTTATTACATTCCACGACGGTTATGCATTACCACGACGGTTTATTTACTTATTTTTACTTTGTGTAAAATGTCATTTATATATTTCTTTATTTCTTAAAACAGAAATTCGGGAATATAGTAAAGAGTGTAGAAAAGATAGAAGGAAAGATAGTTGAGATAGTTGAACAGGTAAATTCTCATAACTTTGCCTTTTTCATTTGTTTTTCAATTTTTAGACGTGGATTTATATAGTCTTGTAATTGATTTAAGATGTCTGTAATTATTACATACCGTCGTCTGTTATTTTGTTCCACGAGGGTTTAATTTATTTTTTTTACTTTTCAATTTTTTTAACTTTTTGTACAATGTCTTATATATATTTCTTTATTACTTATAACAGAAATCTGGGGATGTAGAAAATATAGAAGAAAAGAATGATGAAAAGGTAAATTCTCATAACTTTGCCTTTTTCATTTGTTTATCAATTTTCAGAGGTGGATTTCTACCGTCGTGTAATTAATTTAAGACGTCTGTAATGTTTACATAACGTCGTCTGTTATTTAGTACCACGACGGTTTAATTTAATTTATTTAATTTTTGTCTTTTTCATTTGTTTTTCAATTTAAAGACGTCGATATTTTCTTTAAACCGTCGTATGTTTTATTTTTCCACGGTAGTTTTTTTTTTAATTGAATGTTTAAATTGTTGTAAAAGTTTTCTAATATATATATCTCTTTATTTATTAAAACAGCAATCCTGTGTTGGAGAAAAGTAAATTGAAAAGGTAAATTTATTATCTATGAATTTTGCATTTGAATTAGACGTCGGTTTTTTATACGACGTAATAAAGTATTCATTACGACGGTATTTTTTTCCCATCGTTTAACTTATTTTCAGACGATGTTTTGTTATTTAACGTGTTTATTGATTTACCACGTCACTTTATGTTGCTTTATTTCTTCAAACAGAATATCCTGAAGTACCAGATTATTCAAAGCTGGAGTTGCCATCTTCTTTACAATCCCTTTGTCGTTATGTGGAAATGACACTAAAGCCTCAGGAGAAGGCTATGATCTTTACAATTGAGAAGGAGGTGTTTGGCATGGATCGTACTACCTTCGTCTTGCATGAAGATATTTCACAGTTTGCTGGCATGGATGAAATTGGGGCTATTGTGGTTGCAGTATATATGAGGTGCCTATTTGATAATTTGAAAGCTGCAAATATGGTGACCATGGTTGGCTTTATCAACCCTGTTGTAGTTAGTGCCGACGCTGGTTCATTAACTGAAAGATCACGTGTCGTATTCAATCGACTTCAAAAAACGGATGGTGAACAGATTTTTCTGATGCCTTACAATCCAGGGTTAGTCTTCAAACAAAATACAGGATTTTGTTTGTATGATGCTCTGCATATAAAACTGTTTAACCTTTATATTTATTTTTTGCAGCCGTCATTGGGTCTTGATCATTGCGAGAGCAAAGAAGGAGACCGTCTATTTTCTGGATCCACTGCCTGGAAATCGAGTTGTGGATGATGACAGGAAAAACATAGTGAACAGTGCTTTAAAAATGTATAATTCACACATAGGCAGAGTAGGCCGTAAAGCACCTATTTGGAAAACTTTCTCTGGCACTCCAAAGCAACCAAGCAGTGTAGAATGCAGGTATTATGTCATGCGCTTTATGAGATACATCATCTTGGATACTTCCCTGGATTTTGAGAAGATGATAAGAAGAAAATTTTCAGATTTATTTTATGTTGTTTTTTGTATTATCAACGACGGTAAATTAAAACTACCGTCGTTGAATATATATACTACATCGGTAAATGAAAAATAGCGTCGTCTGTTAGAATAATCATTGTTTATGGATTGCAGTTTGCGAAGGGAAAGGATCAAGCGCCATACCCCCAAGCTGCCATTGATGAAGTTAGGAAAGAATGGGCAGAGTTTGTTTGTGTTCATATGGAGTAGAGGATTTTTAGAATACTTAAACATTTTTATAAAATGTACAAATTTTGTTAGAATTAGACAAGTTTTTGTACAAAATTGATTAGAATTAGACAAGTTTTTTTGCAAATTTTATGTATAATGTACTTTATTTTTTTTCCTATGAATTTAAAATAGGTTTTCATTATTTAAAAAGGAAATTGTGTGACCGACGTGTAATAAATCTTGCAACGACATAATTATATCAAACACCGTCGTCTTTATATCTATTTTATTCAAAATATTCATAATAAATTTAAAATATATCCAAAAACCATAAACCGTCAACCTCCCTGTAAATTTGTTAAGGTTTTCATGTTGTGAAAAACCCAAGATCATGCTGAACCAAATTTGTTGAGGTTTTCATGTTGTGAAAATCGCAGGGGCACTTTCTAAACCGTCGTTTCTTTAAAATGATGTTGTACACACTTAACAACGTCATATTTTTTAAAAAGAGATGTAAAATGTATTTCAAACGACGCTCTTGGTTCTATAGACGACGTTGTTTTGTTGATATTAGACGGCGAGAAGTTAATAGTTTAGGTCGTGGAATATTATTTGTATGTCGGAAGAAGAATAAAAATGGCCATGGTTTTATCTTTAAACGATGTTTTTTTTAAAAGTAAGTCGTTTATTATGTTTTACAACGTCTTTAATTTCTTAACGCCGACGTGGTTTGTAGGTTTCATTAGTAATATTTTATTCTATTTAATTTGAAATATTCATAATAAATTTAAAATAAATCCAAAAAATGCAACGTCAACTCCTATGAAGTCATTGAGATATTTTCTTCCCCCTTAAGCTTTAAAAAATTAAGTTTGAGTTATACAATTTTAAAATGACCACCAAAAAGAAAAATGTTTTCATGAGTCACAATATCACTTATACTTTAATGGTTTACGGTTTAGGGTTTAAGGGGAAAAAGGTTTATTTTGGGGTTTAGGGTTTATGGTTAATATATATTAGGCCGTAAAACCATAAACCATTTTCTAAAATTATTTAAAAATATATATATAATTTAGGGTTTATATTTTATGGTTTAGGGTTTAGGGTATAGATGTTATAAGCGTCATGTTTATTTATATTTTTAACGACGGTGTGTTTTGTTTTCTGTCGATGATTTACGAAGAGCGCTTTTCTAAACCGTCGTTTCTTTAAAATGACGTTGTACACATTTAACAACGTCATAGTTTTTTAAAAAGAGACGTAAAATGTATTTCAAACGATGCTCTTGGTTCTATAGACGACGTTGTTTTGTTGATATTAGACGGCGAGAAGTTAATAGTTTAGGTCGTGGAATATTATTTGTACGTCGGAAGAAGAATAAAAATGGCCATGGTTTTATCTTTAAACGACATTTTTTTTCAAAGTAAGTCGTTTATTATGTTTTACAACGTCTTTAATTTCTTAACGCCGACGTGGTTTGTAGGTTTCATTAGTAATATTTTATTCTATTTAATTCGAAATATTCATAATAAATTTAAAATAAATCCAAAAAATGCAAGGTCAACTCCTATGAAGTCACAACATCACTTATACTTTAATGGTTTAGGGTTTAGGGTTTAGGGTTTAAATAAATTTAGAAAAGGGATTAGGGTTTAGGGTTTTATGGACGAGATATTTTAGGCCATAAAACCCTAATCCCTTTTGAAAAATTATTTTAAAAAAATATATGTATAATTTAGGTTTTATTTATTAGGGTTTAGGGTATATTTGCCTATTTAATTTTCTAATACGTCTGTTTTTTTTACATCGTATGGAGATACCACGACCCAATTATTTTAATATGCGTCGTATTTATTTGAAATTTTAACGACGGTAGTTTTTTTTTTGCGTCATAAGGATATGTACAACAACGTCATTCTTTAAATAAGGGTCATGTTTAGGTTGAAATTTTAACGACGGTTTATTGTTTTTTTCCGTCGATGTGTTTTAAAGAGCGCGCTTTCTGAAAATTTTACCGCGACCTAAAATTTTCAGATTTCGCTCTAACTCTTATACTTGTAACCCTGAACCAAGTTGGCCATAGTCTGTGTACCTAAAACATTTCGCTCTGCTCTCTCACTTCAGCTCTCTGCCTACCTGTAAGTACAAACCCTAATCTCATGCTTGTAAATTCATTGAATGATATTCAGTTATGTGGTAAAGGGTTTTGTGATTTTTTAATGTTGTCGGATCTTTTAATCACTCTCTGTTATTATGAATCGGGAATGGATTTAATGTTTTCATGCTTAGTATATGTTGATTTCGTGCTTAGTATACGTGTTCTTAATACCCAACATAAAAATTAATGTATATGTTGTGTTCTGAATATATTTTGGGTTCTTGAAAATAAACTGGGATTTTGATATGTTTTTTATGAGTACGACGACGGTTACACCGTCGTCTGTATTTTTATACCACGACGCATTTTTAACTACCGTCGTGGTTCAAGTTCGCTGGCCCTTGTTTTGTGCTAGCATTAGACGACGTTTTTTAACACCTCGTCTATATATGTGTAATACGTATGTTGTTGTTTAAAAATTGTCGTCTGTATACTAAATTACTTGCTATTGAAACCTTATATAATGTGCTATAGTGATGGTCATTGCTTGTCTTTTCACCTTATTATAGATAATAGGATATAGTGTCGGAGATGGATAAGTCATGGATGCACTCAGATAGAAGATTGAAGGCATATGAGTTAGGGGTGGAAGCATTTTTGCAATTTTCTGGAGAAAAACTTCTAACTACAACGCATATCCGTTGTCCATGTGTTAAATGTGGGAATTTGAAATTGTTTGGGGTTGGAATTATAAGGGATCACTTATACTTTAATGGAGTTGACCAAAGCTATAAGAATTGGACATTTCATGGAGAACCTTGGGAAGCAACTACTAATGCAAGTAGAAATGTGCAAGAAGATGATGACCATAGTAGGTACAGTTTTGGGATGTGTGATGTCTGTTTTATAGAATTGTTGATACTTTAAGGAGATTTGCTTCCAAAAGGAAATACAATACCTTCCTCTATGTATGAGGTAAAAAAGGCTTTGTGTGCACTTGGGGCTGAGTTATGAGAAAATCCGCTCATGCCCCAATGATTGCATCTTGTATAGGAATGATTATGAACATTCAACTCATTATCCTATTTGTGGAATCTCAAGGTGGACGGAAGGCAAAGATTCAATCTTGAAAGAGGGTGTCTAGTGAAGGTGGTGTGGTATTTTCCACCAATTCCAAGGTTTAGAAGGATGTTTCAATGAACTAAGATAGCTAAGAGTTTGACTTGGCATGCTGATAGAAAATCAATTGACGGTCAGATGTCTCATCGGACGGATTCCCCGTCTTGGAAACTCGTTTCATGATAAATGGCCCGAGTTTGGTAATGAGTCGAGAAACTTGAGACTAGCTCTCTCATCTGATGGATTCAATCCGCACAATTCTCTAGTACCAAATCCAGTTGCTGGCCAATTATCTTAGTTACATATAATCTCCCACCATGGCTATGCATGAAACGACAGTTCATGATGTTGACCTTATTGATTTCCGGTCCTAAACAACCCGAAAATGACACAGACATCTACTTAGAGCCTTTGATTGATGATTTAAAATCTTTGTGGGATGAGATTAGAGGAGTGTATGATGCACATATAGGAGAATACTTTACACTTAGAGCTGCATTACTGTAGACAATTAATGATTTTCTCACCTATGGAAACTTATCTGGTTGTGTCGTTAAAGGATATAAAGCTTGATCAATATGCGGTGATGATACACCTAGTCACAGGTTGAAAATTGGCCACAAAATACGTTGCATTAGGCATAGAAAATGGTTACCAAAATATCATCCATATTGGAGGTAGCGTGCAGCTTTTAATGGGAAATCTGAATATGACACGCCTCCAAAGCCATTAACCGGAGAAGAAGTGCTACAAATGGTTGAAAGTATTAATTATAAATGGGGATCGAAAAAAGGGGGAGGTGGAGGTGAAAATGACGGGGACAGAGTTTGTTGAAAGAAGAAGTTAAAATTCTTTGATCTCAAGTATTGGAAATACCTTCCTGTGAGGCATGCCCTCGATGTTATGCACATTGATAAAAATGTTTGCGATAGTATTAGTGGTACGTTTTTAGAGATCCCTGGAAAAAATAAAGATGGGATTGCTGCTCGTTCAAATTTATTGAACTTGGGGGTCAAGACTGATTTGTAACCCAAGTATGGAGAAAGACATACTTGCTTGCCTCCAGGGCCTTGGAATTTGTCAAGAGCAAAGAAGACAGCAACTTGCAATTCTTTCTATGGTATGAAGGTCCCTAAAGGTTATTCTTCAAATATAAAAAATCTTGTATCTTTACAAGATTCAAGACTTCTTGGCCTTAAATCACATGATTGTCATACCTTGCTGAAACAATTACTCCATGTGGCAATTCATTCTATTTTGGAGATGCCTCCAAGGTATGCAATAACTCAATTGTGCTTCTTCTTCAATGTTATATATGGAAAGATAGTAGATGTTTCCAAACTAGATAAGTTGGAAGAAAATGTAGTAGTTACTTTGTGTTTGCTTGAGGAATACTTTCCCCCTTCCTTCTTCGATATCATGGTTCATCTAGTAGTACATCTTGTCAGCGAAGTTCATCTATGTGGGCCAGTTTATTTTAGATAGATGTATCAGTTCGAAAGATATATGAAAGTGCTAAAGGGGTATATTCAAAACCATACTCATCTTGAAGATTGCATTGCTGAGCGGAATATAGCTGAAGAAGCTATAGAGTTTTTGCACCGAGCATATATCTGATGTTAGTATAGTTGGAGTGCCATCAAGCCAGAAGATGAGACTTTCAAAGCCATTATCAGGTTGCACAGTGAGCTTAATTGATCAGGACCTGTTGAACTAGACACATCTATGTCTTGGGGAATACAGAGGAAGTCCTGCCTTATATCGAGTATGAGTTTTATTCTTTAAGTAGCAATTTTAAATTATTCCTTACGTTTATCTTATATGTTTGGGACCGTGATGCTTGAATTTTTCATGTCATATAAGGAACATATGATCTACATCAAGACCACTTATCTAAAATTTAGAAAGAGAACAAAGTGGCTGCAAGATAAGCACAATAGCACTTTCATTCAATGGCTATGCTTTAAGGTATATGTTATTGAATAACATACACTACTACAAAAAGGGCAAAAGATGACTAGGAAACAACGACGTAGATCAAAAGACTGTCGTTGTTTTTTAAAAGACGACGGTAATAGAAACCCATCGTAGAAACATAACTTAAAAACCTAAAAAACCGGTATACGCATTGATATTTTTAAACCACGACGTACCAAATTAAAAAAGCGTCGTCTTATTACAAAGATTTTGTTCCGAGTTAAAATCTAAACCTAAAAACAATGACTGCAGCTATGAAATCACCGCGTAGAAAGTAAAGACGACGATTTAAAAATAAGACGTCGTGTTAACTCATTAATAAAAACGACCCAATTTTCTTAGTCAGCGACGCATAAATTCAAAGAAATCTACGACGGTTAATTACAAAAAAATTCGCCAATTTAAATTAGGTTACCACGACTGGAAATATAAATTTATCGACTTTTTAACTACAGTATACTACGATGGCGATTTTTTCTAACCATGACGATTTGTTAACTCTACTGTCCGCATAATTGTTAACTCTACTGTTCATTTTTCATTTAAATATAAATTTTTAACTCTACTGTCCGCATAATTGTACTAACCATGACGATTTGTTAAATTAACGACGTACAAATTTTTACAATTATACGTCTATCATTATCTATAAACCGTCGTCTTAATTTTAATTGATTTTTATGATTTTTTTATTGGATTTTTTTTCCTACGGCAAGAAGAAGTGATGTGCCTCCAGAGAGGTGAGACAGAACCAAGGGCAAGAAGAAGTTGAAACCCTAAATGAAAAATGAAAACAAAAAAAAAGACAGAAAAAACCCTTATTTATAAACTAATCTTATATACCACGTCGGTTATATTAAATTATTGACGTTTATATGAAAATATAAACGTCGTTTAAAACTAAAATAAAGTCGTATAAAGTAATTCACAACGACGCCATAAAAAAAACGACGTTGTCATTTTTTGGAAAACTAATTTATTGTGTAATTAAAAAAGTTACACGTCGGTATGCCTAACTAAAACGACGTGCTATTTATTTTTCACGTCGTTATTATTGAGTATAAGGTCGTTGGCTAAATTTAAAAATGACGGGATTCATCTTTTTGACGAAAAATGCGTCGTGTAATTGGGTATAAAAGCGGCGTTTTAAAACTAAGCGTCGTGGAAACTAATTTAATAGGGCGGTATAAACCTATAGCGCCGTATAATGTAGCATACCAGGGTGTTTTCTTAAAACTATGCGTCGTTTTACGAAACGGTCTGTAATATTTTAAACTTTTCACCTACCTGACCTACACTTGCACTGTTTCCAAACCCGAGAAAAACTTTCAAGCTTCTCTCATTTTTCATTCTCAAAGCGTTGTTTCTCTATCACCGAGAGAGAACTTTTCGTCTTCCTCTCCTCTTCGTTTTCGTCTCTAAACTGAAACACCAAACACCAGGAGAAAAATTTCATCACACGCAACTAAGTAAGCATTTCTCACTATTTTTGCATGCGCATATCATTTTCGTTTTTTAAATCTTTTTACATTTTTTCTTTCCAAGTTTGATAACATTTGCAAACAAAGAAGGAAAGTTTCCAAGTTTGAACACTACTCTATTTCTTTTACTTCAACTAAATAAGACGACGGTGGCTTGTTATTTACGTGGTTAGATTTATATACCACGACGGTTCGTCGGTCATCCTAGCGTCGTGTGAAAGTGTTCTTCATTGTTTGTTAAAATGATCGCCTTTTTTCGTATTTGATTTTTTAGGATATATTCATCGTAGGTTTGATTTCTCTGAACAATGGTTTTTGTTTTGAAAATCTTTTTAATTATTTTTCTGTTGAAAATATTTTACGCTTTTCCAAATTTGTTTTTCTGTTGTAGAGACGACGGTATATTATTATTTACGTCGTTTTAATTTTAATACCACGTCGAATGTTTTTAAAAACGTCGTTTTAGTAAATGAAAATCCAAAAAATTTTCCCCTAAAGGTGTGAATCTGGAATCAAGCCCCTGTTTTTGTAATTATATCATAAGACGTCGGTTGTTTATTATTAACGTCGTTGTAATATTTAATCACGTCGGTGGTTAATTATCGTCGTGCAAATTTATTATTACGTCGATTGTTTTGTTCTTACGTCGTTTGAAATATTATAATACGTCGTTTTTTTTTATAAATAAGCGTCGTGTTTGTTCTTAATTTCACTAAAATATTTTCACTTGCAGGTTTGATTTGTCTTTACCATGGTTTCTCAATCCCAAAGTAAGGACTCTGGCTTGAAAATAAATGAATGTAGGGAGCTTAAAGTTGTAAATCCTCAAGCCAAGTCCTCGAAGAAGATGAAGTTTGTTTCATCTACTGAGATAGCACAATGCCCCATGTTGTGAAGAGAAAATATCAGAAAGTCAAGCCTGTTGTTGAGTACAATAAGAGTGGTAAACCATGTGGCCCTGCACATACTGAGTTGCAGTCCTACATTGGTGTGTTGGTACGCTCCAGAGTCCCACTTGTGGACAAGAAATGGGCTGAAATCCCCAAGAATATAAAAGAGCAGATTTGGGAAGCCGTTAACATGGCTTTTGTGATAGGTCAAGGGGGAAGAAACTGGTGTTATATTCCGCTGCCAAGAAATGGAAGGATTTCAAGTCCACACTAACGAGGCATCATATCCTTCCATTCATCAAGGAGAAGGAGAAATTAAACGAACCCCTTGAACTATACAAATTCATAGAGAAAGCTCACTGGGATGCCTTTGTAGCTTCAAGGTTATCTGAAAAATTTGTGTCTGTGCATTTTGAACAATCACAGAGGAGGGAGAAACTTGAGTACAATCATCGATTGTCTGAAAAGGATATGCTGGTTTGGAGGATCAGTTGGAGGAAACCATGCCGGGGTAGATATTGATCAATCTACCTTATGGAAGAAAGCTAGAGAAGACAAACATGGTAACATCCCGAATCCAAAGGTTGCAGAGAAAGCAAAATTAATTGTAAGCCTACTCACTCTGTTTTAAATTTTTATTAAACTATTGCCGTGATAAGTCTTATTACGTCTTCTGTTATATTTTTGCGTCGTGTGAAAATATTACTACGTCGAAATGTTTTAAAAAACGTCGTGTGTTTTCTTATGCTGACTTTTTATTATGTCTTCGTGTTAGGATGAATCTGGAATCACTACTCTGTTTTTTGTAATTATATCATAAGACGTCTGTGGTTTATTATTGACGTCGTTGTAATGAATTAACCACCTCGCTATTTATATTACGTCGAATGTTATGTTATTGAGTCGTGTGAAATTTTATAATACGTTGTTTTGTTGTAAATAACCGTCGTGTGTTTTCTTATGCTGACTTTTTATTATGTGTTTGTGTTAGGATGAATCTGGAATCACTACTCTATTTTTTTTGTAATTATATCATAAGACGTCGTTGGTTTATTATTGATGAATTAACCACGTCGGTATTTAAGTACCGTCGTGTGAAAGTTTATATTACGTCGAATGTTATGTTATTGAGTCGTGTGAAATTGTATAATACGTCGTTTTGTTATAAATAACCGTCGTGTGTTTTCTTATGCTGACTTTTTATTATGTCTGTGTTAGGATGAATCTGGAATCACTACTCTGTTTTTTGTAATTATATCATAAGACGTCGGTGGTTTATTATTGACGTCGTTGTAATGAATTAACCACCACTACTACAAAAAGTGAAAAAGACGACCAAAAAAAGACGACGGCAGAACATAAAACCGTCGTTGTATTTAAATCGACGACGTATAAAAAAAACCGTCGTGGATAAGTGCCTTACTGTTGAATATTTTTAAAAGACGATGCATACAAATAAAAAAGCGTCGTTTTTAAAAAAGGATTTCTTCAAAGTTAAAATCTGACCAAAAAACAACGACAATAGGTATGAATCCACCGACGTAGAAAATAAAGACGACAGTTCACGAAAAAACCTGCCGTGTTAACTCCTAACTAAACACGACCAACTGTTCTTAATCCGCGTCGTATAATATAAAGGAATCCACGTCTGTATACTACGACGGTGCCTTCTCTGTAAACCGCCGTCTTAATTTTTATTTCTTTTTCAGATTTAATTATTTTTTAATTTTGGTAGCCTACGAAAATTAAAATGAGATCCCAAGAGGTATGATAACTTACCTTTGAGATCTTTGGATCCTGATCATAATCGAACCACCAAAGTGAGAAAGATAATATTTTAAATACACAAAATCCAAAAAGAAACCAGAACTGAACTGACTACTGCAAACTTTGAGAGAGACAATGTTTTGAAAGTTAATGATGTGTGCATTTTGGTGTCTTTGAGATACACCGAAACGCATACATCATTAACATCCAAATTATTATCTTTGTGATGTGAGAGAGAGTGATGATGTATGTGTGTATGTGAGTATGTGAGAGAGGAAGACGAGCCTCCAGAGAGACCAGAAGAACTTGGAACCCTAAATGAAAACTGAAACTGAAAGAAAGAGTCAAATTTATACAATAAATCTTTTAAACTTACGGCGGTGCTTATATACATACCGCCGTGTAAATTAAAAACCCACGTCAGTTATTCTTTAATGGAATCCACGTCGTATAATTTTATGGAATCCACGTCGTATAATGTAATGTAATAAACATCGGTATATTACAAAAAACGACGTGTTAAATAATATACCATGACGCGAGAGATTAATTTATCGACTTATTATTTTGGAGTATATTACGACGGTACCTACAACACTACTGTCGTGTTTATTTACCACGTCCTAAGTTCAAATTACCGTCGTATTTTTTCAATTTATACGTCTGTTGCGTAGATTTCAGCTGCACCAAAATTGATTCAGCTACATCCTCAACTTGTGATACTCGCAAGTGCACGAGCCGTTTGGTAGTATAGCATATGTAAGTGCGAGGTCGATCCCACGAGGATTGGTGATTGAATGATCCAATTCATTTTCCCTACACAAAACAGAAATGAAAAAGAAAGGAAATAAATAAAACGAGGAAGAAAGAAATTACTAACTCAAGCCGATAAGTTCCCAAGTTCAATTAGATTAATGGATTGATTCTAGCTAATGTATGATTAAGCCATGGTGTTTGGTCATAACCTTGTGTTCCTAATTCCTTAATTTGATCATTTGTTGTCTAACCTAAAATTAAGCATTAGGAACCCATTAAGCATAGAAGAACAATTTAAACAACCAAGCATGTATCTAATCCCTGTTGTCGAATGTCCATACATACTCTTCCTATTCATAGTTCAATTCGAATTAAAGCATGGTGTATACTCTTAATTCAAACCAAGATAGCTAACATGCAAACCTAAATGGTGATCAATCATTCAAACTAGCATATTAACTTATAAGCATAATGAATAAGAACAAAAACCATAATTGAAACTTGGAAACTAATTAAACTTGAATACTAAAGAAAAGAATTTACATAATGAAAAGTAAAGTGGAACTAAGAAAACTTGAAGGAAAATTTAGTAAACTCATTTTGTTACAACAATTTACAACTTGAAAGGAAACTAAGAGAATTTGAGGGAGAGAAGGGAAGGGAGCTCTAGAGAAGTGTTTGAGAGCTCCCCCCTTGGGGTGTGTTTACAAGCTTAGAGAACTTCCCTATTTATAGGCCTAGGGGAAGTGAAAATCTGAATTATACAATAGAGTTCACTAACCACACTCACTTCACCAACTTACAACACTTAATTCACCTAACACACTAATGCATTTGAAAACAATTCTTCTTGTCATTAAGCTTATTGTTGCATCATCCACTTCAACATCAATTAATTCATTTGGCTGCTGTAAAATCCCACTCAATTATAGGAATTGAATATGCTTCACCAAACTTTCCCACAATCAACAACACTTCATCATGCATATGTCATGCATGACAATGCATTGTAGCCAGATTGTGGGCTCGTTTTGGGCTTGTGGCTCCATCCTGGAAAATCTGGAAAAATATGGATCTTGAAGCTCTTTGAATTATCTTTCCAAGAATATGCAGCCCAGCTCAAGGAAAAATCGGAAAGCCCTTCAAATGCCATTTTTGGCCCAGTAACGCAGATGCTGCCGAATTTGACCTTAAGTTGCCAAAACATGTATAACTTTCTCTAGAAGATCCGGATTCATGAACCGTAAAATTCTACAGAAAATAGACTTCCGTATCTTTCCAATGATATATGGCTCATCATCTGGTTCTTCTTGAGTAAGTACAGTCCAATCCGTGAAGTTGACTGATCTGCAGATACCATTTTGAGCTAATTTGTCTCCAAAATGCAATTAGTGAGTCACAAGCTTATAACACTGAAACAAACACAAAACTTATTAAAAGCACAAGTTTAACACAAAAACATAACCAAATCATAAATTAGAAGGGTACGAAATGATATGTAAATATGCACCGATCAACGTCCGTCTTCTCTCTAAACCGCCGTCTTATTTTTATAGCTTTTTGAAATTAATTAATTATTCTTTTATTTTCGTAATATCTTTCTTAACACAAAACAAAATTTAATTCTCAATCCGCAACAACATTTTCATCTTAAAAGGCAAATCTCTTCGTGTTAAATATTGATCAATATTTACACAATATATGTACACAAATTTGGCAAATACATCGTGGTTTCTTTTCTGCCTTCACCCTCAGCTTGTTCAACTGTTTCTTTCTCTCATATGCAAGCTGGGCCCTCTCCTTCCTCTTGTTCTCAAGCTCCTGCACAGCCACAGATGAATATCTAATAATTTTAGAAAATCAAAATCAACAAAGTATGAAAAGCTCACTCCTCGATTCCTGGTTACATTGTAGTCCCCTTTTCCACAGTGATCAACTTGAAAACTCCTGTGTAGCAAGGGTGGAACGGCCTTAGAACCTGTTGTGGGTTGTGCCTTTGGGGTGGGGAGAGTGGGGGCTGGGAAGAAGCTGGGAGTGGGCTTGAGGTTCAGAATGAATAGACTTTTCTCTGATTTGGGAGGAACCCACTCCAGCCACCACCTGAGTCCGTCTTTGCGAGTGTTTAGGGCAAGTGCGGCTGCAAACCCATGCAGGTTCTAAGGCTAGTTCCACCCTTGCTACACAGGAGGATGTAGCAAACCCATGCTTGGTCTTGTGAGGAATCATTCTGCAAACCCATTTGCTTTCAGAAAGACAATTTCTTGTGAGAAATCATTCTGCAACCCCAATTGAAAACTGAGAGTTAAAAAACGCGTGAAAAAATCATATTTAAACAAATTACCGTAAATATCCACGTCGGTTCTAATATACATAGCGATGTCATATTGGAATAATCAACGTCAGTTTAGATAAACAAGCGCCGTCATAACTGCATCGAAATCCCGCGCGTATTTAAAAGAGAACGACGTCGTTGGCAGAACCCCAAAGTAACCACGTGATCGGTGCATATTTACATATCATTTTGTACCCTTTTAACTTATGATTTGCTTATGTTTTTGAGTTAAACTTGTGCTTTTAATAAGTTTTGTGTTTGTTTAAGTGTTATAAGCTTGAGACTCACAAATTGCATTTTGAAGACAAATTAGCTCAAAACGGTGTCTGCAAATCAGTCAACTTCACGGATTGGACTGTACTTGCTCTAGAAGAACCAGATAATGAGCCATACATCATTGGAAATATACGGAAGTCTATTTTATGTAGAATTTTACGGTTCATGATTCCGAGTCTTCTAGAGAAAGTTATACATGTTTTGGCAACTTAAGGTCAAATTCGGCAACATCTGCGTTCCTGGGCCAAAAATCACATTTGAAGGCCTTCCGGATTTTTCCTTCAGTTTGGCTGCATATGCTTGGAAAGATAATTCAAAGAACTTCAAGATCCATATTTTTCCAGAATTGTATGGATGGAGAAACAAGCCCAAAACGAGCCCACAAGCTGGCTGCAATGCATTGTCATGCATGACATATGGATGATGAAGTGTTGTTGATTGTGGGGAAGTTAGGTGAAGCATATTCAATACTTATTTTTGAGTGGAATTTTGCAGCAGCCCAATGAGCCAAAAGATGATGAAGTGGGAGTTGCACACTAAGCCTAAAGACAAGAGGAATTGTTTTCAAATGCAATAGTGTGTTAGGTGAATTAAGTGTTGTAAGTTGGTGAAGTGAGTGTGGTAGGTAAACCTAGTGTATAATTCAGATTTTGACTTCCCCTAGGCTTATAAATAGGGAAGTTCTCTAAGCTTGTAAACACACCCCAAGGGGGGAGCTCTCAAACACTTCTCTAGAGCTCCCCTCCCTTCTCTCCCTCAAATTCTCTTAGTTTTCCTTTCTAGTTCTCAATTGATTGTAACAAAAATCCTTTTACTAAATTTTCCTTTAAGTCTTTCCAAGTTCTACTTTAATTTTCATTGTAATGTACATTCTTTCTTAAGTATTCAAGTTTAATTGGTTTCCAAGTTTCAACTATGTTTTTTGTTCTTATTCATTATGCTTATAAGTTAAAATGCTAGTTTGAATGATTGATCACCATTTAGGTTTGCATGTTAGCTATCTTGGTTTGAATTAAGAGTATACACCATGCTTTAATTCGAATTGAACTATGAATAGGACGAGTATGTATGGACATTCGATAACAAGGATTAGATACATGCTTGGTTGTTTAAATTGTTCTTCTATGCTTAATGGGTTCCTAATGCTTAATTTTAGGTTAGACAACAAATGATCAAATTAAGGAATTAGGAACACAAGGTTATGACCAAACACCATGGCTTAATCATACATTAGCTAGAATCAATCCATTAATCTAATTGAACTTGGGAACTTATCGGCTTGAGTTAGTAATTTCTTTCTTCCTCGTTTTATTTATTTCCTTTCTTTTTCATTTCTGTTTTGTGTAGGGAAAATGAATTGGATCATTCAATCACCAATCCTCGTGGGATTGACCTCGCACTTACATAGGCTATACTACCGAACGGCTCGTGCACTTGCGAGTATCACAAGTTGAGGATGCAGTTGAATCAATTTTGGTGCAGCTGAATCTACGCAACAAGTTTTTGGCGCCGTTGCCGGGGATTGGCAACATATTTTGGTTCTATTTCTTTTCCCTACTTGTTTTATTTTTATTTTTCATTTTCATGTTCTTCTAAACAATTTCAAGTTTTAAAGTTAATGATGTTAATGGACCAGCTGTGTTTGTAGTCCAACAGAAAATGACAATTGCCCAACAAGCAAGAGAACTGGGTTTGAGTCCCAGCTTACACAACCCATTGGTGTTTGTTGCTTTGAAGCATGAAATTGAATGTGTGTTGATTTTTCCTTTTTATTTTAGTTTTCATTCCTAATCATTTTAATTCCATTTCAAGTTTGTGTGTTTGTTTTAGCAATCTTTGATAGCTTAATAAAAATGGAGAGAGATAGCAACCTCAATCATAAGAATGGGAAGTGTGGAGCAGTGGGAGAAGTCGCGGCCTCCAAGTGCATCCATGCTGAACCTAATCGCTTCAAGGGGGAGCATTTCAATCCTTTCTCTTCTTTAAATTCTGTTTATTTCTTGGTTTGTTTCTTTTAGTACAACAATTTATGTCATTTGTTTGAGTTTGTTTGGAGTACTTAGTTCATTTTCATTTATGGTTTGTTGTCTCATTTTATCTTAATTTGTTTTTTTTTCTTATCTTAAAAATTAAAATATTAAAATTAAATATTAAAAAAATATTTTTCATATGAGCTGACTTATGGTAACTCCAGGTAAGCACTTCCGTCAAATACAGTGTCTAGGAGTTCTTTAGGCGTCTAAGAAGTTTGGTTTTTAAGCGGGACCATTGTGACCCCTCCAACCTTCCCGGATCCCCTAGTTGTGTTTTCTTGAGGCCCTTAACTGGTCATCCGTGAGTTGCTTGTATATTCGTGTGTTTTTAAATTAAGTTTTTTTTTATTTTGTTTGTTTTCTTTTCTGTTGAGTCTTTGCTTTTGTTTTTGTTTTGTTAAGTTAGTTTATTTATTTATTTACGTGGTTTGGTTGGTTAGTTTATTTCTAAGTGTTAAAAAAAACAAAAACAAAATAAAAACAAACTTTATTTCACTTAAAAAAACCAAAAAAAACAACAACAACAACAACAAAAAAAACATTCAAGTGAATTAAAAAACAACATCATCATCATTTTTTCTTCTTCTTCTTCTTCATCTTCATCTTCATCATCTTCATCATCATGGCTTACCTCTATTGTCTCGCACTTGCAGAATCTGCAGCGCTCTACATGATCATCATTTTTTCTCTCTGCAGTGCTTTCCCATGCTGAGTGGCACAAGGAGATCCGTTTCTGTAAGTCCGCCACCATAGCCTTCAAGGAAGCCACTTCCTCGCTCAGAGCGGCACACTCCCGTGTCCTCGCCAGGAGTCGCACGCCCAAATTGGTAGCTGAGACCGTTTGGAGCACAGTTAAATCGTGGGACTCATCCACTGCCATCTTGTGAGACCTACGTGCCACATGCAGATGATCCTGCTGGAGTTAGTTTACTGCCAATCAATGTTCCCAACAGCACTGACCTGTTCGGCATTACCTCAGAAAGGTTCGGTATTGCCTCAGGCAAAGTTTGAGGCCGTGCCGTGATGATATGAAGAGTTTGGGAAGACAGAGGTTGGAGGAGCCCTTATCTGGGCATTTGGTGGTGCAAGTGAGAGCTCAAGGTTGAGATCATCAAGGTGAGTGCATGAGGATGCCATTTGTTTTGCTTCTAAATTTTTTGATGTTTTTCCTTGAGTTTGCAGGAAGAAATGCTGGATATCATCCGCTTGCAGAGATGTGGTTTAAATAGTCATATGCTGATGAGAGAGAGCCAACACCATTTCGGATTTCCCGGGCATGCTCGACCTAATCGCTTCAAGGGGGAGCACATTAACTTTCACTTTACTTTACTTTTTTTTTTTCCGTGTTTTCGGGTGTTTTATGTTTTTGCCCGTTACTTTCATTTTCTAGTGTCTAGTGTTTTTCCTTTCCGGCTATTATCTTTGTTTTATTTTAGTTAGGCAACTGTGTTTTCTTTTCCGTTTGTCATTTTTTTTGTTTTATTTAAGTTTGGGAAGTGTGCTTTCTTTTCCGTTTGTCGTTTTTGTTTGATTTAGGTTTGTGAAGTGTGTTTTCTTTGTCTCTTTCATTTTTTTTTTCTTTCTGCAACCTTACTCTTTTATTTCTGAAACAAAATTAACAAAAACAAGAACAACCAAAAAATAAAAACAGGAGAAATCATTTCTTCAGCGCTAGGTGTCTCGACCATAGGAGCTTTGAGATTGGCCCTCTGGTTGTCCTCTTCGGGGCTTCACGTACAGCCTCTTGGGGCTCACCACTTGAGCCCCCAAAGATCGCAATCTTAGCTTGAGCATAACTACTCTCGCGATCTGCTTGCTTGCGTTTACCCGGTCGGTCTAGGTCCTCCAGCTGCTTTCTCATGTCACGAGAATACAACTCTACCATCTTTGTTAGGTTTTTATTCTCGTCCCGTAATACTTCTAGCTGGTGTCGATTCACCTCCACTATCCTTGCCCTCTCCCTTTTCAAGCTTTTTATAGCAGTTTGACGCTCTTCAACCATACTTCGCTCTCCGCCGCCAACTGACCTTTCAACACCTCTACCTCATGGGATTTCGCAGTAGGCGATGACCCAAACTTGCTACACATGTTGTACTCTGCACGCTCAGTGCCAGGGCATCACTCGTGACTCGGGTGTCATCCCTTGTCCCAAACACACGTATATCTTTGGGAGTCACTAGATTTCTGCCCACTCCAATGGCAATATCGTTGTGCAGGAGTATTGAGTCATTGACAGTCACAGGTCCCCGTGCGGACGCAAAGTATGGCACCCATACTGGTGCCGTTGCTTGGCCCCATGTCTGAGTCGGTGGAGCTAGGTTGAGATCCAACGAAAATGGGTAGGAAGAGGCCATTTGATTTCTCACTTTTTTTCGTTTTCTTGCTTCTTTTCTCTTTTGTTTTTCCCCTTGTTTTTTCTTTCTTATAGATGTAGTCTTTGACAAACCCTAGCCATTGCAGCGTTTAACCATTTTCTGAATCTCCAGCGTTCCTCGAGTCCCACAACCTTCGCGTTTTCCAATTGTACCGAACTCATTTATCACGACTTTGCTTTGTCTGAACGGACGCGTTCAACAAAGTCTTTGCGCCTTTCCATGAGCCCGTAATTTCCGTTTGTGAAAAATACGGTGCCTCTACTTGTCAACACATGTCTCGCTTTGTCGAAACATCAAGGACCACATTATCTCTTTTCAGAAATCCCCCCCTTCGCGCTTCGAAAAAAAAAATTTAAAAAAATATATAAATAAATGTAAAAATAAATAAATAAATTGAAACGTGTGGGCTTCGGAATTCATTTTGGGTCGGTTTTTCACCTTGTTTGGGTTTCAAGGTGGGTTAATTTCATTGTGGGCTTTGGGCTTTCCAAAAAAAAAAAAAATTTGGGTTTTAGTTTGCGTAAGACTATCTGTTTATGGTTTACTGTTTTGAGTGTTTTACTGTTTCGTTTTTTTTTTAATTTTTGTTTGTTTGTTTTGTAATTTTTATTTTATAATTATTTTATTTTAATTCTTGTGTTTTTTGTGATTTTTATTTACTTTAATACCTTCATTTGTTATTATGACATTGCTTGTGCCTAAGTTTTAACCATTGAGGACAATGTTCATTTCTAGATTTGGGGGTATTGGAGTTTAGCATGTAAATTTGGTTTTTCCTTAATTAATTAAAAAAAAAATTTTGGCTTGTTTTTCTTTTATTTTGAGTCTTGTTTTGTTTTGTTGTTGAGTCCCTTTCCGAACACATATGATGAGATTGTGATAAATGTTGCATGACTTAAAATGAAAATTGAATTTTATTTATTTATTATTTATTATTTATTCTTTTTTTGTAACTTTTTATTATAAAAATAAAATAAAATAAAATTTGGCATTGTTCTAGCATGATATGTTTGAAACCTTCTTTGCACTTGCCATTTGTTTCATAATTTTCCAATTAAAGGATTTGCATGACCCAAATAATTGTATCAAGCATAAATTAAACTTATATAACCATATAATGTGAGCTTTTGAGCCTTGTTCTTCATTTCATGAGTGTTATACACATACTCTTACTTTCTTGTCATCAAAGTTGTTGTTTGATCTCATTATTCATTGATTTGGTTGAACACTTAAAAGTCATTCATTTTTTTGCAATTTGATTTCATGACATTTAAGAAATGATATTAAGGCCCTCTTTGGATTGTTTGTGCCTTTCAAGCTAACCTTATGCATGCTTAAGCATGATTTTCCATTGTTAACCATTTTGAGCCTACATGTAAACCTTTTCTTTCATTTAACCAATTATATTTCCTCACCTTAGCCTGAAAAACAAATATTTACATTTCTAAAGAACTCATTAGCTTTAATTGGGATATGTTTTTCATACTAGATTTGGGAAGAGGTGTTACATAAGAAAAAAATATATATATAGAACTTCACACAATTGGTGAAAGAAAAGAGTAAAGTTGTGATTAAGTGGTGGTTGATTGAAATTTCATTTTTGGGCCTTCAAAATAAATTGGTGTTCGGAAAGGAGTTTAAATCATTGTAAATGAAGGTATAAGGAGTTTTGATCATGTAAAAGAAAATATCTAATCGTGATGATTCGAAGTTTTGTAAATAATTATTTTATGCTCTTACATTTTTGAGTTCCTTGGACTTTGTATTATCCATACCTTTCATTTCATACTCACCTTACACCCTTGGCCCCATTACAACCTTTGTTAAAGACCTAAATTGATCTTAAATGTCATATGGTTGAATTGCATGCATTTTCTTACTTTTAAGTGTTTGGCATCCTTCTTGAGTTCATATTAATGCAAGTTCTTCATCTTCCTATTTTGAGTTAAGTCCCTTATGGTTTAACTCTAATCTCATGTTTATAACTGAGTGATGCATTGTAGCCCTCTTCTGAGTGATTCATTTGTGAGAGGACAACTTTGGTGAGATTTGACGTTGCACTTGTGCTTTGTATGATTTTTGAAATTGTGTGAAAACTAAGATTGGGGAATTTGTTGCATTTGGCTATCACACTACCACACTTTGAGCATGTTGTGTTTTGAACTTTGCCACCTTGTGAATAATGTCTAAAATTGAGGTTTTGTTGTTAAAACTTTTGAGTCATGTGCATGAGTCATTTCTCTTAGAAATGTTCGGAAAGATTGTTTTGAGTTTTTATTTTGATTTTGATTTTTTTCATTTTTTTAGCGTTTTGCGTTTTGTGTTTTGTTTTTATTTTTCTTTTTTATTTTTATTTTTTGTTTTGGTTTTGCTTAAGGACTAACACAATCTTTTAAGTTTTCTAAATTACTTTGTTTTACAGAGTTAGAAAAACGTTTGTAGGTATCGTCCAGAGAGTTAGAAAAACGTTTGTGGGTATCGTAAATTGTTAAACGCCAGGAGACACAACTCCTCCTACTAGGGATGCCTAGAGGTTTAAAGGCTTGTTGCATACGCTAAATGCAATCGAGTTACCTACGAAAGTGGTCTAGTTAACTTCGTCTTTTATTTTTATCTTTGTTTTCCGTTTGTTTTGCTCGAGGACTAGCAAAATCTAGGTTTGGGGGTATTTGATCGGTGCATATTTACATATCATTTTGTACCCTTTAAACTTATGATTTGCTTATGTTTTTGAGTTAAACTTGTGCTTTTAATAAGTTTTGTGTTTGTTTCAATGTTATAAGCTTGAGACTCACAAATTGCATTTTGGAGACAAATTAGCTCAAAACGGTGTCTGCAGATCAGTCAAATTCACGGATTGGACTGTACTTGCTCTAGAAGAACCAGATAATGAGCCATACATCATTGGAAAGATACGGAAGTCTATTTTATGTAGAATTTTACGGTTCATGATTCCGAGTCTTCTAGAGAAAGTTATACATGTTTTGGCAACTTAAGGTCAAATTCGGCAGCATCTGCGTTACTGGGCCAAAAATCACATTTGAAGGCCTTCCGGATTTTTCCTTGAGTTGGGCTTCATATTCTTGGAAAGATAATTCAAAGAAATTCAAGATCCATATTTTTCCAGAATTTTATGGATGGAGAAACAAGCCCAAAACGAGCCCACAAGCTTGCTGCAATGCATTGTCATGCATGACATATGCATGATGAAGTGTTGTTGATTGTGGGGAAGTTAGGTGAAGCATATTCAATACTTATTTTTGAGTGGAATTTTGCAACAGCCCAATGAGCCAAAAGATGATGAAGTGGGAGTTGCACACTAAGCCTAAAGACAAGAGGAATTGTTTTCAAATGCAATAGTGTGTTAGGTGAATTAAGTGTTGTAAGTTGGTGAAGTGAGTGTGGTAGGTAAACCTATTGTATAATTCAGATTTTGACTTCCCCTAGGCTTATAAATAGGGAAGTTCTCTAAGCTTGTAAACACACCCCAAGGGGGGGAGCTCTCAAACACTTCTCTAGAGCTCCCCTCCCTTCTCTCCCTCAAATTCTCTTAGTTTTCCTTTCTAGTTCTCAATTGATTGTAACAAAAATCCTTTTACTAAATTTTCCTTTAAGTCTTTCCAAGTTCTACTTTAATTTTCATTGTAATGTACATTCTTTCTTAAGTATTCAAGTTTAATTAGTTTCCAAGTTTAAATTATGGTTTTTGTTCTTATTCATTATGCTTATAAGTTAATATGCTAGTTTGAATGATTGATCACCATTTAGGTTTGCATTTTAGCTATCTTGGTTTGAATTAAGAGTATACACCATGCTTTAATTCGAATTGAACTATGATTTGGAAGAGTATGTATGGACATTCGACAACAGGGATTAGATACATGCTTGGTTGTTTAAATTGTTCTTCTATGCTTAATGGGTTCCTAATGCTTAATTTTAGGTTAGACAACAAATGATCAAATTAAGGAATTAGGAACACAAGGTTATGACCAAACACCATGGCTTAATCATACATTAGCTAGAATCAATCCATTAATCTAATTGAACTTGGGAACTTATCTGCTTGAGTTAGTAATTTCTTTCTTCCTCGTTTTATTTATTTCCTTTCTTTTTCATTTCTGTTTTGTGTAGGGAAAATGAATTGGATCATTCAATCACTAATCCTCGTGGGATCGACCTCGCACTTACATAGGCTATACTACCGAACGGCTCGTGCACTTGCGAGTATCACAAGTTGAGGATGCAGTTGAATCAATTTTGGTGCAGCTGAATCTACGCAACACCACGTCTGTTTATTAAAATACAAGGTCATTGAATTTCTAAGTACAACGTCAGTTTAGATAAACAAAGCGCCGTCATAACTGCATCGGAAATTCAAAAGTCATTTGGCGTGTATTAAAAAGAGAACGACGTCGTTTTAAGAAACCCAAAGTAACCACGTCGGTTTATTAAAATACACTATCGTTGATTTCCAAGTACAACGTCAGTTTAGATTAAAAAAAAAGCGCCGTCATAACCACATCGGAATTCCAAAAGTCGCTCGGCAAGTGTGATAACACCGTCGTTATAACTAACTAATATAGCGGTTTTGTAATAATAACGTCGTTGTATTGAACTCTGGGAAAATATATAAACTTTTCGTCACCTGACCTAATATTCTACGGTTTTCTCTCACCGATAAAGTATCATAGTTTACCTCTCATTTCCCAAAAGCAGCATCTAATCATCGTCTGAATCTTCGTCTTCATCTCCAAATCACCATTTTCGCCTTCGTCTTTGTCGGAATGAAACTTTCTTTGCACGCCAAAGGTTTTTTTTTGCCTCTCTTCCCTTTTTTTACATTTCATTTGAATGCCGTAGTTGTCTGGAAACAAGATTCTGTCAAATTGAAGCAATCTTTCACTGGTTTTGATTAAATACATTAGTAGATACTCTCACGACGCCAAAAGAAGACAGTTCTGCCTTGTTTTTGACAATAGAATGGACACACCACGACGACCGTTAAATTCTAGCAAACTGCATGACGGTGGTTAAAAACCGTCATGGTGTGACAATTAATACGTCGGAAACAAGATAAAACCGTCATGGTTTTGTAAATTTTAAACCACGTCGGTTATTATTAAAACCGACGTAGTATATACACATTTACATCATGAAATATATAAAACCGTCGTCTTATTTCCATTCATGGTCTAAGAGACTGTTTAATAGGACGTCGCTTTTTTAGTGTTACCGTCGTTGTTTGGTATTATTACGTCGTTTCTTTTTGATAACCGACGTTGTTTACCTTGCAGATTAATTAAAAATGGTTTCGAAATCTCAAAACAAGGAAGCTGAAGCGTCAAAGGCCAAATCAGGTTCAAAGGCACAAGGGGATGAAGCCAAATGAGTTTCAAAGGCTCAAGTGGAAGGAGAAAAATCAACTCAAAGCAAACACTCGAAGATGATGAGATTTTCCTCAGCCTCCGAGAAAGACTCGAGCATAGCCACATTTGTTGAGGAGCCAAAATCTGGCCGCGGTACCAGCACAATGAGCCGTGTTGTGAAGAGGAAAATAGAGAATGTTAAGCCTGTGGTTGAGTTCAATAAAAAGAGCAAACCACGTGGCAAGGCTGCTGTTGAGATGCAGTCTTTCATTGGTGTTTTGGCACGCACCAGAGTCCCTCTTGTGGACAAGAAATGGAGTCAAATACCCAAGGACGTGAAGGAGCAGATTTGGGAAGCTGTTCAAATGTCCAATGTTATTGGGGATAGGTACAAAGCCATGGTCTTGTCGTCTGCCGCCAAAAAATGGAAGGATTTCAAGTATAACGTAACTAGGCAATATATCATTCCATTCACACATGACAAGGAGAAGTTAAAAGAAACCCCTGTGCTTTATAAGTTCATAGAGAAATCGCAATGGGATGCCTTCGTAGCTTCAAGGTTTACCCCAGATTTTGAGGCTAAGCATGCTGAAGAGAAAGAGAGGAGGGAGAAATTGGAGTACAACCATAGGTTGTCTAGAAAAATGTACGTTGGTTTGGAGGACCAATTGGTAGAAACCATGCCCGATATTGAAGAAATCTGTAACAACCCAAACCTTAATTAATATTTAATTAATAATTTATTAGAGGAGAAGACAATTATGCCCTTGAGATATTTTAGTTGACTTTTGGACCGGGAAGAATTTTGGAAATCTACTTGGACCGTTGCGTAGAGCACGACAAAACGAGTCCGTAGACACGTGGTGGACTCAAATCGGACTTGTAACGAATGAATTACGAGCAAAATAAGTTGAGGGGTAGCTTGGTAATTTTGCAAACCAGATTTTAAAAAAAAAAACCTGATTCCTCTCTCCTTTTTCTTCTCTACCCGACCAGCCCCTCCCCCATTTCCTTTCCTCTTCCAGCCGCTCCTCCAAACCTCCATAACCACCTTCAGCCACCACCACACCTCACCGGACCAGCCAAGGAAGCACCGCGCGCCTCCGCAACCCAGCCCCGCCTACTCCCCCCCTGCCTGACGCCACGAAGCTGCCAGAAAAACCAGAAAATCGCGGCAAATTTTCTCCGATTTTCAAACCCTCGGTTCTCCCTCAATTCTCCACCGAATCGAACAAATGAGGTATGGTTTTTCAACTGATTTTCATGCTCTAGCTGATGGTTGGGTTGAACAGGTTAACTTTCGAGTTGAAATTCTGCCGAGTTTGAGAGCTCAGTTTCAGTCACTTCCAGTCATTTTTTGGTCACGGTCCAAGAACAAAAGTTGTTCCAAATAGGGTGTGTTACCTAGGATAGGAGTTTGGGCCGACGGTTTTAAGATTTTCTGGCCGCGAAATTTACTATGCACACCCACGCGCGGCCGGCGCATGGGCGGCGCGTGGGCCACGTAGCAGGGACCATTCTTGATCCCAGAACAATCCTCGTGTCCTCACGAGCGTGTAGGAATTCGCGGATCTCAATTCGGATAACGTTTGAACCCCGAACGGATCTCGCATAGTGTACGTTTTCGGGTTCAATACGTTTGGGCCGTTGGATCGTAGTAAAACTGGAGTATGTTGATCTAGGTAATTTCAGGATCGTGTAGGATTCGATGGATCGTGAATCGGAGTCCGGATACTCTGAAAAGGCCAACCCTAGGGTTAGTATTACGGAAATCGTTCATAGGTCTAATATCGTGCGATCGTGAGCAATCGGACTGTGCCTGAATCGAGACCAAACTCTCGGGACATGTGTCCCAAGTATAGTGGAATCCCTAGGAACGATCGGATTAGAATTCTGAGGTTGTGGACCCCATGGAGTCCCGAGTTGACTTTTATGGACTTTATCGCTTTTAAGTCCCGAGATACTTCTAAAGCGTGTCCACTGAGAGGAAAAGCTAATGTGGGTATAGGAATGACTTTTAAAGTGATGCACACACTTTTAGGAGCCGGGGGTCAGGGTTTTTAATTTAATATTATTTTCCTGAGCAGAGTTATTAATAAAGATTGTGGTGGTTATTCAGGCACCGGGCACCAGGTGACCCGCAGGAGGAGGGACCTTCAAAAGGGTCCAACTAGCTCAGAGTATCTGTGAGTGGACTTTCTGTTTTATAAATGATTTTATGCAATTTATTCTTATTATTTGATCTTGAATAAGTTATTCATTGATCAGAGTGTTAACAGCTTGATTTAGCGCTTTTATATTTTTGAATTATTATATGCTTTTAAGCAAGTCAAATTATATGCTGCCGAGTGGGATATCCTTAAGGGATATAGGAAAAAGGGAAGATCTAATTAAATAACAGATTAAATGGCAGCAGAAGTTCTTAAATAAATAAGAATTCATTTTGTTTGTTTTTAGCTTTTCTAAAATCATATTTTCTTAGAAACCACCATAGGTACCCAAGATTTATTAAGGTTGCCTTCAGTATAATAAATGTTGCCTCGGAAATAAGGTTGCCTCCGGAATGAAAATTATGTTGCCTTCGGTTATATTGATGTCGACGGACATCCAGTTGCCTTCAGATATGTCAGCATGCTAGACACCGCCCCCACGGGATTCGGGGACGCCCGGACCGTGAGGTGCGAGTTTGCGGATCAGGTTGACCTAGTGTCCCCTGAATCCTGCGAGATTGCGGTTTGGGTTGACCTTGCGTCACCGAGACATGCGAGAATGTGTCACTCCGGTGGCAGGAGAACGGAATTGACGGATTATAAAGGAATTGACGGATTTCTAAATGGGTACACCTAGGTGGTAGATTATAGCTGATTTCAATGCTTTTAAGATTTCATGTTGATTAAGTATTTGAATGATTCTATAGATATAAATATGAATGCATTGATTTCAGGTATGAATATAGATAAAAGAAATGTTTTAGTTTATACTTGTTTTTACAGAGGGTTACTATGTTCGTATTTTATTTTCTAAAGCTTTGTTTTTGTTCCACTCACCCTTTTCAATGTTTTACGCCCCCAAGCAGGAGTTGTGTATCAGTGCGCCACCACCGGGCCGAGTCCAGCTTCCGCCACACCTCTTTACAATGTAGGGTCTTGTTTAATTATTTTCTTCTTGTAACCTTCTGTATAGAGCTCTGATATTGCCCTAGTATGTTTGTTTTACTGTTGGAATGTAAATATTTGCATGCTGGCAGTTGGTGTGTATTTTGGTTGCTTGTGGACATGTGTAACCTTAGGATGGGTCTAATTACAAGGGAGACTCTGCCGAATGTTCGGCAGAAGTCAAACCCCAGTTATAGTTGAAATTTTGACTAGAAGGGCAATAAGGTCAATTGTGTGTGGCACCCGGCAGGTGTCGGGCATGATCGGTGCATATTTACATATCATTTTATACCCTTCTAATTTATGATTTGGTTATGTTTTTGAGTTAAACTTGTGCTTTTAATAAGTTTTGTGTTTGTTTAAGTGTTATAAGCTTGTGACTCACAAATTGCATTTTGGAGACAAGTTAGCTCAAAATGGTGTCTGCAGATCAGTCAACTTCACGGATTGGAATGTACTTACTAAAGAAGAACCAGATGATAAGCCATATATCATTGGAAAGATACGGAAGTCTAGTTTCTGTAGAATTTTACGGTTCATGATTCCGAGTCTTCTAGAGAAAGTTATACATGTTTTGGCAACTTAAGGTCAAATTCAGCAGCATCTGCGTTCCTGGGCCAACAATCACATTTGAAGGCCTTCCCGATTTTTCCTTGAGTTCGGCTGCATATGCTTGGAAAGATAAGACAAAGAACTTGAAGATCCATATTTGTTCAGATTTTTCAGACTGGAGCCACAAGCCCAAAACGAGCCCACAACCTGGCTGCAATGCATTGTCATGCATGACATATGCATGATGAAGTGTTGTTGATTGTGGGAAAGTTTGGTGAGGCATATTCAATACCTATATTTGAGTGGAATTTTGCAGCAGCCCAATGAGCCAAAAGATGATGAAGTGGGAGTTGCACACTAAGCCTAAAGACAAGAGGAATTGTTTTCAAATGCAATAGTGTGTTAGGTGAATTAAGTGTTGTAAGTTGGTGAAGTGAGTGTGGTAGGTAAACCTATTGTATAATTCAGATTTTCACTTCCCCTAGACCTATAAATAGGGAAGTTCTCTAAGGTTATAAACACACCCCAAGGGGGGGAGCTCTCAAGCACTTCTCTAGAGCTCCCTTCCCTTCTCTCCCTCAAATTCTCTTAATTTTGCTTTCTAGTTCTCAATTCTAGCTTTCCTTTTACTTCTTAGTTGTAATTTATTTTTCTTTGTAATGTAAATTCTTTTCTTAAGTTTTCAAGTTTAATTAGTTTCCAAGTTTCAATTATGGTTTTTGTTCTTATTCATTATGCTTATAAGTTAATATGCTAGTTTGAATGATTGATCACCATTTAGGCTTGCATGTTAGCTATCTTGGTATGAATTAAGAGTATACACCCTACTTTAATTTGAATTGAACTATGAATAGGATGAGTATGTATGGACATTCAACAACAGGGATTAGATACATATAAATTGTTCTTCTATGCTTAATGGGTTCCTAATGCTTAATTTTAGGTTAGACAACAAATGATCAAATTAGGGAATTAGGAACACAAGGTTATGACCAAACACCATGGCTTAATCATACATTAGCTAGAATCAATCCATTAATCTAATTGAACTTGGGAACTTATCTGCTTGAGTTAGTTATTTCTTTCTTCCTTATTTTATTTATTTCCTTTCTTCCTTATTTTATTTATTTCCTTTCTTTTCCATTTCTGTTTTGTGTAGGGAAAATGAATTGGATCATTCAATCACCAATCCTCGTGGGATCGACCTCGCACTTACATATGCTATACTACCAAACGGCTCGTGCACTTGCGAGTATCACAAGTTGAGGATGCAGTTGAATCAATTTTGGTGCAGCTGAATCGACGCAACAGTTTTTGGCGCCGTTGTCGGGGATCGGTAACATTGTTTGATTCTATTTGGTTTTCCTACTTTTTATTATTTTTATTTTTTGTATATAACTAGACAGTTTCATGTTTTAAAGTTAATGACGTTAATTGACAAGTTGTGTTTGTAGTCCAACTGACAAGGACAATTGCCTGACAAGCAAGAGAACTGGGTTTGAGTCCCAGCTTACACAACACAAAAAAAAAGAGAAAAAGGTTTAAGTAGCATGTCGATTATTTCTTGTTTATGGTTTCATTCACTTGTTCTTAATTAAATATCTTATCCAAGTTTACATAAACACCATATGACTCAGGAACACAAGGTTATGACAAAACACCATGTTTAAATTCTACTTGGTTCTTTATTGTTCTTCTTGTTCTTAATGGGTTCGGAATTTGTGTTTAGACTAAACACCATAGCTAAATGCTTTTTCTGAATACTTGATTAAAACCACACACCATATGGATAATCATATTTGAGAAAGAACGAACTCCATAAGCTAGTTTGATTTACTTTGTTGCTTCTTACTTTGAAACATGGAAGTGTTGATTTTTCCTTTTCATTTTTTTAGTTTTTTTTAAAATTTATTTCCTAATCCTTTTAATTATTTTTCAAGTTTGTGTGCTTGTTTTAGCAATTTATGACAGCTTCATAAAAATAGAGAGAGATGGCAATCTCAATCATAAGAATGGGAAGTGTGGAGCAGTGTGGAGCAGTGGGAGAAGTCGCGACCTCCAATTGCATCACGCTCGATCTAATCGCTTCAAGGGGGAGCATTTCAATCCTTTCTCTTTACTTGTTATTATTTTAAATTTCTGTTTCTTTTTTTTATGTAAAAAAAAAGAGTAAAAAAAATTAAAAAAAATTTAAGAAATGGTTTTTCATATGAGCTGACTTATGGTAACTCCAGGAAGCACTTCCGTCAATACAGTGTCTAGGAGTTCTTTAGGCGACACCTTCAGTGTCTAAGAAGTTTGGGTTTTAAGAGGGACCATTGTGACCCCTCCAACCTTCCCGGATCCCCCTGGCTGTGTTTTTCTGAGGCTCTTAACTGGTCATCCGTGAGTTGCTTGTATATTCGTGTGTTTTTAAATTAAGTTCTTTTTAAATGTATTTTCTTTGTTTTCTTTTATGTTGAGTCTTTGTTTTTGTTTTGTTAAGTTAGTCTATGTATTTATTTACGTGGTATAGTTAGTTAGTTTCTGGGTGTTAAAACACATTTTTATTTCATTTCAAACTCTGCATTACAAACAAACAAAAAAAAAAGATAAAAAAAACATAAAAAACAAAAAATAATAATAATAATAATAACAACAACTTCTTCTTCGTTTTCATCTTCTTCATCTTCTTCATCTTCATCAGCATCATGGCTTACCTCTGTTGTCTCGTACTTGTAGAATCTCCAAGGTTCTACATGGTCATCATTTTTCCTCTCCAGTGCTTCCACGTGCTGAGTGGCACAGGAGAGCCGCTTCTGCGAGTCCGCCACCATAGCCTTCAAGGAAGCCACTTCCTCGCTGAGAGCGGCACACTCCCGTGTCCTCGCTAATAGTCGCATGCCCAAATTGGTAGCCGAGACCGCTTGGAGCACAGTTAAATTGTGGGACTCATCCACTGCCATCTTGTCAGACCTACGTGCCACATGCAGGATGATCTGCTGGAGTTAGTTTACTGCCAATCAATGTTCCCAGCACTGCACCTGTTCGGCATTACCTCAGAAAGGTTCGGTATTGCCTCAGCAAAGTTTGAGGCCGTGCCGTGATGATATGAAGAGTTTGGGGGAGACAGAGGTTGGAGGAGCCCTTATCTGGGCATTTGGTGGTGCAAGTGAGAGCTCAAGGTTGAGATCATCAAGGTGAGTGCATGAGGGTGCCATTTGTTTTGTTTTTGGATTTTTTGTTGTTTTTCTGAATTTGCAGGAAGAAATGCGGGGTACTCTTCTACTTCACCGAGATGTGTTTAAATAGATTTATGCAGACGAGGGAGTCGAAAGCACTTCGGAATCTCGAGGGTGCTATCTTGTGCTCTTTTCTCTCGGATCCCTTCATTTCCGCGCAAATTGCGAGCGTGTTTTTTTTTTAAAAAAAGGGAGCATGTCTACACTTTCACTTACTTTTGCCTCCCGTTTTTCTGATGTTTGTGTTTTTTTCCTTTTCAGTTGTTATTTTATTTTATTTTATTTATTATGTTTTTTTTTCCAATTGTTTTCTTCTTGTTTTTCAGGTTTCTCAAGAATGTAATTGCAAGAATAGACAAAATTAAAGATGCGTCTTGGACACCTGGTGCAAGAATCCCAACTCTTCTTTTAAATTATTGTTTGAATTGCGTGTTTATTTCAGTTTTTATTTTTATTTTGTTTTTATTTTTTTTTATTTTGTTTTTATTTAATTAGGTAGTATAATTTAAAATTCATAGGATATTCTTTGAAGGAGCTAAACTTTTGGTAACTCCAGTGAACAACCGCGGTCTATACAGTGTCTAGGAGTTCTTTAGGCGACACCTTCGGTGTCTAAGAAGTTTGGGTTTTAAGAGGGACCATTGTGACCCCTCCAACCTTCCCGGATCCCCTGGTTGTGTTTTTCTGAGGCCCTTAACTGGTCATCCTTAAGTTTTTCTCTTAAAAGAAGACGCAGTTACTTATGTGTTTACTTAACTAAAAATAAAATGCATGTTTAGGTTTACATGTTTTTGTTTGATCGTCGTTCTTTAAATTTAGGGTCAATTGTCTCTTTGAGATAGCATAACATTTTTTATTTCCCAATTTAAAAAAAAAATACAAATACACTTTAAAATTAAATAAAAGCTAAAATCATTTTTTCTTGGCGCTCGGTGTCTCGACCATAGGAGCTTTGAGTTTGGCCCTCTGGCTGTCCTCTTCGGGGCTTCACGCACAGCCTCTTGGGGCTCACCACTTGAGCTCCCAAAGATCGCAATCTTAGCTTGAGCATAACTACGCTCGCGATCTGCTTGCTTCCGTTTACCCGGTCGGTCTAGGTCCTCCAGCTGCTTTCTCATGTCACGAGAATACAACTCTACCATCTTTGTTAGGTTTTTATTCTCGTCTCGTAATACTTCTAGCTGGTGTCGATTCACCTCCACTATCCTTGCCCTCTCCCTTTTCAAGCTTTTTATAGCACTCTGACACTCTTCAACCATACTTCGCTCCGCCGCTGAACTGACCTTTCAGAATCTCTACCTCATGGGACTTCGCAGTAGGCGATGACCCAAACTTGCAACACATGCTGTACTCTCACGCTCAGTGCCAGGGCATCACTCGTGACCCGATTGTCATCCCTTGTCCCGAACACACGTATATCTTTAGGAGTTACTAAATTTCTGCCAACTCCAATGGCAACATCGTGGTCCAGGAGTATTGAGTCATTGACAGTCACAGGCCCCCTTGCGGAGGCAAAGTAGGGTACCCACACTGGTGCCGCTGCTTGGCCCCATGTCTGAGTCGGTGGAGCTAGGTTGAGATCCAATGAAAATGGGTAGGAAGAGGCCATTTGATTTCTCACTTTTTCTTTTTCTTGCTTCTTTTCTCTTTCGAGTTTCTGAGTTTGTGTTTTTTGTTTTTTTTTCCCCTTTCTTTTTCCTTCTTATAGACATAGTCTTTGACAAACCCTAGCCAGTGCAACGTTGAGCATTTCTGAATCTCCAGCATTCCTCGAGTCCCACCACCTTCTCTCTTTCCAACCACACCCAACTCATTTATCACGACGTGACCTTTCTGAACGGACGCGTTCAGGAAAGTCATCACGACTTTGTATGGCCCCGTAATTTCTGCTTGTGGAGTCTGCAGCGCCTCTATGCGTCGACACGTGTCTCGCCTTGTCTGTTGGTCCCTTACACTGAACCAAGACATCATAACCGATGTTTAAAAAAAATAATAATAATATCCCGCTCTTTGTGTTTCAACTCACAGGTTCGATAGTTTGTTTTTACAAAACTAAATAATAATAAAAAGCCGGAAATGAAAACAAATTGTGGGTCGGGTTTCACTTTAGTTTGGGTTTCAAGGTGGGTTAATTTCATTATGGGCTTTGGGCTTCAATTTTTTATTTTTATTTTTTTGGGTTTCAGAATTGTGTAATTAGGGTTTACTGTTTAATTTTTGTTTGTTTGTTTGTTTGTTTTTGTAAAAAAAATTTTTTTGTGATTTATATTTACTTTAGTACCTTTCATTTCTTGTTATGACATTGTTTGTGGCTAATTTTTAAACATTGAGGACAATGTTCATTTCTAGGTTTGGGGGTCCTGGAGTTTAGCAAGTAATTTTGATTTTGATTTTTTTGTTTTTTTTTGTTTTTTTTTTGTTTTTGCTTTTTATTTTGAGTCTTGTTTTGTTTTGTTTTTGAGTCACGTTCCGAACACATTTGATGAGATTGTGATAAATGTTGCATGACTTAAATGAAAATTGAATTTTATTTATTTATTATTTATTATTTTTCTTTTTTGTAACTTTTTATTGTAAAAATAAAATAAAATAAAATAAAATTTGGCATTGTTCTAGCATGATATGTTTGAAACCTTCTTTGGACTTGCCATTTGTTTCATAATTTTCCAATTAAAGGATTTGCATGACCCAAAGAATTGTATCAAGCATAAATTAGACTTATATAACCATATAATGTGAGCTTTTGAGCCTTGTGCTTCATTTCATGAGTGTTATATACATACTCTTATTTTCTTGTCATCAAAGTTGTTGTTTGATCTCATTATTCATTGATTTGGTTGAACACTTAAAAGTCATTCATTCTTTTGCAATTTGATTTCATGACATTTAAGAAATGATATTAAGGCCCTCTTTCGATCGTTTGTGCCTTTCAAGCTAACCTTATGCATGCTTAAGCATGATTTTCCATTGTTAACTATTTTGAGCCTACATGTAAACATTTTCTTTCATTTACCAATTATATTTCCTCGCCTTAGCCTGAAAAACAAATATTTACCTTTCTAAGGAACTCATGAGCTCTAATTCGGATGTGTTTTTCATGCTAAGTTTGGAAAGGGATATTACATAAAAAAAAAATATATATATAGAACTTCACACAATTGGTGAAAGAAAAGAGTAAAGTTGTGATTAAGTGGTGGTTGATTGAATTTCCATTTTTGGGCCTTCAAAATAAATTGGTGGTTGTTCAATAAAGGAGTGAATCATTGTAAATGAAGGTATAAAGAGTTTTGATCATTTAAAAATACATTCTCATTGTGATGATTCAAAGTCTTGTAAACAATTGTTTTATGCTCTTATATTTTGAGTTCCTTGGACTTTGTATTATCCATACCCTTCATTTCTTACTCACCTTACACCCTTGGCCCCATTACAACCTATGTTAAAGACCTAATTGATCTTAAATGTCATGTGATTGAATTGCATTCATTTTTCTACTTTTAAGTGTTTGACATCCTTTTTGAGATCATATTAATGCAAGTTCTTCATCTTTCTATTTCGAGTTAAGTCCCTTATGGTTTAACTCTAATCTCATGTTTATAACTGAGTGTTGCATTATAGCCCTCTTCCGAGTGATTCATTTGTATGATTTTTGAAATTGTGTGAAAACTTAGAACGGGGAATTTGTTGCATTTGGCTATCACACTACCACACTTTGAGCATATTGTGTTTTGAACTTTGCCGCTTTGTAAATAATGTCTAAAATAGAGCTTTTATTGTTAAAACTTTTGAGTCATGTGCATGAGTCATTTCTCTTCGGAAATGTTCGGAAAGATTATTTTGAGTTCTTTTTATTTTTGTGATTGTTTTTATTTTTATTTTTGATTTTGCTTTTATTTTTGTTTTTGTTATTTTGCTTAAGCACTAACAAATCTAATAGGTTTTCTAACTACTTTGTTTTGTAGAGTTAGAAAAACGTTTGTGGGTATTGATAAATTGTTAAACCCTCAGGAGACACAACTCCTCCTACTATGGATGCCTAGAGGTTTAAAGGCTTGTTGCATATGCTCAATGCAATCGAGTTACCTACGAAAGTGGTCTAGTTAACTTCTTGTTTGTTTTTACCTTTGTTTTCCTTTTGTTTTGCTCGAGGACTAGCAAAATCTAGGTTTGGGGGTATTTGATCGGTGCATATTTACATATCATTTTGTACCATTCTAATTTATGATTTGGTTATGTTTTTGAGTTAAACTTGTGCTTTTAATAAGTTTTGTGTTTGTTTCAGTGTTATAAGCTTGTGACTCACAAATTGCATTTTGGAGACAAGTTAGCTCAAAATGGTGTCTGCAGATCAGTCAACTTCACGGATTGGAATGTACTTACTCAAGAAGAACCAGATGATGAGCCATATATCATTGGAAAGATACGGAAGTCTAGTTTCTGTAGAATGTTACGGTTCATGATTCCGAGTCTTCTAGAGAAAGTTATACATGTTTTGGCAACTTAAGGTCAAATTCAGCAGCATCTGCGTTACTGGGCCAAAAATCACATTTGAAGGCCTTCCCGATTTTTCCTTGAGTTGGGCTGCATATTCTTGGAAAGATAAGACAAAGAGCTTCAAGATCCATATTTTCCCAGATTTTTCAGACTGGAGCCACAAGCCCAAAACGAGCCCACAAGCTGGCTGCAATACATTGTCATGCATGACATATGCATGATGAAGTGTTGTTGATTGTGGGAAAGTTTGGTGAGGCATATTCAATACCTATATTTGAGTGGAATTTTGCAGCAGCCCAATGAGCCAAAAGATGATGAAGTGGGAGTTGCACACTAAGCCTAAGGACAAGAGGAATTGTTTTCAAATGCAATAGTGTGTTAGGTGAATTAAGTGTTGTAAGTTGGTGAAGTGAGTGTGGTAGGTAAACCTATTGTATAATTCAGATTTTCACTTCCCCTAGGCCTATAAATAGGGAAGTTCTCTAAGGTTGTAAACACACCCCAAGGGGGGGAGCTCTCAAACACTTCTCTAGAGCTCCCTTCCCTTCTCTCCCTCAAATTCTCTTAATTTTGCTTTCTAGTTCTCAATTCTAGCTTTCCTTTTACTTCTTAGTTGTAATTTATTTTTCTTTGTAATGTAAATTCTTTTCTTAAGTTTTCAAGTTGAATTAGTTTCCAAGTTTCAATTATGGTTTTTGTTCTTATTCATTATGCTTATAAGTTAATATGCTAGTTTGAATGATTGATCACCATTTAGGCTTGCATGTTAGCTATCTTGGTTTGAATTAAGAGTATATACCCTACTTTAATTCGAATTGAACTATGAATAGGAAGAGTATGTATGGACATTCGACAACAGGGATTAGATACATGCTTGGTTGTTTAAATTGTTCTTCTATGCTTAATGGGTTCCTAATGCTTAATTTTAGGTTAGACAACAAATGATCAAATTAGGGAATTAGGAACACAAGGTTATGACCAAACATTATGGCTTAATCATACATTAGCTAGAATCAATCCATTAATCTAATTGAACTTGGGAACTTATCTGCTTAAGTTAGTTGTTTCTTTCTTCCTTATTTTATTTATTTCCTTTCTTTTCCATTTCTGTTTTGTGTAGGGAAAATGAATTGGATCATTCAATCACCAATCCTCGTGGGATCGACCTCGCACTTACATATGCTATACTACCGAACGGCTCGTGCACTTGCGAGTATCACAAGTTGAGGATGCAGTTGAATCAATTTTGGTGCAGCTGAATGAACGACGCAGGGCACGTACAGGGTCCGGCTCGGATTTCAAAGTAGAATTTGGGTTGGGTCCTGTCAAAATCGATCGAAGCTGTTCTATGGAAGAAGGCAAGAGAAGATAAAACAGGAAACATCCCTGATCCAAAGGTTGCAGAGAAGGCAAAAATAATCTTAAGTCTCACTAACTCTGTTCTAAATTTGAAAAAAAGAGTGTTTTATTTTGTTATAAACGTCGTTTATCTTTAAATAAGCGATGTTATAAAATGAACACCACGACGGGCTTAATTTACTGACGTTTAAAAATTAATAGGACCTCGGTTTTTGAATAAAGTAGACGTCTAGATAGAATTAATACGACAGATTAAATTCCTCTATGAACAGCATTTTTGTTTTAAGTTTACTCACGCACACACTCTCTCTCTCTCTGTCTATTTCACTGAAATTTGTGGTGCACAATTTCTGGAAAAGAATGCATATTTCAATCGAGTTTTTTCACTTCTTCATTAACATTTACGACGGTTTTATCTTATCTAGACGTTAGAATGCTTATACAACGATGGTAATTTTGTGCAGCCGTATGAAATTGGACATCTACGTCTGTTTTTTCAATAGTCCGTCGTCTTACTTTGAATACTACGACGGTCTTTGATTTATGTTTTAATCTGTTTTATTTTGAATATACGACGTATTTTTATATACCGACGTTGTAAAATATAAACAACAAAGGTAGTTAAATATAGACGTTTTAAATTAATACGACGTCAGTAATTTAAGAAAACCGTCGTTGTTTATAATTTACAACGTCGGTATATTTATCTGTTTTACACCCTCTCAGTTTCTAACAATCTCTCTTTCTCTCTTTTAGGATGATTTGCAAAAGTAGGTCTCCGAAGGCACTCTACCTGTCTCCGGGACCAATGATGTCTTGACTCTTGCTTTGGGAACCCCCGAGCATGGTGGTAGAGTCAGAGGAGCTGGTGCTGGAGTTACCCCCACTCAGTTCTTTAGTTTGCCGAAACAGCGGAGAGTGAAATTTGGTGACAAATTGAAGGAAAGTGTGAGGGAGGCAGTCAGAGAAGAGACCCTTAGGATTGAGGCCAAGTCAAGGGAAACTATAATGGAAGGAGTCAGAGAGAGAGGGGGGCTATGTTGGCATATTTCAGTCAACTAGTTCCTAATTTTGATCCCAGCCAGATGCTCAAAACCCCAATTTCTCCAATTACTCCAATTACTTTACCCCCTCAAGATCAAAGCCCCAAAAATCCAATGTCTGATAAGGCAAGCTGCTCGGGGCCACTGGGATCAGACCCCTAGCTTTGGGATTAGAAGATTCAAAGCCTGAAGCTGATACCGCTGGAAACAGGAAGAGGGCACGGTAAAATTTCTGCTATTTTCTATTTCTGCCTTTTAAATTTAAATAGACGTCTCTCCTTTTAATATCCGACGTTAAAATTTAAAATAACGACGGTATATACGTCCGTTTCTTACAGGACGCGTCGTGTTTAGTTAAATACCATGACGCTTTTACTTGATTTGCAAATTATTAGACATTAAAAATAACGACTGTGTTTTTCTGCCGCCGTCTAACTCTTTTATAAACCGTCGTCTATTTCATGATTTCATTAACTGTATTTATATTAGACGACCTTTCTATAGTATAGCGACGTTATAATTTCAACACAACGACGGTTATGTATTTACCGACGTGTATAACCTTTCCTCCGTTAGTATTTACTAGAAACCGTCGTTTATATTATATATCACGTCTGTTTTTTGGGTTTAGTTAGAGTCGTTTATTTTAGTTCACACACAAACTAACTTATATTTCTTTATTTATTTCGTGTAACAGGATCTCTCAAAGCTAGGCATGCCACCTCCTCTCTTAGCCTTATGCCAACACGTCCAGGACCAAGTTGTTGCCTACTAAGGAGGCTGTGACAGTTCACATGCCCAAGGAAGTGTTTAGCTTTGAGCATGATACCTTCCTCTTACCTGAAGATATTTTGCAGTTTGGTTCCATAGTTGAGATTGGAACCACAGTGATATCAGTATACATGAGGTAATTCTCCATAATCCCATTTTGTTTTACATTTTCCTTTCTTTTAAATTAAAATCTCATTTAATTGACTTTCATATATTTAGGTTCCTATTTGACTATTTAAAAATGGAAAATATGGTAAACCTTGTTGGCCTGGTGGACCCTGGGTGTAAGGCCCGTGTTTTGGGGAAACAAGAACGGTGAGCAATCCCACATCGGTCGGGGAGGGAAAGGTGAAATGCTTTAAATGTGTGGGCACGTCTCTTCCTAGTACAAGGCCTCCTGAGGCTGGCACCCTACGTTGAGCCCAAGGGCAAGATACTGGAAGGTGAGCCCAGGAACAAAACCCAGCGAGCTAAGGCCCGGGCTGGGACAATATCGTGCTGTGGCAGAATGGGGCCCACCATGTCTTCCCTGACAAGGCCTTTTGGGAGCTCACTAGCTTCGGATTCTTAGGAACTCCGAAGTTAACCGAGTTGGGGGCTAGAGCAATCCCATGATGGGTGACCCACTGGGAAGTTGCTTGTGAGCTCCTAGAAACAAAACTGTGAGGGCTCGTTTGGTACGTCGGATTGTACTGACTAATTTTCGTCGGATAGTATTAATCTGTTCGGAGAGTATTGACTATTTATCCATAATATTATAAGGCGTTTGGTGATGTTCCAGATAAATAGTCTGACTAAGTTATACTGTATTTGGTGATGTTAGGATAACATCAACTAGACTACTATTTTAAAAATAAATAAAAAATCTTTGATAATTTTAATGGAAATTGAGATTCAAATGACACGAAATTTTTTTTGGTAAGATTCATATGACAAGATTTATTTTTCAATTGTTTTTGCCAATATATTTTTTCATATAACCCATTATCATAATTGTAGTATCTCATAAAAATTTCAACATACTCGCATAGGTTAATAAAAACAGTACCAAAGAATGTATAATTCAAAGTGATCACATACTAAGGTGATAAGAGCAAAATGGAAAGTTATTCATAAACAAAACTACATCAAAGAGTGAATCACATCTCCCTCGCCCCACGTAAGAGAAGAACAAATGCTTTTCTCATAGCACCATCCAATGTCAAGAATGTTCTCTCATCACTTGCTTTCTCCAAAATTAGCCGTAGTGCCTTAATTTGGTCATTAATAGACAAGTCCATCTTTGCCAATTCACCAGCAATGTCAAGTCTTGGTTCTAATCCTTTCACCAAACTATTAGTTATAGTTTTCAATTGGTCAACAGAACTAAGAAATCATCTCACCAAATGGCCTTGTCAATTAAACTGTACATCACAAAAACTTCAAATGAAATTTGGCACCTCAAATTACAAGCAACAAACTGAGGTAGATTGATCAACCATAAGTGAAAAATGTACATTTTTGATACTACCTTGATTCTATGTCTTTTGATATTTCTCCACAAGAAAGTGTGTTTCTTAAGATTTCCAGGCAGACCATCAATGCCAGGCCCAGGGCGAACATGAGCATCTTTGACAGGCAAGTAGCTTTTCACTAATGTCTTTATCCAATATATCTACCATTCAAAAAAAGAAAGAACAATCCAATGTATAAGGAATTTGGCGAAAAGGTAAATACATCAAAACAGTATCACTAGATTACACAATTAAATCCTGGGAAATTTGCATAAACATTCTTTTAATTCCTTGGGGAGGATCGAAACTGAAAAATAAAATAAAATAAACCCAGATTCCACTTGGTAAACAAAAACAAACATCTCTCCAAATTGACCAACCTTTATCAAACAAAGCTCGCTTCTGCCATCCCACGACGCATTTTTACTATCACCTGATTTCTGAAAAGTATATGCACGAAAACAAATTGTCATCCTGTCATAAAATCAAAAATATATCACAAAGTGCAGTTGCAGTGATTTTGAAAGGCATACATTATCACATTTTAGAATCTTTTCTATTATAAACTCTTCAATTTCTCTCTTGTTTCAAAAACTGGCATTGCAGTTCTGAGCTATACACCCCAGAGATTGTAGCACAACAGGCAAATGTGTCTTCTCCTTCGGCATATCCACAAGCCTCTGCAAATTGAGAAACATCAACTTCCCAACTCCGAAAACTATCATGAAATTGTACAAATTAAGGGATCGAATCACTATATCATATACAAAGAAAACATTCGATTAAAAATAATGTCAAAAAAGGAAAATTCATAACCTAATTCCCACAAAAATGTAATAAAAAATTGAAATATATAAAGAATAGAGAAGAAGCATATTGAAGAGAGTATGAAAAAGAGAGAGAGTGAGAGATGGATACCTGGAGAAGAGTGAAGAAAATAACCTATGGAGAAGATAGCAGAGAAGAACCCTAGTGAGAAGAAGATGAAAAGAGCGTATGATTTTTTTCGTAGAATGTGTTCTTTTTTCCTACCCGTATAATTAAGCGTGTATTATCTAAACCGGGGTGTGTGGTTTGTATTAGTTAGTCAGGTAAGGAGAGTATTAAAAGCCCAACACGTATAAAATAGTCGGGTAATTAAATAATACAAGCTGACACCAAACACCTGACATACACTATTTACTCCTATCCATAGTCTAATACGATGTACCAAACGAGCCCTGAGGGCATAGAAGGGGGCCCAAAGCGGACAATATCGTGCTAGGGGAGTCGGGTCGTGACAAATGGTATCAGAGCTCGGACCCGATCGGAAATGTGCCAGCGAGGATGCTGGGCCCCAAGGGGGGTGGATTGTAAGACCCGTGTCTTGGGGAAACAAGAACAGTGAGCAATCCCACATCGCTCAGGGAGGGAAAGATGAAGTGTTTTAAATGTGTGGGCACGTCTCTTCCTAGTACGAGGCCTCCTGAGGCTGGCACCCTAGCTTGAGCCCAAGGGCAAGATACTGGAAGGTGAGCCCAGAAACAAAACCCAGCGGGCCGAGACCCGGGCTGGGACAATATCGTGCTGTGGCAGAATGGCGCCCACCATGTCTTCCCTATACAAGGCCTTTTGGGAGCTCACTGGCTTCGGATTCTGAGGAACTTCGAAGTTAAGCGAGTTGGGGGCTAGAGCAATCCCATGATGGGTGACCCACTGGGAAGTTGCTTGTGAGCTCCCAGAAACAAAACCGTGAGGGCATAGAAGGGGGCCCAAAGCGGACAATATCGTGCTAGGGGAGTCGGGTCGTGACATTTGGCTAGTGAGCTCTGGAGCTGGATCAAATCAGACCGAATAAAACACTTGTCAAACCGCCTGAATACAGCAGATGGGAATCAAATTTTCTTGGTCCCATATAATCCAGGGTTAGTACCATTTAAAGTATTTTCCTGAGCTTGTAATATTTTTCTTTGTAGTACTATTTAACCTATATGAATCATTATGTGCAGGGGTCATTGGGTGATGGTAATTGTGAGACCATCAACGGAGACTGCCTATTACATGAATTCACTGCCAAAACGCATGGTTGACGACGACATGAAAAATATAGTGAATACGTAAGTTGATTTCTTCTGATTTAAGATTTTTCCTATAAAGTATTTAAATAAACGACGGTTTTAATAATACCGACGTTATAATTAAAATATAACGACGGTAAGTTATTATCGACGTGTTAATTTAACTACCACGTCAGTATTTTCTTAAAACGTCGTTTTAATTTAACTACCACGTCGTTTGGGTTTTATTTAAGAACGTTTTAATTTTACTGCTCAATTTTTTGTTATACGACGTTTTACTCTTACCGACGTTATAATGTTACACAACGACGGTAAATTTTTACCGCCGTTTTAAACAAAATATCACGTCTTTTCTTAAAAAACTCCATCGTTTTGACTGATTTACCACGATGGTTACTATTTGTATTTAAATATTTTGTTTTTTCATTAACACCCTTGGCCTTTTCTTGTAACAGGTCAATTAAAATGTTTAACATTCATATAAATAAAAATTCACGTAGACAGCAGGCCATTTGGAAAAATCTACACGGCACTCCTGAACAACCAACAAGTGTAGAGTGTGGCTATTACGTGATGCGATTCATGAGAGATATAATTCTTGATCCAGACCTAAATTTCAAGAAGAAGGTAAAACGCAACATTTTAGATATACTTTTGTTTAAAACTATCGTTTGTATCTTTATAACACGTCGGTTTTTTGGTGTATTTTGCAGTTTGAGAAGAAAAAAGAAAAAGTTCAGTATAAACAAGAGGATATTGACGAAGTTAGGCATGAATGGGCAGAATTCGTGAACAACTTATTACCGAAGGATAATTGATGTAGATAAATATTTATGAACAATGTTTAGGTTTATTTTAGTTTATTTAAAATGTACATAAATATTTTGTTGTAATCAAGCGAACAAAGATCAAAAAAATTAAATTTTGTTTTAAAACTTGTTTAGTTCCCAAAAACCGACACATCTGATTCTAATTTACACGTCTCATACGTGTACACAATGGTCGTCTTGCAGTAACTGGAAATATAACATTGACGGCAATTCTTAAAAACGACATGTAATAGTCATAATAACGACGGTTTATAATTAATTCATCATGTGTAAATTCTTATATACTACGTCGGTTCGTATAACCTCATCGACGTCTTAATAATATACAAAGGCGGATACTATTAAATATCCGCCTTTCTATATGTAAACAATGTCGGTTATATCCACTAAAATGACGTTTAATAGTCATAACAACGACGGTTTATAATTAATTCATCCTGTATAAATGAATTTTGTAGTCATATACTACGTCGGTTAGTATAACCTTACGACGTCTTAATAATATATGAAGGCGGATATTTATCCGCCTTTGTATAATTAAACAACGTCTGTCATAAAAAGACGTCAATTTATATTAGTTTCAACGTCAGTTTGTGATGTTTAACGTTGTTGTAAATGGATACAACGTAAGATAGATCATTTTTCATTTAATCTTTAATGAATTTTATATTTTATTTAATTCCATATTAAATTCAAAACTAAATCCAAAAATTAAAATGAAAACTACCAAGCTTTGGAATATTGTCTCTATCCTAAAGCTTTAAAAAATATAATTTTGGATATATTTTTTATTGTATTTAATTACTAATATTAAGAATATATTCAAAACAAAATCGGAAAATATCCTGGCAAATTCTATGCACTGATTGAGACAATATCTTGCCCGTTAAGGCCTGAAAAATGTAATTTTAGTTTTCAAAGTTCGAATGATAACAAAATTCAAACAAATTTAGAGACAAAGCATGGTACTCCTTATACTTTACATAACATAACCCTAAAGTTTATGTGATTCATTGGTGCCCATAAATTCAAAATTATGAAATCCATATTTTAGCCGACTATTGTAGAAGGCATTGTTGTAAGGAGTCCATAGCAATTTTCGGTTCATTTTTCTCGTACTTGTGTATTTTGTTAAATTTATTGTAAAATTTAGGATTTAGGGTTTAGGGTTTAGGGTTTTTTGAAAACGACGCAGTTTTCTCCCGCTGTTTTTGGTCAACTACATAAACGAAGACTAATTGTATTCGGTTTACGACGTCGGTTATTGAATAGCGACGTCCTTTATTTTACAACGTCGGTCTTTTATAGACACCGTCGTTATAAGTAAGAATTAGACGTCCATGTAAGTGTTGACCGTCGTCGTTGAAAAACGCGGTACTTTAAAATTTTTGACCGCGACCTAAAATTTTCAGAATTTCCCTTCAACCCTCAAATAGTTCATTCTCTCTCTTCAACATAAATTTGTTTGAAAGTTTTCGTTCTCCCAGCTCTCTCTCAATATCCATGTAAGTACGTAGATTCTCTAGTCCCTTTAACCCTAATTCTCTCAGCTCCCTCTCAAGCTTTTGTTATATTCTCTCAGCTCTCTCTCAAAGCATTGGATACGTAGATTCTCCAAGATCTCTCTCAAAGCATTGGGTACGTAGATTCTCCAAGCTCTCTCTCAAAGCATTGGGTACGTAGATTCTCCAAGCTCTCTCTCAAGCAGTTGTTATATTCTCGCAACTCTCTCTCAATATCCATGTAAGTACAACCCTAATCTCTTCTTAAATCCATAAATGTTTTCGTTGGTAGCTATATTAGGGTTCTTTTATGTTTTGGTGTTTGCATTCTTGTAATAATTGCTCTCTCTGTTTGGGTTCTTTTATGTTTGTTTGGCCATGGGTTCTTGGAAAAGGAATGGGGATGAGAGATTTAAGCTATTTTTGTTTTTACTACGACGACGGTTGAATGATCAAACGGTCGTCCAAATGTTTATTATACGTCGGTTGTTAATTTACTCCCGTCGTCTGAGTTTTAAGCCGCAACTGTAGCCTAAAGACGACTATTTCTACATTAAACGTCGTCTTTAGGCTACTAGAACATCGTTCAAATTTCTGGGTTTGGGTGTCATAATGACAACGGTGACTATAGATGCCGTCGTCTGAATGAATATTAAACGACAATTATTTTTTTCAAACCATCGTCTTGTCTATGTTTTATATTTAATTTTCATTTTGTTCTCTGCTATTTAAATGAGGTACTGTTTCATTGCTGGTCTTTCCACTTTAATATATATATATATATATTTATATGAATTTTATAGAGTGTGAGATGAATAAGTCATGGATGCATGCGGATAGAAGATCGAAGGAATATGAGTTAGGGGTGGAAGGATTTTTGAATTTTGCGTCAGAAAATCTTGGAAATACAACTGAGATTCGTTGTCCATGTGTTAAATGTGGGAATATTCGATTGTTTGGGGTTGGAATTATAAGGGAACACTTATACTTTAATGGAATTCACCAAAACTATAAGATTTGGACATGGCACGGAGAACCTTGGAAATGGACTACCAATGCTAGTAGAAATGTGGAAGAAGATGAGCAAAGTAGGGTCAGTTATTTTCTGAAGAATTAGGGATGGATGATAATGTTTTGCCAATATTGGATCTGATCCTTATGAGTTTGCCAATGTGATTGGGGATGGCGATCAACCCTTGTACCCTAGTTGCAGGTAAGTACACGAAGTTGTCGGCTTTGGTGAAGTTATATAGTTTGAAAGCAAAACATGGGATGAGTGATGTTTGCTTTACAGAATTATTGATACTTCAAGGAGAATTTCTTCCAGAAGGAAATACACTACCTTCATCTATGCACAAGGCAAAAAAGACTTTGTCTGCTTTAGGGATGAGTTATGAGAAAATCCACGCATGTCCCAATGACTGCATTTTGTATTGGAAGGAGTATGAGAATGCATCTAATTGTCCTACTTGTGGTATCTCAAGGTGGAAGGAAACCAAGGATGGGTTCTTCAAAGAGGGTGTGGCAGCGAAGGTGGTGTGGTATTTTCCTCCAATTCCAAGGTTTAAAAGGATGTTTCAATCACATAAGACAGCTAAGAGTTTGACTTGGCATGCTGCAAGAAAATCAGTTGACGGTTATATGTCTCATCCAGCGGATTCCCCGTCTTGGAAACTTGTTGATGAAAATGGCCCGACTTTGGTAATGAGCCAAGAAACTTGAGATTGGCTCTCTCATCTGATGGATTCAATCCCCACAGTTCTTTAAGTAGCAGATACAGTTGTTGGCCAGTTATGTTAGTTACATATAATCTCCCACCATGGCTATGCATGAAGCGGAAGTTCATGATGTTGACTATACTGATTTCCGGTCCTAAACAGCCCGGAAATGATATAGACGTCTACTTAGAGCCTTTGATTGATGATTTGAAATCTATGTGGGATGGGATTAGAGAAGTGTATGATGCCCACATAGGAGAATACTTTACACTCAGAGCAGCATTAGTGTGGACAATTAATGATTTTCCTGCTTATGGAAACTTATCTAGTTGTGTTGTTAAAGGATATAAAGCTTGTCCAATATGCGGCCATGATACACCTAGTCACAGGTTGAAAAATGGCCACAAAATTTGTTACATTGGGCATAGAAAGTGGTTACCAATCAGTCATCCATATAGGAGGCAACGTGTAGCTTTTAATGGGAAACCTGAATATGGCATGCCTCCCGAGCCATTAACAGGAGAAGAAGTGCTGCATATGGTTGAAGATATTAATTACATATGGGGCTCGAAAAATAGGGGAAGTGTTGGTGAGAATGATGGTGACAGAGTTTGTTGGAAGAAGAAATCAAAATTCTTTGATCTCGAGTATTGGAAATACCTCCTGTGAGGCATGCCTTAGATGTTATGCACATTGAGAAGAATGTTTGCGATAGTATCATTGGTACATTGCTAGAGATCCCTGGAAAAAATAAAGATGGGATTGCTGCTCGGTTAGACTTATTGAATATGGGGGTAAAAATTGATTTGTAACCCGAGTATGGAGAAAGACGTACTCGCTTGCCTCCAGGGGCTTGGAATTTGTCAAGAGCAGAGAAGAGAGCGGTTTGCAATTCTTTTTATGGTATGAAGGTTCCTGAAGGTTATTCTTCAAATATAAAAAATCTTGTATCTTTAAAAGATTCAAGACTTCTTGGCCTTAAATCTCATGATTGTCATACCTTAATACAACAATTGCTCCCTGTGGCAATTCGTTCTGTTTTGGAGAAGCCTGCAAGGTATGCTATATGTGCAAAGACGGTAGATGTTTCCAAGCTCGATAAGTTGGAAGAAGATGTAGTAGTTACTTTGTGTTTGCTTGAGAAGTACTTTCCCCCTTCATTCTTTGATATCATGGTTCATCTAGTAGTACATCTTGTCAGAGAAGTTCGTCTATATGGGCCAGTATATTTAGATGGATGTATCCGTTTGAAATATATATGAAAGTGCTAAAGGGGTATGTTCAGAATCGTACTCGTCCCAGAAGGTTCCATTGCTGAGCGGTATATAGCTGAAGAAGCTGTAGAGTTTTGTACCGAGCATTTATATGATGTTAGTACAGTTGGAGTGCTTTCAAGCAAGAATATGGGAGTTTCAAAGCCATTATCAGGTTGCACATTGAGCTTAGTTGATATGGACTTGTTGAACCAGGCACATCTATATGTCTTGGAGAATACAGAGAAAGTCCTACCTTATATCGAGTACGTATGAGTTTAATTTTTCATATGTAGCCATTTTAAATATTATTACTCCTTATGTTTATCTTATATACAAGGGACTGTAATGCGTGTTTTTTTCGTGTCAATTGTAGGGAACATATGATCCACATCAAGACCACTTATCCGAAATTTAGAAAGAGAACAAAGTGGCTACAAGATAAGCACAATAGCACTTTCATTCAATGGCTACGCTTTAAGGTATATATGTTATTGAATGACATATTGAACTTATTTTACTTTTCTTTCTTTCTATATATATGTAAGATTGAATTAAGATATATGTTTAATTTGCAGGTTGTTCGGTTCATTTTTACACATGATTTTTCATGTTATTCACCTTTTATTTTGAGTTAGTTCTTGACATTTTATAGCTTTTTACTTCCTTTTTGTGTTTTCTTAGATTTTACCTTGGTTAGAATGAAAATGAGCTAAAAGTGCATCATTGGTGATAAATTTAGTTTTTGTTCATTTTCGTAGGTCAACTTCTTGGCCTGAGATCAACATGCTCTGGTGCTCGGATGAGGTCATGATCTTCATGACACTTGTTTCAATGGATGTTAACTACAACATATCCAAATTGGAGCTCCATTGGACAAGTATTGCATATCCAACCAATCCAACATGTTACCACAGCTCTGGAAATCCGAATTTGGTCAGCTTTTACTTCCTTTGTGTCATCTTGATTCTTCTTGTTACCATAACTCTTGGTAACAAGAAATTACCTTAGCTTTGAGATATTTTCTGAAGCAATTGGCATCTTTGTGAAGACAAGGCTTCATCATTTGCAAGGGGACAAGAAGACAATGGGTGAAGACTTTGGCAATAGAATACTGAAAGTAAAAGCTGGAAAGGAGAGGAGAGAGGGAAGCAAAGGGAATTGCAATCTGATTTGGGGAGCTTTTGAACGTGGGAGAGATTCCATTCAAGATTTCTACACATTGAGAGCAGATTTTGGAGAGCTTGGAGCTAGGAGAAAGCCAAGGTGCAGCCAAGCAAAGTGGAGAAGAAGACTTCCACCATTGATGACCTTGAAGCTTTCATCATTTTCTCAAAATTTGTAAACTCTTTCTAATTTTATTTTGAGTTTGTATTTGGAATAAGTATGAGCAACTAAACTCCATAGCTAGGGCTTAGGTTGAAGCCCTAAACATGATTACCTTATTGTTTTGATGCTTGAGTGTATGAATTTCTGGATATTGTTGATGAATTCCAATTCACCAAATTAATCTATCCTTGATGTGTGTTTTTCCTTGGTTGGCCATCTTTGAAAGCATACTTCTTGAGATTGTTGGGATTATGTGTATCTTCATGTTATCCTAAGCAATAAATGGATGAAGTAAGAATCATCCATGTGAATTGGTTTCTTGAATACCTAATGTAAACACCATGCTATTAGGATTCTTGTGATGTTCATATTCTCTTTGAACTTAATGGGTTTTCCTTGTAATTGAATCGAAGTACGAACCTTGCCTAGGTTCGGTTATGGGGAGGGCACAAGTATTGTAGCACGAACCATGCACTTTACGTATATTAGAGAGAATCAATGCGTCTTGAGCCACGACCCATGGTCTTGATTGCGAACATCTTCATCAACACGTTTAGAGTTCATCACTTGAGTATTCATGAACTTGGGTAGAATTGTTTAGGGTGGATTCGAAACCCAGTGTTTGTTACATTTTAATTTCACATCTTGATAATTCATCTCTGCCATTCTCATTTAAATTCGAAGTCCATTCACTTTCATGCAATAGAAATAGGTCACTTGAAACAAATCAAACCCCCCCCCCCCCCCCAAAAAAAAATGTGTGTGTGAGTTGTGTGTTCGACGCGTTATGTGTCTTTGTTACTGAATTTTATTTGTTTCCGTAATTGTTTTGGACTTTTGGTCCATGTTGTGTTCTTGCATTTTCTGTGCTGAGTCCAACTGTATAAAGAACGTGAATTTTGGACGTGCGGTTGGAAAGTTATAGGTCAAAAACTGGACCGAGGTCGAAACTGAAAAAAGCAGAGAAAACGATTCTGGGCAAAAGCGACCGGTCGCTCATCACACAATTTTCAATTTTCGATTCTGTTCAAAAATGACCGGTCGCTTTTAACAAACGACCGGTCGCTAGTCACTATTCACGACCGGTCGCACTGTTCATTTTTCACTTCACAGGTGATAAACAGGGTGATAGAAAATGTTGTTTGTGTTTTTCTTTAGTTTTCTTGTGTTGTTTCATTTCTTTTACACTTCTTTACTCATTTTTAGTTTACATTTTGCATTTGTGCTTTTGTGGTGTGTCAATTAAGTGTTCTTTACGTACTCAAACTAGAACTTATAGGAAGCCGACAAGTTCTTCGTGGGATCGAACCCCGTACTTACATAATCTATACTTCATTAGATTCGTGCACTTGCGGGTATTTTTAATTGGTTGTTTGCACATTAATTTGTGTCCTTTTAGGAATGCAACAATTTTTGGCGCCGTTGCCGGGAACTGGCACGGTTGCTTATATGTTTTGTTTGTGTATATTTAGAGTACTTAATTTTATTTTCATTTTTTCTTTGTTTGTCGTTTCATTTTATTTGAGTTTGTTTTTGTTTCTTCTTATTGCAGGAACACTTTGCTTATGTCCCTTTTGAATTTGGATATTTCATAAGATTGCACAATAGAAGATATCCAAGCTCAAGCTTTGAGAGAAAGGAACATCCGACTAGCTGTATCTACTCCATTACCTCTTCCATTCTCACAGTTTTCATCATCACCAAGCTCACCAATAGTCGAGTCACCTCCACCTTCACCAATGGCAGCCGCAGCTGTTAATGCGGAACTTACTATGCAAGCATACTCTTCACCGCCAACAACTGGACAACCATCTTGCATAGTATATCCCGCAACCACTTTGGAAAACTTTGAGTTGAGATCGGGCATGATACACATATTGCCTAAGTTCTTGGGAAATCCCAGGAGAGAATCCTAATGCACATATCCTAGACTTCGAGGAAGTGTGTTCCACAATAAAGATCGAAGGCATGAGTAGTGATGAGATAAGAATGAGACTTTTCTCATTTAGTTTGACGGATACAGCAAAGGAATGGCTTCACTATCTACCTCCAAATTCCATCACTACGTGGACGGATCTTGCTACAAAGTTCTTGCAACATTTCTTCCAGCACAAAGGACAAATGAACTCCGAGGTCAGAATTACAGGAATTCTGCAAAGGCCGGGAGAAAGCTTCTAGGATTATTGGGACCGTTTCAAGAAACTTCTAATCACTTGTCCGCATCATAACATACAATCTTGGCTTTTAATGCAACACTTCTATGAAGGACTTTTTGAAGCGGATCAAAGTAATGTGAATGCAGCTGAGGAGGAACTATAATGACCAAGACTCCAACAGAAGTGCGAGCAATATTTGATCTTATTGCTGCAAATGCTCGCCAATATAATTCAAGGCAAAAACCAATCAAAAAGGGGAATCCTATGATGTAAGTACCTTTTCTAGTATGTAAGCTCAGATTGCAAACCTAACCAACATGGTGAAGAAATTGGCACCAGGATCATCCAAGGTTTGTGCATTTTGCTCCACAATTGGTCATGACACTGAGGATTGTCCCTTGGCACATGAGGAAGAAAATGCAGTGGGCTCATTTCAGAGAAATCAGTGGCCTAAGAATGATCCTTTCTCACAAACATACAATCTGGGGTGGAGAAATCATCCGAATTTCAGGTGGAGTGACAATTCGAATGTTCAACAAGGGCCATCCCAACCACCTCAAGGCCAACAACATACTCGCCCACCTCATGGTCAAATGCACTATTACAATCCACCACAACCACCACGTAACCAATCAAGTTCAAATCAATCTCACTCACAATCTACAGGAAAATCTTTGGAGGAACTTGTTGCTTCAATGGCTAGAAACACAGATAGTTTCATCACTTGAGACAAAAGGCTACATGCAGAGAAATGACATCCACATGCAGAAAACGGATAAGGCCATTGCCAATCTAGAAAATCAAGTGGGGCAAATTGCTACAGCTTTAAGTCAAAGGGAACCTGGTATGATGCCTAGCCAACCAGTGATTAATCCAAATGGGCGTGAGCAAGTTCAAGCAGTTACCTTGAGAACTGGTAAGGTAATTGGTGAGGTTGATAATTCTAAAAATGTGATTCAAATTGATGATGAGATGCAGGTTGAACAAGTGACTGAGCCTAAAGAAAAGGATGAAACCAACAAGGAGAAAGATAAACATGTGGCTTCTTCATCCGAATGGATCCCAAAGCATGAAATTGTGAGGAGGGTGAGAAAGGAGAAGGTAAGTCGTGAACCTACTGAATGAAGATATCTTATGTGCTCCTTTTCCTCACAGGCTTATGAGTTCCAAAAAAATTCAACATGCCAAGGACATATTGGAAACCTTCAGAAAAGTGCAAGTCAACATTCCTCTCCTGGATGCAATCAAGAAAATTCCGATTTATGCAAAGTTCTTGAAGGACCTTTGTACCAACAAGAGGAGATTCCATGATCATGAAACGGTTGCACTAACGGAAGAAGCTTCTGCTGTTTTGCAAAGGAAGCTCCCTCCCAAGTTACCAGACCCAGGAAGTTTTACAATTCCTTGCATTATTGGTGATAAATTGTTTGAAAAAGCTTTACTTGATTTAGGTGCTTCAATTAATCTAATGCCTTATTCTATTTTTGAAGCCCTTAATTTAGGTGATCTTAAACCAACTTCTGTCAGCATTCAATTGGCAGACCGATCAGTGAGATATCCAAGAGGAATCTTGGAAGATGTACTTGTGAAAGTAAATGATCTCATTTTACCAGCTGACTTTTTGGTGCTAGAAATGGAAGAAGCTCCTACTCCGGGTGCGGATCTTCCATTGACTCTTGGCCGCCCTTTCATGGCCACTGCAGATACTAGGATCAATGTTCGACAAGGAACATTGACCATGACAGTTCAAGGGGAAACAATACTGTTCAATGTATATGATGCCTTCAAATTTCCTAATGATGAACATGAATACTTTAGTATTGATACATTGTGTCAAATTGTGCAAAATACATTCAATAGTACTCATGGTATAGATTCATTAGAAAAGGTGTTGACACAAAATCCTCAAGTTGCTGAAATTGATGACGATGAGTTACATGAGGCTGTGCAATTCCTTGATGCATGTCCAGCCATACCACGTAAGTACACTCCTAATTTTATACCTTTGTCAGTCAATACTGAAAAGCTTGTTCCTTCTCTTGACAGGGCACCTGAGTTAGAACTCAAACCATTGCCATCCCACTTGAAGTATGTCTATTTAGGTGAAACAGAGACATTGCCCGTGATTATTGCTAGCAATCTCAATGTGGAAAATGAACAGAAGTTGATGCGAGTGTTAGGAGAACACAAGGGAGCAATTGGTTGGAGTATTGCAGACATTAAGGGAATAAGCCCAACAATATGCATGCACAGAATTTTATTGGAACATAATTCCAAACCCACAAAAGATGCTTAACGTAGGCTAAATCCAATCATGACAGAGGTAGTCCGAAAAGAAATTCTATAACTATTGGATGTGGGTATAATTTATCCTATTTCCGATAGCAAGTGGGTAAGCCCGGTCCAAGTGGTTCCTAAAAAGTCAGGAATAACGGTTGTAAGAAATGAGGAAAATGAACTTATTCCTTCGCGTGTCAAAACGGGATGGCGTGTTTGCATTGATTATAGAAAATTAAATACCGCCACCCGTAAAGATCATTTTCCATTACCATTTATTGACCAAATGCTTGAACGACTTGCAAGTCACAGTTACTCCTGCTTCTTGGATGGCTATTCAGGATACAACCAAATTGCCATCGCTCCTGAAGACCAACACAAGACGACATTCACATGTCCCTATGGCACCTTCGCCTACCGGCGTATGCCATTTGGATTGTGTAATGCCCCGACCACCTTCCAACGATGCATGATGAGTATTTTCTCCGATATGGTAGAAAAATTTATTGAAGTATTCATGGATGATTTTAGTGTGTTTGGTCATTCATTTGATTCATGCCTTAACAACTTGCCTTTAGTTTTGCAAAGATGCCGGGAATGCAACTTAATTCTCAATTGGGAAAAGTGTCATTTCATGGTACAACAGGGAATTGTTTTAGGTCATGCGATTTCCAGTCAAGGCATTGAGGTCGACAAAGCCAAAGTAGACGGGATAAGCGGTTTGCCACCCCTACATCAGTAAAAGAGATCCGATCCTTCTTAGAACATGCCGGGTTCTATAGAAGATTCATAAAAGATTTTTCTAAGATCTCTCAACCATTGTGTAGCTTGCTTGCCAAAGATGCAAATTTTGATTTTAATGATGAATGTTTGGCAGCCTTTCAAAGGCTCAAAACTCTTCTCACAACTGCACCTATCATTATGCCTCCAAATTGGAATTTACCTTTCGAATTAATGTGCGATGCATCTGATTTTGCAGTTGGAGCTGTTTTGGGACAAAGAGTTGAGAAGAGATTGCATGCCATATATTATGCAAGCCGTACCCTCAATGATGCTCAGTTGAACTATTCAACTACTGAGAAAGAGCTTCTAGCTGTAATTTTTGCTTTAGAGAAGTTTTGTTCGTATTTGATTGGCTCTAAAGTAATTGTTTTTACTGATCATGCAGCTTTGAAATATCTCTTGGCAAAGAAGGAAGCAAAACGAAGATTGATACGATGGGTTTTGTTGCTCCAAGAGTTTGATATAGAAATCAGAGATAAGAAGGGATCGGAGAATGTGGTAGCTGACCACCTTAGCCGATTGATCACTAACTCCAATACCGAAGAAGACACTCTTCCTCTTCGTGAATCCTTTCCTGATGAGCAACTTTTTGCATTACAAGTTTCTGACCCATGGTATGCTGACATTATCAATTTTCTTGCTACATGAAATATACCTAGGGACTTGTCAAGAGGTCAAAAGGACAAATTACTGAAAACCACCAAGTCCTATGTGTGGGATGACCCATATTTGTGGAAGTATTGTTCGGACTCCGTGATTAGGCGATGTGTTCCCGAGAACGAATTTCAGTCTATACTCACATTCTGTCACTCGAATGCATGTGGTGGCCACTTTGGAGCCAAGAAGACAACATTAAAAGTTTTGCACAGTGGATTCTTTTGGCCAAGCTTGTTCAAAGATGCCTCACAATTCTGTCTATCTTGTGATAGGTGTCAACGAATGGGTAACATTTCGTCTCGAAATCAAATGCCTTTAAATCCAATTCTAGTTGTTGAAATATTTGATGTATAGGGCATAGATTTCATGGGACCATTTCCTTCATCTTTTGGAAATCTATTTATTCTACTTGCAGTTGATTATGTTTCAAAATGGGTGGAAGCAATTCCAACCAAATCTAATGATTCGAAAGTTGTTCTTAGCTTTCTTCGAGCTAATATATTTTGTAGGTTTGGAACATCGAGAGCCATCATTAGTGATGGAGGATCCTAGTTTTGCAACCAATCATTTGAGACCCTACTCAAAAAGTATGGCATAACTCACAAGGTGTCCACCCTCTATCACCCTCAAACTAGTGGACAAGTAGAGATTTCCAATAGAGAGGTAAAGCATATATTGGAGAAGACTGTTGGTCCTACTCGAAAGGATTGGTCTATGCGCCTTGACGATGCTCTCTGGGCATACCGAACTGCTTACAAAACTCCAATCGGTATGTCTCCTTTTCGCTTAATTTTTGGAAAACCTTGTCATCTACCCTGTCGAGCTTGAACACAGGGCCCTTTGGGCAATTAAGAAGTACAACTTCGACATGAAGGAAACACTAGATCACAGAAGGTTACAACTGAGCGAATTGGACGAGCTTCGCAATGATGCTTATGAGAACGCAAAAATTTACAAAGAAAAAACAAAGGCGTTTCATGATAAGCATATCATTAGAAAGTCGTTTGAAGTAGGGCAAAGAGTATTACTCTTTAACTCTAGGTTCAAACTCTTTCCAGGTAAGTTTCGTTCCCAGTGGGCTGGCCCATTTGTCGTTACTAATGTCTATTCCTGTGGTGCAGTTGAAATCCGACCAATAGGCATAGGAAAGGAATTCAAAGTTAATGGGCATAGGTTGAAAATCTACCATGAAAATGTTTTGAATCAAGAGGATGAAGTGCTCCACTTCATTGATGCACCTGCTGTGTTGAGAAACTGAGTTGGGAAGGTAAGTCCTTAATAAAAAATAAAATTTTAAAAAAAAACCCACGAACGACCGGTCGCTCTGCGCGAATTGCTGAAAATTTGATTCTACCTCAAAACGACCGGTCGTTTTTCCATTGCGATCGGTCGCGCTTTTGGTATTTCGAAAAAAATCGATTCTGTGTAAAAACGACCGGTCGCTCGTCACGATTTTTGTTATAACCGGGTCTTTTTCTTTCTTTTCTCTCTCTCTCTCTCCTCACTTCTCCTTCCTCCCGCGCAGAACCCTCCCACCCCTTCGTACCCTCTCTTCTCCCTCCCTCTAAATCACTCAAAACCCACCCTAATCTAACCTCAAATCACACTTTTCTCACTTGATTTTTCGAGTAGAATCCGTTTTTGGCATCTATTCCTTGAAATTTCAAGTGTTTTCATCAATTTTGGAGAATTTTCAGTTAGGGTTACTGTTCACTCAAGGTAAATTTCATTTTTTTTTTCTTTGTGTTTCCTTTGATTTTCTTACTCTAATTGCTTTCCTTATTGTTTATTATTGTTTCTAACTTGTTTTTCTTTGTTTTTGTTTTTGATTGTGGCTTGTGGTTGTGTGGTGTGATTTTGCTCAATTGGGTATGTTTTCTCACTCTAAATCTTTTTTTCTTGACCATTGTTGTTGTTATTTGTGTTTATTATTGCCTCATTACAATTGTGGTTGAGTGTTGGGATTGTGGTTTACATTTTGGAATTTTGGCATAATTGTGCATTGTGATTATTTTTGTGGCATTGTTGAATTTGTGCATAATTGTGGTTGAAATTCTGGCTTTGTGAATGCAATTCTGGCATTGTGGTTATTTTTTTGGCATAATGGTGGCATATTGCATGTTTGGGAATTGTGGCATGAATTTTGTTGTTGTCTTGCTTTGTGCATATTGGTTTATTTTCTTTAGATGTCTAGAGTTAGAACAGGTAAGAAAAAGGGTGCATCTTCTTCAGGAAGTGCACCTTAGCCGGAAGAGGCAATGCTCACTGCCACTGTGGTTCCTGAGCGTAACCTAGATCTTAGTCCCTCCATCCAAACCGCTGGACTTCTTCAAGTCCAGTATCTTCTTAAGGACCGAAACCTCTTACCTTTAGCTCGCATCTATAAAAAAATACAATGAGTCTTTTGTGCGAGAGTTTTATGCTGCTTTCCTTAGGGAGGAGTTTAGAGCTAATGAAAATGTGCCCATCAAGGTTCGGGGAAAACATTTTGAGCTATCCCACTCCATTATCTCTGAGGTTCTTCACATACCTAGGCAGGATACTTATGATTGGAGACAATATCTGCATAGGGATTTTGACATGCAAAGCGCAGCTGAAACACTTTTTTATGCTGACCCTGCGCCTTTGCATCTCAAGCTAAAAAGACCGTCCTCATTCAGGGTAAGTTGACACCCTACTTTGCCATCCTGTGGAGCTTTGTGCGCTACAACATCTATCCATCCGGCCAACGGTCGGAAATTCCTGACAGGAGGGGTCAAGATCCTGAAAGTGTTACATGAGGGAACTTTTTCCCTGCCTATTTGTGAAATTATTTTCGAACGCTTGAAGGCTTGTGCACGTAAGAAAAGCATCATATATTATCCTTGCCTTGTTAGCATGTTATGTGAACGCTGAGGTGTTCGGGCTCGCTCTCCTGATATATTTGTTGAGCCCATGGGTCCCATTTCGGACACTTCTGTGTCAGGAGTATCTCTCAGAGGCGCAATGCACCTGCCTCTGCACCTGCACCTCTCCGGTGCCGCCCCATATGCCACCACCACATCCATTCCCACCTACTCCCGTGTTCGATACCTCTACTTGGGACCCTAGTCAGCAAGCCATTTGGGACATGCAACTGCTGCAATACCATCAGATGCAGCTCCAGGTACCAGCAGATGCAACATATGAGCACCTCTATTGACGCCATTTGGACGCACCTCCAAATGCCAGGTCAACCCGGGACTTCTGCACATGTTGATGATGATGGTGATGATGGTGATGATACTGATGATGATCAGTAGTACTTTGAGTATTGTACCCTTTTGAAGTTTTCGTTTATTTTGTTTTTGGGTTTGATTTTAAGACGGCTATTAGTTTGTTTATTTCAACTTTTAACGTTAGTTCAACTTTTGTTTGTTTACTCTTTCTTTTATTTTGTGATTATCCATCCCAATTTTTCTATATGGCATTGTTTAATCTTAAATCTCCATAAGTTATAAACAGTGTTTCATATAAGTTTGGGAAGCGTTTTCTATTCATTAATGCGCAATCGGAAACGGGACTCAAATGCTTATTTCATTCCATAACATGTGATTCCAAACATAAACTTGAAAATGCATACATAAATTTCTGAATCACATGTTTCTTTCGCATTCCTGGGCCACCTGTGGCTTCTGCTAATTGCCTCTATTTGCCCGCACTTGTAGAATCTGCAGCAGCTCTACATGGTCCTCAACTTTTCCCTCCAGTGTTTCCACTTGCTGATTGGCGCAGTGGAGCCGCTTCTGCAGGTCCGCCACCTGAGCTTTCAGGGCCGCCACCTCCTCAGTCAGTGCTCTGCACTTTCGTGTTCTCGCCGTTAGGCGCATGCCCAAGTTTATGGCAAAGACCGCGTTGAGCACGGTTAAATTGTGGGACTCGTCCACTGCCATCCTGCGAGACCTCTACGCCACATGCAGATGACCTGCAACTCTAAGTCGGCTTGACAGTCATGCCTTCCGGCAATACTGCCATACACGACACCACCTCAGAGAAGTTTGAAGCCGAGCCATGATGGTATGAGGAGTTTGGGAAGATAGGGTTTGGAGGAGCCTTTATCTGGGTATTTGGTGGTGCAAGCGACAACTCAAGGTTGATGTTATCAACGAGCATATCTGAGGATGCCATTGATTTTTATGTTTGGACTTTTTGATGGTTTTTCTTGAGTTTGCAGGATGAAATGCAAGGTACTCCTTCTTTCAACCGAGAAGTGGTTTAAATAGACATATGCTCATAAGGGAGCCGACACCACTTTGCATTTCCTGAACAATTTGCGGTTGCGTCCAGTTTACTTTTACTTTTACTTTTACTTTTATTTTATTTCCTTTTACTTTCTTTTCCTCCTTGTTTTCTATGCATTGTGTTTTGATTTCTTTTTAGTTTGTCGTCTTTGTTTTATTTCAGTTGGGGAACCGTGATTTGTTCTTTTTCGTTTGTCGCATTCCCTTTATTCCAGTTTGGGAAGTGCGTTTTGTTTTTCCTCTTTGTCTTTTCAAACTTTCGTTTCTTTTATTTCCGAAAAAAAAATTACACGGAAAGGGCAAAGACAAACAGGCACACCAATAATACACTAGAATCACTTTTTCACAGTGCTCGGTGTCTCGACCATAGGACCTTTGAGTTTAGTCCTATGGCTATCCTCTTCCGGGGCTTCAGGTGCGGTCTCTTGGGGCTCATCACTCGAGCTCCCAAAGATTGCACTCTTAGCTTGAGCGTAACCACTCTCGCGATCTGTTTTCTTGCGCTTACCCGGTCGGTCTAGGTCCTCCAGCTGCTTTCTCATGTCATGGGCGTAAACACTTACCATCTTTGAGAGATTTTTGTTCTCTTCCCGCAACACCTCCAGCTGTGTCGATTCACCTCCACTATCCTTGCCCTTTCCCTTTTTAAACTTTTGATAATACTCTGGCACTTTTCAACCATACTTCGCTCTGCCGCCAACTGACCTCTTAACACCTCCACCTCATGGGACTTCGCAATTAGGTGATGACCCACACTTGCGACTGTTGCGGTGCTTTGCACGCTTAGTGCCAGAGCATCGCTCACGACCCGGTTGTCATCCCTTTCTCCCAGCACCCGTATATCCTTGGGACTCACTAGATTTCTAGCAACTCCAAGGGCAACATCGTTGTCCAGCAGTATTGAGTCATTCACTGTCACGTGCCCCCGTGCAGAGGCAAAGTATGGCATCCATACCTGGTGCCACTGCTTGGCCTCGAAGTCTGAGTCGGTGGAGCTAGGTTGAGATCCAACGAGAATGGGTAGGAAGAGGCCATTTGAACTTTCTTTTCTTTTGTCTTTCTTTTCTCTTTGGTGTGTTTCTGAGTCTGTGTGTTTTTCCCCTATTTCTCTTCCTCTTTTATAGACTTAGTCTGCTTAACCCTAGCCACTGCGCTTCTGCGTTTTGTGCTGCCCTTACGGCCTATTCCCGTATGTCAGCTCACCCGTTCCCTAACCCCTTTAATTGCACGTCTGCCCTTCCGCATTTTCAATAAATAAAAGTCGTCTCGCCTTCCTACGAAGCCAATAATTCTGGCTTGGGAATGTGCGAGGGACCTCTGCTTGTCGACACGTCCCTCGCTTGGTTACCCATGACTCACAGGTGCCGAGACATCAAGGCCCACTTTTTCTATTTTTCTGAGTTCTCGCTCTTTGTGCTTTTGACTTGGTTTATTTGTTTTATTTACTTTCTTCGCTTTTGGGTTTTCGTTTGGGTTGGGCTTTCATTTTGGTTTGTGCGTTTCATTGGGTTGGATTTCTGCATGTTGAGACTGTTGTTAGGGCTTACTGTTTTATTTGTTTATGTTTGGTTTCGTTTTTGTTTTGTTTTGCAACTGTGTTGTAGTTTTATTACTTGTTTGTTTGTTGTTAATTATTTCATTGCTTTTATCCCTTTATTTCTTGTTATAACGTTGTTGATGCCTAAATTCTTTAACATTGAGGACAATGTTTATTTCTAAGTTTGGGAAGGGATAGCAAGTCTTTTTCGTTTCACTTAAATTCTTGCTTTCTTTTATTTTGTTTTCTTTTTCAGTTTTGAGTCTTTTTGTTTTCAAGTCACTTTCCGGACATATATGATGAGATTGTGATGAATGTTTACATGACTTGATTGAAAATGCTAAAAAATAAATAAATAAATAAATAATTTGTTATTCACTAAATGGCATCGTTCTAGCATGATATGTTTGAAACCTCCTATGCACATGCCATTTGTTTCATAATTCTCTAGTTGAGGGACTTGCATGATCCAACGAATTGTATCAAGCATGAATTTGACTTGTATAACCATATAATGTGAGCTTTGAGCCTTGTGCTTCAATTCATGAGTGTTATACACGTATTCTTTTTCCTTGTCATCCGAGTTGTTGTTTGATCTCATTATTCATTGATTTGGTTGAGCATTTAAAAGACATTCACTCTTGTGCAATTTGATTACATGACATTTGAGAAATGATATTAAGGCCCTCTTTGGACCGTTTGTGCTTTTCAAGCTAACCGTATGCATGCTTAAGCATGATTTTCCATTGTTAACCAGCTTGAGCCTTTATGTAAGCCTTTTCTTTCAAGTAACCAATTATTACTTCTAGCCTTAGCCTGAAAAACAAGAATTTACCTTTCTAAGGAACTCATGAGCTTTAATTTAGATGTGTTTTTCATGCTAAGTTTGGGAAGTTTGTTCGGTTTCGAAAAAAAAAAAAAAAAAAAAAGAAGAAGAGTACTTCACTCAAAGGGTGAAAGAAAAGAGAAAAGTTGTGGTTATTTGGCAATGAATTCAATTCCATGTTTCTTGGTTGGCCAAATTAAATAAATTAATTTTAAAAAAAAATGTAATTCTCAAGCGTGATGTTACAAAGTCTTTTAGTCAACGATTATATGCTCTTACATTGTGAGTTCCTTGGACTTTGTTGTATCCATTTCCTTCATTTCTCACTCACCTTACACCCTTAGCCCCATTACAACATATAATAAAGACCTAAGTTGATCCTAAATGTCATGTGGTTGAATTGCACACATTCTTCTTCTTTTAAGTGTTTAGCATCCTTCGTGAGATCATATTCATGCATGTTTTTCATCTTGCTATCTTTGAGTTAAGTCCCGTATGGTTTAACTCTATTCTCATATTTAATATGGAGTGATGCATTGTAACCCTCTTCCTAGTGATTCATTTGTGAGAGGACAACTTTGGTGAGATTTGAAGTTACATTTGTGCTTGGTATGATTTTTGAAGTTGTGTGAAAACTGAAATTGGAGGATGAGTTCCATTTGGCCATCACACTACTACACTTGAGCATGCTGTGTTCTGAACTTTACCGCCTTGTGAATAATGTCTAAACTGAGTTTTTCTTGTGAAAACTTTTGAATCGTTTGCATGAGTCGCTCTCTCTTTAGAAAGTGTTCGGAAAGTTTTGTTTCGAGTCTTGTTTTAATTTCTGTTTTGCTTGAGGACTAGCAAAAGATAAGTTTGGGAAGTTTGTTCGGTTCATTTTTACACATGATTTTTCATGTTATTCACCTTTTATTTTGAGTTAGTTCTTGACATTTTATATTTTTTTACTTCCTTTTTGTGTTTTCTTAGATTTTACCTTGGTTAGAATGAAAATGAGCTAAAAGTGTATTATTTGTTATAAATTCAGTTTTTGTTCATTTTCGTAGGTCATGATCTTCATGAGACTTGTTTCAATGGATGTTAACTAAAACATATCCAAATTTCAGCTCCATTGGACAAGTATTGCCTATCCAACCAATCCAACATGTTACCACAGCTTCTGGAAATCCGAATTTGGCCAGCTTTTACTTCCTTTGTGTCATCTTGATTCTTCTTGTTACCATAACTCTTGGTAACAAGAAATTACCTTAGCTTTGAGATATTTTCTGAAGCAATTGGCATCTTTGTGAAGACAAGGCTTCATCATTTGCAAGGGGACAAGAAGACAATGGGTGAAGACTTTGGCAATAGAATACTGAAAGTAAAAGCTGGAAAGGAGGAGAGAGGGAAGCAAAGGGAATTGCAATCTGATTTGGGGAGCTTTTGAACGTGGGAGAGATTCCATTCAAGATTTCTACACATTGAGAGCAGATTTTGGAGAGCCTGGAGCTAGGAGAAAGCCAAGGTGCAGCCAAACAAAGTGGAGAAGAAGACTTCCACCATTGATGACCTTGAAGCTTTCATCATTTTCTCAAAATCTGTAAACTCTTTCTAATTTTATTTTGAGTTTGTATTTGGAATAAGTATGAGCAACTAAACTCCATAGCTAGGGCTTAGGTTGAAGCCCTAAACATGATTACCTTATTGTTTTGATGCTTGAGTGTATGAATTTCTAGATATTATTGATGAATTCCAATTCACCAAATTAATCTATCCTTGATGTGTGTTTTTCCTTGGTTGGCCATCTTTGAAAGCATGCTTCTTGAGATTGTTGGGATTATGTGTATCTTCATGTTATCCTAAGCAATAAATGGATGAAGTAAGAATCATCCATGTGAATTGGTTTCTTGAATACCTAATGTAAACACCATGCTATTAGGATTCTTGTGATGTTCATATTCTCTTTGAACTTAATGAGTTTTCCATGTAATTGAATCGAAGTACGAACCATACCTAGGTTCGGTTATGGGGAGGGCACAAGTATTGTAGCACGAACCATGCACTTTACGTATATTAGAGAGAATCAATGCGTCTTGAGCCACGACCCATGGTCTTGATTGCGAACATCTTCATCAACACATTTAGAGTTCATCACTTGAGTATTCATGAACTTGGGTAGAATTGTTTAGGGTGGATTCGAAACCCTAGTGTTTGTTACATTTTAATTTCACATCTTGATAATTCATCTCTACCATTCTCATTTAAATTTGAAGTCCATTCAGTTTCATGCAATAGAAATAGGTCACTTGAAACAAATCAACCCCCCCCCCCCCCCCAAAATATGTGTGTGAGTTGTGTGTTCGACACGTTATGTGTCTTTGTTACTGAATTTTATTTGTTTCTGTAATTGTTTTGTACTTTTGGTTTGTGTGGTGTTCTTGCATTTTCTGTGCTGAGTCCAACCGTGTAAAGAACGTGAATTTTGGACGTACGGTTGGAAAGTTATAGGTCAAAGACCGGACAGAGGTCGAAACTGAAAAACAGAGAAAAACGACTTCTGGGCAAAAACGACCGGTCGCTCATCACACAATTTTCAATTTTCAATTCTGTTCAAAAACGACCGGTCGCTTTTAACAAACGACCGGTCGCTTTTAACAAACGACCGGTCGCTAGTCACTATTCATGACGGTCGCTTTTAACAAACGACCGGTCGCTCATCACGCACTGTTCATTTTTCACGTTCGCAGGTGATAAACAGGTGATAAAATGGTGATAGAAAATGTTGTTTGTGTTTTTCTTTAGTTTTCTTGTGTTGTTTCATTTCTTTTACACTTCTTTACTTATTTTTAGTTTCCATTTTGCATTTGTGCTTTTATGGTGTGTCAATTAAGTGTTCTTTACGTACTCAAACTAGAACTTATAGGAAGCCGACAAGTTCTTCGTGGGATCGAACCCGTACTTACATAATCTATACTTCATTAGATTCGTGCACTAGCGGGTATTTTTAATTGGTTGTTTGCACATTAATTTGTGTCCTTTTAGGAATGCAACACAAGTTCAAAGTGAATTTAATGGGGAAGACTATAATGGCATATCAGAAAATTTGAGGTGGTTAGCAGCTGGTCCAAGCATGGCAGTGCCATCATATAGGAGCTATCTTACTAATGGTGTCAAATTTAACACCAAGACACAAGATGATGTGCGAACTGTAAAAAATAGTGGAGTTTATTTACTTACACATACTATGCAAGTTGCTAGTGCCAAGGATAAAAACCTTATTGTCTCTAATATGGGTTTTTATGGGGTTATTCAAGAAATTTGGGATCTTGACTACCAAAAGTTTAGAATCCCAGTCTTGAGGTGTGATTGGATAGATAACACTTCGGGCCTTGTAGTCGACGAACTTGGATTTACCCTTGTAGATCTGAGTAAAATTGGACATAGGAATGACCAATTTGTTATGAGTTCTCAAGTCAAACAAGTATTTTATGTTGACGACCCAATGCATCGTGGTAGGTCGGTAGTGTTATCAATGCCTAATAGAGAATATAATGATGTTATTGGTGATGATGTGCTAGGTGATATTAGAATTGAGTGTGAGCCATTTTCTAGAGGGATACCAAATGTTGACACATTTGATGACCTAGTGGGTGAGTTTGGGAGTGAGAAAATTAGAGATGGGTGTGAAAATATATGGATTGATTGATTGTTGTAATGTATGACATTAGTTATACAGTTAATTGTATGACATTAATTTATAGCTCTGTATATCATTTTAATTCCGATCACATTTTCATTCTGCAAGCTTTGGGCACGACAAATCAAAAATTAAAAATAATCGGTTAAAGCTGAAAATACGACGGTCAAGTTACAAAAATCGCAAAAAGAGACGTCTACAAAACAACCAACGTCGGGTTTTCACAACCGACGTGGAATGACAACGCAAAAATGAAATAAAAACCGCCATTTGAAAAGGAAAACACGTCGGTTAATTAAAATTCATTTCAAAACGGTTATTAAATATTTAAAACAACGACGGTAAATAAAATAATCAACGACGAACAATAATGTATAACACGGCGGGAGAGTTCAAACTGAACTAATTTAGGGATATAATCAATTGATGATTAACGTCGTAAAAACATTGTTGCACGTCAGTTATAATTAAACAATTGACGTCTCGGAGAATACACACGTCAAAAAAGGTTATAAAAGAGACTTAACAAAGACTAGCCACGTCATGGAATAAATAAATAACCGACGTAGTAAGGAAATAAGAACGTCGAATAATTGATTCTTGGGACATAGTAAAGTATAACCACGACCTACATTTTATAATAACCGACGTCAAATGCATAACTCAAGGCGTTTCGTTTCTTATTAATGACGGTTAAGCTAAAAGCAATGACGTCTCAGAGATTACACACGTTTAAGTGGCTCACAAAAGAGACTTTTAAAATGCCAACCACGTCAAAGTCTACAACCACCGATGTTGTAAAGCACTAACAACGTCCTAAAATGTGACTCCTAGGCCGTAGTAAATGGATTAAACATGACAGGTATTTTAATTAACCGACGTGTAATGTTAAATCCCCGTCGTTTTTTTTGTGTTCAAGCCGTCAAAATAATTTTCAACGTCCGTGGTGACCTAAAGGATTGTGGTTATTTTTGTTTTTACGTCAGTTAAAGTAAATATATGCCATATTATATGTTTTAGACGTCAGTTTTTTTATTTAATGAACGTAGTATTTATTAACCACGACGGTTTCTAAGTTTTACACGTCGTTTTTGTTTGATTTAGAGACGTTGATAAAAATATTTACGTCAGTTTTGTAGTTGTTTTTGACATTTAACATTATTTAAACGTCCGTGTTTTACTAAAGCCATTGTCTATTATAGTCGAAAGTTCTCTTTTTATGCTTTTATGTATCAAATCGACGTCGGTTTTAGTTTCTTTATGACGTGTAATATGTTAACTACGTCATTTTTTTGTGTTCAAGCCGTCAAAATAATTTTCAACGTCTGTGGTGACCTAAAGGGTCGTGGTTATTATTGTTTTTACGTCAGTGAAAGTAAATATTTACCATGTTATATATTTTAGACATCAGTTTTTTTATTTAGTGAACGTAGTATTTATTAACCACGACGGTTTCTAAGTTTTACACGTCGGTTTTGTTTGATTTAGAGACGTTGATAAACATATTTACGTCGGTTTTGTAGTTGTTTTTGACATTTAACATTATTTAAATGTCTGTGTTTTACTAAAACCGTCGTCTATTATAGTCGAAAGGTCTCTTTCTATGCTTTTATGTATGAAATCTACGTCGGTTTTAGTTTTTTTAATGACGTGTAATATATTAACCACGTCAATTATTTACCGTCGTTATTTCATGTGTTAATAGACGGCGGTTGATTTCTCATCGGTTGTAAGGCATGATACACGCAGTCGATTCCCGTCATCTATTTCGTTTTTTGTAATAGTGCACGTCGCTATTTAAGTACCGCCGTGTGAAAGTTTATATTATGTCGAAAGTTATGTTATTGAGTCGTGTGAAATTTTATAATACATCATTTTTTTATAAATAACCGTCGTGTGTTTTCTTATGCTGACTTTTTATTATGTCTTTGTGTTAGGATGAATTGCAAAATCAAGTCTCGGAAGGCACTCTTCCTGTGTTCAGGAAGTAACGATGTGTTGACATTGGCTTTGGGTCCGAGCATCCAGGAAGAGTTAGAGAGGTTGGGGCTGGGATTTCCCTTACGCAATACTTCCATTTACCTAGACAACAGAAGGTAAGGTTTGCCGATCAATTGAAGGAAAGTGTAAGACTTGTCCTTCAAGAAGAGACTTTGAAAATGGAGGCTAGAACCAAGCAATTGGTAGAAGCTGAGTCAGCTTTCCAAACTCATCCCCAATTTTGATCCAAGCATGCTGAAACTGAATACTAACCCCTGTCAAATCCAAGGTCAAGGGCAAAGTCCCAAAAATCCAATGTCGAACAAAGCAAGCTGCTCTGGGGCTCTTGATGTTAGAGCCCTACAGTTTGAGGAGGATACTGCCAAAAATGGGGAAAAGTAGGAAGAAATGGTAACGTCTCTAAACTTTGAATTCTCGTTTTTCAAAAATCCATTAGACGTCGTTATTGTGAATCACAGCCGTTTTAAATGTTATACCAGGACGCATTTGTTTAATAAACAGTCGTTTGTGTTTCATACCACGACGGTGGAAAGATTGAGTTATTTTAGTATTTAGTTTACTTGTTTTACAAGCTATCTTCACTGACACAATCCCACTCACTGTCTCTCTCTCTCTCTCTCTCTCTCTCTCTCTCACTCACTCTTTTTCTCTGCAATTGCTGTTATCTGTGTTTTCTGCTTAAAAAGGCTGGTACTCTCTGGAATATGTATTTCTGAAAAATTTTATGTGATTTAGACGACAGTTTATTAATTAGTGTCGTTTAATGGTATTTAGACGTCTGTAATTCTTACATACCGTCTTCTGTTATTCTTTACCTCCACGGTTTATTTAATTTTTTTTACTTTTTGTACAATGTCATATATATTTCTTTATTTCTTAAAACAGAAATCTGAGGATGTAGTAAAGACAGAAGAAAAAATAGATGAACATGTAAATTCTCATAACTTTGCCTTTTCCATTTGTTTTTCAATTTTCAGACATGGATTTCCACGACAGTTTTGGTTTTAATTGAATGTTTAAATTGTTGTACAAGCTTTCTTACCGTTGTAATAGATGAATCACCACGACGTTTATTATTTACCATCATTTAATTCTTTTTTAGACGTCTGCAATTCTTACATACCGTCTTCTTTTATTTATTACCACGATGATTTAATTTAATTTTTTTTACATTTTGTACAATGTCTTATATATATTTCTTTATTTCTTAAAACAAAAATCCGGGGATGTAGAAAAGCAAGATGAAAAGGTAAATTCTCATAACTTTGCCTTTTTCATTTGTTTTTCAATTTTCAGACGTCGATATTTTCTTTAAACCGTCATTTGTTTTAAATTTCCACGGCAGTTTTTTATTTATTGAATGTTTAAATTGTTGTACAATCTTTCTTATATATATATATATATCTCTTTATTTATTAGAACAGCAATCCAATGTTGCAGAAAAGCAAATTGAAAAGGTAAATTCATTATCTATGAATTTTGCATTTGAATTATACGTTGGTTTTTTTATATGACGTAATAAATCCTTCTTTACGACGGTTTTTGTTTCCCGTTGTGTAACTTATTTTCAGACGACGTTTTGTTATTTAAACCGTCGTGTTTATTTATTTAGCACGTCACCATTTGAATTAGACGTCGGTTTTTTTATACGACGTAATAAATCCTTTTTTACGACAGTATTTTTTTCCCGTCGTGTAACTTAATCTCAGACGACGTTTTGTTATTTAAACCGTCGTGTTTATTGATTTACCACGTCACTTTATGTTGCTTAAATTCTTAAAAATAAAATCCTGAAGTACCAAATTATTCAAAGCTGGTGTTGCCATCTTCTTTACAATCCCTTTGTTGTTATGTGGAAACGACATGAAGCCTCAGGAGAAGACTATGTCCTTTACAATTGAGAAGGAGGTGTTTGGTGAAGATCGTATTACCTTCGTCTTGCACGAAGATCGTATTACCTTCGCTGGCATGGAAGAAATTGGGGCTACTGTGGTTGCAGTATGTATGAGGTGCCTATTTGATAATTTGAAAGCTGCAAATATGATGAACATGGTTGGCTTTATCGACCCTGCTCAAGTTCCTTAACTGAAAGATCACGTTGGGTAGCCAATCGACTTCAGAAGATAGATGGTGAACAAATTTTCCTGATGCCTTACAATGCAGGGTCAGTCTCCTGAACAGGATTTTGTTTGTATGATGCACTGCATAGAAAACTATTTAACCTTTATATTTATTTTGTGCAGCCGTCATTGGGTCTTGATCATTGTGAGGGCAAAGAAGGAGACCGTCTATTTTTCTGGATCCACTACCTGGAAATCGAGTTGTGCATGAGGCTGGAAAAAACATAGTGAACAGTGCTATCAAAATGTATAATTCACACATAGGCAGAGTAGGCCGTAAATCACCTATTTGGAAAACTCAGCCCGGCACACCAAAGCAACCAAGCAATGTAGAATGCAGCTATTATGTCATGCGCTTTATGAGAGACATCATCATGGATCCTTCCCTCAAGTTTGAGAAGATGGTAAGAAGAAAATTTTCATATTTATTTTATGTGATTTTTTGTATTATCCACTACGGTAAATTAAAAATACCATCATTGAATATATATACTACGTCAGTAAATGAAAAATAACGTCGTCTGTTAGAATAATCATTGTTTATGGATTGCAGTTTGCGAAGGGAAATGATCAAGCGCCATACCCCCAAGAAGCCATTGAAGAAGTTAGGAAAGAATGGGCAGAGTTTGTTTGTCTTCATATGGAGTAGAGGATTTTTAGAACACTTGAACATTTTTATAAAATGTACAAATTTTGTTAGAATTAGACAAGTTTTTGTACAAATTTTATGTATAATGTACATTATTTTTTTCCCTATGAATTTAAAATTGGTTTTCATTATTTTAAAAAAAAGGAAATTGCGTGACCGACGTGTAAAATACCTTGCAACAACATAATTATATCAAACACCGTTGTCTTATGGAGTACAAACGTGGTTGATAAATAAAATAAAGAAATAAAAACACGACTGTACATTTACAACCGACGTAAAAGGAACTTAGACGATGCTAAATTAATTGTTTGCGTCGTGATATATAGTATGTATATCCCCAATACCCATTACACGACAGTTGTTTTCCAAGTAAGTCGTTAATAAGTTTACAACGTCCTTCTTTTCTTGGCGCCGACGTGGTTTGTTTCTCTTTATATCTATTTAATTCAAAATATTCAAAATAAATCCAAAAAATGCGCCGCCAACCTCCCTGTAAATTTGTTGAGGTTTTCATGCTGAAAAACCCAAGATCATGCTGAAACAAATTTGTTGCGGTTTTCATGTTGTGAAAAACCCCCAAGTTCATGCTGAACCAAATTTGTTGAGGTTTTCATGTTGTGAAAAAAGCAAGGGCACTTTCTAAACTGTCGTTTTCTTTAAAATGACGTTGTACAAAAATAACAACGTCATAGTTTTTTAAAAATGGACGTAAAAAATTATTCAAACGACGCTATGGGTTCTATAGACGTCGTTTGTTGATATTATACGGCGAGAAGTTAATAGTTTAAGTCATGGAATATTGTTTGTACGTCGGTTTCTTTGTAAAAATGGCCATGGTTTGGTCTTTAAACGACGTCTTTTGTAAAAGTAAGTCGTTTATTGCAATTTCCAACGTCCTTACTTTCTTAACGCCGACGTGGTTTGTGCGTTTTTGTAATAATATTTTATTCTATTTAATTCAAAATATTCATAATAAATTTAAAATAAATCCAAAAAATGCAACGTCAACTCCTATGAAGTCATTGAGATATTTTCTTCCCCCTTAAGCTTTAAAAAATGCAGTTTGAGTTATACAAATTTAAAATGACCACCAAAGAGAAAATGTTTTCATGCGTCACAACATCACTTATACTTTAATGGTTTAGGGCTTAGGGTTTAGGGTTTAAATAATTTCAGAAAAGGGATTAGGGTTTAGGGTTTTATGGATGAGATATTTTAGTCCCTAAAACCCTAATCCCTTTTCTAAAATTATTTATAAAAAAAATTATCTAATTTAGGTTTTATTTATTAGGGTTTAGGGTTTAGGGTATATTTGTCTATTTAATTTTCTGTTCATTCCACCCTAAACCCTAAACCCGTTCGCATATTAGTTTCAAATCCCAGCAAAACCAAACACCACATTTATACTTAATTTCTAATACGTCAGTTTGTTTTTTTGCGTCATATGGTGATACCACAACGTAATTATTTTAGTAAGCGTCATATTTCTGTTGACATTTTAACGACGGTAGTTTATTTATTACCACGACGTCTTTAATGTAGTAAGCGTCATGTTTAGGTTGAAATTTTAACGACGATTGTTTTTTTTTCCGTCGATGTTTTTTAAAGAGTGCGCTTTCTAAAAATTTCCCCGACCTAAAATTTTCAGATTTCGGTCTAACTCTTATACTTGTAACCCTGAACCAAGTTGGCCATAGTCTGTGACCTAAAACATTTCGCTCCGCTCTCTCACTTCAACTCTAATTCAAAGTTGGGCTCTCTAGGCTCCGTCGAATCCAAGTTGTCCATAATCTGTGAGCTCTGCCTACCTGTAAGTACAAACCCTAATCTCATGCTTGTAAATTCATTGAATGGTAAAGGGTTTTAGATATATGTTTTGTGATTTTTTAATCTTGTCAGAGGTATGGGTTCATGGATTTAATGTTTAATGTTTTCATGAATCGGGAATGGATTTAATGTTGTCGGATCTTTTAATCACTCCCTGTTATTATGAATCGGGAATGGATTTAATGTTTTCATGCTTAGTATATGTTGGTTTCATGTTTAGTATACGTGTTCTTAATACCCAACATAAAAATTAATGTATATGTTGTGTTCTTAATATATTTTGGGTTCTTGAAAATAAACTGGATTTCGATATTTAGAATGCTTTTTTAGGCATACTATGACGGGGATTTAACAAACCGTCGTCTGTATTTTTATACACGATGGTTTTTTTAACTACCCTCGTGGTTCAATTTCGCTGGCCTTTTTTTCTGCTAGCATTAGACGACGTTTTGGAAAACCCGTCGTCTATATATGTCCAATACGTATGTTGTTGTTTAAAAACTGTCGTCTGTATTACTTGCTATTAAAATCCTATATAATCTGCTATAGTGATGGTCATTGCTTGTCTTTTCACTTTATCATAGATAATAGGGTATAGTGTCGAAGATGAATAAGTCATGGATGCACTCGGATAGAAGATCGAAGGCATAGGAGTTAGTGCACGAACCAAGTATAGTATAGGAATGCAAGCACGAGGTCGTTCCAGAGAGACTTGGATGAAAAATACTTATTACTACTACCTAGACTCACAAGTAATTCTAAGACTAAACAGAATTTAAATGAAGTTTTGTTGAGTTTGTTGGAATGAAAACTACACAAAGGAAATGCAAAACAACAAGTGACTGAAAACTACTAAAAGGGGATGCAAAATAGGAAGTTACCAGCAAGTAGTTGTTTATAAAATTTAGAGACAAAGGAGACAAGCACTAGGGTTTCAACTTCACCATGACAATCCAATTTCAAGCTACAAGTTAACAATCACCTAAGTTGATTACAATTTCTGGAGTTCGTTCTTTTTTATGTATGATTATCCATATGGTGTTTGGTTTTAATCAAGTACTCAGAAAACACAACTTAGCTATGGTGTTTAGTCTAGGCTATGAATCTGAATCCATTAAGCTTAAGAAGAACACAAAAGAACCAAGTAAACATTTAAACATGGTGTTTGTCCTAAATGCATTACCCACTCATTCACTAATCGGTTCAAGAGTCATATGGTGTTTATGTAAACTTGAACTAGATAACCAAGATGCATGTGTTCATAGTGGCCAGTTATTTAAACATGCATAAAGATTCAACTAAGAACAAGTGAATGAGACCAGAAAATTAGGAGTAATCAACAAGGATAAAATTAACTTGAAACATGAAATTGTCTTGTCAGGTTACATTGAAACCCTAGCTATGGATTTAGCTGCTCATAATGAGAAAGAAATTAAGACAGAAAATGAGAAAACATAATGAATGCAATAAGAGTAGAAAAACCCATTTTCTGAAGTTCTTGTGGTGTCCAAGGCTTCTCCAAGTGCTTCTCCAAGAGCTTTCTCACGTCTAGAAGGATGTATGAAGGATATGGAGGTGATTTGGGATGAGTTTGAGTGAGTGGTGATGGCTGAGAAAGATGAAATTCGTAGGGGAATAGAAGAGAGGTTTGCTAGAGTTGTTTTGGTGATTTGAGGCTGTTTAGAGCTTTTGGTTGATTGCTGGAGTGTTTGGGACTGTGAGAGTGTTTGAGGATAATTTCTGAATGCGTTTGGGAAAATGATGGAAGTGTGTTTGGCAAATGAGGAGAGTGTGGAGGATGGCTGGAGTGAATTGTGGGGTTGTGAATCCCAGGATTTTGCACCTAGAGTGTATGGGAGTGTTTAAGGATGGATGAAGAGGGTTTTGTGGGGTTGTGAATCCCAGGCTTGCACACTTTGAATGTGGAATGGAAGTTGTATTTATAGGGAGAGGGAGTAAGAAATCAGAATTAATTATGGCAATCACCTAACACACTTGCAATTGAAAATCAGAATGTGGTTGCTGCACTTCACCAACTAATCCCACCAGCAGCCATAGCTCATCATCATGTCAGCATGACCAAGCTTCCATCCAGAAACCAATAGCTCATCCTCATGTCAGCATGACCAAGCAAGCAATGAGCTCATCTCCGAGTCAGCATGATGTGTATTTTGATGGGCTCACGGATTGGGCTTCGATTAATCAATTGATGAGCTTGAGCTGTCCATATTTAAGTTCCGAATGTCTTCTTTCCAAGAACACGTGAATTGGCCCAATCCAAGCACAGATGAAAAAGATATGTCCGAAATGAAATTGTAACTCAGTCTTCAGTTTTTACACATTGTTTTCACCATTTTACTTCAAATGCCTTAAGTGATACCTAGAGCTCAATGAACTGAATGACAAACACAAAAGAGGTTAAAAGCACAAGGTTAACTCAAAAACATAACTAAATCATAAGCTATAAGGGTATAAAATGGTATACAATTGTGAACCGAACAAATACCCCCAGACTTAGATTTTGCTAGTCCTCGAGCAAAACAAAACAAAACAAAAACAAAAAGTTAAGTAGACCACTTCCGCAGGTAACTCGATTGCATTGAGCATATGCAACAAGCCTTTAAACCTCTTGGCATCCCTAGTAGGAGTTGTGTCTCCTAAGGGTTTAACAGAAACGGTACCCATAAACGCTTTCCTGACTCTACAAAACAAAGTGGTTAGAAAAACAAACTTTGAAATCAACTAATGAAAATGAAAGAAAACTTTAGTCATACCTCCAACACCATAGAGTTGCCAAAATAGGTGATCAATCAGTGTGTACAAGTGGAAGCTATAGCTCAAAGGCACACGGCTTCAAAGCAAGCACACTCAAACCTTGAATAGAGAACATGCTTCAACTCTAATTCTCACAGATAACACTCAATCACTCAGAACCTATGGTTTAATTCTCTCAAGAAAGCATAAGTGAGTGTATGAAATAGAAGCACAAATTTGGTTAGATCTCATGAAAGGAATCAAATACTAAGAATAGAGATACACACATACTTACCATCACACATGAATACATCCTCAAAGATCAGCTAGGTCTTTCACAAGGTTGTAATGAAATGCTAAGGTTAGGGGAAATGGAAGAATTGGAAGGAAAAACAAGTAACTTAAGAACATACCAAGGTTGCATGCTTCATTAATCTGCAAGGTATCATTGATTTAGAATGGCATGGTTGCAAACTTCATGGTATCTCCTGGCATAGACTTTATTTTTCACACTTTAGATCAAATCGAAACACATTTATCTTTGCTGATTTGATCTGCATCTTCTTTAACTTTATTGCACAGATACACACCAATTTCCATTTAGGTACATGGCAGCAACTTCAATGCTTCAAACTTATCTTGGCACACCTTGGTATATTTCTAAGTTATAGGGTATGGCTACAAGAGGTTAAATATCTCAGATTGAGATACAAAGGGTATAGGGTATGGCTACAAGAAGTCTCGTTGTTGCTGACTTGTGAACTGGGATTCGAATCGGGAGCAGTGATCTTGTCTGTTTCTACAAGGGAAAAACAAGATGATTCTGCAAGCTTGTTGGAAAGCTTTTGAGATTGGAATGCTTCAGACTCTGAGTCTGTTGGATTTCTGTTTGTGATCAAGTGATCATCTTGAGTGTTTGTCTTTTGACTGAGTTTTTGGCTGGGTTGGTTGGTTGGTTGGTTGTTTTTTTGTCTGTTCACCCTCTCTTGTATTTATAGGAAATGTTTTCTTGCAGGTTTTTTCATCTTTTAATAATGGGCGGCAAAATACTCAGCAGATCTTTTATTTTTAAAAGGAAAAGTAAAGGAGTTCTATCCTTGTTCTGACAAGCAGGTACTCAACCATTGGTTTCTGAAGTGATTATTCCCCTGTACTTTGATGGGGTGCCATGCTCATTTTCATTTTTACTGCTTTCGCAAGTCCCCAGTTTTTGTAAGAGTCTGAAGTTTTGAGATGGTAAGTTTCAGTTTTGAATCAACTCCCCGTTTCCTGCTTCTCTTCCTTTCAGAGAGCCAGAGTCTGTTTATCTCTTGAAAATGATGTTTTTTTTCTAAAAATGTCATAATATCTTTAGATAAACTATCCTCTTGGCAGGAGAGTTTTTCTTTCAGAAGCGTTCCGCTTTATATCCGCCTCTGTTCAAGCTTTAACTCCAGCCGATTTTATTGACTTTTCCAAGTCAGTGATCACATGGGCATGTTTCTTTTTAATCAAAACTGTCAAGCCCATTTCTCCTTTTGGCTCGAAACTTCTTTGGCTCTTCTTTGCGGCCCAGTTTTCCCAACGCTCTTTGGGCTACGTGATATTGGCCTGCTGCTTCGCTTAATGGGCTGGATGTGCTGATGGGCTGAAGACGTTTTTAAAACAAGCGGCCCAGGAAATGTTGTGGGCTTTCTTCTTTCGGCCTGGGTGCGCCAATTTTAAGCACAAACAATGCCCCCATTAAGTCTGAATCGTTTTTGAACTGTTTTAGACTTAATGATTTCGCCATTGAATTGTGCGCGCCGAAATAAAACGTCCCCTGCCCGCCACGTCTGTCCACCATGAACTATACTTCGTGGGAAACTGTTCAGTTACTAGCTAGTTACGGGCTGGTCACTATCAGCTTTCAGGTGTCTTGTCTTCCCACGATTTCGAGTCTTTAAAAGAAATTTGAAAACCTCAGTTCCTGTTCATCTCGAAACCTAGCTTTCTCAGCCTTTGTTTCTTTCCAAATTTCCCCAGAATTCTTCCTACCAGAATTCTTCTTTGATCAGTCCTTAGTCCTTTCTTTGTTTCTAGTCTAAAACATCCCAGAAAAATGTCTTCTCCAAAAGCTCGTGCTCGTGGTTCCTCCTCCTCCTCAGTTCCTCCTGATTATATTACCTGGGGCTGGAGTCGATGCTCATGCCATGGAGGTTCGAAGAGGCTTCATCCCTTTATCCATAAAAGCTGGATGAGAATGTTCTTCATCTGTTCGATATTATTCTGACCCTAGGACCTCGCTGGTTTGGTTCTCGTCCCAATGAGAGCTGCCAGAATTGATGAGTAAAGTTGCCGTAGCTCCTTTGTGTTTCGAAGGTACTTCTGCCCTATCTTCTTATTCTTGGGTCAGCAAGAACTTGAGCCGCTCGTTCCCATCTAGCGAGGTGAGGAACAGTCCTGTGAAGTGGTCAGGCTGGATTGAAAAACTTCTAAAAGAATACGGAGCTCACTGGAAGAGGGCAGGAATTTATGATGCAATTCTCGCCTGTCCAAGCAATCCATCAGCCGGGATGAGAACCCGCTTGTTGCTGCCATGTGTTTCTGGAATTCTGCGAGCAACACCTTCGACTTCCGTGTAGGTCCAATGGCGCCAACCTTGCTGGACATGGCTCAAATCTTTGGATTTAGGCCTCATGGGAGGCCTGCTGATGCCGTTGGTGATTATCATCGGAGGAAGAATAAGGAGAGAAGCTGGCCAAGCCTTTCACCATCTCTCCTCCTGCTATTAATCAGAACTGTTCCTTTTCCAATTTCTTGAAGAGATTCAGTGTGGAAGAGGACATGGATCAGCAGCACATGTTGTTCCTTCTGGACCTGGCTGAATAGGTTCGTATTTCCAAAATCGTTCGTCCGCTATTCTGTTTGAGTACAGACATTTGGCAGAAGCCTTGCACAACCACACTGATGTTGGGCTCGGACCTACAGTTCTAGCCCACCTTTTCAAGAACCTGCACACTGCCACTTTGGAGAATCCTTTGGATTTGTCTGCTCCTGGCGCTTTTTGGATGATTCAGATCTAGCTGCAGGTGTACTTCCCTGAGTTCCGGTTTCCAGACTTTGGTTCTGCCCGAAAACCAAGTTCCGGCCCTTCCTCTTATGTATCGGCGTCGTACCCAAGCGCTCTATTGAAGAGTATCTGATGTGGTTCAGGCATTGTACCAAGAGGTCTGATGCTCAGTGGCAGGTGGTGATCAGAAGGACATACCCTTGGTTCCAGCCCGGACACCGACTTTTTGAGAAGGAACCAGGAGATGAAGCTGCCAGGACAGAATTCAGGAAGTTATTCTTGAGCGTAGCCCTGCTAAGAGACCTGCCTTATGGGGGTGGGAAGCCTCCAAATTATCACCTGGGGGCAAAAGCCTATCATCCAAATTTCTGTCGAGACAACTTGGTTGTCCTCAGGTTATCCCTCTTAAATCTTATAGAAGCTGCAATCAGGGCACTTCCTGGAGAAATCTGGATGACCTAGAAGTACATAAGGATGCCAGATGTGCAGTAAACAAGATTGACAACACTGAGATGCCCTCTTTCCATCATGGCAGCTGAATACCTCCAGTTCTGCCGACTTTGATGAGTGGTGGAAAGCCAGATGCCATCCTCTGCCTGCTTTGGTTGCTGCGTTCAAGATTCTTTTTGATGGCTGGTCTTGTGGGACCGCTAGTGCAGAAGCAGAAGCCAGGAGCTTTACCATCCAGACCATTCGAGATGTCAATGTGCGAATTATAGAAGGTAGATTCTGGATTGTTATCTATATCTTTTCTATTCTGTCTATATTGCAATATCTGAATGAATCCGTTCTGCTCGTATTAGGTCCTCCTCTTGGAAGTGGGTGGAGATTTGGAGCAGGCTGGAGAAGCATTTGGTAAGTTTTATTTATTCTGTGCTCCCAATTTCGCTGGATTTACTTCTGAGATTAGCTTCCTTTGGTGCAGTCAGCTTTGCCATAGCCTGCGGGTGACCTGGAGCCTCCTTATGGTGAGGAGGAAGAGGATGAGAGTTTGACAGAACTAACCATTGTTGGGGCCACTACCTCTGGAGGGAGGAAGAGAAAAGGAAGCTCCTTTGCTCCAGGCAGTCGCCCTGGCCCGAAATTCCTAGTAAGATTTTTAGAATTCTAATCCCTTCAGCCCGTCCTGTTTTGTTCTGTTCTGTTCATCTTTTTAAATCTCTACTTGTTTTGTGCAGCTGGGAGTCCTTCTCCTCCTCCTCTTACTAGGTTCAAAAGACTTAGGAGGAGGAGTGAAGTCGGCGCGGTGGGGCTGCCGTTGTTCCAGCCGAGACTGCTAAGTCTGATGATGACGAGCTGGAAGAGGCTTTCAAGGCTGTTGAGCAGGAGAAAGGCCAGGGCAGAAAGATACGACAAAAGCCTGCTACTAGGAGAAGGGGAAAGAGCTTGAAGAAGAAGTGAGGCCCTTCTTTGATTGTGTGACCATTTCTATTTCTGTTTTTACTCTTCAACTTCTGACTCTTGTTTGTTCTTGTTAGGAGGAGATTCCTACTGAGGTGATAGCAGAAAGCATTGCCTTGGCTGAGAAGCAAAGGGTCATTTCGAGGGCAGAGACCTGAACCAGCTCAGAATTGGCTCTTTTTGAGGATGCCGAGGCAGAGCAATCCACTACAGCTGAGGTTTCTGAAGAACAGGGAGAACAGTCTGTGTCAGAACCCATGGAGCAGGCAAGGTTCCCTATTGCAGCCTGGCGGAACAAGCCATGCCGGAGCCTGCAGGGCGGGAGAGCTTTCTGCTGCGCCGCTTCAGACTCTGGAATGAGAGTGGATGCCGCTTCTGGCTCCATGGTAACCTGTATTTTATTTCTATCCACTTCTTGTACCCTGTCCTGTCCTTTTTTCTTTTTAACTTGTATTCTTTTCAGGTGGAAGGGCCCGGAAACTGCAGGAGCCGCGACAGTGATGGTTAGTCCTCTGAAGCCTGTTCTTGCAGCTGTAAGTATTATCATGTCGTGGATTTCCCTTTTGTTTCTCCTCCCATTTTCTCTAAACCACAACTTGATCTTGCAGATGCCTATCCAGTCCCATACCGTTTCGAACTCACCGCTTCCTTGGCTGACCCAGAATTGGCTGAGTTCGAAGCTATGGATTTGGACACCCAACTGGACAGGTTGGAGAAGCTCAGTCTCCCCCAGCAAGGCCAAACTCAAGGCAGGAGATGAGGCCATGGAGAGAGTGAAGATTTGGCAATCTCACGAGCTGGAGCTGGATGAAAATCGAGGAGCTGTTGAGCAACTGATGAAGGATCTGGACCTGTTGCATAGGCAGAGCATTGCTCCCAAACCAATTCTTGAGATAAGCCTAAACCTGGCCAAAGACGTGCTCAACCTTCATGATCGCTATGAGGATCTTCGCCTTCCTTCAAGACTTCTGAACTCTACAAGGTTACTCATGATGCCAACTTGGCTGATTATACAAAACAAAAGGCAGAACTGGATCAGATGGTTGCGGGGTATAAAAAGGCCAAGGCTACTGCAGAGCAGGCTGGAGAAGAGATCGAGGAGCTTCAAGAGGCAACTGGGAGGACAGAGAGGGAGGTGGAGCGCAAGCTGAGTGCTTGGACTGAGTTCTAAGACCAAGGCTACCTTCCTTGTGCAAAGCATGGTTTCGGCTTCCAGGCCAGCTTTGGAAATTGCAGAAGCTTCAATCCATCAAGGGGTGCTGCTTCAAAAGGAGCTCTCTATTAAGAAGACCAGCCTCAGGAGACTCTCAAGAAACTAGGATTTTAGGATTTTCAAGATTTGGGTCTTGTAATGACCTGATTGGTCACTAAGGTGACTTTTAAATTTTAAATAAAAGTTTATTTATTTTTGTGGGATTTTGATTTTTCTGGATGAACTGAAAAACTTGGAAAATTACACTAACACAAAATTTAAAACTGAAACAAAATCAAACCACAGTTTCAAATTGTTCCCTTTCTAGCCCAGGATCCGTCTCTACAGCCTGTGAATCCCACATGGTTGGATAGAATTTTTTTAACCATTTGCCATTAATTGGCGCAGCATGGACTTCTCCATTTCGATCCTGTAGTCTGTATGCCCCTAATCCCAGGACTTGGCTAATCATGAAAGGTCCTTCCCAAGTTGGTGACCACTTTCCATAACCAGCTATATGTGTTTGGAGGGCAGAACTGCTCTCCAGACTATTTCTCCCTTCTTCAAAACTCTTGTTTTTAACTCTTTTGTTGTATGCTCTTGACACAGCCTGCTTTCCTGCTAAGAGTTTGTTGAGGGTATCAATCCTACTTGCATCCAGTCCTTCCAATTCTAATAACATGGCCTGGTTGTAGTCTTCTCGGACCAATTCGTGTTGATGGGCAATTCTGAGGGATTGGACTGCTATTTCCATAGGCAATATTGCATCATGGCCATAAGTCAAAGCATATGGAGTCATACCAATTGCCTCCCTTTTTGACGTTCTACGCCCATAAGGTTTCTGAAAGCTTCTCATGCCATTGCTTTGGATTTTTCTCAAGCATTTTCCTGATGATATTGATTATTATTTTGTTGCTTGATTCTGCCTGTCCATTGGCTTGAGCATAATAGGGAGTAGACTGGAGTAGCTTAAATTTGAATGTTTCTGCCATATCTAGCATATCTCCTAGGATATGAAAGAAGATCCCCTGCGGTGGTGATTGATTCTGGAATACCAAATCTCTGGTATGATTTGTTCTTCTATGAAAGTGATGATTTCTTGAGATGTGGTAGATTTAACAGGCTTGGCTTCCACCCATTTGGTAAAATAATCCGTGGCTACAATGATGAAACAATGTTGTTGGCTGCTGGCCGGATAAATCTTGCCAATGAGGTCCATTGCCCATCCTCTGAATGGTCATGGCTTGACTCCTGGATTCATGGGAACCGAAGGAACCTGCTGGATTGGTCCATGTCTTTGACAAGCCTCACATTCCTTGGAATAATCGATGCAGTCTTTCATCACGGTTGGCCAGAAATAGCCATACCTTCTAATTACCCAACACATTTTCCTTCCACCTTGGTGTGCTCCACATATCACATCATGAGTTCTCCCATGAACTTCATGTACTCCTTCTTTCCCAAGCATCTTAGCAATACCTCATCCTTGCTTTTTCGGACTAGCTCTTCATTCCACATGAGGTAGTTTGAAGCCATGATTCGGACTCTCTTCTCAGAGGGTAGAATCGGATACTGCAAGTAGTTTATAATGGGGGTCCTCCAATCATCCTCAGTGATTGCAGAATTGACATCTATCTCCATTCCTCTAGCCAGAACAGATGGCAGGCTCCTTTTCCTTACTTTGATAATTCTTTGCACACGGTTTTCCGGGATTTGTATTCCTGGAGCTATTTGAGCCAGTTCATTGGCTGCGAAGTTCTCTTCTCTTGGGATGTGTTCCCAAGTGGCTTCCCTCAATTCTGTCAACAGGGTTCCTAGCTGCTACTAAATAGACAGCTAGAGCGGGGTTCAAACATTTGTATTCTCTAGCAATCTGTTTTAAAACAAGCATAGAGTCTCCGAAATTTCCACAGACTGGACTCCAAGTTCTACCAACATTTCAAGGCCAATGATTAAAGCTTCATATTCAGATCTGTTACTGGTGCATTGAAAGTCCAACTGAAAAGAATAACAATGTCTAACTCCCAAAGGTTCTTCTAGAACAATTCCTGCTCTAGGAGGTTAAGTCAGTTTTTGATCCATCAAAGTATAACTTCCAAGGTGTGAGGTGAATCGAATAAATGGGATTGTTAAGGCAAACATGAGCTCTTGTCAGTAAATCTGCACTTGCTATATCCAAAGAGTCCATATTTTCAATTTCTTGTCCTGGATGATCCTGCGAGGAAATCCTGCAACAGCTTGCCCTTTGACAGCTTTTTGAGGAACATACCTAAAACAAATTCTCTGTCAGCGCAGAGTCCATTTTCCAATTCTACCTCTCAACATTGGCCTTGTTAGCATGTATTTGATTAGGTCTGTTCTGGCAATGATGTAGATGGTAAATGGCAACATGTAGTGTCTGAGTTTCACAGGCAGTGAAGTATAAGGTCAGACAAACCCTTTCAATTGCAGAATAGTTCCTTTCTACTTCTGCCAGAGTTCTGCTCAGATAGTAGACTGCTTGTTCCTTTCCTTCCTTGTTATCTTGAGCTAACAAGCTTCCAACAGATGTTTCTGATGCGGATATATAGAGCTTAAGTGGTCTGCCCTTCTTTGGTGGGGAAGAATTGGCGGATTTGAGAGGTAATGTTTGATTTCTTCAAAAGCTCGTTGGTGTTGTTCTTCCCACTTGAAAGTCTGTTCCTGTTTTAGTCTTAACAAGGAAGAAAAAGGCTGAATTTTTCCCGCGGAATTGGATATGAATCTTCTTAGGAAATTAATTTTCCCAGAAGACTTTGCAGCTCTTTCTTGTTCCGAGGCGGTTGAGCTTCTATGATGGACTTGGCTTTATTTTTGTCAACCTCTATGCATCTTTGATGTTCCAAAAATCGCAAGAAGTTTCCTACTTGTACTCCAAAAACACATTTCTTAGGGTTCATTTTCAATTTGTGTTGCCTCATCCTTAGAAATGCCTTTCTTAGGTTTGATACATGATTCTCTGATTTTCGGAGACTTAATCACCACATCATCTATATATACTTCCAAAGAATGCCCTATCATATCATGGAAAACAGAGTTCATTGCTCTTTGATAAGTGGCTCCTGCGTTTCTTAAGCCAAAAGGCATTACAGTGTATTCAAAGGAACCTAGATGTCCTGGACACATGAAGGCTGTCTTGTGGATGTCTTCCTCTGCCACCATGATCTGGTTGTATCCTGCGTTGCCGTCCATGAAGGACAGCATTTGGTTCTGAGAGCAGCTCCGTCTACCAGCATATCTGCCATAGGCATAGGATATTCATCCTTGGGGGATGCTTCATTCAGATTTCTGTAATCTACACATATCCTAATTGCCCCTGTCTTTCTTTTTCAGAACTGGCACAATATTGGCTAGCCAATCAGCATAAATGGCTGGTCTGATGAATCCTGCTTTGAGCAACCTCTCTATTTCCTCTTTGACTTTTAGTTCTGTCTCCATGGACATCCTTCTTCTGGCCTGTTCCACTGGAAGGTAGCCTTCTTTGATGGGTAGCTTGTGCTCTACCAATTTCCTGTCCAATCCGGGCATCTCGTGATAGTGCCAAGCAAAACAGTCTTTGAAATCATGCAAAAGTGCGATGATTTCACTTTTGAGTGGTTCTTCTAGTAGTGCGCTAATGAAAGTAGGTCTTGGGTCCTCTCTCGTCCCTAGATTAATCTCCTGGAACGGATCTTCTACTTCTGGTAATGAGTCATCTAGTGCTGCGGTGCGAAGTCCAATATTTCCTCCTGGAGCTTTCTTCCTGTTCTTCAATCCTCTCATGCGTGAATTCTGCCATGTTAATGGCTGGACTCTGTGCAATGAGTTTCCTTTCTTCCCAGTATATCAACAATCTTTTTGTAATGGATCAGATTGTTGCAGGTCAATCCTTTTTCCTGTTGATTTAGACTAAACATTGGAGTTCTGGAGGTTCAGAACAAAAGGTCTATTCCAGTCTTCTAGAGAATTGGCCAGACCGTCTTCAATGAGCCTTTGGGCCGTGACACCGTGAGGGCGGCCGTTCTGATTGACTCCAAGGAAGGTGAAAGGACCAAGGTCATCGTGATAGTACCTTGCTTCAAAACACATGGCAGAAGGCAGAAATGGCCGTGGATCGGCCTCTACTATCTCCATGTAACCCTCTTCATGCCAAAGGGCTAGTTGCTGATGTAGAGTAGAGGGAATGCAAAGGCTTTGATGAATCCAGTCTCTTCGAGCAATGCATTGTAGGTAGTAGAGGTAGTATCACCACAAAGAATGCAATTTTCAGCTTTTTGGTTCCAACAATGACATCCACGTCCAAAATTCAATGAGTCTTAGTGATGCCCACAGCAAAGTTGGTGACGGTCAGACGGGTTGGAATTAGATGCTTTTCTGCTCCTGCCCATTTACTCAAACAGTCTGTGTGGTAAAAGATTAATGGCTATGCCTCCATCTACCATTACCTTGGAAATAGGAATTCCTCCAAAGTTTGCAGTTATGAATAGAGGCCTCAGGTGATTAGCCATTTCCCCAGTCTGGTTTGGGGACAAAGCGTTCTGGAACTGGTTCCATGGTGGTTCCACCTGTTCCGGAGGCAGGTAGTTGCTGTTCTGGCACTTCTTCTACTTCCGCCAGTCTGCACTCAAAGTTCTCTTGTGAGAATATGTCTCCCTCCAAGGCGCTTCCTTGTCCTTCTCGCTGCCCCTGAATCTTTCTGATAAAATGAATACCATGTTAATGCCTAGATCACCTTGTAACAAGTCCTCCAATTCTGCACCAAAAGCTTCAGTTTCTTCATCTAATCCTTCATCATACTCCATTTCTTCTGCCCAGTCCTCTTGCTCTCCTGTCTCGAGAAAACCAGTCGTTCCTCTGCAGATGGCTCATAATCCAACTGTTCCTCCTCGTTTTCTTCAGTCCAGTCTTGTTGGTCCTTTTCAGGAACAGATTCCAGTCCAGCTTGTACTTGTGGAAGTTCAGGTTGATCGAACTGAGGATGAGTTCGAATGGAAGTTCTGTCTTTACCCTGCTTGCCTAGAGGTTCCGTCTTTACCTGCTTTTGTGGCTCACGTCCTGCTTGTTCTGCCCTGAGGAGCTGTTTTTGGATCTTCCTTCCTTCTGGTAGAATTCGACTCTGTTAGTACCTGTGCATTTCTCCTATCTCTAAGGAAGGTGGAATATTGTTTTCTGGACAAGTATGGATCATTCAAGTATTTTGCTTATATATATATATATATATATATAGACAATTATAGATATATTTAAATTACTGTTGATATAATGTTTTTTTTTAATGAGCAATGGCAACACAACATGATTTGGAAATGAGGCCTTTCTTAAATACTATTACAGTAACTAAGTAAAGTGTGATGTGAAACAAGCAAAATACCTACAATTTCCATACGTAAATGATGCCTATTGTTTATAACAACCTTAGTTTTACAGAAATAACTGAAGTTGAAAGATAAAAACAACAACCAAACATCTATTATCACTGATGCCTAAAACAAGAAGTAGCATCAGCATTTATGTAACCACCAGCACTATTGGAGGCTTTTCACATCCGCAAAATAAAAAAAGTGATGATGTATAACATAATTCACAACACCATTATTTGTTTCTACGATGTTGTAATTGATAATATGCATTAGCATAATAGATATCACTGATGCTGTTAGACCTCTTTAGCCTCATCCATTTTAAAACTACTGATGATGTTAGACCTCTTTAGCCTCGTCCCTTTTGAAAGTACCTAATGCTGTTTTCGGGTTTAGGCGTCAGAAGTCAACCTTTTTTTGGCACCCGGAAATCATTTAGGCATCGGAGTTTAGTTGATATCCGATGTAGTAGGTAATAAACAGCGACCGAGAAATATCCGTTGCCTATTACATAGGAATAGGCAACAGTCATCAATACCACGGTATTTATGTGCAATAGGCAACTGATTTTATCCGATGCTAAAGCCCTTTTTTGGCATAGTGATGTAATAATAACGTAACTGCAAATATATTAGAGAACTAAAAATAAAATAGAACTAATCTAACAGCCAGGTTTGAAATTAGGCCTTACCCAAGAATGACAATCTAAGACTAATTGTGTACAATTGAAGGTTCATTTTCATGCATGTGGATGCATGCTCTTACAGCTTTATTACTTTCCTCCTCTTCATAATATCTCTCATGAATGTTAATATGGATGCATATATATAATGGTCATAACTTACTAGGATGGCGACCAATCAGTGATATGTTCGATGAAATGAAAAATGAAAAATTTCTATCGACACTCACTCGTTTGCTGGTGGAGGAGGACTATTCATGGGCAGTAAATATAACATCCAAAGTCAAGACATTTGCTTTGGTATATTCAAACAAATCAAATGATGTTCCACAGATGGAAGAAAATGCTCAGATTTGTGATGATTGTTGCGACGAAGAAACCACTAAATCTACCCTTAAGCATACCCCATTGCTTATAGCAACATGCAAGGGAATATCAAAAATTGTGAAAAAGATGTCGAAGTCTGACCCTCAAGCGGTGGAGGCGCACGATACTGTGACTCAATAAAACATTTTGCATGTGGCCATTAAGCATCCCCGGCTGGCCATCTTTAACATTCTAGAAAGGATCGAATCAATAACGTCAAGGTTGGCTTACATGATTGATATTGATGGGAACACCATCTTTCACCAGGCTGCACATATGAATTCTTACTCTGGAGACGCTCAATGTGTAAGTGGTCCTGCATTTCAATTGCAAGAGTGACTTTATATTCAAACATTTCAAATTCCCTAATTCCCTAATTTTAGAGCTAGTTATATAAGTATGAAATGAAACTAGTTATAAATCTGTTGTTTACTTGATCAAAATGGTTCATCCTCAACAATTTTTCCATTTGTGGCCAGCGTGTGGAAAAGATAATGCCACGTCACTACGCCATGCACCAGAACAATCAGGGTCTAACAGAGAAGGAGCTCTTCGAAAGTGAGCATGCAAGGCTTCTTCAGTCGGCAAAAGTATGGATAAGAGGGACGGCTTAGTCGTGCTCGAACCGTGGCAACTTTAGTGGCCACAGTGGCCTATGCAGCCGCCTTTACGGCTCCCAGGGGTTAATGATGACAACGGGGTTCCTGTTCTCCGGCATTCTCCTTTCTTCATCACATTCACAGTTTCGGACACTATCTCGCTCATCTACTCATTGACTTCTTTGTGCACGTTTCTCTCTATCCTAACGTCCCCATTTGAGTACGAAAACTTTCACCGTTCTCTTCCCTTCAGGCTGCATTTAGGATTCGCCCTTCTCTTCTTCTCGCTGTTAGCCACCATGTTCACCTTCACTGCTACTGTTGTGCTCTTGATTCATCATCAAAAGATGTGGACAACGTCCCTCATTTATGTGGTTGCCCCATTGTATTGGTGGGCTCCACCTCTATTAGAAATGTGGTATGAAAAATATGGTAAGTCTAGCATTACTCTTCTTTTTTATTATTATTTATGGTTCATCACTCATTTATTGAACTTGTTTGTGCTAAAACTAGACAGGTAGTAAGTAGACCAACTTAAAGATGAGGTGAATGTTGAAGGTGAGGACCCTCGGTATGTGAAATCATTCAGGAAGTAAGTAAACATGCATACGGAAGACAAATGTACGTGGTTCACCTGAATAATGGGCTACGTCCATGGAGAAGTATGTTCTCATTACGATAATGTGAGTATACATTGCACATAGGTTTAGACTCAAGGAGAAGAGGAAGAATACCGAAGGTCGATGCCGAGAGGCTGGAGGCCGAAGGCTGAGGATCTGGTATGATCCGTGGGTTTTTAAGTGGGCTCATGGGTAAGCCCATGAGGCCCCAGGAGCCTGCCCAAACTCCCTTTTCTTTCTCTCTCTTTCTTGAAGGAGAGGGGTCTTCTTTTATAAGTGAGGAAGAGTCCCCTCTTCTTGTGTTTTGTCGATGTGGGATTTCCTTCCCTTTGCTTGCATTGGCTTGGGAATGCATGGCCAGATATGGTACAAACAGGAGTCCCCCAAGTTCCCGATTAAGGAGGTACTTCTTGATTGGGGACTTGTAGTCATTAATGCACTGGCCAAGTAATGCTTCAGCTCATTCTTCAGCTCATTCTTCAGGAGGTTCATGGCCGATGGCCGAGGCTGATGGCTGATGGCGAAAGGCTCGATGGTCGATGGCCGATGGCCGAGGCTGATGGTCGATGGCGACGGCCGAAGGCTGGTGGCGCCGATGGCTGATGGCCAAAGGCTGCAGGCCGAATGTTGATGGCCGATGGCTGATGGAGCCGAAGTCTGATGGCCGATGGTTGATGGTCGATGGTCGATGGCTGATGGCCGAAGTCTGATGGCACGTAAGGGAGAAGTGTCTCCTGGAAGGTGCCTTTCGGCATGGCTTTCGACAAAGACGCTGGAGAAGTGTCTCCTGGAAGGTGTCGTTCACCATGGCTTTGAGAAAAAGCCGATGGCTGATGGCCGATGGCTCATTGCGCCGATGGCTCATGGCCGATGGCCGAAGGCCGATGGTCGAATGTTGATGGCTGATGGCTGATGGACGAATGCTGATGGCCGATGGCCGATGGCTAATGGCCGAATCATTGGGGGATGTGAAAACATCGCGCGCGCCGAATGATGCAAGGGTGCCGAAGCCCGAAGGGAGATGCTGAATCATTGAGGGGATGTGAAGACATCGCGCTCGTCGAATGATGATGGGGTGCCAAGGCCGAAGGCAGATGCCGAATCATTGGGGGATGTGAAGACATCGCGCGCCGAATGATGCAAGGGTGCCGAAGCCCGAAGGCAGATGCTCGAATCATTGAGGGGATGTGAAGACATCGCGCTCGTCGAATGATGATGGGGTGCCGAAGGCCGAAGGCAGATGCTGAATCATTGAGGGGATGTGAAGACATCGCGCTCGTCGAATGATGATGGGGTGCCGAAGGCCGAAGGCAGATGCCGAATCATTGAGGGGATGTGAAGACATCGCGCACGCCGAATGATGCAAGGGTGCCAAAAGCCGAAGGCAGATGCCGAATAATTGGGGGGATGTGAAGACATCACGCGAACCGAATGAATCAAGGGTGCCGAAGGCCGATTGTAGGAGGTGCCGAGGGCATGGCTCAAAAGGGTGCCGAGAGCACTCGTGAAGGAGAACGACATAGCGTTTTGTATCGCTTCCCACAGACGGCGCCAATCTGTTTGTGCTAAAACTAGACAGGTAGTAAGTAGACCAACTTAAAGATGAGGTGAATGTTGAAGGTGAGGACCCTCGGTATGTGAAAGCATTCAGGAAGTAAGTAAACATGCATACGAAAGACAAATGAACGTGGTTCACCCGAATAATGGGCTACGTCCACGGAGAAGTATGTTCTCATTACGATAATGTGAGTATACATTGCACATAGGTTTAGACTGAAGGAGAAGAGGAAGAATACCTAAGGCCGAAGGCTGGAGGCCGAAGGCTGAGGATCTGGTATGATCCATGGGTTTTCAGTGGGCTCATGGGTAAGCCCATGAGGCCCCAGGAGCCTGCCCAAACTTCCCTTTCTTCCTCTCTTTTCTTGAAGGAGAGGGGTCTTCTTTTATAAGTGAGGAAGAGTCCCCTCTTCTTGTGTTTTGTCGATGTGGGACTTCCTTTCCTTTGCTTGCATTAGCTTGGGAATGCTTGGTCAGATATGGTACAAACATAACTAAAGTAGAGGATGATTTTTTTGGACTGTGGAGACTCCCAGCTCCCTTTTCAATTAGCTTCAAATGAACTTTCACTACTACAAAAAGTGAAAAAGACGACCAGAAAAAGGACGACGGTAGAACAAAAAACCGTAGTTGTTTTTAAAAAGACGACGGTAACAAAAAACCGTCGTGGATAAGTGGCTTAAACAACTAAAAAATGGAGGTATTGTTGTATATTTTTTATAACGACGCACACAAATAAAAAGGCGTCGTCTTATTAAAAAGGTTTTCTTTAAGAGTTAAAATCTGACCAAAAAACAACAACAACAGGTATGACAAGCGTTGTCTTTTTTTGGTAAAGACATGGTTGTTTTGAAAGAACTGTCGTCTATTATATGTAAAGATGACGGTTTTTTTTAAAGAACTGTCGTCTATTATAAGTAAAGATGACGGTTTTTTTGTTAAAAGGGTCGTCTATAATATGTAAAGACGACAGTTTTTTAAAAATGGTCGTCTATTGTGAAGTAAAGACGACGGTTTGTTTCAAAAAAATGGTCGTTTATTGTGAAGTAAAGACGATGGTTTTTTAAAAAAAGGGTTGCCTATTAGTAAAGACGACGGTTTTTTTAAAAAGGGTCGTCTATTGTGAAGTAAAGACGACGATTGTTTTTTAAAAAGGGTCGTCTATTATATGTAAAGACGATGGTTTTTTTTAAAAGGGTTGCCTATTAGTAAAGACGATGATTTTTTTAAAAAGGGTCGTTTATTGTGAAGTAAAGACGACGGTTTTTTTAAAAAGCGTCGTCTATTGTGAAGTAAAGACGACGGTTTTTTTTTAAAAGAGTCATCTATTGTGAAGTAAAGACGATGGTTTTTTTTTAAAAAGTGTCGTCTATTATATGTAAAGACGACGGTTTTTTTTAAAAAGAGTCATCTATTGTGAAGTAAAGACGACGGTTTTTTTTTTAAAAAGAGTCATCTATTGTGAAGTAAAGACGATGGTTTTTTTTTAAAAAGGGTCGTCTATTATATGTAAAGACGACGTCTGTTATATTTATCTTTAAAAGACGTTTTGTTTAAAAGTAAGTCGTTTATTATGCTTTACAATGTCTTTAATTTCTTAACGCCGACGTGGTTTGTGGGTTTCATTCGTAATATTTTATTCTATTTAATTCGAAATATTCATAATAAATTTAAAATAAATCCAAAAAATGCAACGTCAACTCCTATGAAGTCATTGAGATATTTTCTTCCCCCTTAAGCTTTAAAAAATTAAGTTTGAGTTATACAATTTTAAAATGACCACCAAAAAGAAAAATGTTTTCATGAGTCACAACATCACTTATACTTTAATGGTTTAGGGTTTAGGGTTTAAGGGGATAAAGGTTTATTTTTGGGGTTTAGGGTTTATGGTTAATATATATTAGGCCGTAAAACCATAAACCATTTTCTAAAATTATTTAAATATATATATATAATTTAGGGTTTATATTTTATGGTTTAGGGTTTAGGGATTAGGGTATAGATGTAATAAGCGTCATGTTTATTTATATTTTTAACGACGGTTTTTTTTGTTTTACGTCGATGATTTACGAAGAGCGCTTTTTAAACCGTCGTTTCTTTAAAATGACGTTGTACACACTTAACAACGTCATAGTTTTTTAAATAGAGACGTAAAATGTATTTCAAACGACGCTCTTGGTTCTATAGACGACGTTGTTTGGTTGATATTAGACGGTGAGAAGTTAATAGTTTAGGTCGTGGAATATTATTTGTACGTCGGAAGAAGAATAAAAATGGCCATGGTTTTATCTTTAAACGACGTTTTTTTTTAAAGTAAGTCGTTTATTATGTTTTACGTCTTTAATTTCTTAACGCCGACGTGGTTTGTAGGTTTCATTAGTAATATTTTATTCTATTTAATTCGAAATATTCATAATAAATTTAAAATAAATCCAAAAAATGCAACGTCAACTCCTATGAAGTCATTGAGATATTTTCTTCCCCCTTAAGCTTTAAAAAATTAAGTTTGAGTTATACAAATTTAAAATGACCACCAAAACTAAAAATGTTTTCATGAGTCACAACTTATACTTTAATGGTTTAGGGTTTAGGGTTTAAATAAATTTAGAAACGGGATTAGCGTTTAGGGTTTTATGGACGAGATATTTTAGGCCATAAAACCCTAATCCCTTAATTTTTAAAAATATATATATAATTTATGTTTTATTTATTAGGGTTTAGGGTTTAGGGTATATTTGTCTATTTAATTTTCTAATGCATCTGTTTTTTTTAGGGTCGTCTATTATGAAGTAAAGATGACGGTTTTGTTAAAAAGAGTCGTCTATTGTGAAGTAAAGACGACGGTTTTTTTTTAAAAAGGTCATCTATTATATGTAAAGACGACGGTTTTTAAAAAAGGGTCGTCTATTATATGTAATATCAGAAGCCGGACCCGAACAGAAGTGTGCCAGCGAGGACGCTAGGCCCCAATGGGGGTGGATTGTAAGACCCGTGTCTTGGGGAAACAAGAACGGTGAGCAATCTCATATCGCCCGGGGGAGGGAAAGGTGAAGTTCTTTAAATGTGTGGGCACTTCTCTTCCTAGCACGAGGCCTCCTGAGGCAAGAATTCTCATGCTTGAGCCCATGAACAAAACCCAATGGGCCGAGGCCCGGGCTGGACAATATCGTGTTGTGGCAGAATGGGGCCCACCATGTCTTCCCTGACGAGGCCTTTTGGGAGCTCACTGGCTTTGGATTCTTAGGAACTTCTGAAGTTAAGCGAGTTCGGGGCTAGAGCAATCCTAGGATGGATGACCCACTGGGAAGTTACTCGTGAGCTCCAGAAACAAAACCGTGAGGGCAGAGAGGGGGGCCCAAAGCGGACAATATCGTGCTAGGAGAGTCGGGTCGTGACATGTAAAGATGACGGTTTTTTTTTAAAAAAGGGTCCTCTATTGTAACATCCCGACCCATATTTTTATATCCAATTAATTCTTTAATAAATTAGATTAAGAAATTACAATTTTACCCTTGGGGATAGGGGTATTTTGGTTATTTTTTAACCCGGAAGGATTTTGGTAAAATGAGTGGTACGGTTGCGTAGAGCTCGTCGATACGAGTTCGTAGACATACGGCATGCCCAATTCCGATTTGTAACGAAGGAGGAAAAGTCTGAAAACGAAAGGGACATAAATGGAATTTTTAAAATTGTACTGTAGCAACAGTATCATGCTACAGTCCTCGACAGTTTTAATATTTTTTTCTTCTTCTTTCTTCTTCTCCTTCCCTCTCTCCCTCCAGTGCGAGCCAGCTCCTCCCCCTCCATTTTTTCAGTTCAGCCGGTGGCCTCCAAGGCCACCGTCGCCGCCACAGGCCACGGTTGGCCATGGGACCGGACCCAATTTGACCGGCCAGCCTCCCCCGTGCTACCACACCCCGTCGCACCCGCTGGAACTGCCGGTGTTGGCCAAACAAAGCTTGTTTTTGGCCGGAAATTTCAGAAACTTTGGGTCGCTCGTTCTCCCTCATTTCTCAACCAAATTGGACGAGTGAGGTATGATTTTTGGACTACTTTTCATGCTCTAGCTGCCTATGGGATAGGATTTCAGAAATTTTGAGAGTTTGTAGTCCGTTTTGTGAATTTAAATTCTGCCGGTTTTCAGTTAGAATTTCCAGCCTCTTCCGGCCACTTTTTGGCCATAGCCCAAGAACAAAAGTGACTCCAAATTAGGTGTATTACCTAGGGTAGGAATTTGGAGTCAAGATGTTAAGTTTTTTGGGCGAAGCGTTATCGCTTTGGACACCCACGTGCTGCCAGTGCGTGTAGCGGCATGTGGGCACTGTAGCAGAGGGGCATTGTGTCCCAAAGCAATCCCCTAGTTGTCACGAGTGCGTAGAATTTTACGGATCTCAATTCGGATAACGTTTGAACCCGAACGGATTTTACATATTGTGTGAATTTCGGGTTCGATATGTTAGAACTGTTGGATCGCTTCCAATTTAATATATATGAATCTAGGTATTCCTAGGATCGCATAGGAATCCACGTATCGGGAATCGGAGCCCGGATGTTTCCGATTTAAATAGTTAAAGTTGTGTTTTACGTTAACCGTCCAGATCGTGAGTCGATCCGGCTGTCCGTTTCGGACCAAACTTGCAGGACATGTATCTTAGACCTTGTGGAACTTATAGGAACTTTCGGTTTGTAAAATAGTGATCAATGCATAATTCTGTATCATTTTGTATCAATCTACCATATTGTTTGGTTATGTTTTTAAAGAAAACTTGTGCTTTTAATCCATTTTGTGTTTGTTATTCAGTTCATTGAGCTCTAGGTACCACTTGAGGCATTTGAAGCAAAATGGAGCAAAAACGTGCAAAAACTGGAGACTAAGTTAGAAATTCATTTTGGACTTATCTTCTTCATCCGGAGCTTGGATTGGGCCAATACTTGTGTGGTTGGATCAGAGACATTCTGAACTTCACAATGGATATCTTAAAGTCATCATTTGATTCAGCCAAGCCCAATTCGTAAGCCCAAGAAGATGTTCATCATGCTGACTTCCAGATGAGCTCATTGGATGCTTGGTCATGGTGAGCTAGGCATGAGCTATTGTTTCTGGTTGGAAGCTTGGTCATGCTTACATGATGAGCTAGGGCTGCTGGTGGGATTTATTGGTGAAGTGCAACAACCATTTCTGATTTTCTAATACAAGTGTTGTATGCATTAGCCATAATTAATTCAGATATCCCCTTTCCTTCTCCCTATAAATATCACTTCCATTCCACATTCATAACACACACAAAATCCTCGAATTCACAATCCCTCTCTTCCAATTCCTAGCAGACCACTCATCCCAGCACCATCCCCTCTCAAACCTTCATCAACCACAGCCTCATACACTTCTCCCATAGATCACTCCATCCTCCACCATCCCATCAATTCCCAAACACAATCCACACCATCTACACCACTCTTCATCTCTGGTTGCAGCATACATGGTGGAAGTTGTGAGAAGCTCTTCAATAACATAATTTGTTCTTCACGGGTTTTTCTTACTCTCTCCATGTTATTTATGATTAAAATGTATTTTCCATTAATGGAGTGTAACTAATCACCATAACTAGGGTTTCAATGTAACCTGACAAGACAATTTCATGTTTTCAAGTTAATGTTATCCTTTGTTGAGTACTTCTAATTTTCTGGTCTCATTCACTTGTTCTTAGTTGAATCTTTATGCATGTTTAAATAACTGGCCACTATGAACACATGTATGTTGGTTATCTAGTTCAAGTTTACATAAACACCATATGACTCTTGAACCGATTAGTGAATGAGTGGGTAATGCATTTAGGACAAACACCATGTTTAAATGTTTACTTGGTTCCTTTGTGTTCTTCTTAAACTTAATGGATTCAGATTCATAGCTTAGACTAAACACCATAGCTAAGTTGTGTTTTCTGAGTACTTGATTAAAACCAAATACCATATGGATAATCATACATAAGAAAGAACGAACTCCAGAAATTGTAATCAACTTAGGTGATTCTTAACTTGTAGCTTGAAATTGGATTGTCATGGTGAAGTTGAAACCCTAGTGCTTGTCTCCTTTGTCTCTCAACTTTCTAAAACATCTACTTGCTGGTCACTTTCTACTTTGCATTTCCTTTTTTCCAGTTTTCATTTCAACAAACTCAAAACAACTTCATTTAAATTCTGTTTAGTCTTAGGGTTACTTGTGAGTCTAAGTAGTAGTAATAAGTGTTTTTCATCCAAGTCTCTGTGGAACGACCTCGTGCTTGCATTCCTATACTATAATTGGTTCGTGCACTTGCGAGAAATAGATAGAGTAAAATCTGTCCAACAAGAAAATGGCGCCGCTGCCGGGGACTTGATTAAGAGTCTTGTTACTATTGCTTACTTTCTTTAGTTTTTCTTTGTTTTCAGGTATTGCATGTCGAGCAAACCATTGCTTGAACAATTTGTATCAGCGGTCAAGAAACACTCTCAATCCGGAACCATTAGGATCCAACCGATCCGTGGTACACAACAGCCATCACTGGCTGAATTTGAACAAAGGCTTGTTAAAGCAAGGGAGGCAGCCATTGAATCTATTTCTGAATCCCTTAGAAGCCGAAACCTCCAATTCAGCAAGCTCAGAAGAGTACTCTCTGTTCAACATCTTTAACTTAGATCAAGAAGAAGAAGAAGAAAAGATGGCAGCTAATGACCAACGTGCTTTGGAGGATCTTGCTCAACCAATCATACCAAATTCACCTTCATGCATTTTGCTGTCCACAGAAGCTAGAAACTATGAACTTAAATCTTCTCATTTTCAAATGCTTCCTTCTTTTTATGGTTTACCTAATGAAGATCCTTTGGCTCACATTAAAGGATTTTATACTGTTGTTTGTACTTTGCCTTTGAAGGATGTATCTGAAGCAAATCTGAGGATGAGGATTTTCCCTTACACTTTGAAGGATAGAGCAAAGACTTGGTTGATGTCGTTAGCCCCTGGATCACTAACCACTTGGGATGCTGTTGCTAAGAAGTTCTTGGAGAAGTTTTTCTCCGCCCAAAAGACGGCCACCTTGAGGTCCAAGATTTTCAACTTCTCACAACATGATGGAGAACCATTCAACGAATGCTGGGAGCGTTTCAAAGGAACTCTAATGCAATGTCCACATCATGGGTTACCTCTATACTTGCAAATGCAAATTTTTTATGATGGACTAACCGAAACTTGTCAATCTACTGTTAATAATGCTACAGGTGGAGCTTTAAAAAAAAAGAATGCTCAAGAGTCATATGACATATTTGAGATGTTGGGATCCAATGCTCAACACAAAGATACAAGAGGTAAGGCTGGTATCTATGAGATTAGTTCTAACAATGAGCTTGCTTTACAGGTTGCTGGTTTACAAAGGAAGCTTGACTCCGTGCTCAATATGGTACCTAAAGCTCCTCAAGTTGAAGTTTGTGCTATTTGCAATGTTCAAGGACACCCAACTCACATGTGTTCAGCTAGTAATGCTTATCCTGAGTTTGTCCAAGAACAAGCCCACATGATGAATTCTTACAACCAAAGGCCAAGAAATGATCCCTTCTCGAACACTTATAATCCTGGTTGGAGGAATCACCGAAATTTCTCTTGGAGCAACAATCAAAATCAAAATCAAGCGAGTTCATCATTCCAACCGAAACCAAGTTCATTGGAGGACACAGTCAAGTTGTTGGCTCAAAATACTTTGCAATTCTAGCAAACTACTAATGGTGCTCTTCAACAACATTCTGCTGCCTTGACCAAAATGGAGATTCAATTAGGGCAAATTGCAGATAGTTTGAACCAAAGAGAACCTGGAAAGTTCCCTAGCCAGCCAAATGTGAATCCCAAGCATCATGAGCAAGCCAAAGCAATCTCAGTTCTCAGAAGTGGTAAGGTTATTGATAATAAAGTTGGCAAAGAAGTTACTAATCATGATGTTGTGAATGCAGGTGATGAACACAAGGAAGAGACGACACCAAAAGAAGAAATTCCCATTGGCACGTCAACAAGTTCACCTATATTGCACAAGGCCGAGAACCCTTATATGCCACCAATTCCTTTCCCTGGACGTCTTGCTAAAAGCAAACAGGATAAGTCATTTACTGAAATTTATGATATACTTAGTAAAGTCAATGTTAACTTGCCTTTACTTGATATGATCAGGAATATGCCAACTTATGCTAAATTTTTTAAGGAGTTGAACTCACACAAGAGAAGGTATAGCCCTCATGAGAAGGTGTTGGTGTCTGAAAATGTGAGTGCTGTCCTTCAAAGAAAACTTCCTCCTAAGCTCAAGGATCCAGGCAGTTTTACCATCGCCATAACCATTGGAGATAAACTAGTGGAGAAAGCCATGTTGGATTTAGGTGCAAGTATCAATCTAATGCCTTATTCAGTGTACCTGCAACTAGGTTTGGGAAGGCTAAAATCCACCACACTCAGCTTACAACTTGCCGATCGCTAATGAAATATCCTAGAGGTATAGTTGAAGATATTTTGGTTCAAGTTGATAAGCTAATATTGCCTGCTGATTTTGTAGTGTTAGACATGGAAGATGCACCCATTCATGACCGTGAGCTGCCTATCTTGCTTGGAAGACCATTCATGGCCACAGCAAACACTCTTATTGATGTGAAAAATGGCATTCTGAAAATGACAGTCCTTGGCCAAACCATAGAATTCAAAGTGTTTGAATCCTTAACTCATCCTTCTAATTCACTTGATTGTTTTCAATTGATAGTTTGGATTCCCTGGTTTTGTCTAAGTTTGTGCAGGCACAATCAGATGTTGCTTTAGAAATTGTGTTGACACAACCTTTAGGTGATCTTGATGATGAATCTGAGTTCATTGAAGTGGCAGCTGCCCTTGAGGTTTTGAAACCATTCAATTCTTCCATTTCACTCATTGTTGAGCCTCTTAAACCTGCCACCACTAAACTAGTTCCCTCCATTGTCAAGTCACCTAAACTTGAGCTAAAACCTCTTCCACAACACCTTAAATATGTTTATCTTGGTGAGACAGAAACCCTTCCCATCATTATAGCTTCTGACCTTTCACCATTAGAAGAGGGTAAGTTGATCACAGTTTTGAGAGAGCACAAGAATGCCATCGGATGGACCATTGCAGATATTAAGGGAATAAGCCCTACAATGTGCATGCATCGAATTTTGATGGAGGATGCCAAGCCAACTCGTGAGCCCCAAAGGAGACTCAACCCACATATGAAGGATGTTGTAAGAACTGAAATACTCAAATTACTTGATGTAGGAATCATTTATCCTATCTTCAGATAGCAAATGGGTGAGTCCTACCCAAGCTGTCCCAAAGAAGTCAGGCATCACAGTGGTCAAGAGTGAGGACAATGAGCTGGTGCCAACAAGACCAATCACAGGATGGAGAGTGTGCATTGATTATCGGAAGCTAAACACTGCCACTAGAAAGGATCACTTTCCTTTGCCTTTTATTGATCAAATGCTTGAAAGGCTAGCTGGTCACTCACATTATTGTTTCCTTGATGGTTTTTCAGGTTACAATCAAATTGCAGTAGCCCCTGAGGATCAAGAGAAGACAACATTCACGTGCCCCTTTGGAACCTTTGCGTATAGACGAATGTCATTTGGTTTATGCAATGCCCCAGCTACCTTCCAACGATGCATGATGGCTATCTTTTCAGACATGATAGAGAGGTTCATTGAGGTATTTATGGATGACTTTTCAGTTTTTGGATCCTCTTTTGATGAATGTCTTAACCACTTGTCATTAGTGCTTAAAAGATGCCAGGAAACTAATCTGATTCTGAATTGGGAGAAGTGTCACTTCATGGTGAAGCAAGGTATTGTGTTAGGCCATGCCATTTCCAGCAAAGGTATTGAGGTAGACAAAGCAAAGATTGATTTGATTTCTAATCTACCACCCCCTACTTCAGTGAAAGGTGTGAGGAGTTTTCTTGGACATGTAGGTTTTTATCGTCGTTTTATTAGAGATTTCTCCAAAATCACTCGTCCTCTATGCAATCTTTTGGCTAAAGATTCTGTTTTCAACTTTGATAACGATTGTTTAGATGCATTTAACTCTTTGAAACTTGAACTAACATCAACTCCAATTATCAAGGCACCAGATTGGTCTTTACCTTTCGAATTAATGTGTGATGCTTCTGACTATGCTCTTGGTGCAGTTCTAGGTCAAAGAGTGAACAAGCTCCCTCATGTCATCTATTATGCAAGCCGAACATTAAATGATGCTCAGCTCAATTATTCAACAACTGAAAAGGAGTTGCTTGCTGTAATTTTTGCTTTAGAGAAGTTTCGTTCATATCTTGTTTGTTCTAAAGTGATTGTATATTTTGACCATGCAGCACTTAGGTACTTGTTAACCAAGAAGGATGCTAAGCCACGCTTGCTTCGATGGGTATTGCTGTTGCAAGAATTTGATTTAGAAATCCGAGATAAGAAAGGGTGTGAGAATGTTGTTGTTGATCATCTCTCTCGTCTCATCGATGGGAACCACAAGTTTGAGGATGTCCTGCCCCTCAATGAATCTTTTCCAGATGAACAACTATTGGCCATTCATGATCAAGAACCATGGTATGCTGATCTTGTTAATTATCTTGCTAGTGGTGTTTTGAGAGATGATCTAACTTTTCAGGAAAGAAAGAAGTTCCTTGCCACAGCCAAACATTACTTCTGGGATGATCCATATCTGTTCAAACATGGCCCCAACCAAATCATAAGGAGGTGTATCCCAGAGAATGAGCAGCAAAGTATACTCAAGTTTAGTCATGAATTTGCATGTGGAGGTCATTTTGGTGCCAAGAAAACAGCAGCTAAGGTTCTTCAATCTGGTTTCTTTTGGCCCTCTTTTTAAAGATGCATTTTATTTCTGTTCTACATGTGATAGGTGTCAAAGAATGGGAAACATAAGCCGGAAGAATATGATGCCACTGAACAACATTTTGGTGGTGAAGCTGTTTGACATATGGGGTATAGATTTCATGGGACCTTTTCCTTCCTCTTTGGGTTATACTTACATTCTTGTTGTTGTAGATTATGTATCCAAATGGGTGGAGGCATTGGCTACAAGGACTAATGATCATAGAGTTGTCCTGAAATTCCTGAGAGATGTGATTTTCACTAGGTTTGGAACTCCTAGGGCTGTCATTAGTGATCGTGGCAGCCACTTCTGAACAAACCATTTGAGGCCTTAATGAGAAAGTACAATATCACACATAAAGTGGCAACTCCATATCATCCCCAAACTTCTGGACAAGTTGAGATCAGCAATAGAGAGATCAAGAATATTTTGGAGAAAACTGTCAATCCTACTCGAAAAGATTGGGCATTGCGACTCAATGATGCACTTTGGGCATATAGGACAGCTTATAAAACCCCCATTGGGATGAGCCCTTATCGACTTGTGTTTGGGAAGGCTTGTCACCTACCAATGGAACTTGAGCACCGAGCATATTGGGCAATTAAAAAGTTCAATTTTGATCTCAAAGAAGCTGGGAATGTCAGAAAATTGCAGATCAATGAATTGGAGGAGCTAAGGAACGAAGCTTATGAGAACTCCAAAATCTACAAAGAGAGGACCAAACGCTATCATGACAAGGCCATCCTCAGGAAAGAATTCAAGCCAGGTATGAAAGTTTTGTTATATAACTCACGTTTGCGTCTCTTTCCAGGTAAATTGAAATCTAGATGGCTGGGGCCGTTCAAGGTGCTTCAAGTTTTTCCTCATGGAGCTGTTGAGATTGAGAACCTAAGGGACATGACAACTTTCAAGGTGAATGGGCAGCGTCTGAAACAATACTTGGATGATGTTGTGGAAACACAAGTTGTGGACTCCCTTGAGTTCACCACACCCTAAATATTGGCAACCCAACCAGGTTTTGTTGTTTTTGTTTTTCTTTTAGTTTAGAGTTGATTCCTTTCCTGCGTTTTATGTTTAGTTTGGTTATTGCATTGCATTTCTTTAAACATTGAGGACAATGTTTCATTCAGGTTTGGGGTGTGGGATGAAACTTGTTGAATTTTTGAGTCTGTTGTTGAATTTCTGAGTCTTAGTGAAAGATTTCTTTTTGCTTACTAATGAAGATGTATATGCAATGTCATTGTCACTAATTCTTTGCTAGTGTGTTTACCATGGAAGTATTTGCATCAGAATTTATGCCATACACATTGTCATGCAATTGGGATTTCAGTCCAGAAGGTGCCATACTCAGATATCTTTAGAAGAATTGTGGAGACTACCCTAGTGAGCTAATTTGAGCCTATTCCATTCCTTGAGAGGGTTTTATTTGTTTCTACTCTTACAACTTCCCAGATTTCTTTTATGTTGATCTCATTATATTCATCGAATACTAAGAACTATTTGATCTTTTGCAGATATTATGTTGCTTGCTGACATTTGTGGAAAGGATGTACCCATTGATATGATGTAGGCTATGTGTGTTTAAGTCACTAAAAGGCTTTGATATCCCTCCTTGTTGTGTGCTTCCTTTACCCAATTTTGCATCCAAACACTTAAGCCTTTCTTTCATCACCCACATTACTCCTACCCTTGTATCTTAATCTAAGATACCATCCCTTGTTTAGCCATACCCTATAACTGGAGAACATGTCAAGATCTCAACAAAATGAAGAAGCAAGGATGGGCGTTATACCAAGCAAATGGAGTGAATCAGTGTGTTAGTGCAATTCAAGGAGAAAAGCAAAAGAATGCCAAATCCGTTTTAAAAACAAAAAAAAACAAAACAAAACAAAACATGTTCTGATCAAAGTTCAAATTCAGTTCAATGGAGCACAGGTCATTACCTTGAAGATTCACAAAATGTAGCCATTTACCTTGCAGCAAGAAGGAGCACTCTTGGCATGTTCTTGAGTTCTTAGTTTTCATTTCTCTTCTATTCATAACCCCTACCCTAAGCCTAACATTACAAGCTTGATTAAGACCTAACTGATCTTTGGGGAAGTCCGGTTCATGAGTGCTGGTATGCAATGTATTCTTTCTATGTTCTTAGCATTTGATTTCCTTTCATGAGATCTTATTTCCAGAAATCGTGCTTTTGTTTTTTGATTATTTCATATGTGAAATCTTGCTTCCCTTTACATAACGTCACTCACATATGCTTGTTGAGAAACTAAACCCTAGGTTCTTTGTGAAGATTTGAGCGATACCCGTGAGACCTAGAGTTGAGGCGATTTCTATAAGGTATTTGAGTACGGTTACTTCAATGCTGGAATTCTTTTTGCAGTGGCAATACACTATACACCCTGGTGTGAAGATCTGAAGTGGCATACCATTAGTTTTGAAAGTGTGATTGTGCATTCATTGGTTTTCCTTAGTTTGTTTAAAAGTGATTCTTTAACTATTAGTTGTCTTGCAGAATTTGTTGATGTTTGTGGGAGTCATCACTGTAAACCCTCAGGAAACACAACTCCTCCTACTAGGGACACCTAGAGGTTTAAAGGCTTATTGCATATGCTCAATGCAATCGTGTCATCTACGAAAATGGTGTAATAAGTTTCGTTTTGTGTGTTGTTTTCTGATGTTTAAGTTTTCGTTTTGCTTGAGGAACAGCAAAATATAGGTTTGGGGTATTGATCAATGCATAATTCTGTATCATTTTGTATCAATCTACCCTATTGTTTGGTTATGTTTTTAAATAAAATTTGTGCTTTTAATCCATTTTGTGTTTGTTATTCAGTTCATTGAGCTCTAGGTACCACTTGAGGCATTTGAAGCAAAATGGAGCAAAAACGTGCAAAAACTGGAGAACTGAAGTTAGAAATTCATTTTGGACTTATCTTCTTCATCCGAGCTTGGATTGGGCCAATACTTGTGTGGTTGGATCAGAGACATTCTGAACTTCACAATGGATATCTTAAAGTCATCATTTGATTCAGCCAAGCCCAATTCGTAAGCCCAAGAAGATGTTCATCATGCTGACTTGCAGATGAGCTCATTGGATGCTTGGTCATGGTGAGCTAGGCATGAGCTATTGTTTCTGGTTGGAAGCTTGGTCATGCTGACATGATGATGAGCTAGGGCTGCTGGTGGGATTTATTGGTGAAGTGCAACAACCATTTCTGATTTTCTAATACAAGTGTTGTATGCATTAGCCATAATTAATTCAGATATCCCCTTTCCTTCTCCCTATAAATATCACTTCCATTCCACATTCATAACACACACAAAATCCTGGAATTCACAATCCCTCTCTTCCAATTCCTAGCAGACCACTCATCCCAGCACCATCCCCTCTCAAACCTTCATCAACCACAGCCTCATACACTTCTCCCATAGATCACTCCATCCTCCACCATCCCATCAATTCCCAAACACAATCCACACCATCTACACCACTCTTCATCTCTGGTTGCAGCATACATGGTGGAAGTTGTGAGAAGCTCTTCAACAACATAATTTGTTCTTCACGGGTTTTTCTTACTCTCTCCATGTTATTTATGATTCAAATGTATTTTCCATTAATGGAGTGTAACTAATCACCATAACTAGGGTTTCAATGTAACCTGACAAGACAATTTCATGTTTTCAAGTTAATGTTATCCTTTGTTGATTACTTCTAATTTTCTGGTCTCATTCACTTGTTCTTAGTTGAATCTTTATGCATGTTTAAATAACTGGCCACTATGAACACATGTATGTTGGTTATCTAGTTCAAGTTTACATAAACACCATATGACTCTTGAACCGATTAGTGAATGAGTGGGTAATGCATTTAGGACAAACACCATGTTTAAATGTTTACTTGGTTCCTTTGTGTTCTTCTTAAACTTAATGGATTCAGATTCAAAGCTTAGACTAAACACCATAGCTAAGTTGTGTTTTCTGAGTACTTGATTAAAACCAAATACCATATGGATAATCATACATAAGAAAGAACGAACTCCAGAAATTGTAATCAACTTAGGTTATTCTTAACTTGTAGCTTGAAATTGGATTGTCATGGTGAAGTTGAAACCCTAGTGCTTGTCTCCTTTGTCTCTCAACTTTCTAAAACATCTACTTGCTGGTCACTTTCTACTTTGCATTTCCTTTTTTCCAGTTTTCATTTCAACAAACTCAAAACAACTTCATTTAAATTCTGTTTAGTCTTAGGGTTACTTGTGAGTCTAAGTAGTAGTAATAAGTGTTTTTCATCCAAGTCTCTGTGGAACGACCTCGTGCTTGCATTCCTATACTATAATTGGTTCGTGCACTTGCGAGAAATAGATAGAGTAAAATTTGTCCAACAAATAGAGGTCGTGGGGCCTGTGGGCCCGGTTGACCAAATTTGGAAAGTTTGACCATCGGTTGACTGTGAGTCTTCCGAGGTAGTTTCACACTTCGAAAAGTATTATGATGACCTTGTAAACGTGTCTTAATTGTTATTTGAGTTATTTGGATTATATTAGGAGTATGAGCTTGTTTATAATATCTTATCGGATTCTTGGATATTATTTGATAATTGAAATTATGAAATGAATAATTATGGGATACTCGATTTGTAGAGTTGTGAAAGTGAGTCTTGGGACTCGGTTATGATTATTAGGAAGAGAATGGGCATTGCTTTCAAATAAATGGCATGGTTTTGAGATGGAAATGTTATGCATATGAATAAAATGGTTTATTGAAATGCACTTTATATTTAATAGTTGAATTCTTTATTTTTGTAAAGTAGTTGCAATATATATGGGTTTCGACATTTTGGAGTGTCTTGAGTTTATATGTAATATTTGAGGAATGTTATCTATGTTGATAATGTGTGGGGTACTTGGGTTGTTGATGTGAGATACTAGAAAGACATGAGTTAGAATGTCAGTTTTAAAGTGCTATAAGCACTACTTTAGGTACCTCACCGGTTATGAGTTTTATGCTTGAGAGTTTATTGTCTATACTATATATATAGAGGTTTGGAACAATTGAATTAAGGAAGGAAATATCATTTTAAAATATGGTTATAAGGGTTCCGAACTCCACCATCATACGTACCTTCCCTGGTTACTATTCACACATGCCGTGTTTCGGGCGTGTGGGCTTTCTTAATCACGGATCCTGGAATTGTGGGATGCCGGAAAATTATGGATATGGTTTGAATATGTTGGCACTCGGATGCCCTTGATCAGGGGTTCGAGGACCCTTAACAGGGTAGTTGCGCGCGTAGGACAGTTTACAGACGTACGGGTCTTGATTCTTCGTCCGTACGTGCTGGCTGAGAGTTAGTCCCCTGGTTGGACGGCTCGTCCCTAGCCACATGGACGTTTGAGGGCCTGATAAGTGTGAGCTAGTCAACAATCCCCTGTTGGATTGTTTCCCCTGGTACATGATGATGGTGAGAGGTGGGTGTTATTATAGTACATATATGTATATGTGGTTTTGATTCTGGATTTGAGATTCGTAAGTTTGTACTTTGTGAGTACCCTGTTTATATATGAATGTTTGAGCCCTGGATTAGGAAGTGTTGTACGGCAACATACGCCTTGAATAGGGTATGGTTGCAGGATTGAATAGATATAAATGGAAGTAATTGATGATGTGTTTAATGTACATACGCCTTGGATAGGGTATGGTTACGGGATCGAACCGTTTTAAAGGAAGAATTCGAGAATGTGTGCATTGTGTTTTTGTCGGATTTGGAATTGTGTCAGATCTGAAATGTATAGATGATTCTGTTGTAAATAATTGTTTATTATCGGAGTTGTGATCGTTGAGATAAGAACTACGTGTGGCTTGATCCCTTGTCCAAGGGTACATAGGCAGCCTGGGGTCTCACCAGGTGCAGCCGCGAAATATTATTGTGTTTAAAAGATCTGATTCGATTCTGTGTATGTGATTGCATTCGGATGTGGTTTTCGATGTGATTGTAGGATTTGAATCCGGTTTAATGATTTCAGTGGTATTTGTAAAGTTGTTTGAGACCACTAATTATTTGGTTTATGTATTGTTCGACTTAAGAACATTGCTGGTTCTGTTTCTAATAAATTGAAGGCTGGAGACCTATTATACAATCGCATGTTGATGACTGTGTGTATTGCATTGTGTGTGCTGCCAGTTGTGTTTTTAACAGGTTGAAATATTTGGGAAATGTCCAATTTCCAGGGGAGACTCTGCGAAATTTCGGCAGAAAGTCTCGTGGCCTTCTCCTTTTCGGTAAAGAGGCTCGATTTTTGTAAGTGGGCCCGATATCGGTATGATGTCGAAAAATTTCCACAGGATTCGTCTCGGGTTTCGAGGAATTCGGGGGCCGGTCCTGTCATCTATTGTATGTAAGACGACCGTTTTTTAAAAGGGTCGTCTATTATATGTAAAGATGATGGTTTTTTTTTTAAAAAGCGTCGTCTTGTAAAACAAACTAAAAAAAGGCCGCTTAAGTGAATTCGCGCTCGATAAATTTTTAAATTTTCCCCCCGTCTTTGAAAACCTTATCTCTCATTAACAAGCATCGTCTTTTAAAACACGCTAAAAAAATGCCGCTTAAGTGAATTCGCGCTTGACAAATTTTCAAATTTTCCCCCCGTCTTTGAAAACTTTATCTCCTCCTCCTTGAAACCCTCCCGAGCTCTCTAAAACACCCTCGCTCGCTCAAACACTGTATTATCTCAAATTCTCTCATGAACCTTTCAGAAAACCCTCTCTCACACATTGATGAAGCACATCTCCCTCTCGCTGTCCACCGAACTAGCCGAGATCGCCATCTCCGTCACGATGTTTAGGACACCGAGTTCGCCAAGATCGCCATCTCCATCACACCATTCAATCCATCGAGCTCGCCCCGTTCACCATCTCCCTTCCTCGTTGAGACCATTTTTAATCCCCCAAATGGATTCTCATCTTCCATTTTATGAGCTTTAGATTAGATTTTCTTCCTCGTTGACCAAAAAGGTACGAAGCTACTTTTCTAGGGTTAGCTTAGGATTCTTCTGATTTGATTTCAATTTTTATTTTTTCTTGTTTATGATGGTTGTTTGTCTAAGATATAGGGCTACGATTTGTTTGTTATTTAATTTCAGTGCGTATTGATTTATTTTTTGTGGTTGGATCTGACTTGATTTAAGCTGTATATAGTTCAGTGGTTGCATTTTTTTAACCTTTTTGCTTTTATTTTGTTCAGAAATTCTAGTTCATATGTTTTTTTATTTTGTATATCTCACTATTACATTAATTTGGCGTGTTAAGCAGTTTAGGCCATGGAAGTGGTTTTAAAGAAGCTACTCCTAGTGGTAAAAGTTGAAGAAATGCAAAGGAAAATTGGTGATGATGAATATATAGCTCTGTATACATATGGAGAACTTGACTTGAAGGATAATTAGGTATAGGAATTTTGGTGTATTATTGTAATTAGGCTTGCAAGCTTGCAGCTAGCGGCCTACAGTACTTTCATTTGTTAGATTTTATTTTGTTCTATTGTACTCTTGATATTATGTTTATGAAAGAAACAATTTTTGAGTATATATATGTATGGCGTGGGTAATAGCATATTTGAGTATATATTTCTGATACCATTTGAAACAAGAAAAAAAAACTAAAATGTAAAATTACGTTAGTTTTATAGTTAATAACCGTCGTCTTAGAGTTAATAAACGACAATATTTCAAGAAACCGTCGTCTTTACATTTAATAGATGACGGTTTTTAAAACAAACCCAACGTTTTGGATATAATAAACAACTTCTTTACATATAATAGACGATGGTTATTTCAGAAAACCGTCGTCTATTATATGTAATAGACGACGGTTTTTGAACCGTCGTCTATTACATATAATAGACGACGGTTATTTCAAAAAACCGTCGTCTATTATATATAATAGACAACAATTCTTTAAGAAAACCGTCGTCTATTATATATAGTAAACGACGGTTAATTACCGTCGTAGTTTGATATTCAAAAAGATGACGGTTGATTTAACGACGGTTTGAAGAAGAAAAAAAGACGACGGTGTTTTCCCGTCGTCTATTTCAATTTTTGTAGTAGTGTTTAGATATGATTTCCATTTAATTTGACCAATATGATTATTCCAAACAACATTTATTAAACCTTTTAATACCGAATAATTAACTTACATAATGCATAGGCCCTAACCTTCTCTTTTTTCCATTTAGCACCAATAACCTTTATTGTAATAAGACAGGTTATGTGCATAGCATAGGAGAAAAAGAGCTTTATCTTCTCAGAAAATCAAAAAACCCATATGATTTTTAATCTTCGCAACCATTGGGATTTGAAGTTAACCGTTGGATCTCAATGGTTTGTTTAATTTGACCGCATGCGCCTCAGGTGCACGGATAGGAAACAGCGGCGCGCCACAACTTATCCTTCCAGTTCCAAAAACCATCTGGAATATCTCATCTCATACCAAATCCTAGCTTGATTGATGCTACCAAGTCTAGACTGTTATTTTCAAAGCATATAACAAAACAATATTCTTAACAAAAGATAGAGAATTGGGAAAATAAAAAGAGAAAAGAAAAACAATTGAAAAAAAAACGGAGGGAGAGAGGCCCTCGTCCGATGTGTTCCGCACATGCAGTCTGGCATGAGTTGTAACAGTGACATCATACAACAACCACAAATCTATATGAAAGGCCTAGAAAGAATTACCAACTACACTTTCTATATCTTGCCATAATTTCTCTCCTCTATTCACATGGGGATTTGGTGTCAAAGCTGCTCAAGCAGATAGCAGAGGCCTGAAATGCAGACAAAGGATACCGGTAATCCATGGTAAACATATCCTTGCCAACTTTACCAAACTGAAGTATGATCTTGTCATGGTCAGATTGGGTTGGCTGCGGTGGTTGTGAGGGTGTCGGTGCACCAGCAACTGACTGTGTAGCTGCTATCAACTGAAAGTTCTTAACAGAGGCAACTGTTACCCTTCCACGGAAGTTAAGGCACCAACACTGCAACTATTCATGCCATCTCGGTGCCTTGTTCCGAAGAATCAATGGTCTCTCCTTTCCTTCATCTTCATAATGGGACCCGACTATATCAGAGAATCGAGCACTGCCAAACCCGTCTATATCTGATTCTTCCACTTCATTCTTGAATTATCAATTTCATCAAACTTGTTGCTGATTTTGGGATAATACTCAATTGATACTCGGTTTTGGGAATTTTCAATGTACTTGATCAATTCCGAGCTTTTCTGCTTCCCCCTTCCAATCTCTACTCATCTTTGTTCTCTTGCTTATGGTTCTTTGGCTTTTCTTTCTTCACGATAGTGCCAAGAATTGTTCTCTACGCTTTGCCTACTACATGTTCGCTCTATTGCCTCATCGACTGTTCTTTGCAACTCTTTCTTTCTTTCTGTTGTTCAACAAGATGGTGACTACAAGATGGTGACTCCTACTCAACTTCAACTTGTTCAATCTCCGATTGCAACTCTCATTCCTACTGTTTCTACATACATCTGTGACAGTCAAGCTTGATGATACAAATTATTGGACTTGGCATTTCTAAATGAATCTTCTTCTTGAAGGTCGTGGCCTCTTGGGTTTTGTGGATGGTTCAAGGAAATGTCCTGCACATTTTGATAAATATTTAGATATTGAAGGTGTTGAGATTGATGCTTATCAAGTTTGGAAGATGCACGATCGTGCCTTGATGCAGCTGCTTATTGCAACTCTCTTTTCCAGTGCAATTCTGCTATTTGGGTCCTATGGATGTTCTTCTGGTTGGGTATGTCTATTGTTCATCCTCTATCTCTCTTATTTCAATAATTGGAGAATACCTATAGTCAAAGATTCAAGCTTTCTATTCACCTTTGCTTGCTATAAAATCAACTTCATGTTCTTGAATACATCACCATTGTTCTGTCACAATTCTCTTCTCTCACTCTTCTTATCAGGGGACAAAGAATTTCCCATTTCATTCTCTTCTATCTCTTTCTTCTTATCTCAAGAAGCAAATAATTTCTCATATCTCGTTCTCTTCTATCTGTTTCTCCAATCTCAAAGGGAACAAACTGCTTTCTACAGTCTCTAAGGGAACCAAATAATTTATTAATTCTTCCTCTTTTCTATCTTCTTTCTACAATCTTTAGGGAACAAAAGAATTTCCCACTTCTTCTTGCTTTCTATCTCATTTCTCTAAATTCTCAGGGAACAAGAATTTCCCTCTTCTCTTCTTCTATCTCTTTCTAGAATTTCCCTCTCCTCTTCTTCTATCTCTTTCTAGAATTTCTCTCTTCTCTTCTTCTATCTCTATCTCGATGTGGGGGTCTGATTACATCATTGATTTGGAATAGAGTTGGTACTCTTTGCTGGGTTATATGCTTCACATGCAGCTCACTATAGCAGTACTCTTCTATCTCAAGCTTTGGATTGGTGCTCCAAGCAAAACAAATATGTAGTCTACTCAGCTTCAACTACAGCACATTCAAGGCTTTTCTACTTTTTTGGTTTAGAACAGTTCATCATTTGTGGTTCCTATACTCTCTCTGGATCAGTGGAAGGTTTAGCATGTCTTCGTTGGAGGAACAGTGATGGCCTGGAGTTGGTACTCTTTTTTTTATATGTGTCAATTTGGCCAACTTTGCTGGGTTATGCTTTACATGAGTACTCTTATGTCTCAAGCTTTGGATTGGTGCTCCAAACACAAGAAAAAAAAAAAAAAAAACCTACTATGCTTCAACTATAGCAAAATTCAACGCTTTTTCTGCTTCTTTGGTTTAAGCATTGTTCCAATCTCATGGTTGGATTCTCCACCCATGATCTTGCGGGGGGATGTTAGAGTATGTAGAGCTAGGATTGTGACAAGTGTCACTTAGTCATTGACTGATGTTAGATTAGTTAGTAAGCTGTTGTAATCAGTTAGAGCCTTATAAAGCTTAACTCTCTGTATTGTAGAGTAATCTGAGAAATAATACATAAAGGTTCATCTTCTTCTTAATTCTCTCTCTATTTTCCCTGAGCGATGTTGTAGCTTCCAGTAGGAACCTTGGGAGAGACCTTTTTAGAGTGAAACCGACGGCTTTGGCCAGGTGGGTAAAGCTGAGCGCTGTTGTAGGGAGGCTGGGTATCATAAATAATGAATTTGGTGCCAAGAAAATTAGACCTGAAAATGATGCACGTTAAACCAAACCAGATAGAAACTGCTTCAGGCCCATCAATAACAAAAATGAAGGGAAAGTAATATCCTAATACAATTATTATTACTATTTAACATGTTCGCAAATTGATTTGTTAGCTGCATTTCCAATAGCATGAACTGCTAAAAGGTCAACAAACTTCGCTACTAATTAAAAATTAATAAATAAAACATGCCAACAATGAAATCTTAGTTGCAATAAAAATATAAGAACCACCACTATACGAATGCATCCATGAGAACTTAGGCAGCAACAATTGCGGACACTGACATCATGCAAAGTGACAGACCAAGTTGGTTCAGAAGTGTGACAATTAATGGATGTAAGGTCTACTGATTAAAGATATATATGTGAGTGTGTGTGTGTGTTATAAGTAAATAGAAGATAATCTTATATCCTTGCACCAAAACACTTCATAACAAAAGGACTGTCAACAGTTATTCAACCATATGGTCATAATGCCTCATAAAGTCCGTATTTCATACATGTTCAAATTAAGGATATAGCAATGGAAGTTCCAATGCAGCCAAAGGAACTGAAATAGAGAGATAACACGTAAAAGTACAATACTAACCCACAATATTATCACCAATATGCTTGGATTTTTTTAAAGAAGAAAAGGGAATTGATATGTATAAAAAACGATTAATATGCATCTTAAAATTCTTTAAAATAATATCATTTGCAAAAGAAATACTTCTTGTAGAAGTGCTTACTGCAAAACCAAGACTAAGAATGTAAAGTCACCATAACGAATCTCCATTACCCCATATTATTAATCCATGGCCAATGGACAGCAGATGCCAATGGCCAATAGAAGATAATCTTATATTCTTCATGTCATGATGAGATTTGGTTTTTAAGTTCATATTGATTCCCAAAGCTAAGATCAATGTTGGATCGGGTGGGGGGGTTATTCTTGTTCGATGGACCTAAATTTCGGATATGTTGTAGTCGATACCCATTGGAACAAGTTTCATGAGAACTTTACCGCATCCGAGCATCGGAACATGGTGATCAATGGTCAAGAATTTGACCTATGAAAATGAGCAAAAACAGATTTTATATTCAAAAATGCACTTTTAGGTCCCATATATTCAGTAATGCACTTTTATATTGAAAAGCCTTATTTGCTATTTGAATAATTTTTGCTCCAACAGACTTTTCAATTCAATTAGTGCAATATCATGGAAAAAAAATATGAAAAATATGAAAACATGTGAATATGTCTATGTATTTTTTATATGAAAATAAAAAATGCATGTTTTTTTAACATTTTCAAGGTAGGTTTTGTTTTTCCAAAGTAAAATTAAATGTTTGAAGAGCCAAAGTCAACTTACCATTCCTGAAAATAGAGAAATAGGTTGCAGCTTTGATGATTAAGGTTGAAGAGGTTGTTGGAGAGAGTTTTTCTGATGTGGTTCACCTATTTTAGAATTCCAAAGCTGTTGAAGAGGCTGTTGGAGATGCTCTTATGTTCTAGGGGCATAATTGTAACAACAAAATAAATAAATAAAATAAAATGTAAACAACAACTCTTATGTGGTGCAAAAGTCAAAAACCTTGGATTAACAACAACTTTTACATGGATTGCCCCCAACATCTCTCATCAGAATTGAACTTATACCAAATTTTCTATAATAAGAATAACCTGTACCTTCACACAAGTCTAATGTGTATAAATATGAAAGGAATGGAAGCGTATCACAAAAACAAGATGTGCAGAGTGGCGCTGGCAAATTGAAGCACAGGGTAGGGGTTTGAATCCCTTGAGCGCAACTCCTATTCTCCCATTTTTGGCAAGGTGATGAGTAGATAGATTAGTGGCTCATGCATGAAAAGTATCAGATATCGAAAATAATCGACGAAAAATTTTGGAAAAAAAAAAATCACTGTAAACAAACATTAAAAGTACAACTATTTTTCTGGCGTGGGTTCAACAATTGGATCTAAACTTGCTGGGTGATCTCTTCTACTGTTTTTCTTGGTGATCTTCTTTTCTTTTTTCAAACAAAATAAGCAATTAAGAAAAAGATGATTTAGCAAATGACAGGGTTGCTATGAGAGATGACAAAACTTGCGTGCAATATATATTGATATTAATAAGTTGGTGTCTGTAACATTATTATTCTGTAACAAGGAAGCTCCCTTCTATCTATATTTATACCTAAGTTGTACCAAAACGTGAAACCTGTGTTAATGGCGGATCCATATAACAAGTTTAATTTATTTGATGCTTTTTTAATTTGTTATTCTACTTTTGCTTTATTACTTTTTCTTTTTAAAATTTTACAACTATGGGCTGGTATACGTGTTACTTTGTTACTTGACTTTTCTTTTCCAGAATGATGGAAGTTACTTTGTTACTTGATTAAGCAAGGTATGTGATGCTAAAGAAAAAAAAAAAAAAAAAAAAGGAAAAAGCAAGGTGATATTGGGATTGATATCAAATATTACTCGCTATATATAGAGTAGTGGAGAGCGCGCGGTTATATAAAGAAAGCAACGAATTGAGTCGAAAAATAATATAGCTAGACATGGAGGATGAGGAGATGGAGGAGATGGAGGAGATGAAGGAGATGGAGGAGGTTTATAAAGGAGAGGCACTGAGTAAGTGCCAAGAGGCATATAAATGGGCCATGTACGGCGAATGGAAACCCGTAAGAAAATTCTACGAGATGCATCCAGAGGAAGTAGTTGGCCAATTGACAACGAACAACGACACTGTACTACATGTCGTAGCCGTTGCCGGACGCAACGACGTGCTTAAGTTTTTGATTTCACTATTAAAAGACCCTAGGGAGAGAGTCGATGCGTTGACAATCGAGAATAGCTACGGCAATACCACTCTGCATGAGGTGGCTGCGTCTGGAAATCTGGAGGCAGCAATGCTCTTAATGAACGAGGAGAACAAAGTCAAGGAAAAGGATCATAGCAATGAAGGGATGAGAGAGGAGAACAAAGGTATGCTAGCGATTCCGAACAGGTTAGGAGAGACCCCACTCTACAGGGCTGCTGCCTTCGGTCACACAAACTTGGTCAAATATTTGGCTTCCCAAGTGAAGCAGCAGCAGCAGCAGGATATAGAGCAGCAGCAGGAGAAGGCTATGGAGCACCACTTCAACAGAAACCATGATAAAATGTCCATTCTTCAGATCGCAGTCATTAGCCAACATTTTGGTCTCTCTCTCTCTCTCTCTCCTCTTTGACAATTGTATTATTAGTTATATATGTTAGTTATCTATGAAATATAGCTGTGAATTAAGATTAATTCTTGTTTGAATGTGTGGTTCGAATATATAACCTTGCCAAATAAAATTAGTCTAATAATTTTTCTTTTTGACTTTATTTTAACTAGCACGGTTTTCCTTCAATGCAGAGACTGCTCTTTGGTTACTAAAAGAGTACCCAGTTCTTGCGAATAGAAAGGAAAGCAATGGACTCACACCTCTTCAATTGCTAGCCCAAATGCCATATGCCTTCGAAGCCAAATTTCGCAAAAGCGTATGGAAGAAGCTCATTTATAAATGTACCATCTACACCACTGATACTACTAAAATTATATATAAACTCACAAATTCAATTTAGGAACAACCCATTTATTATTTTTTGAGATCATTTTTGCTTACCACCTTAATTCAATGTGTATCATTACCATCATTCTCAACACTTGATACGTGTCTATATGCATAATCATGGTTCCATAAATAAAAAGTAAAAAGTTAACAATGATTATGCCTATGGACACATGTCAAGTATTAAGAAATGTAGTGATAATACACATTGGGTTAAAGTGGTGAGTAAAAATATTTCAGTATTTTTTAGGATCAATATAGGCCCATTTTTCAGGTTTATATCAAAAAATTTATCAATGGCCATGCTAATGAGTCAGCCTATATAGCCCCATTTATAGATGGTAATTTTTCTTTTTCTTAAAAGGATTACCTGGGCTACAGCGCTGCATGTTAGCCTTGCCATTGCTATTTCCACTCTCAGAATTGAGTGCAAGCCAACCTTGTGGAGCAAAAATAGTGACCCCTTTATTTATGCAAGGCTTTCTGATGTGATAATGCTGATCTTTGTGCTCCCTTTATTGTTCAGGGATTTGCCCTTCTACTGATGACTTGGAGAGCAGGATCAATCAGCCTTCCCAGTCTAGTTCACAGAATATTACAAGTAACTAATCAAACTTTCAAAGTTATACATATATAAAATCTTTAAAACAACTTATTTTGTTAGGAAAAAAAGAAGTTATTTTTCCATAATATGAAATGTTGGTAAGCCATTATTAGTTTTCCTCCTTTTGCTCCTTTTGACTATATATACATATAGCTATCATTATTTTTTTGTATTAGGGCCTGGCTTTATAGTAGTTATGTATGTACATGTATATATTCATTGATATGCCTACCAAACGTATATGTTTATAGTGTAATAATAACGTAACTGCAAATATAAAGAGTTAGAGAACTAAAAATAAAATAACACCAATCTAACAGCCAGGTTTGAAATTAGGCCTTACCCAAGAATGACGATCTAAGACTAATTTTGTACAATTGAAGGTTCATTTTCATGCATGTAGATGTAGATGCATGCTCTTATAGCTTCATTACTTTTCTCCTTCTCTTCATAATATTTCTCATGAATATTAATATGGATGCATGTATATAATGATCATAACTTACTAGGATGGCCACGAATCCATTGTTGGAATCCCACATCGGTGGAGTGCAAGAAAACAAATGGGTTTAAATAGAATGACAAAACTCTAACTAATATCGAGGCATTTTGTGGTAAAACCCACACCTTACCGGATTGGGCAGGTGGTAAAGTGGGACAGTATCGGTGTTGTTAGAGTGGGACCCAACGGGTAGATCCAAAATTTCAACATCCATGATATGTTCGATGAAATGAAAAATCACAAATTTCTATCGAGACTCACTCGTTTGCTGGTGGAGAAGGACTATTCATGGGCGGTAAATATAACAACCGAAGTCAACACATTTACTCTGATATATTCAAAAAAATCAAATGATCCTCCACAGATGGAAGAAAATGCTCAAATTTGTGATGATTGTTGCGACAAAGAAACCACTGAATCTACCCTTAAGCATACCCCATTGCTTATAGCAACATGCAAGGGAATATCAAAAATTGTGAAAAATATATTGGATTCTCACCCTCAAGCGGTGGAGGCACACGATACTGTAACTCAACAAAACATTTTGCACATGGCCACTAAGTATCGTCGGCTGGACATCTTTAACTATCTAGAAAAGAGCAAATCGATAATGTCAAGGTTGGCTTATAGGATTGATATTGATGGGAACACCATATTGCACCACGCTGCACTCAAGAGTTCTTACTCTGTAGACGCTCAACGCGTAAGTGGTCCTGCGTTTCAATTGCAAGAAGAATTGCGTTGGATGGCGGTGAGTGACTTTATATATACACGCCTAATTCCGTAATTTTTTAATAATTATCTTCAAACATTACAAACAGAAGTATATCACTAGAATGATAGCTAGTTATAGTTATATATTAAGTATGAAATGAAACTAGTTATAAATATATTGTTTACTTGAGTTCCATTTGTGGCCAGCGTGTGGGAAAGATAATGCCACGTCATTACGCCATGCACCAGAACACTCAGGGTCTGACAGCGAAGGAGCTCTTCGAATGTGAGCATGAAAAGCTTCTTAAGTCGGCAAAAACATGGATAAAAGGGACGGCTCAGTCGTGCTCGACCGTGGCAGCTTTGGTGGCCACCGTGGCCTATGCAGCCGCCTTTACGGCTCCCGGGGGTAATAATGACAACGGGGTTCCTGTTCTCAGGAATTCTCCTTTCTTTGCCGCATTCACCGTTTCGGACACTGTCTCGCTCATCTGCTCATTGACTTCTTTGGGCACGTTTCTCTCTATCCTGACGTCACCGTTTGAGTACGAAAACTTTCGCCGTTCTCTTCCCTTCAGGCTGCATTTAGGATTCGCCCTTCTCTTCTTCTCGCTGGTAGCCACCATGCTCACCTTCACTGCTACTGTTGTGCTCTTGATTCATCATCAAAGGACGTGGACAACGTCCCTCATTTATGTGGTTGCCCTTCTTCCTGTCTCTGTGTTTGGGCTCTCGCAGTTTCCTTTGTATGACGGATTTCGCCAAAGTGTGAAATACATTTCTAAGAAAATTCGGGAGATTATATCTGCAACTTCAACTGCCCTTATGTCTGCAACTTCAGCCCTTATATCTTCAACTTCAACTTCCCTTGCAATAGAAAAAGAAGGCTGATATATATATATATATATATATATTAATGAGTGATGATTTGTGAGCCCTATGTTGTAGCTCAAAAGGTCAGAATAAGGGTGTTGCTATAGCTCTCAGTTAAGGTTCCCTTTTCTTCCTTTGTGTGTTCGTGTGTGTGTGTTTTTTTTTTCCTCCTTTTATGTGTGTTCCAGAAGAAGCTACATCTTCGAAATAAAGCGTATGCTAAACAGTATGTATTGTTAAAATCTGGAAAATATAGGGAGAACAACAAAGTGATTTTCTGGTTTCTTCAACTTGTTTTCTTTGTATTACTAACAGCTGATTTATACAAGTAGTGATGTCTTACATTAATTAGTTAACTACAAACTACAAACTAATTCCAAGGAGAGAGAGTCTACCATGAAATCAGGTTTTGTGTTTGCCAGCTTTGTGTGCTCTAGGTGGCAGACAACTTTTCCAGGAAATCAGCCCCTAGACTTCTCCAAGGATTGCTAGATGACAGCTAACAGCTAACATATGTATCATGCTTTTTTATGTAATTTTTCCTTTATTTGTATTAGGGTTGGGCATCAAAATCGGAATACCGAAATCATCCCAAAACCGTGCCAAATCATGCCAATCTCATGCCGTCACGTTTGGTATTGACGTGTAAACGGGATGATACTGTGTCATCCCGTTACTATTTGGCACGACATCGGTTTCACATTTGTGATCCCGGTTGGTGTCATACCGTATCGAATAGTATATGAGTTATATTAATCCTAATTTAATTTCAGTTCTACCCTACTCTGACTCCACAGATTGGGTGAATGGTTGGCAGTTCTTTGAAAGATGTTCTCGCATTGAAGAACAATTGTGCAACATGTGGTACAACTTTGTGTGATGGTTTGTTGCGACCAGGTATGGAAATGTGTTATTTCATAAATGCTTCCAACTTTTATTTGTGGAGCTACGAAATCATAGTCGATCTCTTTGACGCTAGCTTATATTGCATCTGTCTACATAATTGAAAAAAGAGGAAAAGAAAAATTAATAAGGGGGAAATTATATTTAAAAGCAAGGAAATACAAATATATGGTAATAGATATTAGAAAATGTGTACGACAAATTTAAGAAGATAGTTTTTCCTTCAAGTCAAGGTCTCCATATGTCTTGATTTAATTCATAAATAAAATTATTTATGGAGTTTTATGTCAATATACTCAAGTGTGAGTATACCTATTGTGGATGTGTGAGTTTCTTTTTTCTTTTTATGTAACCTTTTAGGTAAGAACTTTTTTACTTTAATTATGAATTTAAAGATCCATACCAAAGGTATTATATGAGTACAATTATGTTGTATTAATAATTGGCACAAATTAATGTGCTAAGCATATGTTGAGGCCCAAAAAAGTCACGGGAAGCCCAAAGACATTTAAAGCCCAATGTAACATATAATGTTGGTCATGCGTAAATCCAAACTGTATTTTGTGAATTAATTTATTAAATAAATATAGAAATAGTGTACATCCCATGTCAAACCAATAATACATTTTTTTTCCTATGCCAATCACCTACCAAGCTCACATGAACCCAAGTCATGTGGTTTACGGGGCTTGCACGAGGGATTGTGGTGTTGAAGGTTACTGAGGTTCACAAGGCCCACGGAAGCTCTTGGATAATGGAGACTTTGGGCTAGCTACTTGAGAGCACCAAAGTCCAAGCACATTACTTGGAGTTATCCAATGTGAGTGAGCAAATGAGATATTCTTCAAGCATTTCCTATTACCCACTGGAAACAAGGCAATTTCAACACTTCCTTTTACCCATAGGAAATAGTTATTTTCCGATGCCTTTGACCTGTTGGAAATAATAATGTCCTAATGTTCCGTTTTACCCTTTGGAAATAGACTAGCTCCAACACTTCATTTTACCTATTGGAAACCAAAAAGAGCCTTCACCTTCTATAAATTGGGAGGCATTGCCCTGGCAAAACCAACCCATTTTGGTTGTTGCAAGCTTCTCAACAACCATGAGAATCACCCTTTCTTCAGCTATTGCAAGCATTCCAGCAGCCATCACGGTCATTCCTGAGCCATCAACCTCCATCTCTTGGTTGCTCAAGTACCCCAACAACCATCAGACCACCTTCCTTCCTCCCTTCGGCTGCTGCAAGCATTCCAGCGGCTATTCCGGACATTACTCAGCTATCACAACCATTTCTTCTACTTTCTTAGCCTTGAAATCCTTCATCTTCCCTATAAAGCCTCACCAAGCATAACTCCAAACTTTTCCTTCCTCCTTTTATCCTTCCAAGCTATAAACACCATAGCCTTCAAGCCTCAAGCTTTTTCTTCCATCCTCCCACCTCTAGAACTCATAAATCTCTCTAGAATCATAGTCACAAAACACTATAGCCTTCAAAGTCTTAAACTTTTCTTCCCTAAGCCATGCCTTTTGAAACCTCATTCATTTGACTGCTATAAGCACCCCAACAATCATCACAGCCAAACAATCAAACCACTATAGCCATAACTTCAAATAATAAATTTTCAACACCTAAACTCAAGCATATCAAACACCAAGCCAAGCACAAGCATTCTCATTTGCTAAACTTGTGGGTCTTTAGCTCCCACACTCCAAACTCTCATGCCAAGCTAATATAATCTCATATCAACATCAGCAAGTCATCTTCAACCATCCAGAGCATGACCAAGCAATCGTCAAGCTGTTGGAAATCTACTTAAGCCAATCATCTCCTCTCTCTCTCTCTCTCTCTCAAAAGCTAAGTTGAAACCCATCCTCTCAAGCTAAGTTGAAACCATAGTTATTACGCTTCTCGTAAGAAAAACGCAGACATTGCAAGCTCTTCGTCTAGCTGTCGAAAACACCCAAAATCTCAATCCTTAATCCTTTCTTTATACTCATTTTCTCTTAGCTCCCATACCACAAGTCTCTCATGCCAAGCCTAGTAGTATCTTAATTCACCAAAGCAAACTCTCATGCCAAGCCTGTGCAACATCAATAAACCTTCTCCATGTAACATCCCAACCCAAATTTAAGTATTCGTTTCATTTAATTAGTTTAATAATTATGAAATTACAATTTTTCCCTTCGGGGTAAGGTTATTTTGATCACTTTTTAATCTGGTAGGATTTTGGAGAAATAGATGGCACCATGACGTAGATAGCGTCGATATGAGTCCGTAGACACGTAGTGGGCTCAAATTTGAGTTGTAACGAAAAGGTTACGATCAACGGAAGCATAATGGAACAATCGTAAATATTTCTGTAACACCCCAACCCAAAATAAGTTCATAAATTAGTTGATTTAATTTAATTAAATTTAATTTCTAATTTTTCACTCGAGTAAGGAAAAAAGGGTCAATTTTTATCCGAAGAGAGTTTGGAGCAACGAGTGGTGTTTTTAGGAAGCTCGATCCTAGCTGAATCCGTAGACAGGGAGTGGACTCAATTTGGACTTGAAACGAAGAAGATACGGTTGAAAAATCATCGAGGGCCTAATTGAAATTATTTCAAAATTAATTTGATTAAAATCATATTTTTCGTTTTTTTCATTTTCTTTCTCTCTCTCTCTCTCTCTCTCTCTCTCTCTCCCTCCCTCTCCGACCCCGACACCTCCCTCCACCCTCTGCAAAACTCGCAGCCGCCACCTCCGGCAACCACCAGCCACGACTCCGGCCAAGATTGACGCACCACCACCCCAGCATCCTCCCTCGACCTTGTGCAGCCCGGAAATAGCCACCAGCCACTAGCCACCAAAAAACGCAGAAAACTCGCCGGAAATTTTAGTAACTTCCAAGCCTTCGTTCTCTCTCAATTCTCCACCGATTTGGACGAGTGATGTATGAAAATCTAACTATTTTTCGTGATCTAGCTGCCTGTTGGATAGGTTTCCCGGAATTTTGAGAGTTTACAAGTCAATTTTCGAAGTTAGGTTTCAGCCGGTTTTCAGTTGGAGATTCCGGCCACTTTTTGGCCATTGCCCAAGAACAAAAGTGACTCCAAATTAGGGGTTTTACCTAGGGTAGGAGTTTGGAGCCAAGATTCTAAGTTTTTCCGGTCATCGAAATAGTGATCAAGCCACCCACGCGCCATGGCGCGTGGGCAGTCCGGCAGAGGTCACATTTTATCCTAAAATGATCCTTGTGTTGTCACGAGCACGTAGGAGTTTACGGATCTCAATTTGGATATCGTTTGGGCCTCGAACGAATTACACATATTCTGTGATTTTCGGGTTTGATGTGTTTGGACCTTTGGATCAAACCCAATGTCACGTATGTTGTTCCTGGTATTCCTAGGATCGTATAGGAATTCGCGGATCGTGAATCGGAGCCCGGATGTTCCGATTCATTAATTTAAAGTTTGACCGTCCGAATTCACCGAGTGTCTTCCGAGAACTTTTCCAGCGTTTGAAACTCTTAGTTGGACCCTAGGAGTGTCTCGTTCCTCGTGCGTACTAGAAACCCGGGAAAATTAGGATTTTATTTTAAAGTATTATTTTGAAGAGTTGGATTTTAATATCGTGTTCCTATTTCTGAAATAGGTAATCCGACTCCGCCTTCTCAGGAGGCAGGACCCTCTCAAGGTCATGCAACTTGGAATTACTTGTGAGTGGACTTCATTTTCAAATAAATAGCATGGCTTTCTCTTGGAATTTGCATGCATAAGAATTTAAGGCTTTATTGAAAGTTAATTGGTGCTTTAAAGTGAAACTATTCTGTTCATAAAGTAATTGGTATATTTTCTGGGTTTTGACATTCTAAGTATCTTGAGTATATAAATTGATATTTGAGAAATTGTTACCTATCTTTGCGGGTTATGTGTGGGAAGTACGAGGTTGTTTTATGAGATGTGGAAAGATGCGAGAGTAGAAAGTCAGTTTGGAGTGCTATATGCACTACCTTGTGTACCTCCCCTGGATTTGGAATGTGATTACGGAAATATGAGATATTTGGAAATGTCAGGAGCCGGGCATCCTTGACGGGATGTTGACCGTAGACCATTGATTGGGTAGTCTTGCGCACGTAGGACAGTTTCAGGCGTACGGGTCTTGATTCTTCGTCCGTACGTGCTGGGTTAGAGTATCAGTCCCCCAGTTGGACGATTCATCCCTAGCCACATGGACGTTTGAGGGCCGATAAGTGCGAGCTAGTCAAACAATCCCCAGTTCGATTGTTTCCCCGGTACAATTAGGTGTGTCGTATACATATACTATATCTCTATTATATACTTATATATATATATATATATAGCTATATATTTGTTCTTGCTTTTGAGGGCACGTGTTTCGAGAGTTTGATTTGAGATTTTATATGGAAAGGGTTGGATGGGTTGATTTGATAGTTTCACTGGATTTCGTATTTAGCTCGGTTTGAGCAAACTATATATATAAATATATAATTATGATGGATTTATTGCATTGGTTTCATGTATGGTTTTCTAACGGTGGGTTTGGTTTAAATTGAACTAAACTTTATTTTGTCCACTCACAATTTTCTGTTTTGCGCTCCACAGCTAGTAGTTGACTTGAAACGAGCAGGAGAGCTGTGTCGTGTGCCCTTGAACCGTGAACTTTGGTGCTCCAAGCTTTCGTAGAGCTTCGGTACCTTGTAAATTCGTTAAATTCCCTTCATACTTGTAAATTTTTGAATTCTGTTAGATGCTCTGTTATTGCCCTACTAGGATGTGATTTTTGAGGCCGGAGGCCATGGTTTGTAAACGCTATGTATTGTGTAATGCATGATAGCTGTTGGGTTGTAAATATCTGTGTTTTGACAGGTTTGAAATTTGGGTTATGTTCTGTTTCCAGGGGAGACTCTGCCAAAATTTTGGTAGAAAGTCTCGGTTCTTAGTAAGTGGGCCCGGCACTCTGCAGGATGCCGGATATTACACGGGATCCGTCCCAGTTTCCGAGGAGATTTGGGGGCGGGTCCTGCGAGCTTGATACCATTCTATCACGACCCGACTCCCCTAGCACGATATTGTCCGCTTTGGGCCCCCCCATCTGCCCTCACGGTTTTGTTTCTGGGAGCTCACGAGCAACTTCCCAGTGGGTCACCCATCCTGGGATTGCTCTAGCCCCCAACTCGCTTAACTTCAGAAGTTCCTACGACTTCGAAGCCAGTGAGCTCCCAAAAGGCCTCGTGCTAGGAAGAGAAGTGCCCACACATTTAAAGCACTTCACCTTTCCCTCCCCGAGCGATGTGGGATTGCTCACCGTTCTTGTTTCCCCAAGACACGGGTCTTACAATTTCGAAGTATTTTTTTTTAAATCAAATTTTCTCTCTCTCTCTCTCTCTCTCTCTCTCTCTCTCTCACGATAACTCTCTCTCCTCCTCTGTTGTAGCACCGCCATGACCCAGCTACCTTCCGACAGCGATTTCGGCCACGCCCGGCCGTCTCTGGCCACGAAACCGGTCCCATTCTCTTCGTCTCTCTCTCCTCTATACACTTGTACCAATTTCCAACTGTGATTCTAAGAAATAAAACTAGAAACTAGAATGAAACCTAGCCCAAAAACCGATTGTTTTGAAACAAGAACTTTCGAGGGTTTTTTCGGCCAACTCCAGCCACCGGCCGTGTTATCACACCCAAACCACTCCCCTATGTAATTTCCCTCAAAGACTCGATCCAATTTCATGCAGAAATCATTGAATCCGAACCCAAAACTTTTTAGATTTTTCGAAGAGAAAACCATTCGTTCGAGGGCTTTAACGGTTGAATTGATCTTCGAGCAAAGGTATAAAGTTACTCATCTCAATGTGCTTGATCAGTTGGTATGATTATTGGCCAGGGGTTTGGAGTTTTCTGATCGCCCAGAAAATTTCTCTAAACACCTGCCGGTGGTGGCGATGCGTCTGGAGAATGTCCAAGTTGGGTTTTGGTTCTAAATTGATCCTCATGTCGTCCTGAGCACGACGGTATGCTTGGATTTGAATTTGGTTATTGTTTGACCGTCTATCGGATTACGTATATTAGGCGTTAATCAGGTTCGATATGTTCGGACCGTTGGATCGAACCCCATTTTCATATATGTTGATCTAGACCCCTCTAGGATCATGTAGGAATTTGCGGATCATGAATCATATCATCGAATCCAATTCAATAACTTAAAGTTTGAGTTAAACGTAACGTTATCATCGTGCCGATAAGGCGCGATTACCGAACCGTTCGATTCGAACTAAACTTGTAGAACATATATAATAAACCTTGTTGAACCCATAGGAACTTTTGGATCAAAAATCAGAGGTCCTGGGCCCCGCGGGCTGGTTGACCAAATTTGGAAAGTTTGACCACTTGGTTGACCGAGCGTCTTCCAAGGCTATTCCATCATCCAAAACACGTAGTCAAACCTTAAGAACTTCTCATTTGATGTACACACACTTGAACCCCCGTGACAGGACCCGCCCCTGAAATTTCTCGACATTCGATACGAATCCTGTGGAAATTTTGGCATCACACCTCTGCCGGCCCACTTACTAAAAACCAAGACTTTCTGCGAAATTTCGGCAGAGTCTCCCCAATAAATTGAACATTCCCCAAAAATTCCAACCTGCATAAAACACATTTAACAATACCAACCGGCAGCATGCACAATATAATCTCATGCAAATCATCCAATTGGTTTGAAACAAAACCAGCAAAGTTCTTAAGTCGAACAATGCATAAACCAAACAATTAATGATCTCAATAAATCGGATTTAAATCCAATAACCCCATCAAAATCCAATCACATACACATAATCAATCAAACCTTTTACACCGAATAAAATTCGCGGCTGCACCTAGGTGAGACCCCAGGCTGCCTACGTACCCTTGGACAAGGGATCAAGCCACACGTAGTTCTAATCTCAATGGCCACAACTCCGATAATATACCATTATTTAAAGCAAAACAAACAAATACATTTCAAATTTATCATCATTCAAATTCCAACAAAACACAATGAACGCATTCTCAAACTCTTCCTTTATATCAAATCAACCCTGCAACCATACCTTATCCAAGGCGTATGTACATGGAACACATTATCAATTTCTTCCCTTTATGTCAATTCTTTCCACACAACCATACTTTATCCAAGGCGTATGTTGCCGAACAACACTTCTCAATCCAGGGCTTAAACATTCATACATGTTCAAACTCACAAATCTCAAACCAGAATCAAAACCACATATACATATATGTAATATAATAACACCCACCTCTTAGCATCATCATGTTCCAGGGGAAAACAATCCAACAAGGGATTGTTGACTAGCTCACAAGTATCCGGCCTCAAACGCCCATGTGGCTAGGGAAGAGCCGTCCAGCTGGGGGACTAAACTCAACCAGCCCGTACGGACGAAGAATCAAGACTCGTACGTCTGAAAAAGTCCTACGCACGCAGACTACCCAATCAAGGGTCTACAGCAACATCCCATCAAGGATGCCCCGGGTTCCGTATGATGGTGGAGTTCGAAATCCTTATATAAATATTTTAAAGTAATATTCCCTTCCTTAATCCAATTTTTTCCCAAGGCATCGTATTAAGAAGACATCTGAAGGGCCTGGACAAACTTCGACGGGCCTGGGAAAAATAAATCTCAAACATAAAACCCATAACCGAAGAGGTACCTAAGGTAGTGCTAATAACACTCAAATTAACATTCTAAGTACCCCACACAAAATCAACAAAGATAGCACTTTCTCAATTATTATATATAAACTCAAAAACACTCGAATATGTCAAACCCACATGTATTGCAACTACTTTACAAAAATAAAAATTCAACTATTAAATATAAACAGAATTTAAATAAACTATTAAATTCAAAAACATAAGATTTTCATCACAAAACCATAAAAATAATCTCCTAGACCCACATAAATCAAATGACGGTCAAGACTCGTCCAAAAGGGTTGTTCTAGTACTCCTTGAAGAGTGAAACTACCTCGGAAGACTCACGGTCAACCGAGGGTCAAACTGCCCAAACTTGGTCAACTGGGCCACGGGGTCCACGACCTCCGTTTACGATCCGAAAGTTCCTATGGATTCCACCAGGTCTAGGATACACGTCTTGCAAGTTTGGTCTGGATTGGACGGTGAGATCGCTCACGATCGCACGATAAGACGGTTATCGTAAAACACAAACTTTAACTATTTAAATCAGAACATCCTGGAGCTCCGATTCCCGATCCCTGAATTCCTACACGATCCTAAGAATACCTAGATCAACATATTTTAAATGGGAAGCGATCCAACAGTTCTAACATATCGACTCGGAAATCACACAATATATAAAATCCGTTCGGGGTTCACACGTTACCCAAATTGAGATCCGTAAAATCCTACGCCCTCGTGGCAACAAGGGGATCGCATTGGGACATAATGCCCCTCCACTACAGTGCCCATGCGCCGTCACACGCGCTGCCAACACGTGGGTGGCCCAAAGCGGTATCGCATCGCCGGAAAATCTCAGAATCTTAGGCCAAGACTCCTACCCTATGTAATACACCTAATTTGGAGTCACTTTTGTTCTTGGACATATCCCAAATTATCGAGGGAAGTGGCCGAAAATTCAAATTGAAAATCGGCTGAAACCTAATTCCAAAATCAAGCTACAAACTCTCAAAATTTCTAGAATCATAACCAACAGGCAGCTAGATCATGAAAAATAGTCGAAATTTCATACCTCATTCGTCCGATTTGGTGGAGAATTGAGGGAGAACGAAGGCTTGGAAAATTTGTCAAAATCTGTCCGAAAACAGCTCGGATTTCTGCAACTTCCGCCTAGCACCGGCGGTTCCAGTGGCTGAAATTGGTCGGGATGGGAAGAGGGAGGCAGCCCATTTCTTTTGGGTCTGGCCCCGTGGCCGGTGGCGGCTTGTGGCGACGGCGGTGGCCCTTAAAAGCCACCGACTCGAACTGAAAAAAATGGAGGGGGAGGGGCTGGGTCGCACGGAAGGGAGAGAGAGAGAGAAATGGGTTTTCTGATTTTTTATTAAAAATCCCATTTTGAAATAATTAAGATTATGCCACTGAAGGTATTTTGATCGTAACTTTCTCGCTACAACTCAAATTCAAGCCCACTACGTGTCTACGGACTCATCTCGGTACGATCTTCGTAAACATACAACCCACTGCCCCCAATTCATTCCGGAAATAAAATGACCAAATTACCCCTACTCCGAGGGCAAAATTGTAAATTCATAAATCTTGAAATTAATTAATTCACTATTCCTTTAATTTGGGTCGGGATGTTACACCAGGGAAACTAGGAATTCTATTTAAATTTCTCGTTTGAAGTATGTTATGTTACTCTCATCCTCGTGTTTTTAAATAGGTACTCGACTACTCGTACTAGCAGGCGGGACCCTCTCATGGTTAAGCAGCATGAGACTACTTATGAGTGGACATTATTTCGAAATAACATTATTTTTATTGATTAAATTACCATGCAATCGATTAAATTACCATGCATCTAATATGAATTTTTATGAAGTTATGTTGAGAAATATATATTATATATGTTGAGAAATTGCTATTCACTTTGTTATTAAATAAATGGGCAACATATTATTATGACTTAGGATACTTTGTGATTGTTAGGTGAATATGTGAATTGTACCATGCTAAGTACCCTCCCCTGGTTATTGTATCCACATGTGGCGTTGGATTATCTAGCATGTGGGCACAAATATAGTTGTGTTAGTATCTTATACACGTGGCACTGGATTATCCGCGTGTGATAAAGCAGTCTGCGTGCATGGGACTTAGTGGTTGTATTTGGCCACATGTGGCGTTGGAATTTCCGGCGTGTGTGCTATAGAGTGTTAGTCCTCTTGTTGGACAACTCATCCCTAGATGCAGGGTAAAAAGTTGAAACCCTACGGGCTAGTCAAACAATCCCCATGTTGGATTGTTTCCCCAGTACTCAAGTTGGTGTGATATATATATATGTCATATTATTCTTATCGTAGCCTATGTGTATATAACTATATATATTCATATATATGGATATATATGAAGTATAAGTAGATTATTTTTAAGTTATTCTTACATATTCCGTTTCATAATCCTATGATTCAAGAACGGGTTGGGTGAAGTCAAAAACATGACTTGGTTATTATTATATGATAACAGGGAAATGAGAATACTTTGATTTCACAATGATTATGTAGAATAGTATCAATTGCATGTTTTTGGCATTATTTTCCAAAGGGTGGGATTAGTATGTTGTTTTCAAATATAACCAAACTTTTTTTTTCCACTCACACGTTTCTTTGCGCCCCCAAGCAGGAGATTGTCTTGAAATCGAACGGCCGTAGCAAGTCGTGTACTCGAGCCGAGCTTATGTAGGATAACTCTTAAATCGTTTCTCTTATGTTGAACTTTATTTTTCGTTTGAAAACTGAATTCTATTAGATATGCTATGATGTCGCCTATACTAGAGTTGATTGTAAGGCCGGAGGCCATTGATGTTAATTGCATGATATTATCTTGTGCATGCTGCTGGTTGGTGATATTAAATGTGCTTTAACAGGTTGAAATTTTTTAGGAATGTCCATATTTCAGGGGAGACTCTCCCGAAATCCCGGCTGAAAGTCTTGTTTCTTTAGTAAGTGGGCCCGACATCTCCCGGATTCCTAGGAGTTCGAGGCGGGTCCTGTCACTCCAACTCTTCATCTAGCTACCGGAAATATCAACACAAAACACACAGCCATTGGAAGAAGAACAAAGTACTCCCCTGTGACTTACTTTTTCCTCGGGATGCTTTGGGCCTAGTTCTTGCTAACTCAGAAAAAGAGGCAACGAATGCTTGATTCATCACTCTATGGCAGTCCAAGAATTAACAAGCCCGAACGAGCTTTCCAACGGAAAAAGAATTTCCCCAACAGCAGCCAATTAAAAATACCAGCAAGTGTACGAATCTATTGTAATATAGATTTGTAAATACGGGATCGTTCCCACGAGGAATTGGAGGCGTATACAAAGGTCTAGTTTGAGTACTTAAAGAACACTTATTTAACACAATCGGATCCTAGAAATGAGTAAAGAAAAGTAAACGAAATGAAACAAAACAAAATCCGAAGATCAACACAATCAGCATTTGGTATCACTCCTGGTATCACCACTGGTATCACTAGGATATCCCCACTTTATCTTGTTTTAGGTCAAGAGACGAATTTTTGAACTTCCTCTATTTTCCAGTTTCGACCTCTATGCCGTTTTTGACTTGTAACTTTCCAACCATTAATCCACATTTTATGTTCTTTATATGGTTGGATTCAGCATAAAACACTAAAGAACCCAACGCGAACCAATTTTCAAAAGCAGTTATAGAAGTGTACAGATTTCAGTAAAAAGAACACTCAAAGTTTCAAACAAAGGGGGGAGGGGAGGGGGGATTTTGATGATTCAAATGACCTAATTCTAATGTTTTAAGTGTAACAAACTCTAATTTCAACAAGATCAACAAATGTGATTAACAAAGTATAATTTAATATGGTGACAAACACTAAGGTTTTCAGAATCCACTGTAAACAATCCTACTCATGTCCATGGATATTCAAGTTATGAACTCTAGATGCATTGATGAAAACGTTCGCAATTAAGACCAGGTTTAGTGGCTCAAGAAGCACGATTCTCTATAAAATAAGTAAATTATGTGTTTAGTGCTACAATACTCGTGCTTTCCATACAATCAATCTAGGTGTGCTTAGTACTTCAATTTAATCATATGAAAAACCCATTAAGATTGAAGAGAATATGAACATCACAAGAACCCTAATAGTATGGTGTTTACATTAGGCATTCAAGAGATCAATTCACATGACTTAGAAGGGTAAACTGCCGAATACCCCCATGAACTATCACGCTTGTCGAAATCTCCACCTTAAACTTTTTTTCCTCCCAATTTAGCCCTCACACTAAATTTTATCTCCAAATTACCCCCACTGTTAGTTTTTGGCAAGTTCTATCCAAATCTTAGTTTAAAAAAAGTACCAAGTTAGGCATATGCTTCATTGTTGAATTAAAAATTAATTTTTTTTCTCCTGGTTCTTCAAAGAGCTCAAATGGGGAGAAATAAATCGGGGGAAGGGGGAAGGGGGGAGGGGGGAGGGGGGGTTGAGGGAAGGGGGAAGGGATTCTAGTGTCTGCATGTGGGGGGTGGGAGGAGGGGGGAGAGAAATCGGTGTGTGGGGAGAAGAAATCAAATGATAGGACCCGCCCCCTCCGGAACCCGAGACGAATCTTGTGGAAATTCCGACATCACACCAATGCCGGGCCCACTTACTAAAAACCGAGACTTTCTGCCGAAATTTCGGCAGAGTCTCCCTTGTAAATTTGACTTTTCCCAAAATTTCAACCTGAAAAATTTAAACACAATTTATAACCCAACTGCAGCAGCATGCACAAGTTATCAACATGCAAATACAAAATAGGCCTCCAGCCTTCAAATAATTCAAAACAGCACCAAGCAATGCTTTCAAGTCGAACAATACATAACCATACAATTAATGATCTTTGAACAACTATACGAATACCCCTAATAATCATTAAACCGGATTCAAATCCATTAACCACATCAAAAATCTGATCACACATTCAGAATCAATCAAACCTTTTAAACGAAATAATATTTCGCGGCTGCACCTAGGTGAGACCCCAGGCTGCCTACGTACCCTTGGACAAGGGATCAAGCCACACGTAGTTCTCATCAACAAATCACAACTATTTAAAGCAGAATCAACGATACATTTCCGATTTATCACAACTCCAAACCCGACAAAACATCATGAACATATTCTCAAAACTCTTCCTTTATATCAGTTCAACCCCCAACCATACCCTATCCAATGCGTATGTACATTGAACACATCATCAATTTCTTCCCTTTATATCAATTCAATCCCGCAACCATACCCTATCCAAGGTGTATGTTGCTGTACCACTTTCCAATAACCAGGGCTTAAACATTCATACATGTACAGCGTACTCACAAAGCACAATCTCACTGATATTAACCAAAATCAAAACCACATACACATATACGTAATATGTATGCCTATAAATGAGTATATATATGTATATATAATAACACCCACCTCTTACCATCATCATGTACCAGGGGAAAACAATCCAACAGGGGATTGTTGACTAGCTCACAAGTATCCGGCCTCAAATGCCCATGTGGCTAGGGACGAGCCGTCCAACTGGGCGACTAAACTCAACCAGCCCGTACGGACGAAGAATCAAGACCCGTAGATCTGAAACAGTCCTGACGCGCGCAGACTACCCAATCAAGGGTCTACAGCAACATCCCGTCAAGGAAGCCCGGGTTCCATCATATCCAGACCATATCCACAATTTCCATATATCAATATCCAAGGGGAGGTACATATGATGATGCACATCATGTCCTGGGGGAAACAATCTAACAGGGGATTGTTGACTAGCTCACAAGTATCCGGCCTCAAGCGCCCATGTGGCTAGGGATGAGATGTCCAACTGGGGGACTAACTCTAACCCAGCACGTACGGACGAAGAATCAAGACCCGTATGCCTGGAACAGCCCTACGCGTGCAGACTACCCAATCAAGGGTCTATAGCAACATCCCGTCAAGGCTGGGCCTGGTTCTGTCATATCCAAACCATATCCATTTCCATGTATCCCAGTGTCCATATCCACTGTTTCCAAGTATCATCATCCAAGGGGGGAGGTACGTATGATGGTGGAGTTCGTAATCCTTATATAAATATTAAAAAGTAATATTCCCTTCCTTAATCCAATTTTTCCCAAGGCATCGTATTTAGAAGACATCTGAAGGCCCTGGACAAACTTCGACGGGCCTGGGCAAAACAAACTCCGAAGGGCCTAGACAAACTCCGATGGGCCTGGGCAAAACAAACTCTCAAACATAAAACCCATAACCGGGGAGGTACCTAAGGTAGTGCTAATAACACTCAAATTAACATTCTAAGTACCCCATACAAAATCAACAAAGATAGCACTTTCTCAAATATTATAAATCTACACTCAAGATATTCAAATGTATCAAAACCCAAATATACAACACAAATACTTCATAATATATCAAATCCATTAATCAAATATATAATATATTTCAAATGAATCATTAAAACAATATGCATAAACTTTCCACATTTGGTCAACTGGGCCGGTGGGGCCCACGACCTCTGTTTTATGATTCGAAAGTTTCTATGGGTTCCACAAGGTCTAGGATACGTGTCTTGCAAGTTTGGTTCAGATTCGGACAGTTGGATCGCTTGTGATAGCACGATTCGGACGGTTATTGTAAAACACAAACTTTAACTTATTGAATCGGAACATCCGGTTATTGTAATATGCAGGGATGATTTTGTGAAATTTTGCTTAGTCTGATGGTTGGTTAGGATTTACATTACTTTTCTCTTGATCTTCAATTTTGTGAAATATACGTATATAGGGGAACCTAGATTAAGAAATAGCAGTGATTTGAGGTGTAGCTTTGCGGTAATGATGTTAGTTTCTTACTACATCTCTCAACTCAATCTTAGGTTTCTAATTCTAAATCTGAAATTTTTGGAATTGTGGTTCTTCGGTTTGTTTTATTTTTCAGATTGCATTCATCCATTTCATTTTGTAAATCTGAATTTGTTTGGAGTTGAGGTTCTTGGGTTTGCTTCACAGAATGGAATGATGTGTTTTTCTTTTTTATTTAGGTAGAAATTATTCTAGTATATTTTGCAATTAAATTTTCTTGATTGATTTTTTTCTTTATTGCTACTTGATATTGAATTTGTTCTTGATTAGTTCTTGAGGTTCTTTTTAATATTTTTTTTTTATAAATTATAAATTTTTGCCCCAGGAGGTACTTTAAATGCTTGTTTTGTGCAGATGTCGAACCTTATCAGAACCCGTAAGGCGATGACGAGTGCACAGCCTTTGCCACCCCCGACTTCCACGTCACCTGTCAGTGCTCCACCACAGGTGGATGTTATGCAGGTTTCTCGGCAGGTCTCCCATGGGCCGGTGTCATCTGAGTCATCAGTGGCGCAGCCTGTTAGTGCCAGACGCGTCATCGCCCTCCCCACTTGATCGACTCCACTTCGTCCGCTGGTGCTGGTGCATCGGATTCACAACCAGGTAAAGATTTCCTTCAACTCCAGCTGTTTCAGACCAATATTTTACTAAGATTATATATTTAACGTTTATGTGATATGTGTTTGCAGCCAAGAGGAACACCCGGGGACCTTGTCGCCAGTTGAAGACGGCGAAGTCCACCCGGGTTCACAACAGTCGTGTCAACATCGGATACGACGAGCGACATCGAAGCTGCACCAACGACTGACCAACATAGCTCATTGGCCCACGACATTGGTCACGTCGTTCGGACCTATTGTCCGATGAAATGGAAGTCTTGGAAGGTCATGCCTGACGAGATGCGGACGGTGGTGCGCGAACACCTGTCGGTATGTATGCCTTGTAATTGTTTTGCTTTCAAATTTTATATATTTCTAATACTTAATGAATGTAATTAATGTATTGTAGACGAACTACAATTTAGAGACCTCTTGACGAGGCGTTGGCGTACGTCAACAGACTTTTTGGTGAGAGGTACAAGCAGTGGAAGAGCGATCTGCACCATCATTTTATGGCATATGATGATCCGCAGGTAGCTCTTCAGGAGGGTTGCCCGAAGGAGCTTGAGGGGCGGGAGGATAGTTGGGAGTGGCTCTGCGGTCATTTTCAAGAGTCCGATTATGTGGTAATTTTTTTATATTAAGTTGAAATTTATTACATGTTTTTTTTATTAATGTTTATTTACTTTTTTTTTAATTTTCATTTAATGTTCAACTAATACGTTTATTTTTTGTATAACAGAAGATGGCGAAAGCAAATAAGGGCAATAGGGACAAGAAGACTCTTCTCCATCATTCCGGCTCCAGGCCCTTCTCATATAGGATGGAAGCGCGCGCGGGTAATAATTATATCGTTTTTTTTTAATTTTAATATGTCATTAATATGAATTTGTTTTTTTTGTACTAACAATTGTCTTCTCTTGTTCAATTAAGGGGGGGGGGCAAATTCCCGGAGATCGACGTCTTTGGCGACGTTTATGTTCGACCCGGGAATGAGTTGGCGGAGTCCCTTCATGTAAGTATTCTTTAATTTTAATTATTGTTTTACTCATGAGTTCATGGTTATTATATGAGGATTTTAATTAATATTTTATGTTATGTTAGGCGATGATGAAGGAGAAGAGCCAGTTGGTTCTTCAAGAGTCCGCCTCCCAACTTCCTCCCGATACTCCGCTCGATGTTGTGGATCCTCCACAGGATGCGGGGTTTCAGATCCTGACGGAGGCCTTAGATCAGACTCTCGGGAGGAGGCCAGGGGCATATTGTCGAGGGATGGGGAATGCCAGACGGCGGGAACCTAAAGCCCCTCCATCGTCCCAATGAGACACTGAAGTGATTGCTTTGAAAGCTGAGGTGGCCGAGCTTAAGACCCAAATGGCTTCCCAAATGGCCTCAAACATGTATTTGTCGCGCAAAGTCAGTGTTTACGACCCTTGCGCGATGGTGATTTTATTCGTTGCGCAAATACTGTAGCGACTGTATTGTTCTTTGCGCGACTAATTATTCTCCGTCGTGCAAAATGTTAAATGTAGTAGTGAATGGTGGAATGGTTTCTTCTGGCAAAGTGTATGGAATGTGTGGAATGATTCACCCGATCCCCTTCCTTGCTTGGCTGCCTTCTCTCTCTTTCCAACTCATCCATAAATATAATACTCATTCTTTTCTTCGTGTCATGATAAGACTTGGTATGATAACAAGTAGAAATAAGATGACATCAAGTGGAGGTAAAATTAGCCCAAAACAGATTTCCATGGTCAAGAAGTTGACCTACGAAAATGAGCAAAAACATATTTTATATTCAGGAATGAACTTTTAGCTCACATTTATTCCAACCGAGGTAAAACTTATAAAAACACAAAAAGGAAGTAAAAGACTATAAAATGTCAAGAACTAACTCAAAATATTGGGTGAATCACATGATAAATCATTTATAAAAATGAACCCAACAAATTACCTAGACTAGATGCAATTTATGGGTATAACTATGTGCACAAGAGTTGGCTTTTGGATTTAATTACTTAGACTAACTTATGGATTTAATTACCTGGACTAGAGGTAATTTATGGGCTTAATTACATGTATGCAAAGGTACCTTACCTATTGTTAAGGCATGAAGTTTCCATAAACTCTTATTACAAATTTTGAGGTTGGCATACCTTGGGAAAATTTCAAAATTCAATAAATAGATTTGCAATTAATAATTCAAATCAAATCTAAAAATTAACGTCCTCGAAATCAATAACTTATTGGTTTTATAAATCAATAATTTATCTTATTTAGAGTATCTCCAATAGTAGTAGCAAATAAAACTCTTCAAATTGAATATACTAAATAATAATAAAAAATTTCGCGACCAAATTTTCTGCAACCAACCAAAATTTGGTCGCCCAATAAGCTTATGAGCTACGAAACTATGCAATTTGGTCTCCAAAGATTTTGTCAGAAGCAGGCGTGTGGTTAGACTTTGAATAACTGAATGGCAACCAAATATTATTCAAAGGCGACGAACATTTTGGGTGGCTAGCTGACAGATGAGCCACCAAATGCTTGGTTGGTCGCGATTTTCTAAATGTTGCGCGTGTGAAAATGAAAAAATTAGAGGCGACGGAATTATTTGGTCGCCAAGTTCGCAGGAGTCGTCTACAAAGGGATATCTCGTGCCTAAATATTTCATGGTCTTTGCGACCAATATAATTTTCGTCGCTAATGAGGGGTTCTACGAATTGAAATTATTAGACGTTTTGTGGCTGATTCTTGAGACTTTAAATTTTTTAAAATAAAAATCCCCTTTCCCAACCCGTTAACTTCCCTAATTCAAGGCCACTACTGAAAAGAAGCGAGAAAATGAAGAACGAAATGGGGAGAGGAGCGAATATAGGGTTTCAGTTTTGGGGGATCCTGGAGAAATCGAAAGAAGAAGAGGAAATTGAAAGGCATATCAGCTTCGTCCTTTGAAGACCTCGAAGAAGGCCCTCCCTACGAGCCGCGTCCAATTCGTACTCGGACTCTTTGGAAACTACATCTGTCATCAGCTACACCTGTTGGAGCTAGGTTCTGGTGGGTATGTTCAACAAAATGGGATTTTGGAATCCTTCCATAAACAAAGAGATTAGGTGGGCAAGCAGTTAGCGGAGATTGAGATGGCCAATCTGAATATATTTTGGGGAAGTCTTTTACTTTATCCCTTTCCTTCTTTCTTTTTTTGTTCTTCTTACAATCCTTGAGCAAATCCTCCCTTTCTTTGGTCAGGATTTGATGTTGAGTAATGATGGGGCTATAATATGTTCGAATGATCTTTATTTTCAGTCTCTTTTTTTATTTACTTAGCACTTGGGAGACACCACAACCTATGTTTTTTTAAAAGTATTTTGGAAACCATGGAACGGTTTGGGTAAAAAAAAATATTAAAGTCTTGGAGGGAAAAGAAAAAGTGGGGTTGTTGATTACATTATTTGCTTTAGACTATGTGGTTTTATGTTGGGGCTTTGTCTTGGATATTTTGTCCTTTTTATGATTGGTTTAATTATGATGCTTTGGATTAAATGGGCAAAAAAAGTTTGCATTTCTTAGTCTGTTGTATTTTTTTGTTTAAGATTGTCATGTTCTGTGGAACTGAGGGCAGAGGCATGGACTATTTTGAATCTAATTTGGTCTCAACCACTCCCAAACTTAAGTTATTTGCCACGTTTTGCTTTTATAAAATCAGATCTAGGTCCATGTTTTTATTATTCCATGTATGCTTCTAGCTATTCCATTTTTGTGTACTTTTTAAATGATTATACTATTCTACACTTGAATCTCAGATGTACATAGCTTGTTCTTTAGTGGGATATAGCTCCTTTTTGTTTTCTCATTTAACTGAAATGAGAGGATTTCTTTGCTACTTTCTGCAATTGTAGAAGGGTATGCTTGTTACGTAATGTTGTCGGAGAAGTTATTGGTTAATTTTGAGTCTCCAGGATTATGAGAAATTGATAGGCTTTCTCAGAAATTTGGTTAGCAGTAGGCCATGCTATTGGCAGAGATTAGAAAAATTAGATGGATTTTTTAATGGGTATGCTCAAATGGGAGAGATTTGTAGCTATTCACATTGCTTCAATTATTTGTTACACTAGTTTTGTTATTGTTTGTATAAGCAATTTTTGTATGTAATAATTTTGCTGTTTTTCCAAACCTAAGGAAAGATAGTATTTTTTTTCTCTTTGTTTTGTTTCTTTTCTAACCTAAGGAAAGATTGAATGCTATTTCGGGCTTTAAGTGTAGTATCAAACCAGTCCTAGGCTTTGATTTTTTTTTTTTCTCTATTTGAGTGTAGACTATGGCTCTATTTATGTGCATCATGATGTGTAAGAGGGCTGTTAGTTTAGTGCAAGAGACAGAAGAAGGATATGGCATTGTCATTGCAAGTGAGTTGGAGTTTCTGGGTAATCACTAGCAATAAATCTCCATTGAATGTTTTTGGGTGGAAAAAAGTGTGGTTGGAGACGAAGAAGGATAATGGCATTGGCATTGCAGGTGAGTTAGAGTTCTTTCTTTGTAGGAAGTGCAATTAAGTCTTAAGGTGCTTGGGTGTTGCAGCTTGTTTTCATTTTACCTTGTTGCTGCCCCTTTGGTCCACAACATAATTTTTCTGTTTGAGCAATCAGATATATCATTGTCTTTGTGTTTTTATTAATTTTTAACACTAAAAAGAATCATATTTTAAATTAAAGCTGGTCCTAAACAAAAGTACCTGCATAGCTCTGCCAAGGACTTCTGCATATTAATATTGTTATTGTTATTAGTTCACTAAATACGTTGAATGGGATATGGGATGCTTCCTTGGGAATGGGTCTGTAGCCTCTATGTATTATCATTGGGATAGTAATTTGATTGGAAGTTGATGCAATCAAGTCAAATATATGTGACTTTCGTGGTAGTTTGATTAGAGCTGCTAGTTAATGATGATGGCACAGGAGATGCATCTTGTACTCATATAAGCATACCCACTCTCTTCCCCCAAAGATTTTTGATGGCCTGAGTTATTTTCTACTCTCTCTGCCCTAGAGCATCTAGCCTTCAGTTCTCTTTATCTTATAATGTGTTTAGAACAATGTCATTTAGGAGTCTAACTTTACTGGGGTAATATCCTGTTTTTGCATATAGATTTATTTGAGGAGGTGGAAGGATTTGGTTTGGGGGTTTTGGACAGAGGACCATTTGAGGTAAGAACCTCTTCTTCTCATTACACTCAGTTCCATTTAAGGTGTGGATTATGCTTTGGGTTTTATGATTTATGTTTTCTAATGGGTTTTGTACCATGCATGATATTAGTCTTTACATTGGTTTTTCAGAACTGTTTTCCTTCTTCATTTGTGGTAATTGATGTTTTGATTTCTGTTATTTTCACAAAGGTATGCTTAGACAGTTCGATATTGAGGGTATGAAAAATGAATTCAAATTTTATTAAGTTTTTTCAAATATCATTCTCGAACATTCTTAAATATTGATGACCAGTAATCATTTTTCTTATGGATCTTTTTAATGGCTTATTTAGTTAAGATTGTGAATTTCAGCTTTGGTCTCTATATATATATTTTTTATTTTTGTTGACCATTGACATTTCCTTATTTTGTTTCTTTTGTAAAGGAAGATGATCGATGAGTTTGAGAAGGTCAATCAACAATTGGCAGTGTTTGGGAATTCCACAATATTTGATCACAATCCCTACCCCACAAGTGTTAAAGATCATGACTACAAAACTTGGGGATACAAAGGGCATAGTACACATGCTTTTTTCTTTGGGGTCAAAATAGTATAAAGGCTTGGTCTCTAGTCTTAGAGTGGAGAAATGATGTAACTTGGGTTTACCAAGGTCAAGATATATGGAGCTTGGCTTCATTTATGTCTACTATTTTTGGATATGTTATGTGTACTTGAATGACTAGCATGGTTGTGTACTTTTGAATGGGAGAAACTTTTATTCGTGTCATTTTCTATTGATCTATTTACCTAAATTTATTGTTTTCAAAATAACGATATGTTAATGAACAAAAGGTTAATATTTTCTCAAAACAAAATGAAAATATAATAACAAACAAATTTAAAATAAACATTTTAGCTACCAACTAAGTAAGCTTTAGCGACCAAATTCGATAGTCACCAAAACCTATAGGCGACAAACCAATCTATTTGGTCGCCAATCCTTCCTCATTTGCGGAAAATTTTGGTATTTTCGCGAGAACCTTCTTTATAGGAAACCAATTGATTACTATTAGGTGACGAAATAAATTGGTCGTAAAGGTTTTGGCGATGAAAGTCGCCTGATACTTTCAGCCAAGAGCCTTAGGCGACCAACCTAGCAACGACATAGTTTCGTTGCCAAAGTGTTTTGGCAACGAAATTTAACTTCTTAGCGACCACAGGTGGTGGTCACCAAAAGGGTTTTTTCTTGTAGTTTGTTGACCTACGTGGCAATTTGAAAAGCCTTATTTGCTATTTGAATAAGTTTTGCTCCAAAAGACTCTTCAATTCAATTAATGCAATATCATGGAAAATATGAAAAATATGAAAACATGTGAAAAATGTCTATGTATTTATTATATGTAAAGAACAAATGCATGTTTTTAACATTTTCAAGGTAGGTTTTGTTTTTCCAAAGTAAAATTAAATGTTTGAAGAGCCAAAGTCAACTTACCAATCCTGAAAAGAGAGAAAGAGGTTGCAACTTTGATGACTAAGGTTGAAGAGATTTTTCCTAATGCGGCTCACCTATTTTAGAATTCCAAAAAGGCTCTTATGTTTTAGGGGCATATCTGGAGCAACAAAATAAATAATAAATAAATAAAATAACATGTAAACATCAATAATAAAAAAAGGTTGATTGCTTTGGTGCCTAAAGTTGAGAGACCTGTTTCCATGACTCAGCTTCGCCCCTTAGTCTTTGCAACACCCTCTATAAGGTTATTTCTAAGATTCTTGTTGCCAGGCTTCGACCTTGTATGGCTAGTTTGGTCAGTCCTAATCAAGTGAGCTTTGTCCCAGGGAGACAAATTGTTGATAATATTGTTGTGGCTCAAGAAATGCTGCACAAGTTTAAAATTTCTAAAGGGAGGAAGGGTTTTATTGCCTGGAAAAATGAGTTATCCAAAGCCTATGATCGGTTAAGTTGGGATTTCATCAGAGAAGTGCTTTGGGAGGTTGGCATTCGTGGTAGAATTCTTGAGCTTTTGATGCAGTGTATTACCCTCTGTCGATATAAGGCGATTCTCAATGGTAAGTTAACTGATACTCTCTTTCCTAAGTGTGGCATTCGGCAAGGGGACCCTCTTTCCCCCTATCTCTTTGTTTTGTGTATGGAGAAGCTTTCGCATATTATTCAGCAGTCTGTCAGGACAAGGCTTGGAAGCCTGTGAGATCTGCCAAAGTGGCCATTTTATCTCTCATCTCTTTTTTGATGATGATTTGATTCTCTTTGGGAAAGCTTCAGTCAATCATGCTATTGTTATGAAGAATTGTTTAGATGGTTTTTGTCGGCTCTCTGGTCAGAAGGTGAGTTTTGAGAAATCTATGATCTATGTTTCTCCAAATACTTCTTCTGAGTTGGCTCATTCTATTGCAACTATATGTGGTTCCCCTCTCACCACTTGTCTTGGTAAGTATCTTGGTGTTCCTCTTATTCATACACGAGTCACTAAAGCTACATATCAAGAGATTATTGATAAAGTCCAAAGGAGGTTATCTTCTTGGAAAAGCCATACTCTCCCTATGGCTGGTCATTTGACCCTTTTGCAGTCTGTCACTTCTGCTATTCCTATTTATTCCATGCAATCTGCTAAATTGCCTGTTTTCTCGGTAAGAAACTTGATCAGTTAAATAGAAATTTTTTATGGGGGCATACTCCTGATCAAGCGAAGGTTCACTTGGTTAATTGGGACACTGCTTGTAAGCCTAAATTTGCTGGTGGTTTGGGTATTAAGAATTCTGCTTGGATGAATCAAGCTCTTCTTGCTAAAACTAGTTGGCGATTACTGCAACGTGAGCAAGGTCTTTGGGCTCAAGTGTTTAATGCTAAGTATTTAAGGCATTGCGATATCCTTGCTGCTAAAGATCTTCAGTTCCAAAGTAGCTCCAATATTTGGAGGGGTATTTTATATGGTGCTCAAGTTCTCTCTACAGGTATTAAATGGCGAGTAGGGTCTGGGGATGATATCTTGTTTTGGACTGATAGATGGCTTAGTTGTGGCCCTTTGCAGCAATTTGCTCTAATTGATTTATCTGAGGACATGCTTCAATTAAATGTTAGTGACTTTTTGGAGGATGGGATTTGGGATTTCAATTGCTTAGTGGAATGCCTGCCTATGAATATTGTCAACTCGATTCTTAGTACTCATGCTGGGTACAATGGTAGTGGGGAGGATAAATGCATCTGGCAGTCCACCTCTAATGACCAATTTTCTGTAAAAACTGCTTATAGTACCTTTTATCTGGATAAGGGTAATGCTAATTGGAAATGGGATTTTATTTGGAAGCTTCAGGTTCTGCCGAAGGTTAAGAGCTTCCTCTGGGTTCTATGTCATAAAAAGTTACTTACGAACGCTCAAAGATTGAAGAGAAAGCTCACTAATGCTGCTGTTTGTCCTAGATGTGATTGTCCTTTGGAATCTTGTGTGCATCTCTTTAAGGATTGTACTGCCACTCTTGCTATTTGGAATAGACTTGGGTTTGGGGGAGTGGAATCTGTCAGTTGATGGATGATTATGACGACTGGCTTTTGAAGAACTTGAAATCGAAGCGGTTTGTTATCCATGGCCTGCCTGGTATTCGGTTTTTGCTATCTTTCTTTGGTTTATATGGAAATGGAGATGTAAAGTGGTCTTTGATCAAAATTTTCTTTTGCCTGCTGAGCCTCATCTGTTGATTTATCAATTTGCTTCGGAGTGGTTTTCAACTTGTAATCCAATGGCTTTCCTCCCTGAGCGTAGTGTTGTTCATCTCCGTTGGATGGCCCCTCTTCCTGGTGTTTGTAAAATCAACACTGATGGTAGCAGAATCAATTCCTCTGGTCTTATTGGGGTTAGGGGTCTGTTAAGAGATTCTTGTGGGAGTTGGATCAAGGGTTTCTCTGTGAATCTAGGCTATGGTTCCATCATTGAGGCTGAGTTATGGGGGCTTTTTTGGGGGCTTAATATGACTTGGGATGCTGGTTTTCGCATGGTGGAGATTGAGTGTGATGCTTCTTCTGCTGTGGCTTTGTTAAAAAGTCCTACGGTGTCAACACACCCTCTCTTTAGTATTATCAGTTGTTGCAAAATGAAGATTCATGAGGATTTGTGCTGCTCTATGAAGCATATTTTCTGTGAACAAAACTGTGTTGCGGATGCCTTGGCTGCGAAGAGTTATGTTTTTGGTTCGGGCCTCCATGTGTTTGAGGAGGCTCCGGCCCTTCTTAGTCCCATGTTAGGTGATGATGTTCGAGGTCTTGCTAGACCTCATCTAGTTTCAGTTTAGTTTCTTTTGGTTTGGGGCTTTAGCCCCCCTCTATACCCAAAAATAAATAAATAAATAAAAAAGGGCATGTAATCTTATGTGGCGCAAAAGTCAAAGGACTTGGATCAACAACAACTTTTGAGTGGATTGCACCCAACATCTCTCATCAGAATTGGACTTATGCCAAATTTTCTATAATAAGAATAACCTATACCTTCACACAAGTCTAAATGTGTATAAATATGGAAGGAATGGAGGCGTATCAGAAAAACAAGACGTGCAGAGTGCCCCTGGCAGGTATTGAAGCACAGGGTAGGGGTTTGAATCTGTTAGGACCAATTTTTGGTATATTGGAAATTTCCTATTACAAAAAACATATGGTAGGTCTTTGCGTGTAACCTACAGTTTTCAAGTGATTTTCTGCTATCTTGGATCAGTGTGGCTCAAAGACAATGCCAATTATGTTTTGCATCCATGCATTCATATTTGCATATTTGTAAGGTCATCAAAAATGGCTGCTACAATGTACAAGACTGATATATGGTTTCAGTCTTACATAATCCAGTGCCAGACATCAGTGAGTTTTTTAACAATGGTTTTATTTAATTAAAAGGGTTCTGCTGTCTTTACATTGGGTTTTTAATTAAGTGGCTTTATTTGTTTTAAAGAAATAATTTATTTGTTAAAAAGCCCATTTTTGCTAAAAGCCCATTTTTGCTAAAAGCCCTTTTTGGTCTCTGACCTAGTTTTTTAAGCGTGTAATTTAAGAAAGGAACTTAGCCGTTTTGTTTTTGGTGTGTCTGCAACGTTGAAAAAGAGAAAACAACAAAAATATTCTTGCATTGGTTTTTTGAGAGTTCATATTGAAAACTCATGTGGCTGTTCCTTGTTAGCCTTCATGAGTGATTAAATAATCATTTTTTCATATATGTGTGAGTTCATGAGCATTATGCATGTTGGTGATCAACAACCGTGCCTTGAGGTGTGAGTAGTCGAGACCAGAGTTGTGCCATCTCTTGTTGACGAAGGAAGACAAGATCGCTGATTGGGTTGAGTAGTGATGAGCACAAAATTAATACAAGTTTTATCCTTAAATTTATATTTGTTAGTATTTTCTTTTGCTTTATATAAATCTATTAGAATAATTATATTGTTTTTTTCCAATCTTTGTTTTTATATTTAATGAGTGGTTGTTTGTAGATATTAAGTGTCTTCCACCAATGGCATGAGGAGGAGGATGAATAAGTAATGTGCTGCAAAAAGAAGGTAGAAGAAAGATGAAAATGTGTGCAGCCATAGTCAAGGAAATATGCTCAAGACAATGTGTGGTTCAATGCCAAAACCAAAGAAGAAGCAATCAATTGCATCTATGCTTTAGGACATGCATGCAAGCTTCCATCATTGAAGAAATAAAGAGAGGAATAACTCAATTTGGATTTGATGACTTTGCCTTTTACAGCTCATGCTGTACAGTCCATTTGCAGGCCTGGAAAACGAATCCTCCCATGCTCAAATGAATAAATATCCTTCATGACACTTGTTCAAAAAGATGTTGACTAAAACATATCCAAAAAATGGAGCAATTAGATAAAAACTCAATCCACAGGCTGTCACACACCAAGACAGGTTCTAGAAGACAGCTTGCATTTGCAGCTGGAATGAAAGGGACTTCTCCCAACTCCTATAAATAGATGGATCCTCCACAGCATTTAAACTACACCAAGCTCCACAATCTTGAGCTTTCTCTCTTCCCTCCATCATTCTAAGTTTTAAATTCTGTTTTTAGTTTTATTTTATTATGGGGAACTAACTCCCTAGCTAAGGCTAGGGAGAAAGCTTTTAATATAAGTGTGTAATTTTTATTAGTTTGATCCAAACTTAAGGTTTAATGTGAATTTGTAGTATTTGTTCAAATGGAATTTGTAGTTTTCTTTTTAATTAATTGAAGAAAGTTTGATAATCTATTTCATGGGTTCAATCATGTTTTTCCCATTGTGTAGTAAAAACTTTCATGCTTATAAAAGAGAAGAGAATTACTAAAGATTAATAGAATTTTGATGAAGATTATTTTTTGATAGTTTGTTGCCAATGGTACAAGTTATGCTTAGAATACTTCTAAAGGAAATTAAAAAGAGCTTAAATTATTTTGAACAACTACAATGGAAAATATTTTGTGGATCAAATTATTAAGAGTTGCATGCTTATGTTAAAAGTGGAAACCCAATGCCTTAGTGTTTTAATCAATTAAATTTTCTCTAAATCAAATCTTGCATAAATCTATTTCTCAATCATAATTGTTCTTTTTCAGCTCTGTTATCTTTATACCGCTCTCTGTGGATACGACACTTGGACTTCCGAGCTACACTACTATACGATACCTTCCCTTGGGTTTTGCAAAAGTGGTGCAAACAAATTGGCGCCGTTGCCGGGGAGCGGCTTGTCAAAGAGTGCAGAGATCCCTTTGGTCAAAGGTTTGCTGGTTATGTGAAATTCTTCACATCTGGTATACTCTTTCCAAACTTATCTCACTGTTAATATATATTTGTAATTTTATTTTTTGTTTTTGTTTTTGTTTATTTATTTATTTTCTTTATGCGACCTAGAGATCATCTAGGAAGATTTGTTAAAAAGCTTGAAACTGTTAATTTAGAACATTCTGCTTCAACTTCTTCAACTGAACTATCCAAATCTGAAAGCATGACAGAAATTGCGAATAATGAACAAGAAATTAATGCTCAGATTGAAAATAATTAGATTGAGAATAATGAAATGAGAGAAGAAGTAGTTGCACCTAGAACTTTAGAGACATTTTTGCATCCTATTCGTGCACCAAATCCTTCATGCATCATGTTTCCACCTAACATGCCAAATTATGATTTCAAACCTGGAATGATTCAATTGCTTCCTATTTTTCATGGCATGGAAAGTGACAATCCTTATGTGCATGTTAGGGAATTTGAAGAGGCTATTGGCACTTTTTACAATGTTCAACTTGATAGGCTTAATTTCATAAGGTTGAAATTTTTTCCTTTTTCCTTAAAAGAAAAGGCTAAAAGTTGGTTGTATTCATTAAGGGCTAGATCCATAGGTTCTTGGGGGGAAATGACTATAGCATTTTTCAACAAGTATTTTCCTAATCACAAGACGATTGCTCTTAAGAAAAGAATCTCAAATTTCTCTCAAAAGGAAAATGAAACTTTGTATCAAACTTGGGAAAAATTTAAAGAGCTTTTGAATTTGTGCCCACACCATGGCTTTGAAAACTGGAGTCTTGCTAGTTATATCTATGAGGGACTTCTCCCTCGTGATCGCCAATTTGTTGAGTCTATGTGTAATGAAAATTTTATGCAAAAAGGAAGTTGAAAAATCTAAGAATAATGATGAACTAAACAAGTCCAAATTGAGTGAATTAAATGAATATCATTTTCCTGCTCCTTTTCCCCGAGCTTTAAAACCTCCAAAGAAATAGAACCAAAATTCTGAAATTTTGGATGTTTTTAAAGAAGTCAAAGTTAATATTCCTTTGTTAGATGCTATTAAACAGATTCCTTCTTATGCTAAATTTTTAAAAGATCTGTGCACTTTTAAAAGAAAGCATCAAGTGAAGAAAACTGCATTTTTGACTGAACATGTGAGTGCATTATTGCAACATAAGGTCCCTCCTAAATACAAAGATCCAGGAAGTCCCACTCTTTCATGTGTAATTGGAAAAAATTACATCAATTGTGCTTTGCTTGATTTGGGGGCTAGTGTAAATTTATTGCCATATTCAGTATATTTGCAGTTAGGTCTTGGTGAATTGAAGCCTACAACAATGAAGTTGCAACTTGCTGATCGTTCTGGATCGAGTGCCGAGAGGGTAATTGAGGATGTATTGGTCCAAGTGGACAAATTTTACTACCCTGTTGACTTTGTTGTTTTGGATACACAACCTGTTTTGCATTCTAAAAATGAAATTCCTGTCATTTTAGGACGTCCATTTCTTGCTACATGTGATGCACACATTAGTTGCAGAAGTGGGGTAATGAAACTCAGTTTTGGTAACATGACATTGGTAATTAACATTTTTAATGTTTTCAGGCGACCTTATGAAGATGATGAATGTGCAGTGGTGAACTTGACTGAAGCTCTTGTACAGGATCAATTTGAGAAGACCAGTATTTCTAACCCTCTAGAGGCTCTTTTATTGAATTCTAAAGAATATGAATTACTTGAGGATTCGGAAATTGCTTATCGCAATTCGTTGTTTAAATCCTTGCAGGTTAATAAATGGACACCAAAATTTGAGAAGCTTCCACCTCGGAAGGAAAAAACCTTGCCATCAAATGTGGAAGTTCCTAATCTAGAATTGAAACCTTTACCCATGGGACTTAAACATGCCTTCTTGGGGTCCAACAACACTTTTCCAGTGGTAATATCTTCTGAACTTGACTCTTTGCGAGAAGGTAAGTTACTTAATGTGTTGAATTCTCACAGATCTGCCATTGGTTGGACTCTTGCTGATATTAAGGGAATTAGTCCTCTTGTTTGTACTCATAAAATATTTTTAGAGGATGAAGCCAAGTCTTCTAGGGAAGCACAACGTAGGTTAAACCCAATCATGAAAGACGTTGTTAAAACTGAGGTGTTGAAATTAATAGATGCAGGTATTATTTGAAATTCAATGGTCTTAGATGGATACTCAGGTTATTATCAAATTGAAATTGCCATTGAAGATCAAGAAAAAACTACTTTTACATGTCATTTTGGTACTTTTGCTTTTCGTAGAATGCCTTTTGGACTATGTAATGCTCCTGCTACTTTTCAAAGATGCATGATCAGTATTTTCAGTGATATGATTGAGAAATTTCTTGAAGTTTTCATGGATGATATATCTTTTTCGGTGATTCTTTTGATAATTGCTTGAGTAATTTGAAAAAAGTTTTGGTTCGAATGCCAGGAGAAAAGCTTTGTTTTAAATTGGGAGAAATGTCATTTTATGGTTTCTTCTGGAATTGTTCTTGGTCATATTATTTCATCTAAAGGAATTGAAGTGGATAAAGCTAAAATTGAATTAATTTCAAAATTGCCAGTTCCAAAAACTGTTAAAGATGTCAGATCATTTTTAGGTCATGCTGGTTTTTATAGGAGATTTATTCAGAATTTTAGTGCAATATCTAGACCCTTGTGTAATCTCCTATTAAAAGATAGTATATTTGAGTGGTCTGATTCATGTCAAAAGGCTTTTGAGAAATTAATTGAAATGCTCACATCTGCTCCAATTATGCAACCACCTAACTGGACTTTACCTTTTGAAATTATGTGTGATGCCAGTGATTTTGCGGTTGGAGCTGTTTTGGGGCAAAGAAAGGATAAGAAGCCACATGTCATCCATTATGCAAGCAGAACCTTGAACAGTGCTCAGATGAATTATTCTACAACTGAAAAAGAACTCCTTGCTGTGGTATTTGCTTTGGATAAGTTTCGTGCTTATATAGTTGGATCACCTATTGTTATTTTCACTGACCATGTAGCTTTAAAATACCTTTTTGAAAAGAAAGATGCTAAAGCTCAAACTGATTAGGTGGATCCTACTACTTCAAGAATTTGACATCACAATCAAAGATAAAAAGGGAGTAGAAAATGTAGTGGCTGATCATTTATCTAGATTGAGTTTTAAGGATTCCATTGAAACATTGCCAATTAATGATTCTTTTCCAGATGAGCAATTATTTGCTATTTCAGAATTACCTTGGTTTGCTAACATTGTTAATTTTCTCGCCACAGGTAAAAGTCCATCTGATTGAACTGCTCAAGACAAGAGGAAATTTCTTACGGAGGTTCGAAATTTCTTTTGGGATGACCCTTATCTGTTTAAATATTTCCATGATCAGATCATTAGGAGGTGTGTACCTGATAATGAAATCCATGCAGTAATTTCTTTTTGTCATAATGAAGCATGTGGCGGTCATTTTTCTGTAAAGAAAACCGCTGCAAAAATTTTGCAGTGTGGATTTTATTGGCCTACGCTTTTTAAAGACACTAATTCTTTTTGTCGAACTTGTGACCGTTGTCAAAAGTTAGGGGCAATTACCCGTAGAAACATGATGCCTTTGAACCCAATTTTGGTAATTGAAATATTTGATTGTTGGGGCATTGATTTTAGGGAACTTTAGTTTTCACACACAATATAGTTTACTATTTAGGTAAATAGGAATTCAATTTCAGCTAATTAGGATAAAGCCAAAAGTCAAAATATAGTACATGCTTTTACTAAAATATAATTAAAGAACTTTAAAATTACAACATATGCCATTATGCCATTATTTTCAAATTTCAATATTTTATTTCAAATTTACAAAATATCTAGCCAATCACCACACCACCACCGGAATCTCGGCGCTGGCCACCGCCAGAACCCCGTCGGCCGCGCCTGTCGTCACCATTGTTGCTAACCTGCCACTTTTTTCCGGGACCAACTCCGTTACTCTTTATTCACCTTTAAAAAAAAAATGGTGTCATTGAATGGACTTGAACCTTGTCCCACAAAGGAGGAAGGCACACTCACAAACCACTAAACCAAACTTGATTTTGTAATATTTATTCAGTTATACAATATTTATATAAACAATCAATGGTTGAAAAAAAAAATATTTCAACAGTGATTCACACAAAAACTGCAAATAAAAACAGAAACTACAACAAAAATACAATGTAGATATCAATTATGTTAAAACAAAAACAAAAAAGAAAACAGCTACAAAAAAAAATGTAAGTAAATGAAAAAAGTTTTAAGCAGTTGTAACATCACCATACACTTCCAAATGTAGTTTATGACAGTTTTAGAAAAAAATTGAAAAAGCAGAGGCAGTTTATGACAAAATATATGCTCAAATTTGAATACAAACCAAAAGAAAGCCATGTTCAAAGTACTAAAACTACTAGAATTAATATCAAAACACATTTAAGCAAGTTGTAACATCACCACACACTAAAACTGAAAATCATAGGCAATTTATGACAAAATATATGCTCAAATTTGAATACAAACCAAAGGAAAGCCATGTTCAAAGTACTAAAACCACTAAAACTAATATCAAAACACATTTAAGCAGTTGTAACATTGCCATACACTTCTAAATGCAATTTATGAAACCAGAAACTGCATTGCAGTTTTTCTGTTTAAAAACTGAAACAAACAAAGGCCAATTCAATAACTGGGCAGCAAAGAACGAAATCACAAAACAGAGGCCAAATTCACACCATCAATTGAACTTTCACTCAATTTTCTCTTCATCCAAACAGATGGTGGTATATAATTTGTTCAAATCCGCACTTCACCAAATAGATCCGCTCAAAAAATCAACATATTTACAACAGTTCATCACAAATCCATACTTACAATCATGTGATCAGTTCTAACACAGAAACATCAAATTATAATAATATTGACCACTTCCATAAAAATAAGATCCAAAAACCCATTTATCTAGAAACATAAATGAGAGCTAAAAGACAATGAGAGAGAGAGAGAGAGAGAGCAAACCAGGTTAGAATGAGAGCTAGAGGAAAGGGCCTGAAGCTTTGTAAGTCATCCGCGGAAAGCAGAAATCGGAAGAAATTGGAAGCGCTTCAATCCAGAGAAATAGAGTTGTGTAAGAAACGGAAGTGAAAATTTTGTAACAAAGGGAAACATAGGGGAGGAGAAAGGGAGAAGATGCGGGGGTAGAGAGAGAGAGATATATATGAGAAACTAATGAATTTGGGTTAGGCTTTTAAATGAAAAGGGTGTAATTGTCCTTTTAGTGACTCTTTGGCCTAATCCAAAATAACAATTCTTTTATAGGTATTAAAATCCAAACCAAAATAGCAAATGTCTTAAATACTAATAAATAAAGTTATCTATGTCTAAAACCTAATTTTCCTTTGATTTTATGGGTCCTTTCCCTATTTCTTTTGGATATCTTTATATGTCGGTATTGATTATGTTTCCAAATGGGTAGAGGCTGTTCCTTGTCGATATAATGATCATAAAACTGTTTTGCGGTTTTTAAAAGAAAACATTTTCGCAAGATTTGGAACACCTCGAGCTATTATAAGTGATGGGGGGGAAACACTTTTGTAATAAACCTTTTGAGGCTTTAATGAAAAAATATGGTGTCACTCATAAAGTCGCTACCCCATATCACCCACAAACAAGCGGTCAAGTTGAACTTGCTAATCGGGAGATAAAACAAATTTTGGAAAAAACTGTGAGTCCTAACCGTAAAGATTGGTCTTTGAGATTAACTGATGCTTTATGGGCATACCGTACAGCATACAAATCCCCCTTAGGGATGTCACCATATAGACTTGTCTACGGTAAGGCTTGTCATTTACCAGTTGAACTTGAACATAAGGCATATTGGGCAATTAAAATGTTTAATTTTGGTTTAAATGATGCAAGTTCGAATAGGAAGCTTCAGTTGAATGAGTTGGCAGAATTAAGGAATGATGCTTACGACAACTCTCGAATTTACAAAGAGAAAATGAAGGTTTTTCATGATAGAAATATTTTGAGGAAAAACTTTGAACCATCACAGAAAGTTCTCTTATATAATTCAAGATTGCATATTTTTCCTGGTAAACTTCGTTCTAGATGGACAGGTCCATTTGTGGTCACAAGAGTTTTTCCGTTTGGAGCAGTGGAGATTGAGGATCCAAAAAATGGTAATGTTTTTAAAGTTAATGGTCAACGTCTTAAACTATTTTTGGAGAATTTTGTTTTGCAGGATGACACGATTCACTTGGAGAATCCTGTTTATCAAGATTGAATTCTCAGACTATCTTTTAGTATTCTTTATTTATTTGTGCTATTTATGTATTTTTTTTGGATACTAATAAGCTGTATATAAAAATAAAATAATAATTTAATATATATATATATAATTTTTGCTTATTTCTTTGTGTGGTTCTTTTTTGTATTTTTTATGACTGTTTATTTTGTGTTTGTATAGATTTTAGTTTTCTTTTTGTGTGTTTTGATTCATTTTGGTCTTTATTTCTTTTTTGCTTGGATTTTTTTTAATTTATTATTTTTGTCTTTTATTCTGTATCCTGGATAAATACCAAAGGGATTGACACACATATTTTCCAGGTATTATCTTTCTATTTCATTTATCCTCTTATTTCATACATTACTAAAAAAACAAAAACAAAAACACAAAATAATAAATAAAAGATTTCGGAACCCAATCTCCAACTAAGGCAATTCCGAATTTCTTGTTTCTCTTTGCTTTTATTACTGTAATTCTTTCTTCATTTTACTTGTTTATGCATATATTTTGTTGCTAAGGGGAAAGTGTTCTCGATTCACGATTGCAAAATCCGAAATTGGACTTGAATGCTTCTTTCATTTCATTACATGTGATTACAAACACAAACTTCAAAAAAAGGAGGGCATACATAAACTTCTCAATCACATGTTTCATTTTGCATTCTAAGCCACTTGAGGCATCAGCTAATTGCTTCTATCTGCTATAGCTTGTAACACTTGCAGTAGCTCCTCATGATCTGCATTCCTCTTCTCCAGTCCTTCTATATGCTGGTTGGTAAAGTAGAGCCTTCTCTGCAATTCTGTCACTTGGGCCTTCAGGGACGCCACTTCATCAGTTAGTGCTGCGCACTCTCGCGTCCTCTCCAGGAGTCGCAAGCCTATATTTGTAGCCAAGGCCGCATGGTGCATGGTCAGCGTGTGGGTCTCCTCTACCGCAACCCTATCAGGCCTGTGTGATATTTGCCAATGCTCTGCGGTGTGAGCCGAGTGCCAATCATGCCACCCAATAGCATTGCTCTGTTCGGTATTGCCTCAACAAAGGTCGAGGCCGAGCCATGATAATATGTGGAGTTTGGGAAGACGGAGTTCGGAGGAGCACTTACTTGAGCCAATGATGGCGCAAGGGCCAACTCCAGATTCAGATCATCGAGGGAAGTCGGTGAGGTTGCCATTGTGATTTGTGTTTCTTGCTTATTGATGCTTTACTCTGAGTTTTCAGGATGAAATACATACGCAACCTCAACTCAACCGAGACGGGTTATATAGATTTCTGCTTATGAGTTTGCTTTTCTCTCGGATCCCTTTGTTTCCCAAACGTTTTGCAGCCGCGTGTTTTTAGAGGGGAGAAATTCTTTACTTTCACTTTCCGTGTTTTCTGCTTCAATGTTGAAAGCTGCTCCGCGCGCCAACACGTCCCTTCCCTCTTTTGTCTGTGACCTTCCTTTTTTGAAATCCCTTGTCATTGAATTTCAAAAAAAAAAAAAAAAAAAAATTGTGGGCTTTCAATTGATTTGGAAGTTCTAGTGGGCTGGACTTCTTCGTCTTTTGGGTTTCGGTTTGCGTAGGATTGTTTGTTAGGGTTTACTGTTTTGTTTGGTTATTTTTGTTTTGCTTTATTTTTATTTTTGTTTTTGCAATTAAATTATAGTTTTAATTCTTTTTTTGTTCTTTTATTTAATTGCTTTACTCCATTTCATTTCTTGTTATAACTTTGTTGATACCTACATTCTTCAACATTGAGGACAATGTTTGATTTAGGTTTGGGGGTAAGGTTTAGAAGTTTTGTTTTACCCAAAAATAAATAATAATAAAAAAAAATTTGTTATCTCTAGATTTTTATGCTTACTATCATCAAATCAGATTCAACACTCATGAATGATTTTTACGATTGGAAACATATGATTAAATTTTAAACCCATAATTTTAGTTTTTTTTTCACTTATTTCTATTTAGTGGATAATTCTTGAGTTATACTTTGAACTCTCACATGCACATCAACACTTTAGTGAGAATGAAAGAAAACATCAATTATAGTTAAACTTTGTTGTTTTAAGTAGAGTTAGATGACATTGCTCTTGATTGACCTTGGCGTAAAAAAATATATAAAATAGAATAATAATAATCAAATAATGTTAATTTATCCAGAGTTTTACTTAGTAACCGGGCCTCTTGCCTAAACAGCAGCGAGTGTTCGCGTCAAACGGAAAAGTTTTGGGGCAAATACATTTTGTGACTAGTTTAGTTCTGTAGCCTTTTTTACTCGAGGTAATAAGCCCTTAGGGGTGTTTCTACACCTAATGCCTTAAAACCTTTGGTTTGAGAGTTGTTGGCCTAAATCTCGCTACATGGGTTAATTAGAAAGCTTAATGGAACTAAACATTGCACAGTTATTAAAAAAATATATATATATTGTATATATATGCCTTGGTTATTTGCACTGAATTTTGATAATGATTGAAATAATGAGGTTACTGTGATTGAAATTAACTTTTGTGTCTAAAATGTGTTGGTTCACTTAATCACCAAAGGAAACAAATGAAAAATTTACTAAATGATTATAAGTGATCAAGACTTTATGTGGGGATTAATTTGAAGCGTGTTTGCTCTTTTAAAAATTGTTCATGAATTTTCAATCCAGATAGCTTTGATGATGGTTAAGCATTTGTTTAAATTTTCAAATTTTGTTGTAGCATAATTTTTTTTAATCTCTCATTTCGATGTTTGTGGGTGTCATCACTGAAAGCCCTCACGAGACTATACTCGTCCACTAGGGTAACCTAGGGGTTTAAAGTCTTGTTGCATATGCTAAATGCAATCGAGATCCCTGCGAAAGTGGCTTAGTTCTCTTTTCTACTTAGTTTTTATTTTCTTTTGCTCGAGGACTAGCAAAATATAGGTTTGGGGGTATTTGATGAGCACAAAATTAATACAAGTTTTATCCTTAAATTTATATTTGTTAGTATTTTCTTTTGTTTTATATAAATCTATTAGAATATTTATATTGTTTTTTTCCAATATTTGTTTTTATATTTAATGAGTGGTTGTTTGTAGATATTAAGTGTCTTCCACCAATGGCATGAGGAGGAGGAGGAATAAGTAATGTGTTGCAAAAGAAGGTAGAAGAAAGATGAAAATGTGTGCAGCCATTGTCAAGGAAATATGCTCAAGACAATGTGTGGTTCAATGCCAAAACCAAAGAAAAAGCAATCAATTGCATCTATGCTTTAGCACATGCATGCAAGCTTCCATCATTGAAAAAATAAAGAGAGGAAGAACTCAACCAGGATTTGATGACTTTGCCTTTTACAGCTCATGCTGTACAGTCCATTTGCAGTCCTGGAAAATGAATCCTCCCATGCTCAAATGAATAAATATCCTTCATGACACTTGTTCAAAAAGATGTCGACTAAAACATATCCAAAAATTGGAGCAATTGAATAAAAACTCAATCCACAGGCTATCACACACCAAGACAGGTTCTAGAAGACAGCTTGCATTTGCAGCTGGAATGAAAGGGACTTCTCCCAACTCCTATAAATAGATGGATCCTCCACAGCATTTAAACTACACCAAGCTCCACAATCTTGAGCTTTCTCTCTTCCCTCCATCATTCTAAGTTTTAAATTCTGTTTTTAGTTTTATTTTATTATGGGGAACTAACTCCCTAGCTAAGGCTAGGGAGAAAGCTTTTAATATAAGTGTGTAATTTTTATTAGTTTGATCCAAACTTAAGGTTTAATGTGAATTTGTAGTATGCGTTCAAATGGAATTTGTAGTTTTCTTTTTAATTAATTGAAGAAAGTTTGATAATCTATTTCATGGGTTCAATCATGTTTTTCCCATTGTGTAGTAAAAACTTTCATGCTTATAAAAGAGAAGAGAATTACTAAAGATTAATAGAATTTTGATGAAGATTATTTTTTGATAGTTTGTTGCCAATGGTACAAGTTATGCTTAGAATACTTCTAAAGGAAATTAAAAAGAGCTTAAATTATTTTGAACAACTACAATGGAAAATATTTTGTGGATCAAATTATTAAGAGTTGCATGCTTATGTTAAAAGTGGAAACCCAATGCCTTAGTGTTTTAATCAATTAAATTTTCTCTAAATCAAATCTTACATAAATCTACTTCTCAATCATAATTGTTCTTTTTCAGCTCTGTTATCTTTATACCGCTCTCTGTGGATACGACACTCGGACTGCCGAGCTACACTACTATACGATACCTTCCCTTGGGTTTTGCAAAAGTGGTGCGAACAAGTAGCGAAGGCAAGTAGGCAAGTCTGCCTTGTGAGCGTTAGTTGTGTGAGTTGAGACTTGTAAGACCTTTTTGTATTCTTTCTCATAGTGATTTGTTCTCCGGCATAGTGCCCGCAGTTGTTTTCCTCATCTTGAGGTTTTTACTGCGTCAACATATCGTGTGTCCCTTTGTGCAATTGTTTGCGTTTTTATTTGAGTTTATTCCGCTGCGTATTCTGGAGTTTTTTGGTTACATGATTGTTGCTGTGTTTCAATCCTGTTGTGGTGTTTAAGTATTAAGAAACATATTGGTTGGCCATTCTAGTGAATTTCAGAATCCCCTTGAGTGCAACTCCAATTCTCCAATTTTTGGCGAGGTGCTGAGTAGATTAGTGGCTCATGCATGAAAGTATTCGTCGAAAATAATCGACGAAAATTTTGAAAAAAAAAAATCATGGTAAACATAGAGTAAAAGTACAACTATTTTTCTGGCACGTAGGGGCAAAGCTAAAATTGTAAAGTTGGGGGGCCGAAGTAAAAAATACAAGTATATAAAACACCTATGTATTGAATAGTTACATGTTTAGAGCTAAATATATGTCTAATTTATTTTAGAGGGGATTTTAACTTAAATTATAAGTTTATTACAAATTCTATAAGTTATATATAATATAATATAGGAGAGATCAAAATCTAGGGGGGCCGGGCCACTCCTGGCCTAGGAGTGGCTCCGCCGCTGCTGGCATGGGTTCAACAATTGGATCTAAACTTGATGTGATCTCTTCTACTGTTTTTCTTGGTGATCTTCTTTTCTTTTTTCAAACAAAAATAAGCAATTAAGAAAAAGATGATGTGGCAGATGACAGGGTTGCTATGAGAGATGACATAACTTGCGTGCAATATATTGGTATTAATAAGTTGGTGTCCATAGCATTATTGTTCTGTAACAAAGAAGCTCCCTTCTATCTATATTAATAAGTTGGTGTCCATAGCATTGTCGTAAACAAGGTGATTCCTGTGTTATTGGCTGATACATATAACAAGTTTAATTTATTTGATGCTTCTATTAACTTGTTATTCCACTTTCGCTTTATTACTTTTGCTTATACTTAAGTCGTACCAAACGATTCATGAATTGTTGGCTGGTCTTATAACAAGTTTAATTTATTTGATGCTTTTTTAATTTGTTATTCTACTTTTGCTTTATTTCTTTTTTAAATTTTACAACTATATATGGGCTGGTATACGTGTTACTTTGCTACTTGAATTTTGTTTTTTCCAGAACGATGGAAGTTACTATGTTACTTGATTAAGAAAGGTATGTGATGCTAAAGAAAAGGGGGGGGGGGGGGGGAAAGCAAGGTGATATTGGGATTGATATCATATACTACTCGCTATATATAGAGTAGTGGAGAGCGCGCGGTTATAGAAAGAAAGCAACGAATCGAGTCGAAAAATAATATAGTAAGAGATGGAGGAGTTTTTTATAGAAGAGGCACTGAGTTTCGTGCAAAACCCATATAAATGGGCCATGTACGGCGAGTGGGAACCCCTAAAAGACTTCTACAAGTATAATCCAGAAGAAGTAGTTGGCCAATTGACAACGAACAACGACATGTATATAATCCAGAAGAAGTAGTTGGCCAATTGACAACGAACAACGACACTGTACTACATGTCGTAGCCGTTGCCGGACGCAACGACGTGCTTCAGTTTTTAATTGAACTAATAACAGACGCTGAGGACTTAGGCGATGCGTTGACAATCGAGAACAGCTATGGCAATACCATTCTGCATGAGGTGGCTGCGTCTGGAAATCTGGAGGCAGCAAAGCTCTTGATGAGCGAGGAGAACAAAGTCAAGGAAAAGGATCCTACATATAAAGGTATGCTAGCGATTCAGAACAGGTTAGGAGAGACCCCACTGTACAGGGCTGCTGCTTTCGGTCACACAAACTTGGTCCAATATTTGGCTTCCCAAGTAAAGCAGCAGCCGCAGCAGCAGCAGCAGCAGGATATAGAGCAGCAGCAGGAGGCGGCTATGGAGGACCACTTCAACAGAGACCATGATAACATGTCCATTCTTCAGATCGCAGTCATTAGCCAACATTTTGGTCTCTCTCTCTCTCCTCTTTGACAGTTGCATTATTAGTTATATATGTTAGTTATCTATGAAATATATAACCTTGCCATATAAAATTAGTCTAATATTCTTGTCTGAATGTTTTCCTTCAATGCAGAGACTGCTCTTTGGTTACTAAAAGAGTACCCAGATCTTGCGAATAGAAAGGAAAGCAATGGACTCACAAGTCGTCAATTGCTAGCCCAAATGCCATCTGCCTTCGAACCCAAATTTTTCAAAAGCATATGGAAGATGCTCGTTTATAAATGTACCATCTACTCTACTGCTTATACACTACTACTAAAATTAGATATAAACTCACAAATTCAATTTAGGAACAACCCATTTATTATTTTTGAGATCATTTTTGCTTACCACTTTAACTCAAGGTGTATCCTTATCACAAAAATAGTGCCACCTTTATTTATCCAAGGATTTCTGAATTCTGATGTGATAATGCTGATCTTTGTGCTCCCTTTATTGTTCAGGGATTTGCCCTTCTACTGATGACATGTTGAGCAGGATCGATCACCCTTCCCAGTCTCGTTGTTCACAGAACATTACAAGTAACTAATCAAACTTTCAAAGTTATATATATATAGAATGTCATCCTTGCATAAAATCTTTAAAACAACTTATTTTGTTTGGAACGGTTGTTATATATCAAACTTTCAAAGTTATATATATATAGTAAATTATGATCATACATACTCTAATTAATATACCTACAAAGATGTTCATAACTTAGTATGGATATACCTACCAAATGTATATGTTTAGAATGTAATAATAATGTAACTGCAAATATAAAGAGTTAGAGAACTAAAAATAAAATAGAACCAATCTAACAGCCAGGTTTGAAATTAGGCCTTACCCAAGAATGACAATCTAAGACTAATTTTGTACAATTGAAAGTTCATTTTCATGCATGTGGATGCATACTCTTACAGCTTTATTAATTTTTCTCCTTCTCTTCATAATATTTCTCATGAATATTAATATGGATGATCATAACTTACTAGGATGGCCACGAATCCAAGATATGTTCGATGAAATGAAAAATCACAAATTTCTATCGAGATTCACTCGTTTGCTGGTGGAGAAGGACTATTCATGGGCGGTAAATATAACAACCGAAGTCAACACATTTACTCTGATATATTCAAAAAAATCAAATGATTCTCCACAAAGGGAAGAAAATGCTCAAATTTCCGATTGTTGTTGCGACGAAGAAACCACTGAATCTACCCTTAAGTATACCCCATTGCTTATAGCAACATGCAAGGGGATATCAAAAATTGTGAAAAAGATATTGGTTTCTCACCCTCAAGCGGTGGAGGCGCACGATCCTGTAACTCAACAAAACATTTTGCACATGGCCATTAAGTATCGTCGGCTGGACATCTTTAACAATCTAGCAAAGAGCAAATCTATTGTGTCAAGGTTGTCTTACAGGATTGATATTGATGGGAACACCATATTGCACCACGCTGGACTTAAGAGTTCTTACTCTGTAGAAGCTCAACGCATAAGTGGTCCTGCATTTCAATTGCAAGAAGAATTGCGTTGGATGGCGGTGAGTGACTTTATATATACACGCCTAATTCCCTAATTTTTTAATAATTATATTTAATAATTATCTTCAAACATTACAAACAGAAGTATATCACTAGACTAATATAGTTATATATTAAGTATGAAATGAAACTAGTTATAAATATATTGTTTACTTGAGTTCCATTTGTGGCCAGCGTGTGGGAAAGATAATGCCACGTCATTACGCCATGCACCAGAACAATCAGGGTCTGACAGCGAAGGAGCTCTTCGAACGTGAGCATGAAAAGCTTCTTAAGTCGGCAAAAGTATGGATAAAAGGGACGGCTCAGTCGTGCTCGACCGTGGCAGCTTTGGTGGCCACCGTGGCCTATGCAGCCGCCTTTACAGCTCCCGGGGGTAATAATGACAGCGGGGTTCCTGTTCTCAGGAATTCTCCTTTCTTTGCCGCATTCACCGTTTCGGACACTGTCTCGCTCATCTGCTCATTGACTTCTTTGGGCACGTTTCTCTCTATCCTGACGTCCCCATTTGAGTACGAAAACTTTCACCGTTCTCTTCCCTTCAGGCTGCATTTAGGATTCGCCCTTCTCTTCTTCTCGCTGGTAGCCACCATGCTCACCTTCACTGCTACTGTTGTGCTATTGATTCATCATCAAAGGACGTGGACAACGTCCCTCATTTATGTGGTTGCCCTTCTTCCAGTCTCTGTGTTTGGGCTCTCGCAGTTTCCTTTGTATGACGGATTTCGCCAAAGTGTGAAATACATTTCAAAGACAATTAGGGAGATTATATCTAAAACCCTTAAAAAAGAAAAAGGAGGTGGGGAGATTATATCTAAAAAAGAAAAAGGAGGCTGATATATATATATATATATATATTATATTAATGAGTGATGATTTGTGAGCTCTATGTTGTAGCTCAAAAGGTCAGAATAAGGGTGTTGCTATAGCTCTCAGTTAAGGTTCCCTTTTCTTCCTTTGTGTGATTGTATTTTTTTTTTCCTCCTTTTATGTGTATTCCAGAAGAAGTTACATCTTCGAAATAAAGCGTATGCTAAACAGTATGTATTGTTAAAATCTGGAAAAAAAAATGAGAGAACAACAAAGTGATTTTCAGGTTTCTTCAACTTGTTTTCTTTGTATTACTAACAGCTGATTTATACGACTAGTGATGGCTTACATTACTACAAACTACAAACTAATTCCAAGAGAGAGAGTCATGAACTAACAGCTAACATATGTATTGTTAAAATCTGTACTATTATATGTATTTTGTACTTGCAATTAAAATTTTGATTAAGTTGGTCTAGAAATTAGGTTCGTAACTTTCACAACAATTTTTTGTAGGAAAGGCTCAGAAACTTCCGTTTATGCTCAAAATTCTTCTGTTTGACCTAAACACAATTGAAAACCACACTAATTGGCTCATGTTAAAGAGGAACAAATACATAAACCAATTAAAAGTGTGTATTAAAGATGTGTGAATTTATGCACTTATTAATTGTCACGTACGGGTGAGCTTGATGCGTAAAAGAGAGGGAAATTGGCGGCTTTGCCCCCGGTGCAACTAATTTATTCAATAATATTCCCATTTTGAAATCAAATCACAAATATCCCCTATAAAAACTCCCTATTGACAGTCTATTGCCCATCTTTCACCTAGTTTTTGTTTTCTTCTCATTCGTTGCTCTTCCTCTTCCTCTTCTCTCTAGTCTCTTCCTCTTCCTCTTCTTCAAACCTCACAGAAAATCCACCTCCACGAATCTCACCTAACTCCATATCCTCTTAGTTATATCTTCCATCTCCTATCTTTTTCTGTCTTCTCTCTCTCGTTCTCGCCCACGATGACGGCAACTGTCACCTCCTCAGAAACCCTAACCCACATCAGCGATGGTGACCTCACCCTCTCTCTTTCGGCCGCCCTTCTCCACCTCCATCTCTCACTCTCTGTCACCTTTTTCGACTGCCGTTCTTCCCCTCCGATTCAACAAATTTCTCAATTTTTCTCAGCTTTCCTGAAATCCATGGCATCTCAGGTACTTAGCTTTTCTGCTTTACTTTCATACCCATATGTTATTTGGGTTTTCTTCTGCTTGTTTCAATTTCATATATGGGTTGGAATTTTTGGTGCTTAATGTCACTTCAAGTCCCTCCAAGTCAAATTTGAGTGAGATTGTACATAAATTTGTTGAAACATAATTGTGGGTTTAATTTAAAATTTTATCTCTCTTTTTTTAAATTAATATTTTCAGCTTGTGTAGAGAATGTTATTTAAGTAGGATTATACAAAAACTTGTTGAACCAAAATTTTGGGATTGTGCAACAAATATTTCTCTATTTGTCGTAAGGAATATTATGCTTGAAGCTTGAAGCTTGTCCAGGCTAAAATGATTTTGAAGTTTTTCTTTTGCTGATTGAATTTATTCCTGAGTTAGGTTTTTATTCTGACAAAAAAACAATTGAAGAAACACAATTATTTGGTTCAATGGTCTCTTGGTTTTATAGGAGTTGTGTGATCTAATATATAAAGGAACATTCGGGCCACTAGAAAGTGTTCTGCATCTTCAAGAATCTGTTATGATCTGAATTTGTTTTGTTATGTTTTGGGATGTGATTTTTGAATGAACTACTAAGTGAGCTCTCTGCATCCATAATATTGAATTAGCAATGGTGAGCTTAAGTAGAAGCAAACGCTTGATATCCAGGTAAGATAATAATCGAAGTTAAATTGTGCTTGATGTCCACCACTTACTTTAATTACGCTCCTCTACAATGTAGAACACTTTTTGCAAAGTTAGATTGTGCTTGTAGAGGAATTGGATAATGGATAATGGGTTCACCAATTACAAGACTGCTTTGTTCATTCCACAGTCCACTCTGGAATTGCTCTCCAATTCTTATAACCTTCCTTGTTTCTCTTTCTAAAATTATGTTTCATTGTTGTAGGTTGTTGCAGGCAGATGCCATAAACCATATCAGTTATAAGGTGAGAAAAAAGAGTTCTTTGATGACCGGGAAGAGTGTACAGAGGCATTGTAGTATGACAGCCATCATCATTCAGTGTTTTAGATTTAGGCTTACCTTTGAGTTATTGCTAGGCTTATTGCCTTAACCTTTGGTTGTTGTTGGTGTTAGTGCTTCATGAGTTTGCTATCTTTTTAAGAAGGCCATGGAAAATGCACCTTGCATATTTGTTGATGAAATTGTTGTTGCACAACAAAGAGGACCTGGAATTTTTTTGTTTTGCCATCTCTTTTGTAGGGTTCAATTGTAAGGTTCATTTTTTTTTTCATGACGATTGGACCTAAATATTTTGCTTCTGGAAAAAATACTTTTACTTATATTATACATTGAAGAGAGAACTTAATATACATTGTGTTTTGCCCAGCATGTCCCGCATAAGATGGACTATTACAGTTTTTGTATTGCTACTGTATAGCCTCATATTGCCTTGTATCAAAATTCATATAGATTGTTGGCTTTTTCTAAATGACCCAATTCTTCATATGGTAAGCTTTCACAAGACAGTACCATTGCAAAATTAAAGTTCACATTCATGCACACAATTTCATACTACTCAATTGCAATATAAAAGTAATTATAAACATGGGTGAAGTGAATGTGTGTCCTCGAAGGCGAATAAAAATACAAATCAGGAAATCAGGAAATCATCAATAGTGCATTTGGCATTGTTCAAACAATTAAAGAAGCACAGTCTCTAGAGAAGAAGAAGAGCAAGACAATGAAACTAGATAAATGCAAAGAGCTGTCAACAAACCTTTAATTGTTTGAACAATGCCAAATGCACTATTGATGATTTCCTGATTTCCTGATTTGTATTTTTATTCGCCTGCGAGGACACACATTCACTTCACCCATGTTTATAATTACTTTTATATTGCAATTGAGTAGTATGAAATTGTGTGCATGAATGTGAACTTTAATTTTGCAATGGTACTATCTTGTGAAAGCTTACCATATGAAGAATTGGGTCATTTAGAAAAAGCCAACAATCTATATGAATTTTGATATTGGTTTCTGTTTTGAAATTGGTTTCAATTGTGATTGAATGTTATGTTTTTGTTTCCATTGTGATTGAATGATTTACTTCTAATATGCACTTTTTATCCATTTTATACAGATGGAAGATTGTCTTGTTTCAAGTGGCGGTGTTCTTTTGGGGAGGAAATTGCTAACTTTCAGCTTAAATTCGGGTCTAAGAGGACATGTCCTAGAATTTTAATGATAGATTTAAATTGTGTTAAAATTCTCGACTAAGAGGAGATGTAAATTTTTTGTTTTTTGCCACTTTCTTATGTATATCTTAAGATGTAATGAGGTAACATTGCTTCCATAGTAGGGAAATTGGGAAATTATGGTTGTAAGAATGTGATTTCATCAAGGACGTCACATTCTTTTTTGAGAAAACATGTTATATACATTCAGTGTATATTACGTGTATATTGCTTGTATATTGTCTATATATTGCTTGTTTATTGTTTGTGTATAACCATTTATTGCCTTTTATTGTCATTGTATTGTATGTTTATTGCCAATTTATAGCTTGTGTCATTTTTTGAGGAAAAATTAATATAAACTCTTATGGCTTGTATTGCCTTTGTATTGCCCCTGTATATGGTTTATATTGCGTAGGTATTGCTCCCATATATGGCTTGTATTGCCTATGTATTGTGCAAATAGGAGGACTCTCAAACCAATTAATGCAAAAAATAGCAAAAACCAATTAATACAGTGACAATAAGAACGCAATAGGAGGCTATATAGTAGCAATACTAAGGCAATATGAGGCTATACAGTAGCAATACAAAAACTGTAATAGTCCATCTTATGCGGGACATGCTGGGCAAAACACAATGTATATTAAGTTCTCTCTTCAATGTATAATATAAGTAAAAGTATTTTTTCCAGAAGCAAAATATTTAGGTCCAATCGTCATGAAAAAAAAAATGAACCTTACAATTGAACCCTACAAAAGAGATGGCAAAACAAAAAAATTCCAGGTTCTCTTTGTTGTGCAACAACAATTTCATCAACAAATATGCAAGGTGCATTTTCCATGGCCTTCTTAAAAAGATAGCAAACTCATGAAGCACTAACACCAACAACAACCAAAGGTTAAGGCAATAAGCCTAGCAATAACTCAAAGGTAAGCCTAAATCTAAAACACTGAATGATGATGGCTGTCATACTACAATGCCTCTGGTACACTCTTCCCGGTCATCAAAGAACTCTTTTTTCTCACCTTATAACTGATATGGTTTATGGCATCTGCCTGCAACAACCTACAACAATGAAACATAATTTTAGAAAGAGAAACAAGGAAGGTTATAAGAATTGGAGAGCAATTCCAGAGTGGACTGTGGAATGAACAAAGCAGTCTTGTAATTGGTGAACCCATTATCCATTATCCAATTCCTCTACAAGCACAATCTAACTTTGCAAAAAGTGTTCTACATTGTAGAGGAGCGTAATTAAAGTAAGTGGTGGACATCAAGCACAATTTAACTTCGATTATTATCTTCCTGGATATCAAGCGTTTGCTTCTACTTAAGCTCATCATTGCTAATTCAATATTATGGATGTAGAGAGCTCACTTAGTAGTTCATTATATCAATTTATGTAGTTCATTCAAAAATCACATCCCAAAACATAACAAAACAAATTCAGATCATAACAGATTCTTGAAGATGCAGAACACTTTCTAGTGGCCCGAATGTTCCTTTATATTAGATCACACAACTCCTATAAAACCAAGAGACCATTGAACCAAATAATTGTGTTTCTTCAATAGTTTTTTTGTCAGAATAAAAACTTAACTCAGTAATAAATTCAATCAGCAAAAGAAAAACTTCAAAATCATTTTAGCCTGGACAAGCTTCAAGCTTCAAGCATAATATTCCTTAGGACAAACAGAGAAATATTTGTTGCACAATCCCAAAATTTTGGTTCAACAAGTTTTTGTATAATCCTACTTAAATAACATTCTCTACACAAGCTGAAAATATTAATTTAAAAAAAGAGAGATAAATTTTTAAATTAAACCCACAATTATGTTTCAACAAATTTATGTACAATCTCACTCAAATTTGACTTGGAGGGACTTGAAGTGACATTAAGCACCAAAAATTCCAACCCATATATGAAATTGAAACAGGCAGAAGAAAACCCAAATAACATATGGGTATGAAAGTAAAGCAGAAAAGCTGAGTACCTGAGATGCCATGGATTTCAGGAAAGCTGAGAAAAATTGAGAAATTTGTTGAATCGGAGGGGAAGAACGGCAGTCGAAAGAGGTGGCAGAGAGTGAGAGATGGAGGTGGAGAAGGGCGGCCGAAAGAGAGATGGTGAGGTCGCCATCGTTGATGTGGGTTAGGGTTTCTGAGGAGGTGACAATTGCCGTCATCGTGGGAGAGAACGAGAGAGAGAAGACAAGAAAAGATAGGAGATGGAAGATATAACTAAGAGGATATGGAGTTAGGTGAGATTCGTGGAGGTGGATTTTCTGTGAGGTTTGAAAAAGAGGAAGAGGAAGATACTAGAGAGAAGAGGAAGAGGAAGAGGAAGAGCAACGAATGAGAAGAAAACAAAAACTAGGTGAAGGATGGGCAATAGACTGTCAATATGGAGTTTTTATAGGGGGTATTTGTGATTTGATTTCAAAATAGGAATATTATTGAATAAATTAGTTGCGCCGGGGGAAAGCCGCCAATTTCCCTAAAAGAGAAGGGATATGCCTGAGGGACGGTAGTCGGCTTTGGCTAACCTGGGCTACAGCCCAAGTGGCTTTTAAAATCCCGGCCCAAATTTTTTTTATAGCCCAGCCAGCCATCCAAGTGAATATCCTAATACTACCCTTCTTAGGAATGCTTTGCTTACATTGCTTGCATGTGGGGAATAAAAAGGAAAGCTGCAGCCTATAGCAACGGCACATAGGAGAGAAAAAAAAAAAAAAAAAAAGGGAATGCACACAGCCTGTGGAAAAAAAGAAGAAATTTTTTAACTGTAGTTTTCTATCTACTTAGTATGTTTATATGTAAGGTAAATTTAGCCTAGTCAAATTTGAAATCCTGGGTCCGTCCTTGGATATGCTGGGTTGTGGCAGGTGGAGTGTAGGCATGAAGGATTGGTGAAAGGAGTAGATGCCATATGGAGAATTAATGGATTGGTGAAAGAAGGAGATGCAATATGGACCAGTGCACAAGAGGGGGGAATCACCGATGGGTGGAGAGAAGCTCTGATACCATTGAAAGCTTCTATAAAAGAATATATACGCAGCTCACCTTTCTTAATGGTTACATGAATAAGCGGCTCAGCTTTCTAATCAATACAAAGATTTGTTCGGGTGCTTTAAGTTGAGGATATTGTGAGCTAACCAGAATACGTGCAGTAATTAATTAAATAAGATTAAACACAACTTAATTCATTATCTACAATGATTTACAGGCCCTGTTTGGGTAACGTTTTCAAAGAATGTTTTCAGAGAATATTTTCGAAGAATGAAAACAAGAAAACGAATTTGCATTTTCAGGATTCAAGAATGCGTCTGGTAGATTAATTAGAAAATATATTCAGAAAATAAAAACAGTGAAAACGTGTCTGGTAGTACAATTTGAGAATAATAATATGTAATAAGCTATTTTTCAAGTATATTGTTGCTAATGTATGTTCTTAAAAAAATAAAAAATTTCTAATGTTATAAAAACCTAGAATTATCTTTAATAATAAGTGAAAATAATAAATAAAAAGGTGGAATTTTCTTCTAGAAAAAGGTAGAACTACAAAAATAAAAGATAAAAAAAACAAATAAGGGAGAACACATAAAAAAACAATTTCCATATGTTTCTTGGTCAACCAAGAAAATCATGAATTGTTTCCTATTGGTTTATTGAAATATATATTCTATATTCTATATTCATTAATTAAAATTTTTTGGCGAGATAAAAACTCATTCCCAGCCCCGTTTCTTTCTTTCTTCCTCTCCTTTCTCTTTTCTTCTTCCTTCCCTTTTTTTTCACTATCTCTTCATACCACAACACCCACTCCTTCCTTCCATGGCATGAATCCCATCAACCCACCTCTCTCTCTCTCTCTCTCTCTCTCTCTCTCCCCCTCCTGATCAAGTGGTGATGGCGGTGATTCGATTGGGATGGTGGTGATTCCATTGGGATGGTGGTGGTGTTGGTATCGGCTGGGTTTGATAGGTGGTGGTGATGTTGGTGTCGGCTGGGTTTGATAGGTGGTGGTGATGTGGGGACTGGGTCTGTGAGGTTTGGTAGCAGTGGCCGTGGTGGGTTTGATTATGGGTTTGATTTTCGTTTCTATTTTGCTGGGTAGAAAATGAAAACATAAATTGAAAACGATAATTTGGCGTTTTCAATTTTTGTACATGAGTTTGAATCTGTTTTCTGAAAGTTGTTTTTCATGTTTTCAAACTCTTGCCACCGAACGCATATTTTGACTGTTTTTAGAGAATGAAAACAGAGAATATGCTGAAAACGCTCTATCCGAACGGGCCCTAAATGTTTTATATTTTATATTTTATACAATACATGGTAAGACATGAAACGATAAATCACATACAATTCCTATGAAATTCACACTTTTCGTTGTCTTCATCATATCTATGTGTATGGTACATACATGTATTATAAAGAGTAAGTCATGAAACAATAAATCTCCAAAGTAATTTTGCATGTAGTTATTATGCCAATCATATAAATATAAAATTAGTTGGTGCTGGTACTGCTCACCGTTGTTCATGATTGAGTGATTTAATCAACTACAGTACATAATAATTATACAACTAAATAATAAATAACATTAAATGAATTAAATAAGGAAATAAAGAAAATAATCTTATGAATTCAAGTAATTAATTAAAAGTGCAGCATGGCTCTTGCTAATCGAAACAACCACTGATGCAGAGATACTTGTTTTTGGCAATACTTAAAAGTGCTTCATTATTCTCTTCTTAATTATAATTTATTACATATGTATACCATCATCTGTCGGCTCATATCATATGCCAACTAGTTATTAAAATAATATTCTGCAACTTAGCTCGTTGGTCGAACGGTAACACCCTTGATAACAAGTCCGCTCTTCCATTTCCCACCAAATTTATACAGCCAAAACTCGATGTCCCCTTGGTTTGCCGATGCATTAAACTCACCCAACTTAATATCTTTAAATACATCTTTACTATCCTTAAACATATCCTCCAGATTAATGGTCCAGTGATTTGTACCATCTGGGTGAGTTAATTTGAAATTCACTGGAGCATCCCATCCATAAGCTCTAGTTTTCATCTTCGCCACCAATACAACTTCATACCGAGTTCCTTGTGACAGCTTTGGTTTCTCAAGTTTTCCACTCACTTGTAGCCAACATACATTTAACAGTTCAGCAGCTTCAAAGTTCTCACCACTGCAATGAATCGAAGTTAGGACTGAGATTACTGATAGCATGCATATATATATATATATAATTTTTTGTATATGTTATTCCTATAAGTTATGTAATGAAGTTTTTGTTACCTGGTTTCTGTCTCTTTGACCCATCGCCAGTAACGACGGTCATTAGAACGAGTGATGTTGAGACCCCTTGCATTCACCACATCGACAATTTTGGAATCCGCCATCTCTTAAATATACGTCTCCCATCCAATGCTTCTTGTTGATTATATAGGTAAAAACAGGGCTAAGTTGGTCATTCCATGTATGCATATAATCCATATGATTTTGGTATTTACGTGTACGGTGAGGATGAGGGCTTTAGCTTGTGAACCCAACCTGTTAACTGTTTTTGTTCATTGGTTTTCAGTTTCTCATGCATGAATAGCAACCGATGGGTTGGAAAATACTTTGGAATATCAGAAAAACGCCTTTATTCCATATGCTAAACTTTTGTTTGCTTCACATATAATATTCCATTCTTCACGAAAAGAAAAAAGCTTTTATTCTAAGGTAAGGGAATCACATCTGATATATATATATTCCCTTTTTATAAAGTAATATTTGCAAGTAGCCCTTTACTGTTTTGAACGTTTATATTTGAACCTTTACATTTTTTATTTTTCTTTCTTATGCATAATTACATAATTCCTAGCAAAGCCGGCTCTGGCAGAGTGGCGCTGGCAGGCATTGATGGAAATTATCGGATGGCGTAAATAATTTATCAAAAACTCAGAGAAAAAAAAATCACGATAAACAAACAGTAAATCACAACTTTTTTTTTTGCATGGGTCTTCCTAGGTGGTCTCTTTCACGGGCGGACCCTTGAATTGTTCAAGGTAGGGGTAACATTTAAAAAGCTAAAAGTGTGTGAGTGAAACCCAAGTGCAAGGAGTCCATGAACCCACCTACATTAGTCGACAAGGAAAAGAGAAACTTTAAATAAATAAACGTGAAATTTGCATAAAACAAAATTAAATTATAAATTGAGAAACTATGAAATGACAGATGACAAACATGGGGGATTAAAGCTCATGGATATTTATTAAATAAAGATACACTATTGCAATTGGTACTTATGTGAAGGGGGTAAATTAAAACCCCAATGGATAGATCTAAGACAAAAATGATTAATTGTTCCTAGTAACAATATGACTAGTCAATTACTAGTCATTAGCCTAGCTATGAACAAACAAGCCCAACACATATTCATCACAAATCAAATATAAGAACCTGCAAGCCTAAAACACAAGTTAATCCATTTTGCACAACCCAACAGATCTTTGAAGGAAATCAATATCGGTTGAGAGAAAAAACAACTAGTTGCTTCTCAGTATGCACAAATTGCAAGACATTGTTTTCACCAAGATCTCTTATATAAGAAAATGCCTTAAGTCAATTAGTCAAACACCTACAAGATCTCACACATCATGAAGTTTAAATGAACATGAGATCCAAAGTACTGTGAGAGATGAATGATGTGCACAAAGTGAAACTATGAGACCAAAATAAAGAAAATAACAAGTAAAATGCACATACATGACAATGTATCTAGACTCCATGAAAATGAACAAAAGGGTTTTGCTCAAAATTCCTAAGCTCAAAACACTTTGGTCTAATGTGTCCTAATGTGCCACAATGATGGCATGTAGGAATGAACCTTTTTGGTTTTAGGAAACCAAATTTTACAATGAAGATTGTTTACCTCTTGTACAAACTCTTGACTTCATAGCCACATACCCTTTACAAGATGACACATGACTCTTAAACTCATTTTCTTTGGTACCTCGAGACTCAATCTAAGAATATCACACCTAGGTTGAATGTGTCCTTTCACACCACAATGGTGACAAGTGGGCACAAATTTGGATTGTGAAGGAGATAACTTTCTCTTAGAAACAATATTCATAGAATCGAAACCCAAGTTGAGATCATGAACCAATTTTGGAGCTTCTTGAGTTGACACATCTTTGACAAAGATTGTCGCAAATGATGAAGGTGTAGAAGACTCATCTATATATCCTAAACCTCTTTTATCACCAAACAATTTTCTCACATTGAGCGTTTTATCAATCTTTCCAACACCAATGGTTAAATGTTGAATCTTTTCTTTTTCCAACTCAACTTCATGTTCCAATCTTATATTTTCAAACTGTAAAGCATCAAAAGATTTAGATTGTTTAACCATGTTGTTTTCAAGTGATTTTACCATCTCAAACAAGTTTTGCAACTCAATATCTTTCTCAAATAACATGCGTTGCAAAATAGAATTTTCAACCACAAAATTATCATGCACGACTACCTTTTCATACTCAATTAATGACTTGTCAAACTCAAACAAAGTTAGTCTATGAAAAAACAAGGATTTGTCATTTTCAAGCATATTCAACTTCTCGATCAAATCAGAATTTTCTTTTTCAAGAATGCTAACTTTATGATACAATTCATACATGTCAACTTCATTCTCATACAAGATATCACTCAACTTCTTTTTCGTCATTTTGAGAGTTTCATTCAGTTCATCAAGTTATTTGACCTTTTGTTCCAGCATGTGATTTTGTTATTTGAAATTACAGGTTTCATTGAAAAGCATATCATACTTTTCTCATAGTTACCTGTATGACTGGTCATCCTACCTATTATCTCTAGACTCATATTCATTTACTGAATCGGATTCTCCCTCATTAACTACATGAACTCTTGCAAGGCTAGAGTTATAAACAGAAACAGCAAGGGCAAAATGATTTGCCTTTTCATTAGATGAAGTGATATACTTGTTGGAATCATCACTATCACTATCACTCCATTGTGCACTAATTGACTCTTCTCTCCCTTTAGACTCTGTCATGTGGTTATTTGCTCATTCCACATCAATGTGACCAGCACCACCACATATGTACCATTTTACAAGACCCTTCAAACTTTTATCCTCCATAAAGCCACAAGAATCCAAAAAATTCCTCTCCTCAAGAACAATTGTCTTGAGACACACATGCAGACGAACTAGGAGGATTTTGACAATTCCTAATGACTTTGGTTTTATCTTTGACAACCCTTCTATATTTCTTTACAAACAAAGCAAGCTCATCATGAATGCAAGGGGGAATTTGATCCATTTGTATGTTTACACACCTAGTACCAATTAGCACCCAAAGGATCTCTCTATTTTCTGTTAAGAGCTTGTGCTCTGATACCAATTGAAATTGGTACTAGGTGAAGGGGGTAAATTAAAATCTCAATGGATAGATCTAAGACAACAATGATTAATTGTTCCTAGTAACAATCTGACTAGTGAATTACTAGTCATTGACCTATGAACAAACAAGCCCATCACAGATTCATTACAAATCAAATATAAGAACCTGCAAGCCTAAAACATAATTACGTGACAACCTAGGCACTCAAAAGGATCCATCAATCTAGGCATCCCTTGTGCTAGCAACAACGTTAGAGTGAAATGTATGTGAATATTCATAAACATTTCAGAGATAATATATACTGTATGACTAGTCATAAAATCAAGAACAACACACCAAAAATGTTCACCCAGAAACCCACCATTGGAAAAACTGAGGGTCATTACTTCGACCAGGCAATCCACTAAGTCAAGAAGATTCTTATAGAAAAAGTAATCACAAGCTCAAACATCCTAGGTCTATTTAGGAAATGAGCAGTCACTACTACAAAAAAAGGCAATAGATGACGAGAATTTACTGTTGTGTAGCCGGTTTTCAAACCGTCGTGAAATCGAACCGACATCTTTTGAAGAACTAAATCACAACGATAAATCCCCGACGTTGTTAACACATAGAACGTCATGGCCAACTAAAAACCGACGTCTAAATATTGAAAATGTGCCAAAAAAAAAAAAGACTAGGATAAGAATAGACGACCCTTTTCAAAAATCAACGTCGTTTAAACATCAAAACATGACGTAGTTTAACAAAATACCTCCGTAAAAAGAGGATACCACGGCATAAACTATTAACTTACCATTGTCCCATGATATTTTCACGAAAGTAATTTAAAATAAATCGACGTTTTTAATATATATTCCATGACACATGAGCAAATAAGAGACGTGAAAACAAAATTATGACGACATTAAATTATGACGTCATTAGGCTGTTACAATGTCGGAAGAAATATAAAGGGAGCCGTGTTTTAGAATATACACGTCACCTACAACACCAAGACTGTCATTTCAATGATCATAGACGGCTTAGTTTATTAGTCAATCGCCGTGTAGAAATATTGTAATGACATTGGTTAAAAAGAAACGACGTGGTTGTCGACTATATAATCAGTCGATGGCGACAATCAAAATAAACTTTCTGGGGGAGATGTGGCCTGTCCTTGGGAGCCAGGACGACTAGGCACTTGGACAGGGCTGGCGTAGCATTCGTCGTGCCCTTTCCCAACTTTTGCCGATTAGGAGTGCACAAGCTCTGGAAAGACTTTTCGGTATGAATGTTCTAAGTTTGCTGTTGATTGAGCTGCTTTTGTGTTTCATCTACTTTGGACGAAAGGATGTTGTTGTGTCCCTGCATCTTTGCCATGTCCTGCCGTAACGCTCTGAACTAGGCTAAAAGCTCAGCTTTGGCAATGGTTTGGAGTGTTGCCGGATCTCCAATCGATGTGCGTGGGGGCATTGCTGGGCTCGCCCCGCTCCGCTTTCCGAACGGTGATCCCTCTGCGAGGAGGAACAATGGGACTGAGGCAATTCCAATCTTGATAGGGTAAAGATTGTGGATCGATTAGTATCGCTTCCCACTGTCGTGTTTAGCGAGTCATCCTCGTGGGTCCTTTTTTCCACGTGTCGTCTTCTGATTGGTTGGTCAGAAATGGTGTAAACACCTACAGCTTATGTACCTTCAATTTTAATACCTTCTAGAATGGTTACTAAAAGAAAATAGAAAATAGGAAAGAAAAAAAAAACTTTGTTGCTACTCTCTCTCGACATTGCTAATTAAGGGTGAGAGAGGTTTAGATTGAGACAAATGGCTGAAACTGTGTGTGAAGGCAAAATAATTAGGATAATTGTGTTTTTTAAAATAAAAAAAATTATGTGTATCCAACACACCACATATATATTTGGGTTAGTCAAATTTTTTTCTTCTAAAGGCGTTGAAGGAGACCCTCGTCGTTGAGACCCTTGTATCCTAGTGCCGACTTGAATGTGTGCAGGTGGGTCCAAGGGTCCTCAACCCTCGTGTATAACGGTATGCGTAGAGTGTACACATCTTTGTCCTACCTGAAATTTTTTTAAGCAATCGTTAAACGGCCCCAGTCGAGGGTTATTCCATGCGGGTTCTTGAGGGTGTGTTCTATCATCTTCCATTTTTTGCACCTTCTATAGAAGGATACGGATAACATGGTCGCGACTAGGTAGCTCCTGTTGTAGATAGTCTGCCAATCTACATGGTGACATTCCAGGATGGATTTAAGAGTGACGCGACGTTTCCCTTATTGTTTCCGTCTGTTGGCAGAGCCAAACGGTTTCACAGTTTCTGGAGTCTCAGATGAGATGTATTTAGGATCTGAGTCTCCTGTGGCTTCTACTCCTTCCACCCACCAAATAGACAATTTCTCGCCTAACACCCGCATTCGTGAATCGTTGAGTTGTGCTTCGATTCTGATCGGGGAGATGTGGCCTGTCCTCGGGTGACGAGATGACTAGGCATTGGGAGAGGGCTGGCATAGCATTCGTTGGGCCCTTTCCCTACTTTTGCCGATTGGGAGTGCATAAGCTCCGGAAAGACTTTTCGATTTAAATGTTCTAAGTTTGATGTTGATTGAGCTGCTTTTGTGTTTCATCTACTTTGGACGAAAGGATGTTGTTGTGTCCCTGTATCTTTGCCATGTCCTATCGTAACGCTGCGATCTGGGTTAAAAGCTCAGCTTTGGCAATGTTTTGGAGTGTTGCCAGATCTCCAATCGGTGTGCGTGGGGGCATTGCTGGGCTCGCCCCGCTCCGCTTTCCGAATGGTGATTCCTCTGCGAGGAGGAACAATGGGACTAAGGCAATTCCAATCTTGATAGGGTAAAGGTTGTGGATCGATTAGTATCGTTTCCCATAGACGATGCCAAACTATTGATGCTCAACAATGGTTGGACACTTATGGGCCCAACTTAGTGATGATGTTACCTTCGGCCTCACGTGATCTTCGGCACAGCAGTTGACTTGCAAGAAGAAGAACGCTCGATAAGACTTTCCGCACCAGTGCGGTCACTGGCCGAAGGCTCTCTGATGCTTAAATTAGAATAAGTACGGAGTGAATGGTGATATGGACAAACTAATGGCAGAATTGCCGAATGTCGTAGTTACCTCATTTGTGGGACTTGTGCCCCTTTTTATAGACTTTGGGAGGTGTGCATTTTCAGTTGAATTTCGATGTGGGACTGTGGACATTGTGTGAGGAGGTGCCAAGTGTACCTGAGAAATACTTGACGAAATGAGTCTTTTGCCATGATCGGTAATCCTGGGTGTCAAGGGCTCCCCTTGCCGATGGTGCTTTGGGGGATGCAATCGACTGTCGGTTTTTAGCTAGTCATCCTCGTGGGTCCTTTTTTCCACGTGTCGTCTTTTGATTGGTTGGTAAGATATGGTGTAAACACCTACGACTTACATACCTTCAATTTTAATACCTTCTAGAATGGTTACTAAAAGAAAATAGAAAATAGAAAGAAGAAAAAGAAAAAAAAAATTCATTGTGGCTCTCTCTCAACATTGCTGATTAAGGGTGAGAGATGTTTAGATTGAGACAAATGGCTGAAACTGTGTGTGGAGGCAAAATAATTAGGATAATTGTGTTTTTTAAAATAAAAAGAATTATGTGTATCCAACTCACCACAAATATATTTGGGTTAGTCAAATTTTTTTCTTCTAATTAAGTGAAGATAATTACCACTAAATTAAAAGTTAATTAGCTAGAATAATTTGATTCTTATAAATCTATTTCCGAATGAAAAGAAAGTTAGGCCTATTAGAAGGATTGGACCGAATCTTTACAAAGAAAGAAAATTAGTGTTGTCGCCACTTAATAATCTCTTTCCCACGTTAGAGAGTAAAATTGGGTACGAGAATGTATCACTTTTAAAAAGACCCAGATTCCAAGCAATTTCGGCTGTGTTGTGTAGGTGGCATATGGCATATTTTGGCACGTGGATGTGGTACACATTGGGACGTCCATGACAGTTGAAAAGAACGTCTGCCTTTCTCCCTAACTAATGTGACTTGGTATTTGGTGTGTGTGTATGTGACTTAATCCATTTATAAAGTGCAATATTTTTCTTCATTCAAGAAAAAAATACGAGTAACATTTTTCATCCCTTTTGTTCAATAAGCGAGATATGTATATGCTTGCATATACCATAATTTCTCCCTAAACTTTTCTTCCTAGTTATATTCTATTTACGCTCTTTCATTAATTTATAAGTGATCGGTGCATAATTACATATCATTTTTTACCATTTTAACTTATGATTTGGTTATGTTTTTGAGTTAAACTTGTGCTTTTAATAAGTTTTGTGTTTGTTTGTAATAAGCTTGAGACTCACTAGTTGCATTTTGGAGACAAGTTAGCTCAAAACGGTGTCTGCAGATCAGTCAACTTCACGGATTAGACTGTACTTACTCAAGAAGAACCAGATAATGAGCCATACATCATTGGAAAGCTACGGAAGTCTATTTTCTGTAGAAGTTTACGGTTTATGATTCCGAGTCTTCTAGAGAAAGTTATACATGTTTTGGCAACTTAAGGTCAAATTCAGCAGCATCTGCGTTACTGGGCCAAAAATCACATTTGAAGGCCTTCCCGATTTTTCCTTGAGTTGGGTTGCATATGCTTGGAAAGATAATTCAAAGAGCCTCAAGATCCATATTTTTTCAGATTTTTCAGGATGGAGCCACAAGCCCAAAACGAGCCCACAAGCTGGCTGCAATGCATTATCATGCATGACATATGCATGATGAAGTGTTGTTGATTGTGGGAAAGTTTGGTGAAGCATATTCAATACCTATTTTTGAGTGGAATTTTGCAGCAGCCAAATGAATTAATTGAAGTTGAAGTGGATGATGCAACACTAAGCTTAATGACAAGTTCTCAACATCCTCCAAGTTCTCAAACACATCTCTCTTCCCTTTCAAACATCCTCAAAGCTTCCCAAACACCTTCTCTTCCAAATTCTCAAGTTCTCAAATGTGTACAAAACCTTTTTGCTCATTTTGTTTTCATTTCTGTTTTGTGTAGGAAAACCGAATTGGATCATTCAATCACCAATCCCTGTGGAATCGACCTCGCACTTACATATGCTATACTACCGAACGGCTCGTGCACTTGCGAGTATCACAAGTTGAGGATGCAGCTGAATCCATTTTGGTGCAGCTGAAATCTACGCAACAATAAGAATGACTAGAATCTCGTCTCATTGCATCTAAGTTCGAATTTCCCTTCTTATATATTAAATTAATTTAGAGTAATTTAGATTATCGCTTGTATTAAAAAAAATTATTTACGAATTTAACTATGTTGGAAATTATATGCATATATTAGACTTGTGGGCACTTTGATATGTGGCTCAAGGATATGAACTGTCTAGTTCTTAGATCTCTATTTAAGAAACACCCTTAAGGAAATCAACACATTTAAAATTATTTGACTATTTGATTATCTCCTCACAAATATTTCGTTGTTTTATTAAAAAACATTGTATTCATTTTGTTGTGCTATGTTTTAAGAGATTGTACGTAATGTATAATGTAAATGCTCATCACCAAACGAAACAGTTCTATGGAACTTTATTAGTGTGAGTTGTGTATGTATACGTAATAGATGTCACTACACAAAATTTGGTACTTCATTTTTGTTAATCATTATATATTATTGCTGCTGTTGAGGATGGAATGAGTTCTGAGATCATGTACTCAAGGAAGATAACGCAGGTATGTCTTCTTTCAATTTCAAGGTGTGTGAATGTTGTGAATTAATGACTAACTCACTGCCCTTCAAGATCTTGTTGTTGATGGACTTTGGATAAAGAACTCAATGATGGATGAGACTTACACACACACACAGAAATTAACCAAACACAAATGACACAAGTGTTTATAGAGGTTCAGCAATTTGCCTACATCCTCTTTGGTGATCACCTTGAGAAATTTCACTAATGAAGATAGGTTACAACTTTGGTTTACAAAAGGAAACCCCCTTAGAACACTACCCTCACAATCAGTTTCTCTCACACCCTTGCTCAACACCTTGATACACTTAGAGAACTCTCTTGCTCTCCCCTTGGCTTTCTTGACAAAACTGAAACTCCAACTCTCTCACTGTTTTCAGCTTCTGCCACTTACTATTATTCAACTTGTTCTTCTCCTCTTGTGTTATCTTACTTCACCCCATTACCTACACAAGCCAATGGACAAGAGATAAGACATAATCTTTGTCCTCCACGTTCCTCCTTTAGTCACCACTTAGACTAAATGTCAGATCAAGTAGGTAAATAGAATCCCACTCAGCCACCTCCATTAAACCAGAAAATGGAGAGAAAATTATTCAAAATAAGATAACCAATTAGCCATGAGTGCTCTCCCAACTATCCAGCAGGTAGTCAACCCTTTTTCAACTCAGAAGTGACCCATTAAGCCTCTGAAATCTTGTGGAAAGCGATAGCCCTCGAAAACATAGTTGAAAACACGTAAGAAAACGTCACAGGCACGACTGGGACGACCGGTCGCTGAGGAACTGGCGACCGGTCGCTTTTGGACAGAAGCTTCAGACTTCGAAATCTGTGGACGGACGACCGGTCGCAAATGTTTGGCGACCGGTCGCTAATTGACTTTGCTCCAGACTTCGTTTCTGTGTCAAAACGACCGGTCGCAAATGTCCTGCGACCGGTCGCTTTTAGAGCAGATTCAAAATCATCCTTTCAGCGCCAAAACAACCTTGTATCCTTAGGTAAGCCATTTTCCAACAATCTCCACCATGGCGAGCCTAATACTCCTTGTGAACATCATTGCCTTCCAGGACATCTGTAATGTCTTGAGAATCGTCCTGATAACTCTCAAGAACTCCACCTCAATCTTTAGCATGTAACAAGATTGAGCAAGCTCAAACAATGCTTGAACTTTGCTGTTGTGACTGGCTTTGTTAGACAATCTGAAGCGTTCTCCTTCGTATGAACCTTCATTATCGTGATGTCTCCATCATTCACCCAATCCCTTATTCGGTGGTATCTCACAGCAATGTGTTTGGACCTTCCATGGAATACTTGATTCTTCACTAAACATATAGCACTTTGACTGTCACTTTGAATCACCACCAAGTCTTGAGCTATCCCGAATTCCTTTGCCAATCTCTTCAGCCATACCGCTTCTTTTGAAGCTTCCGTTAAAGCCATATACTCCGCTTCTGTAGTAGACAAGGCATTAACCGATTGTAACAGTGCTCTCCAACTAATCGGTCCTCCACCACAAGTGAAGACATATCCTGTGGTGGATCTCCTCTTGTCTAGATCTCCAGCATAATCAGAATCTACAAACCCCGACACACATGCTTTTCCTTGTTGTCTTTCAAACAATATCCCAAGCCTTTTGGTGCCCTTCAAGTACCTGAGAATCCATTTTGCTGCTGTCCAATGTTATCTTCCAGGATTCGCCATATACCTTGACACCACACTAACGACTTGGGCTAAGTCGGGGCGTGTGCACACCATTGCATACATGAGACACCCTACCAAGCTTGCATATGGAACTTTACTCATTTCCTCCTTCTCCACATCCGTAGAAGGACATTCCTTTGCAATTAACTTAAAATGCTCCGCCAAAGGAGTAGACACTGGCTTGCAATCCATCATATTGAACTTTTCAAGTACCTTGGAAATGTACTTGCTTTGTGACAGCCACAACTTGCCTTCATTTCTGTCTCTCCTTATCTCCATTCCTAGGATCTTTTGTGCAGCACCAAGATCCTTCATGTCAAACTCCCTTCCAAGCAATGTCTTCAAATTCTGAATTTTTGACATGTCTTTACATGCAATTAGCATGTCATCAACATAAAGAAGCAAAAGGATGATATTACCATCCTTGAATGCATGAGTGTATACACAGCAATCAGATTCACATCTTCTATACCCAGTCTTCATCATGTAAGAATCAAAGCATTTATTCCACTGTCTTGGAGATTGCTTCAGCCCATATAAAGACTTCTTCAACCTCCAAACCAGATTTTCCTTCCCTGCTTCAATGAACCCTTGAGGTTGGCTCATGTAGATTTCTTCCTCCAATTCACTATGAAGGAAAGCAGTCTTCACATCCATTTGCTCCACCTCCATGTCCTCTTGTGCTACTATGGAGAGTAGTAGTCGTATAGAAGTATGTTTCACCCCCAGGAGAGAAGATTTCATCATAATCAACTCCCTCCTTTTGCAAGAATCCTTTTGCCACCAACAGAGCTTTGAATAAGGTGGCACCTTTCTCATGCATTTCTTCTTTCTTCCTAAACACCCATTTTCAGCCAATAACCTTGCGACCTTTGGGTTTAGAAACTAACTCCCAAACTGAGTTTTGGTGTAGAGATTCCATCTCTTGCATCATAGCTTCCATCCAACTTTCTCATTCCTTGTTCTCAACAGCCTCTTGGAACATGGTTGGTTCTTCTTCACTAGCATTTAGGGCATAGTGAACTGCATCCATCTCTCATCCAAACCTTTGAGGTGGCTTGATGGTTCTCTTGGGCCTGGACCGAGCTATAAATGATGGCTCCACCAGTTCTTGAGCCTCTTCTTCTTCTTGAGTGTGTTGTTGATGCTGCCCAGCTTCTTCCTCTTCAATGTCAGACTCCACCTCCTCCTGAACGTCTTGAGTTGGCTGTTTCCGTGAAGTCTTTCTTGACACCTTCTTGAGTGGAACTTCAATGGTTGTTTCTTTCTTAACAACATCCTCCTTTGCCTCTGAATTCTTGACTTTGTTCATAGGTATGGTCTTCTCATCAAACACAACATTTCTGCTGAGTATCTTCTTGTGGTTCACAGGATCCCATAGCTTGTAGCCCTTCACACCACTCTCAAATCCGATGAAAATACATTCAAGAGACTTTGGCTTCAACTTGGATCTTTCATTACTAGGAATAAGTGCATATGCACTGCATCCAAACACCTTAAGATTCGAATAATCAATTGACTTATTAGACCATACCTCCTCTGTACATTTGAACTCAAGATTTCTTGAAGGCGATCGGTTAACCAAATAGGCAGCGTGGTTAACTGTTTCTGCCCAAAAGATTCGGGCAACCCTGCATGAATTCTCATACATCTCTCACGCTCCATGAGAGTTCGGTTCATCCTCTCCGCAGCTCCATTTTGTTGAGGTGTCTTCTTCACAATAAAGTGTCTTTTAATGCCTTCACTTTTGCAAAACTCAAGGAACTTGCATGCCCCTTTCTTTTGTGTAGTTCCTGCATGCCCCTATCACTCATATGACCTAGCCTCAAATGCAAAAGCTGAGTTTCATCTTCCGAGTCCTTGCTTGTAGATACAGCTGCTCCACCTATGATTGTTGTACCACACAACCTATATAGACAGTTAGGTTGAATTTCTCCCTTCATAATCACAAGTGAACCTTTTGAGATTATGAGTTTCCCTCCATTTGCTTTGAATGAATAACCATTCTTATCAAGAGTTCCAAGGGAAATGAGATTCTTACGCAACTTTGGAATGTGCCTTACCATTCCAAGCGTCCTAACAGCCCCATCATGCATCTTCACCTTGATTGTACCGGTGCCTTTGACTCTACACATTGAGCCATCCCCCATCATCACTTCACTACTATCTTTTTTCTCATACGTGTCAAACCACTCCTTGTTTGAGCACATATGATATGAGCACCCGGAATCCAAAATCCAATCGGAAGAGGAACACCTTGAAGAATTAGCCAATGCATTTGTTTTAACATTGCTATTAACACACAAAAGCTCACCATCACTTTCCGTGACATCCTCAGCTGTGTTTGCTGCATTCTTCCCTTTGTTCTTCGGTCTTTGCAACTAGACATTCGCCCTGAGAGTTTTCTCCCGAACGTTGAGTCATCCTATGGTGTGTCATGATGTTTTGCACCACAGGCTCAAAATCAAGAGTAACCTTCCCGAACATAAGAGTGGTTAGAAAGTGTTTATAGGACGGAGGTAAGGATGTCAACAACATAAGAGCCTTATCCTCCGGACTATAATTCACATCCATTCTCTGCAAGTCAGCAACACATCTATTGAAACTACTTAGATGTTCCATTAGATTTCCTCCCTCCTCCATCTTAAGATTCAGGAGTTCTTCCTTGAGGAAGAGTTTGTTGGACAACTACTTCTCTGCAAACATTTCTTCGAGCTTCTCCCATATTTGCTTCGCTGTATCCTTTATCACGTTGATGAGTACCTCATCAGAGAGATAGTTTTCGATGGCTCCTCTGGCTAACTCGTCAAGTACTCCCCACTCATCATCCGTCATGCCTGGCTTCTTCTCCTTGCCAATCAACACAACATGGAGCTGTTGTTGTGTAAGAGCTGACTTCATCCTTCGTTGCCAAAGAGTGAAGTTCTCCTTGCCTGTGAAAGGCTTTAACTCCACCTTCATGCTTGCTGCCTGTGGTTGCTTCAAATGCTGTGAACTGCTACCACTCTCAAGCTTCCAAGTCACTTGCCATCTTCAACACACTAGCACTCCAAGATGTAACATCCCGGTCCTAAAAAGAAGTAAAATAATCGAATTAAGAGGAAATGAATTTGAATGAGAAAATAAATTGAAATAAACAATAAATGTAAAAGGATTTGCACTAATTAAGGATTTTGAAGATAATAAATATTTATGTAATTTTTAAAAGGGGCAAAAAGGTCATTTTAAGTTTGGGAAGGAATTTGGGATTTCGGTTATACCGTTGCGTAGAGCACGTCGAAACGAGTCCGTAGACACGTAATGGACTAGAATCCGAGTTATAATGAGAGAGATACGAGAAAAATTGAAGTAGGGACAAATTTGTAATTTTGAAAAACTGGTTTTAAAACCAGAATTTCTCCCTCCCTCTCTCTCTCTCTCTCCCGTGCGCAGCTCCACCCTCCCTTTGTTTTTTTGAGAACAGCCGGTGGCTTTGCAAGCCACCACCGTCGCCATGCCGGACCACCGGCCACGAGACCGGACCCATTCGAACCGCCACCTCCTCCTCTCCCTTCCCGGCCAGGCACAGCCCGTAGCTCAGCCACCGGCCACCGGAAAACGCAGAAAATTGGTTGGTTTTGACAGATTTTCTAAGGCTCCGTTCTCCCTCATTTCTCCACCAAATTGGACGAGTGAGGTATGGTTTTTCGACTATTTTTCGTGCTCTAGCTGCCTGTTGGATAAGATTCCAGAAATTTGAGAGTTTACAGTTCAATTTTCGAATTCATAGTCGGCCGGACTTCGGATTGAATTTCCGGCCACTTCCGGCCACTTTTTGGCCATAGCCCAAGAACAAAAGTGGCTCCAAATTAGGTGTATTACCTAGAGTAGGAGTTTGGAGTCAAGATATTAAGTTTTTCCGGCGAAGCGTTATCGCTTTGGACACCCACGTGCTGCCAGTGTGTGTAGCGGCGTGTGGGCACTGTAGCAGAGGGGCATTGTGTCCCAACGAAATCCTCTGATTGTCACGAGTGAGTAGAATTTTACGGATCTCAATTCGGATAACGTTTGAACCCCGAACGGATTTTACATATTGTGTAATTTCTGGGTTCGATATGTTAGAACCGTTGGATCGCTTTCCATTTAATATATGTTAATCTAGGTGTTCCTAGGATCGCACAGGAATTCGCGGATCGGGAATCGGAGCCCGGATGTTCTGATTTAAATAGTTAAAGTTTGTGTTTTACGTTAACCGTCCAAATCGTGCGATCGTGAACGATCGGCCGTCCGTTTTCGGACCAAACATGCAGGACATGTATCCTAGACCTTGTGGAAACCATAGGGACGTTCGGATTATAAAACGGAGGTCGTGGGGCCCGCGGGCCCGGTTGACCAAATTTGGAAAGTTTGACCCTCGGTTGACCGTGAGTCTTCCGAGGTAGTTCCACTCTTCGAGGAGTACTAGAACGACCCTTTTGGACGAGTTTTGACTATCATTTAATTTATATTGATTATGTGGATCTATGAGATTATTTTTATGGTTTTGTGATGAAAATCTTGTGATGCTGAATTTAATGGTTTATTTAATTTCTTTTATATTTAAATGTTTGAATTCTTTATTTTGTAAAGTTTTTGTGATATAAGTGTGTTGCGTAGATTCAGCTGCACCAAAATGGATTCAGCTGCATCCTCAACTTGTGATACTCGCAAGTGCACGAGCCGTTGGTAGTTTAGCGTATGTAAGTGCGAGGTCGATTCCACAGGGATTGGTGATTGAAGGATCCAACTCAGTTTTCCTACACAAAACATAAATGAAAACAAAAGGAAATAAATAAAACAAGGAAGAAAAAAAATAACTAACTCAAGTAGATAAGTTCCCAAGTTCAATTAGATTAATGGATTGATTCTAGCTAATGTATGATTAGGCCATGGTGTTTGGTCCTAATCTTGTGTTCCTAATTCCCTAATTTGATCATTTGTTGTCTAACCTAAAATTAAGCATTAGGAACCCATTAAGCATAGAAGAACAATTTAAACAACCAAGCATGTATCTAATCCCTGTTGTCGAATGTCCATACATACTCTTCCTATTCATAGTTCAATTCGAATTAAAGCGTGGTGTATACTCTTAATTCAAACCAAGATAGCTAACATGCTAACCTAAATGGTGATCAATCATTCAAACTAGCATATTAACTTATAAGCATAATGAATAAGAACAAAAACCATAATTGAAACTTGGAAACTAATTCAACTTGAAAACTTAAGAAAAGAATTTACATTACAAAGAAAAGTAAAGTGGAACTAAGAAAACTTGAAGGAAAATTTAGTGAAATCATTTTGTTACAACAATTGACAACTTGAAAGGAAACTAAGAGAATTTGAGGGAGAGAAGGGAAGGGAGCTCTAGAGAAGTGTTTGAGAGCTCCCCCCTGTTGCGTAGATTCAGCTGCACCAAAATGGATTCAGCTGCATCATCAACTTGTGATACTCGCAAGTGCACGAGCCGTTGGTAGTTTAGCATATGTAAGTGCGAGGTCGATTCCACAGGGATTGGTGATTGAATGATCCAACTCAGTTTTCCTACACAAAACAGAAATGGAAACAAAAGAAACAAAACAGGAAGAAAGAAAAGAACTAAGACAAGATGGTGAGGTTTTAGAATCCACCCTAATTGTTCTAATCATGTTATGGCAGCAAGTAAACAAATTGATTCACTCATGAAGATGCTCACAAATAAGTCCATGGTGTTTGGATCAAATTGTATTGAACATCACAAGGACCCCAAGCATGGTGTTTACATTAGGAGACCTAGAAACCAAATCACGTGAGTTGCTAATGGATGGAATGAAGATGATCCCCAAACCTTCCCAACAAGAGCAAAATGCATGAAACCTCAGGTGATCAATCAAAGGATGCAAAAACAGCTCCATTAAAACAGTGAAGAAGAATTCATGAATGAAATCAAACTTTATAAACTCAAACCATGATACAAGACTAGCAAGATGTTTATTACAACTAATAACAGAAAAACAAAGTAAAACAAAGAAAATACAAGAAGAAAATAAAAGACAAAGGGAGGAGAAGAAGATAAGGACAGCATGCTAGAGATGGAAAAGAATCATCTCCATGGCTGCCAGGAGGCCAAAGCCTCCTAGCTGCTGCCTTCTCCCTTCTCTCCCTTTGTGACTCTCAACTTTCCCTCTCTTTGTGTACAATAGAAGTGTAAATGATGGATCTCAGGATCTGAATTGAATGTGGAATGGAAGTGGTATTTATAGGGAGATGGGAGTGGGAAATCTGAATTGAAATGGCTAATGGACTCAACACTTGCATTAGAAAATCAGAAATGGTTGCTCCACTAAATCCCACTAGCAGCCCTAGCTCATCCTCATGTCAGCATGACCAAGCTTCCATTCAGAAACCAATAGCTCATGCCTAGCTCATCATGACCAAGCATGCAATGAGCTCATCTTCCTGTCAGCATGATGTGTATTTCCATGGGCTCACGAATTGGGTTGGGCTGAATCAAATGATGACTTTAAGATGTCCAGTTTGAAGTTCAGAATGTCAGTAATCCAACCACACAAGTATTGGCCCAATCCAAGTTCGGATGAAGAAGATAAGTCCGAAATGAACTTCTAACTCAGGCTCCAGTTTTTGCACATTTTTGCACCATATTGCTTCAAATGCCTTAAGTTGTATTCCTCTCATGCTCTCATGCTCTATTGGCCTACAAAACACACAAAGAGAGGCAAATAACTTAGAAATTGAAGAAACTAAGCAAAAGAAGTAAGTAAATAGGGTACGTATATGTATGAAATTATGAACTTAACACCCCCTTGGGGTGTGTTTACAAGCTTAGAGAACTTCCCTATTTATAGGCCTAAGGGAAGTGAAAATCTGAATTCAAAATGGCTAATGCATACAACACTTTTATTATAAAATCTGAATTGGTTGATGCACTTGAATTAGAAAATTTGAATTGGTTGATGCACTTGTATTAGAAAATTGTTGATGCACTTCACCAATAAATCCCACCAGCAGCCCTAGCTCATCTTCATGTCAGCATGACCAAGCTTCCATCCAGAAACCAATAGCTCATCCTCATGTCAGCATGACCAAGCAAGCAATGAGCTCATCTGCAAGTCAGCATGACCAGCAACTTTAAGGGCTTACGAATTGGGCATATCTTGACCAAATGACGACTATAAGCACTCCAAATTGAATTTCAGAATGTGTGTGATCCAACCACACAATTATTAGCCCAATCCAAGCTCGGATGAAGAAGTTAAGGCCAAAACAAATTGCTAACTCGTTTTGCTCGCTGACAAAATCCATCCTGAGTATGGTTCGGTGTTTGCTAGGTAACGGACTCCACATTTATCCAATGGGGCTACATTTTGGATATGTTATAGTATACACCCATTGGAACAACTTTCATGAAGAATGCTGCCTCATCCGAGCTGTGTAGTTTGCAGAAACAAAGCTTGCAATATGACCTACGAAACTGGACTGGCAGGGGGCTATAGCAAAAATGAGTTTGTCTTTAAGCTCTTCTTCCCTTCATCCAAATCAGGTCTTAACATGCTTGGATTGCATCATTTCCTATCCAAAACCATCATTATTACCTAAATCTCAATTAACTGAAAGATAAACACAAAAGGATTAAAAGCACAAGTTTAACTCAAAAACATAACCAAATCATAAGCTAGAATGGTACAAAATGATATACAATTATGAACCGATCAAAGTGGGTTTGACATATTCGAGTATCTTGAGTCATATATAATATTTGAGGAAATGCTATCTATGTTGATTTTGTGTGGGGTACTTGGGTTGTTGATATGAGATGCTGGGAAGACAGGGGTTAGAATGTCAATTTGAGTGCTATTAGCACTACCTTAGGTACCCCATGGAATACAGGTTATGCTTGAGATTTTACTGGCCATACTATGAATAGGTATTCTTGGGAAAAATTGGATTAAGGAAGAGAATATTATTATTATTTTATATAATATTTATATAAGGGATTACGAACTCCACCATCATATGTACCTCCCCCTTAGATGATGATATTTGGAAACAGTGGATATGAACACTGGGATACATGGAAATGGATATATGGATATGTTTTGGATATACTATTCACACACGTGCCGGGTTTCGGGCGTGTGGGCTTATTTGGTCATGGATCCCGGAATTGTGGGATGCCGGAAAAATTGTGGATATGGTATGGATATGACGGAACCCGGGGCATATCTTAACGGGGTGTCGCTATAGACCCTTAATTGGGTAGTCTGCGCGCGTAGGGCAGTTTTCAGACATACGGGTCTTGATTCTTCGTCTGTACGGGATGGTTGAGTTTAGTCCCCCAGTTGGACGGCTCGTCCCTAGCCACATAGTCCGTTTGAGGGCTGATGATTGTGAGCTAGTCAACAATCCCCTGTTGGATTGTTCCCCCAAGTACATGATGTGCAACATCGCATGTACCTCCCCTTGGATCCTGATGCATGGAAATTATGGATATGGTATGGATATGACGGAACCCGGGGCATACCTTAACGGGGTGTCGCTGAGACCCTTAATTGGGTAGTTTGCGCGCGTATGACTTTTTCAGACGTACGGGTCTTGATTCTTCGTCCGTACGGGCTGGTTGAGTTTCAGTCCCCCAGTTGGACGGCTCGTCTCTAGCCGCATGGACTTTTGAGGGCCGGATAAGTGTGAGCTAGTCAACAATCCCCGGTTGGATTGTTTTCCCCTGGTACATGATGATGGTGAGAGGTGGGTGTATGTGGATGTATTTATGTATATATATATAAATATATAATTATTCGTTTCTTGTCATACATATTACATATATGTATATGTGGTTTTAATTCCAATTTGAGATTTGTGAGCCTGTACATGTATGAACGTATAAGCCCTGGATTTGGGCAGTGTTGTTTGGCGCCATACGCCTTGGATAGGGTATGGTTGCGGGATTGAATTGTTAAAAGGGGAATAATTTGATAATGTGTTCATTGTACATACGCCTTAGATAGGGTATGGCCGTGGGGTTTGAACTGATATAAAGAAAGAGTTTGAGAATGTGTTCATTGTGTTTTTGTCGAATTTGGAATTGTGATAGATCTGAAATGTATAGTTGATTATATTGTGAATGATTGTTTGTTTTCGGAGTTGTGACCGTTGAGATGAGAACTACGTGTGGCTTGATCCCTTGTCCAAGGGTACGTAGCCAGCATGGGGTCTCACCAGGTGCAGCCGGAATATTATTGTGTTTAAAAAGGTTTGTTCAATTCTGCGTATGTGATTGGATTCCTGATGTGGTTCGATGTGATTGTTGGATTTGAATTTGGTTTAATGATTTTGGGGGTAATCGTATAATTGTTTGAGATCATAGATGGTATGGTTTATGTATTAATTGACCTAAGAACATTGTTGGTTCTGTTTCGAATTATTTGAAGGCCGGAGGCCTACTATGTGATTGCATGTTGTTAACTTGTGCATGTTGCCAGTTGGTGTTTTAAAATGTGAATTTTGTGCAGGTTGAAATTTGGGAAATGTCCAATTTATAGGGGAGACTCTGCCGAAATTTCGGTAGAAAGTCTCGTGCTCTTTTCCCTTAATTTGGAAAATAGGATAAATTTTTAATTAGTGGGGCCGGTATCGGTGTGATGTCAGAATTTCCACAGGATTCATCTCGAGTTTTGAGGAATTCCGGGCGGGTCCTGTCAAAGAGAAGAACTAGCTCCAGCTGCCAACCTGGCTCTGATACCACTTGTTGTGAATTAATGACTAACTCACTGCCCTTCAAGATCTTGTTGTTGATGGACTTTGGACAAAAAACTCAATGATGGATGAGACTTACACACACACACAAAAATTAACCAAGCACAAATGACACAAGTGTTTATAGAGGTTCAGCAATTTGCCTACATCCTCTTTGGTGATCACCTTGAGAAATTTCACTAATGAAGATAGGTTACAACTTTGGTTTACAAAAAGAAACCCCCTTAGAACACTACCATCACAATCAGTTTCTCTCACACCCTTGCTCAACACCTTGATACACTTAGAGAACTCTCTTGCTCTCCCCTTGGCTTTCCTGACAAAACTGAAACTCCAACTCTCTCACCGTTTTCAGCTTCTGCCACTTACTATTATTCAACTTGTTCTTCTCCTCTTGTGTTATCTTACTTCGCCCCATTACCTACACAAGCCAATGGACAAGAGATAAGACATAATCTTTGTCCTCCACGTTCCTCCTTTAGTCACCACTTAGACTAAATGTCAGATCAAGTAGGTAAATAGAATCCCACTCAGCCACTTCTATTAAACAAGAAAATGGAGAGAAGATTATTCAAAATAAGATAACCAATTAGCCATGAGTGCTCTCCCAACTATCCAGCAGGTAGTCAACCCTCTTTCAACTCAGAAGTGACCCATTAAGCCTCTGAAATCTTGTGGAAAGCGATAGCCCTCTAAAACATAGTTGAAAACACGTAAGAAAACGTCACAGGCACGACTGGGACGACCGGTCGCTTTGGGCAGAAGCTTCAGACTTCGAAAATCTGGGACGGACGACCGGTCGCAAATGTCTGGCAACCGGTCGCTAGTTGACTTTGTTCCAAACTTCGTTTCTGTGTCAAAACGACCAGTCGCAAATGTCCTGCAACCGGTCGCTTTTAGACAGATTCAAAATCATCCTTTCAGCTGCCAAAACAACCTTGTATCCTTAGGTGAGCCATTTTCCAACAGTGAAAGATCATTAACACTTATATGGAAATCTCACAACTTACACACCGATGAAGTCATATACATGTCTGAAGTGGTTCTAACACCCCAAGATACCAAGATCTAGCTCCACCAATACGTTTACATATCCACACACAAGTATATAGAGAGCTTCAATTGAATTGAAGGTAGAACTAGTTACCTTGTATAAATATATATAATATTATATATCTATAGCAAGCACGTACAAGAACTACAAGAACTAGTTACCCACTAATACTATAATTACCTTATATAAATAAATAAATAATATATCTATAGCAAGCACGTACAACAAGAACTATACCCCACTAATACTATAATTAACGAAGTGTAAACCCCAATTCTAGGACATACTTGACGAGCCTCCTTTATAGAAATGAAGCCATCGCGGTTGCCATCTGCATACATTATAGCCAGCGAAGCTCTAATAGTAGGCCATTTCGAGCCTAATTCCTTGAAGACTGCGATCAGTTCATCTTTGGAAAGTTGACCATCTCCATTCTTGTCATGACTTTTGAAGACTTTCATTAGCTGCTCCTCTGTGTAGAATAAACTCTTATACAAAACCATCTTCTTCTAATTTATTAACTGCAAAACTTCAAGGATAAGGAATTAACTAGGGCTTGAATGACTTGCACTATGAATTCAATCCCATTTATACAGGGCTTGAATGATGATTGCAATACTAATATATATTGATTCATGTTGGTAATTTATCCTTCTTTTTTTTTTTTTAAATTGAGATTAATTATGTGAGATTTGGCCTATGACTATTGGGACAAGCACCCCATTGCAGATAGATGCCATATGGATAACACAGCACGGATATCAAACTCGACAGTGATAGCCTTCATCCAAATAAGTGGGGGGAGGGGTGTGATTTTCTTGTAAATTATGGAAAGGTTTTGGGTGTACCTCCATGCCAGTTGAAATGTTTGGCTTTTTCCCCTAACTTATGTGACTTTGTATTTGGTGTGTGTGTGTTACTTTATCCATTTATAAAGTGTAACATTTTTCATTAAAGAAAAAAAAAAGTAACATTTTTCATCCCTTTCATTTGTTCATTAAGTGACATGTATATATGTGTATACATATACCATAATTTCTCCCTAAATTTTTCGTCTCATATTTTGTTTACTGTCTTTATTTTTAATTTATTAATAAGAATGACATGTAGATTTGGGTTTTGCAAGTGAGCCCGCCTCCTTGCTTCTAAGTTCGAACCTCCCTTTCCGTAAATTTAATTAATTTAGAATAATTTTAGACTGTCGCTTGTATAAAAAAATTGAAATTTATTTACAAATTTAACTCTTTTGTAGATAATATGCATGAAATAATTACTTTTTTGGTCACTTCCACATGTGGTTCAAGGATATAAATTGTCTAATTTTCGATCTCCATTTAAGAAAATCAACAAATTTGAAATTATTTGACTATTTGATTATCCTCATGAATATTTCGATGTTTTATTGAAAACATTATATTCGTTTGGTAGTGCTATGTTTTAAGAGACGTAATGTATAATGTAAATGCCACCAAAAGGATTAGTTCTATAGAAAAGAGTGTATAACAATGAAAAGTTGTGTGATGTTGTAAATGTATGAGTTGGTGGATGACCACCATACCTCCTAGCGTTCACTTTTTCTAATTCTATGTAACCTAAACACTAAATATCATAGTTATGGGCTTGTAATTTATGAGTTTCTAATGTCCTCATATCATTATAAGCCTATAAATAAGCGGTCTTACCAGGATGAGACATACAAGTTGATTGACAGAAATTCTATTGTCTTTCTCTACTTTCGAATTCTCTATACAATTTTCCCTTAGTTATATAACACGTTATTAGGATGAGCCTCTAATCACTTGAGGTTTTATTTTTTTTTTCTCTTACAAATAGAATAGTTTCCTCTTATGTATCGCAAGTATAGAACTCTTGTTACATAGGCTTTGACAAAAGGAAAGAAGTGCATCAACAAAAGGAAGATGAACAACAAGATTCCAAACAAATAAGTTATTTTATTTTTATTTTCATTTACATATCTAGTGCATATGAAATTTGATATTTTACAAAGAAATTAGCATTTTTATTTAGATATCTATCTTGTCAATCTACTTACAAGATTTCAGCTGTATTTTGTTATTTCTCATAAATTCAAGATTTTCGTTAAGAGTAAAGATCAATATCAACATGATATTTCATGTCACCAATCTTTATGAGGTAAAGTGAGATACTCAATAATTTCAATTCTTATATAACTAATGGAGGACAAGAAGTTACTCTGTTCTTATTCATTCATGTAAGGGCCAGAAGATCCTTAGATTTCAATCCTTATTATAATAAAAATATTTGCGCACTTGAAGTTCCCCAATTCTTAATATAATAAAAATCCTTATTATAATAAGGAAAATGAAGACCTAAAACTCTTTGACTTATTTTTCATTGGAACCAGAAGTTTTAACAATTTATTTTATTGTAATATTTTAATTTTTGTTGTATTTTATTTTTACTTAGTTCTTTTCTTTAGTTTCATTTTTATTTTATGCAAGGACCCAAAGTCCCTAAATTATATAATTAAATAAAGACCCAAAGTCTCTTCGTTCTCTAATCCTGCGTGTTGGGGATTTAGTTTCAGCCGCACGGGCGTCGAGGATTCTATCTTGCGTGTCTGGGAAATGTGTATGTGTAAAGATAAAGGTATAATACAAGTCTTCAATTGCCAGCCCAAATGCCATCTGCCTTCGAACCCAAATTTCGCCAAAGCAAATGGAAGAAGCTCATTTATAAATGTACCATCTACTCTACTGCTTATACACTACTACTAAAATTAGATATAATTAAACTCAAAAATTCAATTTAGGAACAACACATGTGTCTTACTGATGAGTCAACCTATTTCTGTAGTTCGGATAGTCAACCTATTTATGTTATTAGGGGAAGCAATTAAATTCCTAAATTTTTGCTTATTATGTGATCCCTGGATAGATAATATTCTTTTATAATCTCTTTCTTCTTTAAAAAGAAAAAAAAACTTGTTGGCGAGTCCTTACTTAGTTAGGATTTTGGTAACTTATCAATTTATCTAGTCCTATTATAATCGAGATTTATTTTATATTGTAATTTAGATTTATTTTATATTGTAATTTGAATTTATTTCCTATTTTATTTAGGGCTTGTACTTTTTTATAAATACCTCCATATTGGAGAAGAATAAAAATATGAGCAAATATGAGCGTATCTGAGCACATCTGAATATTTACCCTACTTTGTTTGACAAAACTCACCGGCTGGATTTTGTTTTTGTTTTTGTTTTTCTTAATTTATTTTAGCTGGACAACAGTTCAAACAAGTAAAGCTATAGATGGTAATTTTCTGTTTCTCCAAAGGATAACTTGGACTACAGCCATTGGTATTACTGATCTCGCAAGCCAAGCTTGTGGAGCAAGAAGGAATAGTGCCCCCTTTATTTATGCAAGCCTTAACTTCTGATGATGATAATGCTGATCTTTAATTGTCCTCTCCTTTTTATGCATTCGGATTCAGTCCTTTTTGATGATGACAACATTGATCGGGACCCACCAAATCAAAACTGTGACTCGGAGAGGAGATTTTCCATCGAGTCACCAAATCAAAACGATGACTTGGAGAGCGGATCCAATCAGCCATCAAATCAAAACGATGACTTGGACAGAAGATCCAGTCAGCCTCGCCAATCTAGTTCATCAAAGAAGATTACGAGTAATTAATCAAACTTTCAAAGTGGGCCATATATATATATGTTTGTGTGTCTATATATATAGAATGTCATCCTTCCCTAAATCCTAAAATCTTGAAAAAACTTATTTGTTAAAAAAGAAAAGGATATTATTTTTCCATAATATAAAATGTTGGTAAGTCAGTACAAATTAATACAGATGACCATATAAGGATATTATAAATACGGAAGCCATTATTAGGCAATTTATATGACTGAACTTTTATAGCGGCCTTTGTGACTGAATTACAAATGCTCTCATCTTTATCTCAAAAATGTTGATAAGCTAAGAAACTTTTTCATTAAACTTACTGCGAGGTTAGATTTTAGTTTTGCTCCTTTTGGCTATATATCTATATATTTTCATGGATATATAATCTAATATAGTAAATTATGAAATTGAGAGAGATGAGTAACAAAAGTGAAAACATACGTGTGGATGCATGCTTACTTACAACTTTACTTTTCCCTTCTCCATCAATATATTTCATGAATATTAATATATATATCAGAACTACTACTAGGATGGCGACCAACCAGTAAGATGTTCGAGGAAATGCAAAATCAAAAATTACTATCGAAACTGACTGATTTGCTGGTCAAGGAGTATTCATGGGCGGGGGAGTACAGTGATTCACCAAACATAAGGAATACCTTTTCTCTGTTGTGTTCAAACAAACAGGTGGAAGAAGATTCTGATGATTGTCGTTGCGACGACGGAGGGGAAACCAGTAAATATATTTATAATTATAAGTATACCCCATTGCTTACAGCAACATGTACCGGAATATTACAAATTGTGAAAAAGATTATCAACATTCACCCTCAAGTGATTGAGGCGTGCGATATTGAAACTCAAGAAAACATTTTGCACGTTGCCATTAAGCATCGTCAGTTGGCCATCTTCAAGTTCGTAAAAAGGGAGAAAACAATAACGTCAAGGTTGGCTTACAGGATTGATAGTGATGGGAACAGCATATTGCACCACGCTGCAGATATGAAGTTTTACAATGTAGACGCTCAACACGTAAGCGGTCCTGCATTTCAATTGCAAGAAGAATTGTTTTGGAAGGCGGTGAGTGAGTTTTATATATACGCCTAATTCCAACATTACAAAGAGAAATATAACTAGTTCTATATCAAATATGAAATGAAACTAGTTATAAATCTATTGTTTACTTGATCAAAATGGTTCATCATCCTCAACAATTCTTCCATTTGTGGCCAGCGTGTGGAAAAGATAATGCCACGTCATTACGCCATGCACCAGAACAATCAGGGTCTGACTGTAAGACAATACGTGAATGTGGTCTTCTAATCCTATAAGGCCCTGTTTGGCAGGCTGGACTGAACCAGACCTTTTCAATTAGAATGGACTATAATCTTAGCTGTTGTTTTGGTGGGGCTAAATGCACTGTGGGACTGGTTAGGCCACATATTTCGATAGGATACCAATCCAGCGAATGAGGGTTTTGCAAACCCAAGTGGAACATGGGTTTCGAAGCCTCTGCCTCCGCCTTTCGTTGCTTAGAGCACCTCTTCTTTTCATCGTCTTTCTTTTCTGCTTCTGTTCATCTTTGTCTCTGATGCTCCCACAGATTGCAAGCAATCTCACACTTCAATCTCTCTTGCTCTCTCTCATGGAAATAGGAATAAGAAAAAAAGGAAGGAAAGGGTGGGTTGATCGACGCCTTCGCCTGAGACTCCAGCAACACCGATGAACGACGTCGTCGCCTCCGACTCCATGAACACCGATGAACGAAAAGGTAAAGAGAAACAAACCCATCTCAATTTGGTGAATTTGGCATCGGATAGACCCCTTTTATGATTTGTGGTTCTGGGTTCAATTCTGAAATGCTTATTGTGCTGAAGAAAGGAAACGGTGTAGTTATTTATTTATGTTCAAGCAGAAACTAGATTGACAAAGAATCTAAATAGGCAAGATTTCATGAGAAATTTTATGTGTACTTTGTGGTTTCTTGTGGTTTTCTGATTAGGCAAGATTTGATGAGAAATTTTGGTTTTTTAATTGGCCATGGATTGGAATTCCTAGTTTGTAAATCTCTATTTCGGTCTGAATATGCAAAATCGAAAATTTTGAGATTTTTTGGGCTTTCATTTTTGGGTATTCAAATTGCAGAACTTTGATAAATTTTTGCTACTTTATATCACTGGGTTGGACTTTCTTCAGTTAATTCAAGCAATCAGTGATAAACATTGTTTAAAAAAATATTTTTGAGAAAGAAAATCCAACATTCGTTCGAAAACTATATTTTTTTGGTTTATAAAATTAGAGCTAGCCTTTGTTTCCTCCTATATATCTATTTAAGCATGCCACAACCAACTAACAAAACACTGTGTGCTCCATGGCTGATCATTAAGGTGGGGAAAAAAAAAAAGCCTTCTTTCTTTGCTCTCATTCTTTTGTTCTTTGAATCTTTTGCATGTATGAATTTAATTCTGAGCTGCTTCTACGTGTTTGAGTTTCTGTCTGTGGTTGTTTTGTTCCCCTGGTCATCACAGTTTTCATGATACAGAGCTGAATTAAAGATGGCTGTTATTGGAAGTTCCAAAATTGCACACAAAATATAAAGCTGAAGCTGAGATAACTTGATTTTCGGTTCTGTTGAGAGATCATCAGCTGCAACTAATTCCCTGGTCTTTGTTTGGCTCATTCTTTGATATTCTATATTGGTTTGGTTGGCAGCTGGATCTGAAATTGGTATGTCATCATGTAATTTCTCCTTTGATTTTACTTCAATATATAAAACTATATTCATCATCCTCCGCAATAATATTATTGGTCTCTGATGACATACATACACATATAGATATATTTGTTTATTATCTCATATAATTTTGTTCTTGCAAATATTGATAATGGCAGGGTAGACATGGATCAAAAGAGAAAGAGGAAGATTATGACAACTCTAGTTGCAGTAGAGTTAGAGAAACAACGTTTGTGTGCATCCATGATGTTAGTAACTCTCATATATGCTTTGACAGCATAGTACTATGAAAAGTACTATCTTAAGAACCGAACCTTTGTTAGGCATGAACCTTTGTTGATCATTTGAATATACTTAAAAGAATTCTTGTGTTATTACTAATTTTGTGAATTTTTGGACTATTTTTATGGTATCTTCATGTGATTTCTTATTTTTAATTTTGTGTGCATGTTTTTTTATTAAATTTAATTATTTCTAATATTAAATAATTTTAATAAATTTTAAAAATAAATTTTGTTTGAAGTCCAATGTAGTCCAGCCCATACTTGTACCAAACAATGGACTGGACTATCCTAGCTTAATGTACCAAACAACTTTTTAAAGTCCAACCCAATCCAAGCCAAACCAGTCCAATACTTCAAGCCCAATCCTAACCAGTCCAGCCCAACCCACCAAACAAGGCCTAAGGATTTGGCAATTCACATTGATCTAGGAGTGCAGACTCAAACATTATCTGCGGTTCTTTTTCTAAAGAGTGTTTTAATAAGAAACAAGAACTTAGAGAATTCCTAATTCCGTATGGATTGAAACACACTATCCTGATGCAATCTGGATTACTTAAGTATTTCTTAATGGGTAGGAAACTTAAGTAAATGCATATAAATAGAGGTCCCTTCTCTAGCAGTCGTTCTACCCTACTCATACAGAAATCTCACCTCATAAGAGAAAGAGCTTAAGGACTGCATAGGAGAAGATCTCTATCTTATTTCCTGAAGACATGTCTGATCAAGGTTAGTATTATTTGAATAAAGACATGAAATAACTTACATGTGGTATCAGAGCACTAGGTCTTGTTCTATAATCTAATCTTTCGAATTTTATAAAATCTGCATCGCGTTTACAGCTTCTAGTTGATCATTAGTCATAAAGCATGTATTTAAAACTAATTGCATATCTAATTTATCAAGTTTTGATTAAGAGCATCAAGTCTTCTGCTCGATCATGCTTATAAGACTTTTGATCAAAGACTGGAATTACAGCTGCAACAGTTGACACGAGCCACAGCGGTTTAACCTTTCAGCAGCAGTTTCAGTCAATAGATTGCTCAAGAATTGCATCACAATTCGTAGCCTTTTGTGTTGTTTCCATTCACAGATGGAAAAGGCACAGATTGATGACAATTGTGATGGAACAACATGGGAAAGGACTGTGTAAACTGCAAGAAATTTCTTGATCCACAGATAAGAAGTTTCTTGCAGGAAGTTTATTTGGACCTAAAATTTCTAGTGTTTTGGAACATGTTCAGTTTATAACCTACAGGTATAAATTGATAATGTTTAAGTAAAGATTTATTTGGGGACAGTTCATTTGTTTTATTATTATGTTTTAGTTAATTACTCAAGCTATCAGTCCATTGTAACTCTAACTGGATCGAATTACCAAAAGTGGAAGCAAGACCTGGAAATCTCCTTGGGATTTCTGGATTATGATTTTGTCCTCAAAGAGAACCCACCTCAAGCCCAGCTACAGATGCCTTTACAGAAGTCAAAACCAAGTTTGCTAGATGGGAAAAGGCAAACAAAATGACCATGTTGATTATGCAGAGAGCTATGGCTCCATCTCTAAAAGGAAGCATCCCTAAATATGAGCATGCTAAGGAGTATTATGAATCTATTGCACAAAGGTTCAAGGAATCAGAGAAAGTTGTTAAGAGTACCTTGCTAAGTCAACTGACTGACATGAAATATGATGGAAAAGGCTGTGTTAAAGCTCATATTAAGAATCTAATCGACATAGGGACTAAGTTGCAGGAATTGGAAATGAATGTGGATGAGGATATGATGGTGCACTTTGCTTTGAATTCACTGCCTAAGGAGTTTAAGTCTCTCAAAGATACATATATAGCTCAAAAGGAAAATTGGACACTAAATGACCTCATAACCATTAGTGTTCAGCAGGAAATCAATATAATAAAAGAAAGAGGTGCTAGGATGGTGAATCTGGTTCAAACCAAACAAAATCTGGAATTTAAGAACAAAGGAATTGCTGCTGGAAGAGAAAAGGAAAAGGAGAATAACAGTTTAAAGGCCTTGAAACCAGTGGGACTAAAGTGCTTTTTCTGCAAGAAAAATGGACATATGAAGAAGGAATGCAGGAAATACAAGAAATGGTTGGATTAGCAACAGGCTGAAGGTAAGAAAGATCAAGTTCTAGTTTGTTTTGAATCTAATCTAGTTAATATCCCTGATAATTCATGGTGGTTAGACAGTGGTGCAAGCATTCATGTGACTAATTATTTGCAGGGGTTAATAAGAAGGAGGCTGCTGTAACATCCCGACCCAAAATAAAAGGAATAGTAAATTAATTAATTTCAATAATTATGAATTTCTAATTTTGCCCTCGGAGTAGGGGTAATTTAGTCATTTTTATCTGGGAGGATTTCGGGGCAGTGAATGGTACCTTTATGTAGGTCGTACTGAGACGAGTCCGTAGACATGCGGTAGGCTTGAATCGGAGTTGTAACGAGAGAGATACGGTCTAAAAACTCTCAGTGGCACAATCGTAATTATTTCGAAGTTTATTTTTAATAAAAACTCAGAAATCTCTCTCTCTCCTCACTCTCTCTCTCCCCGCTCGCAGCTCCCCTCTCCCTTCGTTTTTTTCAGAACAGCCGGTGGCTTTGCAAGCCACCACCGTCGCCACGCCGGACCACCAGCCACGAGACCGGACCCATTCGAACCGCCACCTCCTCCTCTCTCTTCCACGGCCAACCCAGCCCTTGGAGCTCGACGAATCCCGCCGAAAAACGCAACAAAAGCTGCTGGAAATTTCAGAAACTTCAAAGTATTCGTTCTCCCTCGTTTCTCAACCAAATTGGACGAGTGAGGTATGGATTCTCGACTATTTTTCGTGCCATAGCTGCCCGTTGGATAGGATTTCAGAAATTTTGAGAGCTTACAGTTCAATTTTAGAATTCAAAGTCGGCCGGAATTCAGGTTGAATTTCCGGCCACTTTCGGCCACTTTTTGGTCATAGCTCAAGAACAAAAGTGACTCAAAATTAAGGGTTTTACCTAGGGTAGGAGTTTGGAGCTAATATGTTGAGTTTTTCCGGCCGCGGTTTTGATCAAGCCACCCACGCACCGCCGGCGCGGGGCGGCGTGTGGGCTAATGGGCGGGGTCACATTTTTATCCTTAAATGATTCTCTGTATTGTTCTGAGCGCGTAGGATTTACGGATCTCAATTTGGATATTGTTTGGGCCTCGAACGAAGTTGACATACTGTGTGATTTCCGGGTTCGATATGTTAGAACCGTTGGATCACTTCCGATTTAATATATGTTGATCTCAGCATTCCTAGGATTGTGTAGGATTTCACGGATCGTGAATCAGAGACTCTGGATGTTCCGATTCAATAAGTTAAAGTTTGTATTTTTACAATAACCGTCCGATCGTGCGATTGGGAGTGATCCGACCGTCCAATTCTGACCAAACTTGAAGGATAGATTTATTAAACCTTGTGGAACCCATAGGGACGTTCAGATCATAAAACAGAGGTCGTGGGGCCCGGCAGCCCGGTTGACCAAATTTGGAAGGTTTGACCCGCGGTTGACCGTAAGTCTTCCGAGGTAGTTTACTCTTCGAAAAGTACTAGAACGACCCTTTTGGATGGGTCTTGACCGTTATTTGATTTATGTTGATTATGTGGGTTTATGAGATTATATTTATGGTTTTTTGATAGAAACCTTATGCTTTTGAATTTAATGGTTTATTTAAATTGCTTGTTATATTTAATAGTTGAATTCTTTATTTTTGTAAAATAGTTGCAATATATGTGGGTTTGACATATTCGAGTGTCTTGAGTATATATATAATATTTGAGAAAGTACTATCTTTGTGGATTATGTGTGGGATACTTGGGTTGTTGATGTGAGATGCTAGAAAGACATGAGTTAGAATGTCAGTTTGAGTGCTATTAGCACTACCTTAGGCACCTCCCCGGTTATGGGTTTTATGATTGAAAGGTTTTTGGTCTCTACTATGAATAGGCAAATGGAAAAGATTAAATTAAGGGAGGGAAAAAAATTATCTTTATAATATTTATATAAGGGTTATGAACTCCACCGTCATATGTACCTTCCCCCGGATGATGAGTACTTGGAAACAGTGGATATGGACACTGGGATACATGGAAATGGATATGGATATGTGGATATGAAGGAACCCAGGGCATACCTTAACGGGGTGTCGCTGAGACCCTTAATTGGGTAGTCTGCGCGCGTAGGACTTTTCCAAGCTTAGGGGTCTTGATTCTTCGTCCGTACGTGCTGGGTTAGAGTGTCAGTCCCACACTTGGACGGCTCATCCCTAGCCACATGGTCTTTGAGGGCGGTTTACATGTGGTTAGTAAACAATCCCCTGTTGGATTATTTTCCCCAGTACATGATGTGCATCATATTTGTACCTCCCCTTGGATACTGATATATGGACACAGTGGATATGGATATGTGGATATGACGGAACCCGGGGCATACCTTAACGGGGTGTCGTTGTAGACCCTTAATTGGGTAGTCTGCACGGGTAGAACTTTTCCAGGCGTGCGGGTCTTGATTCTTCGTCCGTACGTGCTGGGTTAGAGCGTCAGTCTCCCAGTTGGACGGATCATCCGTATCCACATGGTCTTTGAGGGCGGTTTACATGTGGTTAGTAAACCATCCCCTGTTGGATTGTTTTTCCCCTGGTACATGATGATGGTGAGAGGTGGGTGTTATTATACATATATATATATATATATTCATTTATAGGCATACATGATACATATTGGTATATGTGGTTTGAATCGTGATTTTGAGATATGTGAGGTTTTGCTTTGTGAGTACCCGGTATATGTATAAATATTTAAGCCTTTGTTTGGGAAGTATTTGTTCGGCAACCTACGCCTTGAATAGGGCATGGTTGAGTGGAAAGAATTGATAAAATGAAAGAAATTTGGAAAGTGTTGTTCAGCAACATACACCTGGTCTAGGGTATGGTTGCAAGGTTGAACCGACATAAAGGAAGAAATTGATAATGTTTCAATGTGTGTCTTGTCGGATTTGAAGTTGTAGATGAATTTGGAATTTATCTTTGGTTCTGCTTTAAATAAGTGTATATCATCTAAAATTTTGTTTTGTTGGGAAAGAACTACGTGTGGCTTGATCTCTTGTCCAAGGGTACGTAGGCAACCTGGGTCCCACCTAGGTGCAGCCGCGAAATATTATTGTGTTTAAAAAGGTTTGATCGATTCTGAATATGTGATTGGACTTTTATGTGATTCTTGGATTTGAATCCTGTTTGATGATTTCAGTGGTATTTGTAAAGTTGTTTGAGACCATTAATTGTTTGGTTTGTGTATTGTTCGACTTAAGAACATTGCTGGTTCTGTTTCGAATTAATTGAAGGCTGGAGGCCTATTATACAATCACATGTTGATAACTGTGTGTATTGCATTGTGTGTGCTGCCAGTTGGGTTATAAATTGTGTGTTCTTAACAGGATGAAATATTTGGGAAAGGTCCAAATTTACAGGGGAGACTCTGCGAAATTTCGGCAGAAAGTCTTGTGGCCTTTTCCTTTTCCGTAAAGAGGGTCGATTTTTGTAAGTGGGCCCGACATCGGTGTGATGTCGAAAATTTTCCACAGGATTCGTCTCGGGTTCAGAGGAATTCCGGGGGCCGGTCCTCTCAGCTGCCAAGCAAGGATGAAGCATAGGCAATGGAGTCAGAGTTAAAGTAGACTTCATTGGAGTAGTTAGGCTTGAATTAGATTTTGGTTTTATTTTGGAATTAGAAGATGTGGTTTATAGTCCTACTATAAGGAAAAACCTGATCTCAAAGTGTAAAGTCAAAGTCAAAGTCAAAGTGAAAAACCTGATGACATTATTTTGGAACTAGGCTTGTAAAGTCAAAGTGTTCTATTTTCAGAAATAAAGAGATAGTTGGAAAAGCAAGCATTGTTGATAATTTCTTTTGATTGAATTGCAAAACAGCAGAAATGGAAATCAATGTCATCCAATCCAATCCAATCAAAACAGAAATTTTAAAAAATGGCATAAAAGGCTTGGACATATATCAAAGGAAAGAATGAAAACCTTATGCAAAGAATTAGTTCTACCACCTTTGAATTTTGATACAAATGAAGTCTGCGTTAAATGTGTAAAAGGGAAATTAACTAACTTGAGAAAGAAAGGAGCTGTGGGAAGTCAAAGTGTTCTAGAATTCATCCATATAGACATATGTGGTCCATTCCCAACTCCAACTCATGAAGGGTTCAACTATTTCATCACCTTTACAGATGATTACTCAAGGTATGGACATGTTTTTCTGAACGAAGAAAAATCCAGCTCTTTGGACATGTTCAAAATCTACAAGGCTGAAGTAGAAAACCAACTAGACCTAAAAATCAAGGTTGTAAGGTTTGATAGAGGAGGGGAGTTTTATGGGAGATTTGATGAAAGTGGAAGAAACCTTGGACCATTTGCCAAATTTCTGCAACAAAAAGGGATAATTGCTCAATACACAAATCCAGGTTCTCCATAGCAAAATGGCATTGGAGAGAGAAGAAACAGAACACTGAAGGACATGATTAGGAGTATGATGTGCTGCACAAATCTACCTATATTCCTGTGGGGAGAAGCATTGAAAACAGCTAATTATATACTTAATCGGGTTCCAACCAAAAGTGTGAACAAAATTCCCTATGAAATCTGGAACAAAAGGAAAACAAGCTTAAAGCATTTAAAGGTATGGGGATGCAAAGCAGAAGCCAAGCTTTATAACCCTATGGAAAAGAAATTGGACTCAAGAACTACAAGTGGCTATTTCATTGGATATCCAGATAAAACAAAGGGATACAGGTTCTATTGTCCTAAAAACACAACCAGGTTTGTGGAAAACAGAGAGAGCAGTGTTCATAGAATCTGAAGATGAAAGAATTGAGGATAACAGTTTTGAGTTTGATGAAGTGATAACAGAAGTTGAGAATTCTGTTGAAACAAACACACAGAGTGAAATTGTGATCCTACCAAGTTTAAACCTGAGTGACAACCAAAATGATGCAGAAGAACAGATAACAACAGATCAAATTCAAGAACAACAAATCATGCAACCAGAAACTGGAAACGCAGAAGTAGAAAACAATGCACAGTTAAATTTGGAACTGAGAAGATCAGAGAGACCAAGGAAAAGAGCCTTACATGATGACTATCGTGTCTATCTCCAAGAATCTGAAAATGATGTGAATGGTATAAAAGATCCCATTAATTTCAAGCAGGCTATGATGAGTGAGAAATGTGAAAATTGGTGGGCTGCTATGAAGTCAAAATTAAGCTCTATGGAAAAGAATAAAGTTTGGGAATTAGTGCCATTACCAAAGGGATGCAAACCAAAAGGTTGCAAGTGGGTTTTCAAAACCAAAAGAGACTCAAAGGGACAGATTGATAGATTTAAGGCAAGACTAGTTGCCAAAGGATTCACACAACAAGAAGGAATCGACTACAATGAGACCTACTCACCAGTCTTAACCAAAGACTCATTTCAAGTCATAATGGCACTTGTAGCTCATTTTGATTTACACTTACACCAGATGGATGTAAAGACTGCATTCTTGAATGGAAACCTAGAGGAGGAAATCTACATGCAACAACCAGAAGGTTTTATTCAAGAGAAAGGAGAAAATCTGGTTTGCAGGCTGTGTAAATCAATTTATGGTCTCAAACAAGCATCAAGACAGTGGTATATAAGGTTCAATGAAGTTGTTAAGCAATATGGTTTCACAGAAAATATCTTGGATGAATGCATTTACATGAAGAGGAGTAAGAGTCATTTCATAATCCTAGTTCTCTATGTTGATGACATATTGTTAGCCTGCACGAATATGTCAATGTTGCATGACTGCAAAGCATTCCTTGCTAAGCATTTTGACATGACTGATCTGGGAGAAGCCTGTTATGTATTGGGAATTGAGATAAGTAGAGAGACAGAAGCAAGGGTCTACTAGGTCTCTCACAGAAAGCTTACATAGAAAAGATATTAAACAGGCTTAACATGCAAGACTGTGCAGGCACAGATGTGCCTATTTCAAAGGGAGACAAGGTCAGGAGAGATCAGGCACCTAAAACTGACAAAGAAAAGTTGGAGATGGCTGACAAGCCTTTTGCCTCTCTGGTAGGGAGTTTAATGTATGCAGAGGTCTACACAAGACCAGATATAGCATTTCCTATAAGCGCATTGGGGAGATTTCAGTCAAATCCTGGACAAGCTCACTGGATTGCAGGTAAGAGAGTTATGCGATATCTGCAAAGGACAAAGGGTTATAAGTTGGTTTTTAGAAGTGACAGACTGGAATTGGAAGGTTTTGCAGATGCAGATTTTGCAGGATGCAAAGATGATCTAAAATCAACATCAGGTTTTGTTTTTCGATTTGTAGGAGCTGCAATATCATGGAGAAGCATCAAACAACCTCTCATAGTTGCTTCAACTATGTTGGCTGAATTTCAAGCCTGTTATGAAGCAACCTCTCAAGCTATGTGGTTAAAGAACTTTATCTCTAGTCTAAATGTGGTTGAGTCAATTGACAGACCTATACAACTTTGGAATGACAACAGTGCAACAGTTCTTTTTGCAAAAGGGAACAAGAGGACCAAAGCTTCAAGAATCCTAGAAGTTAAGTTCTTTACTGTCAAGGAGAAAATAAGAGATGGATACACTACATTAGATCATTGATCGGTTCATAATTATATATCATTTTGTACCCTTCTAACTTATGATTTGGTTATGTTTTTGAGTTAAACTTGTGTTTTTAATTCATTTTGTGTTTATGTAGTAGAAGTCATTTCTTCTCGGTGCTTGGTGTCTCGACCATTGGAGCTTTGAGTTTGGCCCTCTGGCTGTCCTCTTCCAGGGCTTCACGCACAGCCTCTTGGGGCTCACCACCACTTGAGCTCCCAAAGATCGCAATCTTAGCTTGAGCGTAATTACTCTCGCGATCTGCTTGCTTGCGTTTACCCGTCGGTCTAGGTCCTCCAGCTGCTTTCTCATGTCGCGAGAATACAACTATACTATCTTTGTTAGGCTTTTATTCTCATCCCGCAATACTTCTAGCTGTTGTCGATTCACCTCCACTATCCTTGCCCTCTCCCTTTTCAAGCTTTTTATAGCACTCTGACACTCTTCAACCATACTTCGCTCCGCCGCTCACTGACCTTTTAGCACCTCTACCTCATGGGACTTCGCAAGTAGGCGATGACCCAAACTTACGACACATGCTGTACTCTGCACGCTCAGTGCCAGGGCATCACTTGCGACCCGGTTGTCATCCCTTGTCCCAAACACACGTATATCTTTAGGAGTCACCAGATTTCTGCCCCCTCCAATGGCAACATCGTTGTCCAGAAGTATTGAGTCATTGACAGTCACAGGTCCCGTGCGGAGGCAAAGTATGGCACCCATCCTGGTGCCGTTGCTTGGCCCCATGTCTAGAGTCGGTGGATCTAGGTTGAGATCCAAGGAAAATGGGTAGTTAGAGGCCATTTGATTTCTCACTTCTTGTTTTTCTTCTTTCTTTTCTCTTTTGTGTGTTTCTGAGTTTGTGTTTTTCACCCTCCCTTCTTTTTTTCTTCTTATAGACTTAGTTTGCTAAACCCTAGCCATTGCAGCGTCTTAGCATTTTTCTGAATCTCCAGCATTCCTTGAGTCCCACAACCTTCTCGCTTTCCAACCTTACCCAACTCATTTATCACGACGTGTCTTTTTAAACGGACGCGTTCAGGTAAAGTCTTGGCGCCTTTCCATGAGCCCGTAATTTCTGCTTGTGGAGTCTGCGACGCCTCTATGCGTCGACACGTGTCTCACCCTCATTGGTCCCTTACACTAACCGAGACATCATGACCCATGTTCTTTTAAATAAAAAATAAAATAATAATAATAAAAAATTGAAATAATAATAATAATAACATGTGGACTTCGGATTTCATTGTGGTTCGGGTTTTCACCGTTGTTTAGATTTTAAGTGGGCTAACTTTCTTTTGGGTTGAGTTTTGAATCGTTTGGGTTTTGGTTTGCGTAAGACTATTTGTTTGGGGTTTTCTGTTTCGAGTGTTTTACTGTTTCGTTTCTTGTTATTTGTTTGTTTGTTTTGTAATTTTTATTTTGTACTTATTTTCTTTCTGTATTTTATTATTTTTATTTGCTTTAATACTTTCATTTCTTGTTATGACATTACTTGTTCCTAATTTTTAAACATTGAGGACAATGTTCATTTCTAGGTTTGGGGGTATTGAAGTTTAGCATGTAAATTTTTATTTTATTTTTTTCCTTAATTTTAATTTTAATTAATTATTTATTTATTTTATTTGCTTGTTTTTACTTTTATTTTATTTTGTTTGAGTTTTGCTTTTATTTTTATTTTTATTTTTATTTTTATTTTCTTTTGATTTTGATTTTATTCACTTTTCGAACACATTTGATGAGATTGTGATAAATGTTTGCATGACTGAAATGAAAATTGAATTTTTTTTTCTTTTTTTTTTTTTTTTTTTTTTTTTTTTTTTTTTTTTTTTTTTCTTATTTTGTAAATTTGTATTGTATAACAAAAAAAAAACTTAAAATTTAAATTTATATATATATATATATATAATATTTGGCATCGTTCTAGCATGATATGTTTGAAACCTTTGTTGCACTTGCCATTTGTTTCATAATTTTGCAATTAAAGGATTTGCATGACCCTAAGAATTGTATCAAACATAAATTAGACTTATATAACTATATAATGTGAGCTTTTGAGCCTTGTGCTTCATTTCATGAGTGATATACACATACTCTTATTTTCTTGTCATCAAAGTTGTTGTTTGATCTCATTATTCATTGATTTGGTTGAACACTTAAAAGTCATTCATTCTTTTGCAATTTAATTTCATGACATTTAAGAAATGTTATTAAGGCCCTCTTTGGATCGTTTGTGCCTTTTGTGCCTTTCAAGCTAACCTTATGCATGCTTAAGCATGATTTTCTATTATTTACCATTTTGAGCCTACTTGTAAACCTTTTCTTTCATTTACCAATTATATTTCCTCGCCTTAGCCCGAAAAACAAGAATTTACCTTTCTAAGAAACTCATGAGCTCTACTTCGGATGTGTTTTTCATGCTAAGTGTGGGAAGAGATATTACATAAAAAAATAATTCAAAAAAAAAAAAAAAGAGAAACCTTCACACAATTGGTGGAAAAAAAAAAAGTTGTAATTAAATGGTAGTTGATTGAAATTTCATTTTTTGGGCTTCATTGGTGTTTGGAAAGGAGTTTAAATCATTGTAAATGAAGGTATAAGGAGTTTTGATCATGTAAAAGAAAAAATTCTCATTGTGATGATTCGAAGTCTTGTAAACAATTGTTTTATGCTCTTATATTTTGAGTTCCTTGGACTTTGTTTTATCCATACCCTTCATTTCTTACTCACCTTACACCATTGGCCTCATTACAACCTATAATAAAGACCTAAATTGATTTTAAATGTCATATGGTTGAATTGCATGCATTTTCTTACTTTTAAGTGTTTGACATTCTTCTTGAGATCATATTAATGCAAGTTCTTCATCTTCCTGTTTTGAGTTAAGTCCCTTATGGTTTAACTCTAATCTCATGTTTATAACTGAGTGATGCATTGTAGCCCTCTTCTGAGTGATTCATTTGTGAGAGGACAACTTTGGTGAGATTTGAAGTTGCATTTGTACTTTGTATGATTTTTGAAATTGTGTGAAAACTAAGATTGGAGAATTTGTTGCATTTGGCTATCACACTACTACACTTTGAGCATGTTGTGTTTTGAACTTTGCCACTTTGTAAATAATGTCTAAAATTGAGCTTTTAACTTTTGAGTAATGTGCATGAGTAATTTCTCTTCAGAAAATGTTCGGAAAGATTGTTTTGAGTTTTTTTTTTTTTTTTTTGGTAATTATTTTTTTTTTTTGTTTTTCTTTTATTTTGCTTAAGGACTAACAAATCTAATAAGTTTTCTAACCACTTTGTTTTGTAGAGTTAGTAAAACGTTTGTGAGTATCGTTCCTGTTAAACCCTCAGGAGACACAACTCCTCCTACTAGGGATACATAGAGGTTTAAAGGCTTGTTGCATATGTTCAATGCAATCGAGTTACCTGCGAAAGTGGTTTAATTAACTTCTTCTTTTGTTTTTTTTAACTTTGTTTTGTGTTGTTTTGCTCGAGGACTAGCAAAATCTAGGTTTGGGGGTATTTGATTGGTTCATAATTGTATATCATTTTGTACCCTTCTAACTTATGATTTGGTTATGTTTTTGAGTTAAACTTGTGTTTTTAATTCATTTTGTGTTTATGTTTCAGTTAATTGAGATTTAGGTAACAATGATGAACTATGAATAGGAAGAGTATGTATGGACATTCGACAACAGGGATTAGATACATGCTTGGTTGTTTAAATTGTTCTTCTATGCTTAATGAGTTCCTAATGCTTAATTTTAGGTTAGACAACAAATGATCAAATTAGGGAATTAGGAACACAAGGTTTTGACCAAACACCATGGCTTAATCATACTTTAGCTAGAATCAATCCGTTAATCTAATTGAACTTGGGATCTTATTAGCTTGAGTTATTTCCTTTTTTTCTTGTTTTATTTATTTTCTTTTTCATTTCTGTTTTGTGTAGGGGAAATGAATTGCAAAACTTGTTGTGTCAGATTCACTGCATCAAAATGGATTCAGTTGCATCCTCAACTTGTGATACTCGCAAGTGCACGAGCCGTTCGGTAGTATAGCATATGTAGGTGCGAGGTTGAATCCCACGAGGATTGGTGATTGAATGATCCAATTTATTTTCCCTACACAAAACAGAAATGAAAAAGAAAATAAATAAAACAAGAAAAAAAGGAAATAACTCAAACTAATAAGATCCCAAGTTCAATTAGATTAACGGATTGATTCTAACTAAAGTATGATTAAGCCATGGTGTTTGGTCAAAACCTTGTGTTCCTAATTCCCTAATTTGATCATTTGTTGTCTAACCTAAAATTAAGCATTAGGAACCCATTAAGCATAGAAGAACAATTTAAACAACCAAGCATGTATCTAATCCCTGTTGTCGAATGTCCATACATACTCTTCCTATTCATAGTTCATCATTGTTACCTAAATCTCAATTAACTGAAACATAAACACAAAATGAATTAAAAACACAAGTTTAACTCAAAAACATAACCAAATCATAAGTTAGAAGGGTACAAAATGATATACAATTATGAACCGATCAATCATATCAGCACAAATGACATGATTGCTGATCCACTCACTAAAGGATTGCCTAATGGTGTGTTCCACAGACATGTGAATAGTATGGGACTAACAATTGAATTGAGTGGCTAAAACAGTGGGAGCATCAGTGGGAGTTTGGTTTTTGGTTCAGCATTTGTTAATTAGTTTTGTTTTTGTTTCAGTTTGCTTAACTAGTAGAATTTCAATGGATGATTTCAGACTTGAGGTTAATAAAGTTTTATATTCAGTTTAATTACTGGAATTGTTTTTATAATTGCTTGAACACATATTTATGACAGCAATGCTAGCATAAAGAGAAGTTGTACAGGTTTTGTGTTCATGACAGTTGTGTCTTTGTTTGTTCAAAGATAAGACCTTGGTAGTCATTTGCAGGGACAATAGAGTAGTCATGATATAATTAAGCACTTCCAGGTTTTTTCATGATTACTTTGAATTTTTAATCTTGATCGAAGCTTCATGTAGTGTTGGAAAATTTTAAGTGTGATTATAAAGGTTTCAATAACTGTATGTTCAATAAGCCTCGATAATTCCGTATAATTTTCCAAACTGACAGTTGCTTGGTGGGAATTTTGTTTAGTTGAAACTCCACAAGGCCTTAAAGTGATCAGTGAAATTTTCTTTTTGATTATTGACCAAGTGGGAGACTGTAAGACAATAACTTGTCTTACGTGAATGTGGTCTTCTAATCCTATAAGGATTTGGCAATTCACACTGATCTAGGAGTGTAGACTCAAACATTATCTGCGGTTTTTTTTCTAAAGAGTGTTTTAATAAGAAACAAGAACTTAGAGAATTCCTAATTCCATATGGATTGAAACACACTATCCTAATGCAATCTGGATTACTTAAGTATTTCTTAATAGGCAGGAAACTTAAGTAGACGATGGTAAAACACCGTCGTCTTTTTCTTTTTCAAACCGTCGTAAATCGACCGTCATCTTTTTCAATGTCAAACTACGACGATAATTAACCGTCGTCTTTAAATATAATAGACGACGGTTTTCTTAAAGAAATGTCGTCTATTACATATAATAGACGACGGTTCTGTTAAAAACCGTCGTCTATTATATGTAAAGAAGTTGTTTATTATATCCAAAACGTCGGGTTTGTTTTAAAAACCGTCATCTATTAAATGTAAAGACAACGGTTTCTTGAAATATTGTCGTTTATTAACTCTAAGACGACAGTTATTAACTATAAAACTGACGTAATTTTACATTTTAATTTTTTTTTTCTTGTTTCAAATGGTATCAGAAATATATACTCAAATATGCTATTACCCAAGCCATACATATATATACTCAAAAATTGTTTCTTTCATAAACAGAATATCAAGAGTACAATAGAACAAAATAAAATCTAAAAAATGAAAGTACTGTAAGGCCCGCTAGCTGCAAGTGTTAAGCTCACATTTTCATACATATACATGCCCAATTTACTTACTCATTTTGTTTAGTTTCTTAGATTTCTAAGTTATTTACCTTTCTTTGTGTGTTTTGTAGGCCAAGAGAGAAAAAGAGCATAATTCATGAAATCCATGCATATTAAGGGCTGATTGGCATGAGAGGAATACACTTGAGGCATTTGAAGCAAAATGGTGCAAACGTGCAAAAACTGGAGCCTGAAGTTAGAAGTTCATTTCAGACTTATCTTCTTCATCCGAACTTGGATTGGGTCAATACTTGTGTTGTTGGATCACTGACATTCTGAACTTCAAAATGGACATCTTAAAGTCATCATTTGATTCAGCCCAACCCAATTCGTGAGCCCATGGAAATACACATCATGCTGACAGGAAGATGAGCTCATTGCATGCTTGGTCATGATGAGCTAGGCATGAGCTATTGGTTTCTGAATGGAAGCTTGGTCATGCTGACATGGGGATGAGCTAGGGCTGCTAGTGGGATTTAGTGGAGTAACCATTTCTGATTATCCAATGCATGTGTGTTAGGTCATTGCCATATTCAATTCAGATTTCCCACTCCCCTCTCCCTATAAATACCACTTCCATTCCACATTCAACTGATATCCTGAGATCCATCATTTACACTTCCATTGTACACAAAGAGAGGGAAAGTTGAGAGTCACAAAAGGAGAGAAGGGAGAAGGCAGCAGCTGGGAGGCTTTGGCCTCCTGGCAGCCATGGAGATGAATCTTTTCCATCTCTAAGCATGCTGTCCTTATCTTCTTCTCCTCCCTTTGTCTTTTATTTTCTTCTTGTATTTTCTTGTTTTACTTTGTTTTTCTGTTATTAGTTGTAATAAACATCTTGCTAGTCTTGTATCATGGTTTGAGTTTATAAAGTTTGATTTCATTCATGAATTCTTCTTCACTGTTTTAATGGAGCTGTTTTGCATCCTTTGACTGATCACCTAAGGTTTTATGCGTTATGCTCTTGTTGGGAAGGTTTGGGGATCATCTTCATTCCATCCATTAGCAACTTATGTGATTTGGTTTCTAGGTCTCCTAATGTAAACACCATGCTTGGGGTCCTTGTGATGTTCAATGCAATTTGATCCAAACACCATGGACTTATTTGTGAGCATCTTCATGAGTGAATCAATTTGTTTACTTGCTGCCATAACATGATTAGAACAATTAGGGTGGATTCTGAAACCTCATCATCTTGTCTTAGTTCTTTTCTTTCTTCTTGTTTTGTTTCTCTTGTTTCCATTTCTGTTTTGTGTAGGAAAACTGAGTTGGATCATTCAATCACCAATCCCTGTGGAATCGACCTCGCACTTACATATGCTAAACTACCAACGGCTCGTTCACTTGCGAGTATCACAAGTTGAGGATGCAGCTGAACCCATTTTGGTGCAGCTGAATCTACGCAACAGCAAGCTACAAGCCTAATTACAATAATACACCAAAATTCCTATACCTACTTATCCTTCAAGTCAAGTTCTCCATATGTATACAGAGCTATACATTCATCATCACCAATTTTCCTTTACATTTCTTCAACTTTTACCACTAGGAGTAGCTTCTTTAGAACCACTTCCATGGCCTAGGAAACTGCTTAAGAAGCCAAAATAATGTAATAGTGAGATATACAAAATAAAAAAACATATGAACTAGAATTTCTGAAAAAAATAAAAGCAAAAAGGTTAAAAAAATGCAACCATTGAACTATATATACAGCTTAAATCAAAGTCAGATCCAACCACAAAAAATACATCAATACGTATCCTGAAATTAAATAACAAACAAATCATAGCCCTATATCTCAGACAAACAACCATCATAAACAAGAAAAAATAAAAATTGAAATCAAATCAGAAGAATCCTAAGCTAACCCTAGAAAAGTAGCTTCGTACCTTTCTGGTCAACGAGGAAGAAAATCTAATCTAAAGCTCATAAAATGGAAGATGAGAATCCATTTGGGGACTTAAAAATGGTCGCGACGAGGAAGGGAGATGGCGAACGGGGCGAGCTCGATGGACTGAATGGTGTGATGGAGATGGCGATCTTGGCGAACTCGATGTCCTAAACATCGTGACGGAGATGGCGATCTCGGCTAGTTCGGTGGACAGCGAGAGGGAGATGTGCTTCATTGATGTGTGAGAGAGGGTTTTCTGAAAGGTTCATGAGAGAATTTGAGATAATACAGTGTTTGAGCGAGCGAGGGTGTTTTAGAGAGCTCGGGAGGGTTTCAAGGAGGAAGAGATAAGGTTTTCAGAGACGGGGGAAAATCTGAAAATTTGTCGAGCGCGAATTCGCTTAAGCGGCCTTTTTTTAGCGTGTTTTACAAGACGACGCTTTTTAAAAAAAAAAACCATCATCTTTACATATAATAGACGACCCTTTTAAAAAAAACCGTCGTCTTACATACAATAGACGACCCTTTTAAAAAAAACGGTCATCTTTGCATATAATAGACGACCCTTTTTTAAAAAAAAACCGTCGTCTTTACTTCACAATAGACGACCTTTTTTAAAATAAAAAAACCGTCGTCTTTACATATAATAGACAACCCTTTTTTATAAAAAAAATCATCGTCTTTACTTCACAATAGATGACTTTTTTAAAAAAAAAACCGTCGTCTTTACTTCACAATAGACGACATTTTTTTAAAAAACCGTCGTCTTTACTTCACAATAGACAACCCTTTTTAAAAAAACCGTTGTCTTTACTAATAGACGACCATTTTTAAAAAAAACCGCCGTCTTTACATATTATAGACGACCCTTTTTAAAACAAAACTGTCATCTTTACTTATAATAGACGAGAGTTCTTTAAAAAAAATCATCATCTTTACATATAATAAACGACAGTTCTTTCAAAACAACCATGTCTTTACCAAAAAAAGGACACTTGATTTTTAAAAGACGACGCTTGTCATACCTGCTGTCGTTGTTTTTTAGTCAGCTTTTAAATCTGAAGAAAACCTTTTTAATAAGACGACGCTTTTTCATTTGTGTGCGTCGTTATAAAAAAAATATACAACAGTACCTCCGTTTTTTAGTTGTTTAAGTCACTTATCCACGACGGTTTTTTGTTACCGTCATCTTTTTAAAAACAACGACGGTTTTTTCTTCTACCGCCGTCTTTTTCTGGTCGTCTTTTTCACTTTTTGTAGTAGTGCCTACCCATACAGAAATCTCACCCCATAAGAGAAAGAGCTTAAGGACTACTATCTTATCTCCTGAAGACATGTCTGATCAAGGTTAGTATTATTTGAATAAAGACATGAAATAACTTACACTGACAGCGCAGAAGCTCTTCAAGAATGAGCATGCAAAGCTTCTTAAGTTGGCAAAAGCATGGATAAAAGGGACAGCTCAGTCGTGCTCAACCGTGGCAGCTTTGGTGGCCACAGTGGCCTATGCAGCAGCCTTTATGGCTCCCGAGGGTAATGATAACGACGGGCTTCCTATTCTCATGCATTCTCTTTTCTTTGTCACATTCGTAGTTTTGGACACTATCTTGCTCATCTGCTCATTGACTTCTTTGTGCACGTTTCTCTCTATCCTGACATCCCCGTTTGAGTACGAAAACTTTCACCGTTCTCTTCCCTTCATGCTGCATTCAGGATTCGCCCTTCTCTTCTTCTCGTTGATAGCCACCATGTTCACCTTCACTGCTACTCTTGTGCTCATCAAAAGATGTGGACAACGTCCCACATTTATGTGGTTGACCTTCTTCCCGTCTCCGTGTTTGGGCTCTAGAGTTTCCTTTATATGATGGATTTCGCAAAAGTTTGAAATACATTTTAAAGAAAATAATGAAGCCGACTATATCTTTAATTCGTGATGTGTTTGTAACTTTGAAATTCTTTATTGAAAGTGTTTTAAATTTGAAATTCTGTATTCGACGTTTGCGAGGGTAAGGTCTGTTATTGAGTGATATGATTTGTGAGCTCTATGCTGTTGCTATAGCTCAAAAGGTCAGAATAAGAGTGTGCTGCTATAGCTCTCAGTTAGGGTTCCCTCTTCTTCTTCCTTTGTGTTTGAGTGTTTTTTTTTTCCTCCTTTTATGCATGTTTCAAAAGAAGTTAACATCTTCAAAATAAAATCATGCTTGTTTTGATATTTTTCCTTTATTTGTAATGATTTGGGTTTAAAAATATTCTCTTTTTTTCATGGTTCATCACTCATTTATTGAACTAGAGTAGAGGATGATTATTTTTTAGACTGTGGATACTCCTAGCTCCCTTGTCAATTTAGCTTCAAATTAAACTTTAGATATGATTTCCATTTAATTTGACCAAAATGATTATCCCAAACAACATTTATTAAACCCTTTAATACCGAATAATTAACTTACATAATGCATAGGCCCTACCTTTTTCCTTTAGTTGTCACTTGAGTCTTTAGAGCCTGATCCGATTGTGTGGGAGGAGGATTCCTCAAATTTATTTTGATTTCATGGGCCTCCAATTTTCCTTGCAAATCTTCTATGGATAGAGCATAATTATCATTTGACTCTTCAATGGCAGCCACAACATAATCAAATTTCGGTGGTAAACTACGTACGAAGAACTTTTTCAACAATTCTTGCATCTTCCAAAATCTCTCCATTTGACGACATTAGATTAACAATTGTTGTAACCTTTGTGAAATACTTTTCAATTCTTTCACTTTCTTACATCTCCAACTTCTCAAATTCTCTCCTCAAATTTTGGAGTCGAACCTTCTTCACACTTTGTTAGCCTTGATAGGTCGTCTGAATTTTTTCCCATGCTTCCTTTGCATTTGCAACTTTGGAAATTCTCTCATACACTGACATATCAATTGCTTGATAGATGTGGAAAAGGGCCTTACTATCCTTCTTTCGATTTTCCTTCAATGCATTTCTTTGTGCTTGAGTGAGTGCATGTTCATCTTCAGACCCCTCATAGCCATCTTCAACCAGATTCCACAACTCCATGGATTTTAACAACACCTTCACATTGTTGCTCCAATAATCATAGTTGTCACCGTTGAATCGAGGAATAAGTGAAGCCAAATTGTGTCCGTTGCTTAAGTTTGCATTAGCTGTAGGAATTACAAAATATTTTTTTGAAGTTCATTTGAATATTAATCACAGCGGAAGTCTAAGGTGGTTGTTTAAATTCAAAAACAAAACTTCTTCCAAGTATCTTAAGCCATGAACATTGATATGTTTTTCATAAATGAAAATTCAAGAGAAAGGATAAGATCTAATTACCATTGAAGCAATTATATGAACCAATTTGTGTTTGGTCTTCTCTTGATCATTTCCTCTTTGTTGATCTCCTCTTTGATCTTTGATCTTTGCTCCTTGATCTTTCTCCTCCATGTGAGCCACAAAAGTATACGGCCTCTCTAAAACCAGGCCCTAGGCTCTAAAAGCCTACAGAGGGGGGGTGAAGTAGGCTAGAGGTCAAAGACCTACCAAATTAAATTTTAAGCCTAGCTAAGAATGAATAAGCGGAAACATAACACATGCGCAACCATGGTGTTCAATTACTTAGCATATGCAGTGAGTTAAAGGAACTGACTGCATGAACTTGGATTGATACAGACAACACCACGTATTAATACAAACAGAAACTCTTGTGATTTTGGATCAATACAGTGAAACGTCGTATTGATCCATGTTAGTGTACTGATGTGATTTGAACAAGATACAGCAAGTACAATAATGACAGCAAGAGTAACAACATACACAAAGATTTGTTAACCCAGGAAAACCCAACAGGGTGAAAACTGGGAGCACCAAGTTAGGAGAGATCCAATCCACTCAATAAGAAATACAAGGAAATAAAGGAAGACAAAACTCAATCTATCACCTATAGGCAGCTTCAATCAACCTTACAGCAAGCACCATTTCTTTATCTCTTAGCAGCAAATCCTCTCTAGAGCACCAAGCTCAAGTTGCATGTAGTTTGATGTATGAAGTGAGTTATGGTTTCACAGATTCATCTATCTCAATCACAAAGTATGATTGAGCTAGACAAAAGAAACCTAAGTGTTGTGATGATTAAACTAGAAGTAATGAACTTGAAGCAAATAGTTTAAATCAATCAAAACAACAATGAAACAAAACATTCAGCCAAACTCAATGTAAATATACTTGGAGGAAATTAATGTGTATGCAATCATACTCATACTCTCAAGTAATTAACAATGGCTGAAATAATAAAATAGTTTTTGAATGCTCAATAGCAAATATAAAATGTTTCAAAAACATAGAACCGGTTCTGCATCGAAGATGCAGATTTTCTGTTTTCACATGACTAGCATGAGTGGTTCTTGAGGAACTTAGAAATGGTTTCTCAAAGGATAAGAAAAGAGAAGCAAAACCGTTTCAAACACAAGTCCCCTTCTAGTCTCAAGCCAAGAAGAAGAATATATAGACTCTGTGAAAGACAAGAAATTCTCAGAGGCAAACCAACTTGTTTCTGGGAGTATGCGGCTTAAGAGAATAAAAGAAGATAACAGATTTTTTAATTCCTCTTTGAGACAAACCGAACAGACAAAAACAGCAAGCCATTTAATAGAGATGAAAAAAAGTAACCCATGTGTTTTGCAGAGAAGGAGCCAACAGAGGTAGCCGCTAACAAGGAAGGAAGGAGAGAACTTAAAACAACTCACGGTGGACTGCTCAAGGAGAATAAAAGAAGTAAGATAAGCCTTATTGCTTTGAAGAGTTTTGGGACACAGGAGCCGCAAGCTTTGATGAGATGAGGCCAAGGGAGATATGTAAAGAATTATTAGATTCTTTTGGGGACTAAAACACTATAACCAATTATAAAAGTAAGCACGGGTGTTTTTTGGAAACAAGAGTAGCCGCAAGTGGCAATTGAAAATAAGAATTAATAATAACATAAATCCCATCACTTTAAAAAGGTGGAGACAAGAAAACATTTTGTAAGGAGAAAGAGTATGGGTTATTTAAATAAACAAAAGCATGTTCCATACAATATATTATAACATAATATATTATGTCTCCACACACACACCCGTTGGGCTAAGGAGGAAACATTCAACAAGGAATGAATAAAGAAATCTGCAAACAGCTTGAAAACAGACGCAATATGGATTAATACTTTCATAGAAAGTATTAATACAAAGAACAGACAGCAACATGAATGTACGTTGGATCAATCCAAGTGAATATGGATTAATCCATGTGAGCAATGCAAATGATTATACCTTTTGATCTGCAACGAGGAAACATGGAAGCCCTTCAACCCACACTGATTCTAACCTAGAATCTAATTAATATTACAAGGGTTTTGTTGGTTTAAGAGAAGAGCCAAAATACAATATTGGTTCAAATAAAAACCTTACAGCCTCTAAGTCTCCACACCAATGGAACCTTGAGATGAGAAGAAGTATCTTGAGAATACTTGGATGCAAGTGCAAGATTCTCAAGATTGGTTTCAATCTAAACCACTTTGAAAGATTAAAGTGTTTCACTCTTGAAAACTCTCTTTTATCTCTCTTTGATCTCCCAAACCCATTTGATTGATGTTGGATTGTGTTTGTGTGTAAATGAGCTTATGGAAATAATTCTCATACATACTTTGTAACATCCCGGTCCTAAATTAATAATAAAATAATAAAATAATCAAGTAAAAGACAATTTTACCCTGAAGATATTTTAACGAGTTTAAAGTTGACTTTTTGTTCGGGAAAGAATTTGGAGATTTGGGTGGTACCATTGCGTAGAGCTCGACGACACAGAGTTCGTAGACATGCGGCACACCCAATTTCGAGTTGTAACGAAGGAGAAAAAGTCTAGAAATGGAAAGGACATAGAGGGAATTTTTAAAAATTATCACTGTAGCTACAGTGTCGCTACAGTATACCAGATTTTCTGGTTATTTTCCAGATTCATTCCTTCCACTTCCATGATATTTTTGAGGCTCCATCTCATCCCGGTTGCCATCGCAACCTTCACGAAATGTCTTTCCCTCATCCTCCTCTACAAAACCCACCCAAGACCCAATCCGATCCGCTGACGAGGAGCTCGATTCGAAGCTTGGAAAAGGGTTAGGTTTTCCTGCAATGTTCTTGCATTTTCCGGCGATTCCGACGGCCAATTCCGTCGCATGAGGTATGAAAATTCATCCTCTCATCATGCTCTATCTATTTATGTAGGTATTTTAGATTGATTTTAAGGTTTTTCAGATAGTTCAAAATATCCATTTTGGCCGACGGTTTCGACTAGTTCCGGTTCGTTTTTGGCCATGGTCCAAGAACAAAAGTGGCTCCAATTGATGGTTTGAATCTTGGGTTAAACTTGTGTTTTTAATAAGTTTTGTGTTTGTTTCAGTGTTATAAGCTTGAGACTCACTAATTGCATTTCGGAGACAAATTAGCTCAAAACGGTATCTAGACTCAGTCAACTTCACGGATTGGACTGTACTTATTTAAGAAGAACCAGATAATGAGCCATACATCATTGGAAATATAAGGAAGTCTATTTTCTGTAGAATTTTACGGTTCATGATTCCGAGTCTTCGAGAGAAAGTTATACATGTTTTGTTTGACAACTTAAGGTCAAATTCGGCAGCATCTGCGTTACTGGGCCAAAAATCACATTTGAAGGCCTTCCCGATTTTTCCTTGAGCTGGGCTGCATATTCTTGGAAAGATAATTCAAAGAGCTTCAAGATCCATATTTTTTCAGATTTTTCAGAATGGATCCACAAGCCCAAAATGAGCCCACAAGTTGGCTTCAATGCATTGTCATGCATGACATATGCATGATGATGTGTTATTGATTGTGGGAAAGTTTGGTGAAGCATATTCAATACCTATATTTGAGTGGAATTTTGCAGCAGCCAAAAGATAATGAAGTGGGAGCTGCAACACTAAGCCTAAAGACAAGAGGAATTGTTTTCAAAATGCAATAGTGTGTTAGGTGAATTAAGTGTTGTAAGTTGGTGAAGTGAGTGTGGTTAGTGAACTCTATTGTATAATTCAGATTTTCACTTCCCCTAGGCCTATAAATAGGGAAGTTTTCTAAGCTTGTAAACACACCCCAAGGGGGGAGCTCTCAAGAACTTCTCTAGAGCTCCCTTCCCTTCTCTCCCTCAAATTCTCTTAGTTTCCCTTTGTAGTTCTCAATTGTTGTAATAAGATCATTCTACTAAATTTTTTTTGTACTAAATCTCAAACACTTTTCCTTTCTCTTCTTCTAAATTCTTCAAACACTCTCTTCTCAAACACTTCCTAAACACTTCTCTATTCTCTTTCAAACATTCTCCAATTTCTCAAACACATGTGTCTTTCCTTCCAAAATCCACAAAGCTCTCAAACACTTTTCTTCCAAAATCCTCAAGTTTCTCAAACACATTCTCTTTCAAAGTTCTCCATGCTCTCGAACATTTCCCAAACACTCATCCCTTCTCTTTCTCAAACACCTTCCCATTCCTTCATCAAATTAATTCTCTTTCAAAGTTCTCCATGCTCTCGAACATTTCCCAAACACTCATCCCTTCTCTTTCTCAAACACCTTCCCATTCCTTCATCAAATTCTCAAACTTCTCAAACACCACTTTCTTCTCTTCAAATATCCTCCATGTCCTCAAACACCAACCCTTTTGCTTCTTAGTTGAAAACTGAATAGGATCATTCAATCACCCATCCCTGCGGAATCGACCTCGCACTTACATACGCTATACTACCGAACGGCTCGTGCACTTGCGAGTATCACAAGTTGAGGATGCAGCTGAATCCATTTTGGTGCAGCTGAATCTACGCAACAGTTTTTGGCGTCGCGTTGCCGGGATCGGTAACATTGTTTGATTCTATTTGGTTTTCCTACTTTTTATTTATTTTTTGTTTTTTTGTATATAACTAGACAGTTTCATGTTTTAAAGTTAATGACGTTAATTGACAAGTTGTGTTTGTAGCATGTTCATTCACTTGTTCTTAATTAAATATCTTGTTCAAGTTTACATAAACACCATATGACTCTTGGACTGATTAGTGAATGAATGGGTAGATATTAAAGACAAACACCATGTTTAAATTCTACTTGGTTCTTTATTGTTCTTCTTGTTCTTAATGGGTTCGGAATTTGTATTTAGACTAAACACCATAGCTAAATGCTTTTTCTGAATACTTGATTAAAACCACACACCATATGGATAATCATATTTGAGAAAGAACGAACTCCATAAGCTAGTTTGATTTACTTTGTTGCTTGTTACTTTGAAGCATGGAAGTGTTGATTTTTCCTTTTCATTTTTTAGTTTTTTTTAAATTTATTTCCTAATCCGTTTCAAGTTTTTGTGTGTGCTTGTTCTAGCAATTTAAATAGTTAAATAAAAATGGAGAGAGATGGCAACCTCAATCATAAGAATGGGAAATGTGGAGCAGTGGGAGAAGTCGCGACCTCCAAGTGCATCCATGCTCGACCTAATCGCTTCAAGGGGAAGCATTTCAATCCTTTCTCTTTACTTGTTATTATTTTAAATCTATGTTTCTTTTTTATAAAAGAATTTAAAAAATTTAAAATTTAAAAATTAAAAATTAAAAATTAAAAAAAATTAAAAAAAAAGATTTTTCATATGAGCTGACTTATGGTAACTCCAGTGAGCACTTCCGTCAAGATAGTGTCTAGCAGTTCTTTAGGCGACACCTTCGGTGTCTAAGGAGTTTGGGTTTTAAGCGGGACCATTGTGACCCCTCCAACCTTCCCGGATCCCCTGGCTGTGTTTTCGGAGGCCCTTAACTGGTCATCCGTGAGTTGCTTGTATATTCATGTGTTTTTAAATTAAGTTTTTTTTTTTTTATAACTTTTTTTACTTTTTTTTATATTTTGTTTGTTTTCTTTTCTGTTGAGTCTTTGCTTTTGTTTTTGTTTTGTTAAGTTAGTTTATGTATTTATTTACATGGTTTGGTTGGTTAGTTTATTTCTAAGTGTTCAAAAAAAAAACAAACAAACTTTATTTCACTTTTAAAAAAAACAAAAAAAACCAAAAAAAATAAAAAAAACATTCAAGTGAATTAAAAAACAACTTCATCATCATTTTCTTCTTCTTCTTCTTCATCTTCATCGTCTTCATCTTCATCATCTTCATCATGATGGCTTGCCTCTATTGTCTCGTACTTGTAGAATCTCCAAGGTTCTACATGGTCATCATTTTTCCTCTCCAGTGCTTCCACATGCTGAGTGGCAGGATCGCCGTCTTCTGGAGTCCGCCACCATAGCCTTCAAGGAAGCCACTTCCTCACTTAGAGAGGGACACTCCTGTGTCCTCGCCCAGAATTGGTAGACGAGACCGCCTGGAAGCACAGTGAGATTGGGGGACTCATCCACCGCCATCCTGCGAGACCTACATGCCACATGCAGGATGACCTGCTGGAGTGAGTTTACTGCCAATCAATGTTCCTAGCAGCACTAACCTGTTCGGCATTGCTCAGAAAGGTTTCGGTATTACCTCAGCAGAGTTTGAGACCGTGTCATGATGATATGTGGAGTTTGGGAAGACAGGGGTTGGAGGAGCCCTTATCTGGGCATTTGGTGGTGCAAGTGATAGCTCAAGGTTGAGGTCATCAAGGTGAGTGCATGAGGATGCCATTTGTTTTGCTTCTGAATTTTTTGATGTTTTTCCCTGAGTTTGCAGGAAGAAATGTTGGGTATCATCCGCTTGTAGAGGCGTGTTTTAAATAGACATATGCTGATAAGAGAGAGCCAACACCATTTCGGATTTCCCGGGGCATGCTCGACCTAATCGCTTCAAGGGGGAGCACATTAACTTTCACTTTACTTTACTTTTTTTTTCGTGTTTTTCTGGTGTTTTATGTTTTTGCCCGTTACTTTCATTTTCTAGTGCTTTGTGTTTTTGCCTTTCCTTTCGGCTATCACCTTTGTCTTATTTTAGTTAAGGAAATGTGTTTTCTTTCCGTCTGTCGTCTTTGGTTTATTTTAGTTGGGAAGTGTCTTTGCTTTTTCTTTTTCTTTTTCTTTTTCTTTATGCAACCTTCCTCTTTTATTTCCGAAACAAAATAACGAAAATACAAAAACAACAACATAAAATAAAAACATCAATAATGCAGGTAGAAGTCATTTCTTCTCGGTGCTTGGTGTCTCGACCATTGGAGCTTTGAGTTTGGCCCTCTGCCTGTCCTCTTCCCGGGCTTCACGTACAGCCTCTTGGGGCTCACCACTTGAGCTCCCAAAGATCACAATCTTAGCTTGAGCATAACTACTCTCGCGATCTGCTTGCTTGCGTTTACCCGGTCGGTCTAGGTCCTCCAGCTGCTTTCTCATGTCATGAGAATACAACTCTACCATCTTTGTTAGGCTTTTATTCTCGTTCCGCAATACTTCTAGCTGGTGTCGATTCACCTCCATTATCCTTGCCCTCTCCCTTTTCAAGCTTTTTATAGCAGTCTGACACTCTTCAACCATACTTCGCTCCGCCGCAACTGACCTTTCAGCACCTCTACCTCATGGGACTTCGCAAGTAGGCGATGTCCCAAACTTGTGACACATGCTGTACTCTGCACGCTGAGTGCTAGGGCATCACTCGTGACCCGATTGTCATCCCTTGTCCCGAACACACGTATATCTTTTGGAGTCACTAAATTTCTGCCCACTCCAATGGCAACATCGTTGTCCAGGAGTATGAGTCATTGACCTGTCACAGGCCCCCGTACGGAGACAAAGTATGGCACCCATACTGGTGCCGCTGCTTGGCCCCATGTCTGAGTCGGTGAAGCTAGGTTGAGATCCAACGAAAATGGGTAGGAAGCGGCCATTTGATTTCTCACTTTTTTCTTTTTCTTGCTTCTTTTCTCTTTTGTGTTTTTGAGTTTGTGTGTGTTCCCTTCTTTTTCCTTCTTATAGACATAGTCTTTAACAAACCCTAGCCATTGCAGCGTTGAGCAATTTCTGAATCTCCAGCATTCCTTGAGTCCCACAACCTTCTCGCTTTCCAACCATACCCAACTCATTCATCAAAATGTGTCTTTTCTGAACGGACGCGTTCAGTAAAGTCTTCGCGCCTTTCCATTAGCCCGTAATTTCCGCTTGTGAAATATACGGTGCTTCTATCTGTCGACGCGTGTCGCTCCAGCCCTGCTTATGACTAACCAAGAGACGACATTAGGGACCACGTGCCTTCTTTTCAGAAATCCCACCCTTTGCCCTTCCAATTCACGTTTCATCTTAAAAATAAAAATTAAATTAAATTAAAACAATAAATTGAAACGTGTGGGCTTCGGATTTCATTTTGGGTCAAGTTTTACCGTTGTCGGGTTAATTTCATTTTGGGCTTTGGGCTGTTTTTGTTTTGGGTTTCAGTTTGCGTATGACTATCTGTTTAGGGCTTACTGTTTTGAGTGTTTTACTGTTTCATTTTTATTTTTATTTGTTTGTTTTGTAATTTTTATTTTTGTAATTATTGTATTTTATTTGTGTATTTTAATTCTTGTGTGTTTTATGATTTTTATTTACTATAGTACCTTTCATTTCTTGTTATGACATTGTTTGTGGCTAATTTTTAAACATTGAGGACAATGTTCATTTCTAGGTTTGGGGGTATTGGAGTTTAGCAAGTAATTTTGATTTTAATTTTGTTTTTTTTGTTTTTCCTTTTCATTTTAAGTTTTGTTTTTGTTTTGAGTCACTTTCCGAACACATTTGATGAGATTGTGATAAATGTTTGCATGACTTAAATGAAAATTGGATTTCATTTTATTTTATTTTAAAAAATAATAAAAATTTAAAAAAATTTAAAAAAAAATCTTAAAAATTTAAATTAAAAAATAATAAAATTGGCATTGTTCTAGCATGATATGCTTGAAACCTTCTTTACACTTGCCATTTGTTTCATAATTTTCCAATTAAAGGATTTGCATGATCTAAAGAATTGTATGAAGCATAAATTAGACTTATATAACCAACCATATAAAGTGAGCTTTTGAGCCTTGTACTTCAATTCATGAGTGTTATATACACATACTCTTAATTTCTTGTCATCTAAGTTGTTGTTTGATCTCATTATTCATTGATTTGGTTGAACATTTAAAAGTCATTCATTCTTATGCAATTTGATTTCATGACATTTAAGAAATGATATTAAGGCCCTCTTTGGATCGTTTGTGCCTTTCAAGCTAACCTTATGCATGCTTAAGCATGATTTTTCATTGTTAACCATTTTGAGCCTACATGTAAACATTTTCTTTCATTTAACCAATTATATTTCCTTGCCTTAGCCTGAAAAACAAATATTTACCTTTCTAAGGAACTCATGATCTTTAATTGGGATGTGTTTTTCATACTAGGTTTGGGAAGAGGTGTTATATTTCAAAAATTATATATATTCACACAATTGGTGAAAGAAAAGAAAAAATTTGTGATTAAGTGGTGGTTGATTGAAAATCATTTTTGGGCCTTCAAAATAAATTGGTGGTTGTTCAATAAAGGAGTGAATCATTGTAAATGAAGGTATAAGGAGTATTGATCATGTAAAAATAAATTCTCATTGGGATGATTCGAAGTCTTGTAATATTTTGAGTTCCTTGGACTTTGTTTTATCCATACCCTTCATTTCTTACTCACCTTACACCCTTGGCCCCATTACAACCTATGTTAAAGACCTAAATTGATCTTAAATGTCATGTGGTTGAATTGCATTCATTCTTCTACTTTTAAGTGTTTGGCATCCTTCTTGAGATCATATTAATGCAAGTTCTTCATCTTTCTATTTCGAGTTAAGTCCTTATGGTTTAACTCTAATATCATGTTTATAACTGAGTGTTGCATTATAGCCCTCTTCCGAGTGATTCATTTGTGAGAGGACAACTTTGGTGAGATTTGAAGTTGAACCTGTGCTTTGTATGATTTTTGAAATTGTGTGAAAACTTAGATTGGGGAATTTGTTGCATTTGGCTATCACACTACTACACTTTTAGCATATTATGTTTTGAACTTTGCCGCCTTGTAAATAATGTCTAAATTGACCTTCTATGTGCATGAGTCATTTCTTTTCAGAAAATGTTTGGAAAGATTGTTCTGAGTTTTATTTTTATTTATTTTTGTTTTTGTGTTTCTTTTATTTTGCTTAAGGACTAACAAATCTATTAAGTTTTCTAACCTCTTTGTTTTGTAGAATTAGTCAAACGTTTGTGGGTATCGTATATCTGTTAAACCCTCAGGAGACACAACTCCTCCTACTAGGGATGCCTAGAGGTTTAAAGGCTTGTTGCATACGCTAAATGCAATCGAGTTACATACGAAAGTTGTCTAATTAACTTCTTATTTGTGTTTTATCTTTGTTTTCCTTTTGTTTTGCTCGAGGACTAGCAAAATCTAGGTTTGGGGGTATTTGATCGGTGCATATTTACATATCAATTTGTACCCTTCTAACTTATGATTTGGTTATGTTTTTGAGTTAAACTTGTGCTTTTAATAAGTTTTGTGTTTGTTTCAGTGTTATAAGCTTGAAACTCTCTAATTGCATTTTGGAGACAAATTAGCTCAAAACGGTGTCTGCAGATCAGTCAACTTCACGGATTGGACTGTACTTATTCAAGAAGAACCAGATAATGAGCCATACATCATTGGAAATATACGGAAGTCTATTTTCTGTAGAATTTTACAGTTCATGATTCCGAGTCTTCGAGAGAAAGTTATACATGTTTTGGCAACTTAAGGTCAAATTCGGCAGCATCTGCGTTACTGGGCCAAAAATCACATTTGAAGGCCTTCCCAATTTTTCCTTGAGCTGGGCTGCATATGCTTGGAAAGATAATTCAAAGAGCTTCAAGATCCATATTTTTTCAGATTTTTCAGAATAGAGCCACAAGCCCAAAATGAGCCCACAAGTTGGCTTCAATGCATTGTCATGCATGACCAATGCATTGTCATGCATGACATATGCATGATGATGTGTTATTGATTGTGGGAAAGTTTGGTGAAGCATATTCAATACCTATATTTGAGTGGAATTTTGCAGCAGCCAAAAGATAATGAAGTGGGAGCTGCAACACTAAGCCTAAAGACAAGAGGAATTGTTTTCAAAATGCAATAGTGTGTTAGGTGAATTAAGTGTTGTAAGTTGGTGAAGTGAGTGTGGTTAGTGAACTCTATTGTATAATTCAGATTTTCACTTCCCCTAGGCCTATAAATAGGGAAGTTTTCTAAGCTTGTAAACACACCCCAAGGGGGGAGCTCTCAAGCACTTCTCTAGAGCTCCCTTCCCTTCTCTCCCTCAAATTCTCTTAGTTTCCCTTTGTAGTTCTCAATTGTTGTAATAAGATCATTCTACTAAATTTTTTTTGTACTAAATCTCAAACACTTTTCCTTTCTCTTCTTCTAAATTCTTCAAACACTCTCTTCTCAAACACTTCCTAAACACTTCTCTATTCTCTTTCAAACATTCTCCAATTTCTCAAACACATGTCTCTTTCCTTCCAAAATCCACAAAGCTCTCAAACACTTTTCTTCCAAAATCCTCAAGTTTCTCAAACACATTCTCTTTCAAAGTTCTCCATGCTCTCGAACATTTCCCAAACACTCATCCCTTCTCTTTCTCAAACACCTTCCCATTCCTTCATCAAATTAATTCTCTTTCAAAGTTCTCCATGCTCTCGAACATTTCCCAAACACTCATCCCTTCTCTTTCTCAAACACCTTCCCATTCCTTCATCAAATTCTCAAACTTCTCAAACACCACTTTCTTCTCTTCAAATATCCTCCATGTCCTCAAACACCAACCCTTTTGCTTCTTAGTTGAAAACTGAATAGGATCATTCAATCACCCATCCCTGCGGAATCGACCTCGCACTTACATACGCTATACTACCGAACGGCTCGTGCACTTGCGAGTATCACAAGTTGAGGATGCAGCTGAATCCATTTTGGTGCAGCTGAATCTACGCAACAACTTGGTGTCTCCGAGGCCTGCGAGGAACGCGGCTCAGGCTGACTTATGGTCCCCTGAGACCTGCGAGGAGCGCGGCTCGGATTGACTTGGTGTCTCTGAGGCCTGCGAGGAACGCGGCTCAGTTAGCTTTGTGGTTCCGAGATCTGCGATGATGGAATTGACGGAATATTTGGGATTGACGGAATAATAATGGAATTGACGGATCAAGAATGAGGGTACGCCTAGGTGGAGAGAATTTAAGTTTTGAGGTTGCTGTTAAACTAAAATGGAGGAGTTTATACAGTACCATTAATTTCGTAAGCGATATGTTGTTTTACAAATAAAGATGGAAATATATATATATATATATATATGAGCCTTAAGTAAGTTTCGAAGCAAGGATAAACAGGGTCTTCGAAGCGTGTTGAGTTTATTTTTATTTTATTTTATTTTATTATTATCTTTATGTTCACCTTAATCTATCTTTGTTTTCATATTTATTTATTTCGTATATATATAATTTAAGCCAATAACATATAAATTATATATATGGGTGTATGAACTAGAGGAAATGCAATAAGTAATTTACATATGTTGAATACGAACTATTTCGAGAAATACGGTAAGGTCGACTAAACGTCCCCTGAATCCTGCGAGGGTTGCGGCTTGGGTGACTTTGTGTTACCGAGACCTGCAAGGACGTGTCATGAAATGAGACACGAGGAAATGACAGTTAATGATAGACACACCCAGGTGGAAGATGAATGTTTATTTTATAATGTTTTAAACGGGTGTGAAGGTTTATGCAATCGTATGACTTGTGATATAAATATAAATAAACATGTTCGGTTTTTGTGCAAGTATAACAAGTGCAATGTATAAAGGGAAAGAACTACGTGTGGCTTGATCCCTGGTTAAGGGTACGTAAGCAACCTAGAATTCTAGGTGCAGCCGCGAGGATAATTGATTGACAGGTAGTCCAGTTAAGTTATTTGAACTCTAATACTATTTTGAGAGTGTTCCAAGAATCAGAATCGAGTTTGTTAACAGAATGATTTATTTGAATTATTGAGGCCTGCGGCCAGAATGATATGATGCTTGATTTTCTTGGACATAATTTTATGCATGCTGGCAGTTGGGTTATATATATGCTTGTTTTACAGGAGGAAATCATGGGAAATGTTCAAATTACAAGGGAGACTCTGCGAATTTTTGGCAGAAGTCAAACTTAAGATCGTTTTGGAGTTTCGTTTGGAAGGGCAGTTTGGTCATTTGTGCCTGACACTCACCAGGTGTCGGACACGCACAGGGTTCGGCTCGGATTCCAAAGTGGAATTTGGGTCGGGTCCTGTCATACTTACTTAAGCATTTTTGGCCAAAACCCATTGGGCTTCCAAAATTGGGCCTTATGACACTTAAACTATAATATTTAGGTGTCTTAAGCCCTTGGGCTTTTTTTTTTTGAAAGGAAACTTTTGTAATAGTAATCAAGAGGATGAGACATCCTCGATCAACTTACAAAAAGACAGAACATAAAGCAGCAAAAAAAGGAAACGAGTTACAACTAAACTACGACATCCTAAGAGACACGCCTTAGGACACTTAAAACCCCCTACATTAGAACGGCTACCAAATCTCTCATGATTATGGAGTAATGGTAGTCATTGAAAAGCCCTGAAACAGAAGCCCAAATAGAAGCCTAAAATTTAACTCTCTCCCAACTTCTTCAAAGCTTGCACCTTTGTTCTCCTGAAAAATCCTATGGTTTCTTTCCATCCAAACATTCCAGGAGATAGCGTGGGTGAGACAGTTCCAAAGAGTTAGAGCTGTTTTTCTTTTTCCTGACACAGCCCACTTGATGCTTAGAAGATCATCACAGCCTCTAGGGGTCACCCAAGAAACTCCGAAAACTCTCAAGAGTTTCCACCAAAGATTTAGTGAATATGGGTAATGCAGGAACAAATGATCGATGCTTTCTGCGCTTTCTCTGGAGAGAACACACCAGGAAGGGGATAAACACATCTTCGGGTGTCTTCTTTGAATCAGGTCGCATGTGTTAATTTTTCCCAATGCGATCAGCCACACGAGGAATTTAACTTTCGGGGGAGTCTTTGCTTTCCAGATGTGACTAGAGGGGGTGAAGGCTACCCTTGAATCATTAGAGAGGAGAAAAGTCCTAAAGGACTTGCAGGAAAATGACCTGTGGTCCTCAAGCTCCCATATTCTTTTGTCCGCTCTAGTGCCTATAACTCTCACCTCCTCCAGAATATCCAAAAGTTTTACCTCTTCGGTAATCTCAGCCTCCGTCAAATTTCTTCTGAAGCTGAAGTCCCATAAATGAGGGGTGACAGTATTGGTGACAAACTCCGAAATCTTAAGATTCTTTTTTCTAGAAAGGGAGAATCATCTTGGGAATAAAACCTGTAGAGTCCCTTCCTTCTTCCAATTGTCCTCCCAAAATCTAATCTTTTCTCCGTTTCGGACTGAAAATCTGCAACATTGAAGGAAAAAAGTGTACTCCTTCGAAATTTCTCTCCAAAGGTTCCTGAGAGAAAGTGAGACCCGGTTTGGGATCCCATCCATTGGAGGCAATTCTGTACTTGCTTTTAATTACCTTGTGCCATAAAGAGTGTGTTTCTAAAGGAAATCTCCACATCCACTTAGCTCTCAGGGCTTCATTTTTTTCTTTCAATGACCCGATACCAAGGCCTCCCTCTTCTTTAATTTTGGACACCTGCTTCCAATTCACTAGATGCATTTTCTTTACTTCTTCAAAACCTTCCCACAGGAAATTATGCATTTTTTGTTCCATCTTAGCTACCACCCCCAAAGGCATCTTAAAGAGAGACATGTAATAAGAAGGGATGCTGCTAGGACAGCTTGAATTAGAGTGAGTCTTCCGCCTTTAGAAAGGCAAGCCCTCTTCCATTTTTGAAGTCTTTTCTCCACCTTTTCCAGAATTGGGTTCCAGAAACCAACAGTTATTGGGTTTCCTCTGAGAGGAAGACCCAAGTACACCATAGGCCAACTGCCCACCTCGCATCCCCAGCTTCCAGCCTTAGCATCCAGGGAGGAAAAGCTGGAATTGATACCGAGAAGAGAGCTTTTCTCCTTGTTAATCTTCATACCCAAGACTGTACAAAACAACTCCAAAACCTCCAATAAGTTACTTCAGTATTCCGCTTTATCATCTAGGAAAAAGATAGTGTCGTCTGCAAATTGGAGGTGTGAAACTTCCACACACGGTCATGCCCAACCACTAACCTGTGGAGAAGGTTTGCCTATTGAGCCTTATCTATCAGTCTACTCAGCACGTCACTGACTAGAGTAAACAGGAATGCGGATAGTGGATCGCCTTGTCTTAGCCCTCTAGTGGCCTTAAATTTTCCTCTGGGTTTCCCGTTAATCATCACTGAATAATTGACAGAATCCAGGCACCCTTTGATCCAATATCTCCACTTTGAACCAAACCCTTTCATATCCATCACGTGCTCTAGGAAGGTCTATTCGACATGATCGTAAGCTTTTTCGAAGTCAATTTTAAACACCAACCCTTTCTTTTTCTTTTTTCTGATTTCCTCTACGACTTCATTTGCAACTAAGACTGCATCTAGGATCTGCCTTTTTGAACGAATGCTCCTTGTGCTTGAGAGATGGTTTGGTCTAGAACTTCTCTTAATCTTGACGCCCGTACCTTGGAGATGAATTTGTACAGGCTTGTGACAAGACTGATTGGTCTGTAGTCCGTCACCTTCGAGGAGTTCGACTTTTTAGGGATGAGGCAGATAAAGGTTTCATTTGTAATTCCATTGACAACTCCATTAAGGTGAAATTCTGCCATTACCCTCATGAGGTCCTCTTTGATGAGCTCCGCAGGATTGGAAAAAAAACATCGAAAACCCATCCGGCCCCGGAGACTTGTTCTTTCCGCAACGTCGAAGACTGCTAGCCGGACTTCCTCCACATCAAAAGGCCTTTCTAGCCAGACTGCATCCTGATGACTGATTGGGCTCCAGTTTAGACCATCAACTCTCCTACCTGAGTTTCTGTTGCTGCTATAAAGCTGTTTGAAGAACTTTACAACTTCCCTTTCTATACTTGCTTCATCTTCTATTGCTCCCAGCTCCTCTACTTCTAGATTTTCTATCAGGTTTCTTTTTTGGAATCCGCTTGCCACTTTATGGAAATACGATGTGTTCCCATCGCCCTCTCGAGCCCACTCAACTTTCCCTCTCTGTCTCCATTTCGTTTCCTCCTTTTGAGCCAGGTCTCCAGCTTGGTGAGAAGGTTCTCTCTTTCTTTCCTTAATGAGTTGCTTAGGCCTTCGCAACCTTCCGAGCTGATCCAGGACCAGCACCCTAGCTTCAGCCTCCCGCTTGGCCGTCTCGATCTCCCAAAAACCTCCTTGCTCCATAACTTCAGTTTCCCTTTTAGGGATGTTAATCTTGTCATGAATTTGTAACCTTCCCAACCAGAGTGTTGTTCCTCATTCCACCACTGTTTTATTCTTGTCTTGAAATCCGGGTGACTCAACCACATGTTTCCGAATCGGAAAGGTGATGGACCCCATTTGGCCTTAGTCGTATCCAGTTCGATGGGCAGTGGTCGGAGGTGGTCCTCGGCAAATCTTTGTGTTGGTAGTGTGGGAAACGCTCTTCCCAGGTAACCAGATACTAGGAACCGGTCTCAGCTTGCAGCACACTGCATTCTCCCTGAGGTTGGACCAGGTGAATGAAGCGTGGATCCCGTAGGTTGGTGTCTTGAATAAACTCATTGAACTCACGCATACCTTTCGTAGCTCTACCGCCATTAGACTTTTCTGCTAAGAACCGAACTACATTAAAGTCACCTCCGAGACACCATCTATCGCCGCAATAGCCAAACAAATCTACCAGCTCTTCCCAGAAACTACGCCTTTCCCTTTGTTTGCACGGGCCGTACACCCCTGACAACCACCCTGTCTACAATTTTGATAGACATTGAAAACACTCCCACCATGGAATCTCTTACCGTGACTGATTGAGAATTCCACATAATTAGTATACCTCAGACCTTCCCACAGAAGGAGAGAAGACCCACTCCTTAAATCTAGATCCCCACACACGCTACTAGTTGTCTATCCACTAGTTCCATTTTTGTTTCTATTAGAATGACAACGTCAGGTTTGAGTCTTCGTAGTTGTTCCTTCACCAATAGTTTTTTCCTCCTGCTCCCCAATCCCCTTGTATTCCAGCTGATGATCTTCATTAATGAGAATTGTAATCCCTCAGATACGTCTCTTTCCCTTCTTTGTTATTGTTCCCCAAACCGGCTTTGTTTTTGGGGTGTCGGTTAGACATGTGGGACCCAAGGACCAAATAGTGACCTTTTGGACAATGGGTGTCATTGGTCATGATTCGAACGTCGACAGCACGTACGTCACAAGTTTTAGAGTTGGTTGGATGAAATTTGATTGCTTTGGATCCCGGTTGGTCCAAAAGGCAATTTTGTCATTAGATACGAAATCTTGGATTTTGGAGTTTTGTGCTAAGTTGAGCTATGTACTTTGCTTAGGTACTATTGGAAATTGAGTTGCTCGTGAAGGTTTGAGATTGAGGATTCGTTAAGTTGTTGAAGACGTAGCTTGGACGAGAGGTGAGTAAAACCATCCTAGTTGTGAGTAAAATCATGAATTATTATATTTATTATAATGTGATCTTGGAGAATGTTAATGGCTATAATTAACATGTTGGTTGTGATTTTATAAAATGTTTTATTGATTTAAAACACATGAACTTGTTCTTCAATGGTTCATGAGGTAAGTGAAACCTATTTTGTTTTGAATTGATTACTTTTATTGGAGATTTTGGTGTTGAACCATATAACATATGTTGTGGATGTATGGTGGAAATTCATTCATGAATAACCACATAAATATATATAATAAATATATATTGTTGTGATTGGTGTATTTGGCTATAAAACAATGTTTAATGTGAAACAACATTTTATATTGTTTTGGTGTTGGTGTTTTGGTGTTGGAGTTTTGGTGTTGACGGATTTAGGTGAGAATACCTTGAATCCCTTCTGAGTTTGCCAGGTGGGCATTCTCGTGGCAAATAATGAGGGATAAATTACCCTAGGGAGCAAGACCCAAGAACAATTAGAGCTCTAGTCTGGCGCCATCTAGTACTCATGACTGGAGTGTAATCATGAGTGAACACTACTTTGGAGTTTTGTAGTGTTATAGATTAGAGGTTCATAGTATTCTCTTCTATCTGTCAAATAAATGACGTGTGAAAACTACTTTGAAATAAAGAGTTTTGGTGTGGTCACAGGTGGTGATCGAAACAGTTCTTTAAATAAAATAAAAGAATTGTGTTTGTGGTGATATTGATGATTATGATTACCTTGGTTATACAAGGATTGTGGTGTGCTAATGAAAGTGCATGTGTTTGTATATTATGTGTAAATTGACATATTATACTCTGGACGTGGTTTACTCATACAAGCTTTAGAAAGCTTACCGGGTTGTTGTTCTGGTGAACCCGGTGCACTATTCGACGGTGTAGGGGAAAATCCTGCAGGTGGTAGAGACCGTGAGCAGGAGAATTAAGGTGAGGAGCAGGAGGCTCGTTGGTGGTTCCACAGAGTGCAAAGTGTGGTGTGTGAGTGTTGGTGAGTGTTAGTCTTCCGCTGTGTGATTTGAATTTTGAGGAGCAGATTATGTAATATGATGATTGTTCATTTTATTACGTAAGTTTGTAATGTAATATTTGACTCAGAAGAGTTGAGTCATTATTGACATTGTGGTTCGGAACAGTGGTGTTGTATCAAGAAAGAAAAATTTAAATTTCTAGGTACTTTTGTTGAAGGTTTAGAACTTCGCGTCTCGAATCGTCGTTGTTTTTTAAATTTGCAGATTAATTGTTGTTGAAAATTCGGGGCGTGACAGTTTCAAATCATATTATTAGGGTACGGATTGATTATGTCAAACCCCTAATATGATTTATAACCTTATGTGATTCAAAAGAACATGATTAAGAACAACTTTCTAAATCAAGCTCAAAATACTTTGGCCAAAGATTTACTGAATCACATCTTGAAACATTCTCCTTCTTTATCGAAAGTAGAGATTCTTTATTGTACATTCACATGCCCCTATGATGAATTAAGAGATCCCAACAACACTTAAGACAAATCTTTTACGGCTTGCCTTTAAGAGCTATCAAAGATCAATAACGCATCATAGGACAACCATGATGCCTCAGGTCTAAGGACTAATTTGCATTATTGCAACTATGAGTTCTCCTTTGACATGTAGATAAATACTCCATATGAGAACTACGGTTGATCTCGTTCAGTGTACTCATTCACTAATGATCACCCACATACTTGTATTAGTGTCAACTACCCAAATGGTTTGAGACTAACCATCCTCCCAATTGAGCATACATAATATATGTGCTAATCTTGACGGTTTATCAATGCCCATTTGATAACCTATGATTAGGAACATTTTGGGATACTACAATTAGAGATTAAAGGTCTCATGAATCTAATCTTCTTTATATTACTTTATCTCTTATTTAGCGTACCCTGGACATTTGTTTCTTTTAGATGATGTAAAAGATAACAAAATAAGTTTGCCCTTTATATATCATATACGAAATGTATTCTAAGAAGATTACATCAAATGTATTGGCTCTTAAGGCACATTTCTAACATTAGCCATATTGAAAGTGTTCAACTAGGCTCTGATACCACTTATTGGTGGATTTAGCTTTATGCACATACACTCTAAATGTGAAGAGGGGAAAACAATATAACGGACTAAATAAATAACATATTTTTGGAGATGTGAAGCCCGAAGGCTACACAGAGCTCCTACACAAACTTACTTGAGACAAACTTTAATAAGATTGATACTTCAAATACTCTACTACAACACACACTTGATACTCTTGATACACACTCTTGATACACACACTTGATACACCCATACATAGAGTGGATACACCGCCTATTTATAGGCCATAATATTAACTCAACATCAAACATAATCATAACCATTATACCCACTAAACATCACTTTAACTTCAACTCATAAACTAGACATATAGGTGTTAGTTGGGTTAGTTGGATTATTTCCTTAACTTCTGACCTTTGAAATTACCCCAACAGTTAGTTGGGTTATTTTATGTGCTTATGAGTATGTCAATTAGGTTGTTTTACACATAAATAAAAGAGGATAGGGAGAAAGGTAGAGATGGGGAGGGAGGTGGGTGGTCGAGAGGTAAAGTTAGAGGTGCTGGGTTTGGTTTTTTTTTTTTAAATTTAAAATATTACTAGAAGGGCAAAATTTCACTTTAAGCTGTTAAAATAATATGATGAATCTCATAAAATAAAACTAAATTTCATAGTAGTTGACGTGTCATGTTATAGGTCGTTAGATTATTACGACTAAGATTAAGCAAAATGCGGGTAAATGCGTAGACTCTAAATATAGAGGTTCGGGATCCAAACACATATTACCTCGAATTGGTTTTTATAAATAAGCTCATTTTATTATGACATATTATACAAAAACTCATCTAAAGCTTATTTGGAGAGAAACCCCAAAATTAGTTACTTGTCATTTTTAAGTGGTTCTTAGAAAATTTTAAGACATT